>CM045742.1:22112500-22342500 GCA_024760905.1 Plotosus lineatus
CAGGGGGGGGTTCAGTTTTTTTTTTTTCAGGTTTTTTTTTTTTTTTTTTTTTTTTTTTTTTGGAACTTCTTTCACCTATAAATATATTAATTGAAGCAGGTCTAACTTTTTCTGTTTTTTTTTTTTTTTTTTTTTTTTTGAACTGCTTTCACCTATAAATATATTTATTGAAGCAGGTCTAACTTTTTCTGCTTTTTGTTTGTTTGTTTGTTTGTTTTTTTAAAGGACCATGGGGATGCAAGTTATTTCCTCATTTGTATAAGCATTTAATTTCTTTTTATCTGATACAGTATGTCGGAGCGTAACGAAGCCGAGGGGACTTCTCGTACCAGCTGCTGGAAGGCAGGCTGCTCCAGGTCACTCTGTAGCGCGAACTCGCTCAGTGCTTTCCACGGAGGCTGGTACGTCTGGACTTCCACAGGATTCCCCTGCACCGTGTTATCATGCCGGATGGGACTCCCTGCCACTAGAGGTGTCCCTGTCAGGCCTTGGAGATTCTGTAGGTTGGAGAAGGACCAGTAATGTAAAAAAAAATGCATTAAAAATATCAATAATATAGGCTACGTTTGCTCTTGTTTATTATTATTATTATTATTATTATTATTATTATTATTATTATTGCACCTAAATGTCCTCGTGCGCAAAGTGCCAGGGATCAAGAAGCCGAGATTAGGACAGTCTCTTACGGTTTTGTCGTTGTGCTGCTGCTGCTGCTGGAGTTGCTTCATGAGTATGGACCTCTTCTTGTCCTTGCAACGTTTGTTCTGGAACCAGACGCGGATAACTCTCGGGCTGAGGCCCGTCATCTCCACCAGCTGCTCCTTCATGAGCGCGTCGGGCCGCGGGTTGGCGTTGTAGCACGTGCGCAGTGTGTGCAGCTGCTTCTCGTTGAGCACGGTGCGCACCCGGGTCGTCTTCTCCGACTGCTTGTGGACGTGGTTGCGGTGTGGCGGCTGGCGCACAGGTACCGGTTCTGACAACAAACAAACCGCAAAACAGACTCGACTTGAGGAAATGTCACAATTATCCACACAATTACGCACCAGAACACCCCGCACAGCTGTCGGCCAAAACATGCACACACATTCACCAGGGCAACAGCGAGTTAAAACAACAACAACAACAACAACAACAACTTTACAGTAGAAAATGGTTGTCCAGTATATATTTGTTTTTAGGTTTTTTTCAGCGAGGTAGCAAATTAGTGCAACAAATCTATATGTGCTAAATCAAGATTGATGATAAATGATCTCTGGATAGACATGCTCCACCATCCTCCATAAGCACAATTCAACAACAACAACAACAACAACAACAACAACAACACATGGAACAGATTCACCTCCAAATGATCACAAGAGAGAAATTACAGCCACTTTATAAAGATTGTGTTCAATCTAGTGAAGCTAATGCGAAAATTGATTGTTTATCCTAGTTACATGAAAAAAAGATAAAATAAGTCAGAACAAGTTTAAACGCTAAACAAACTGTAAACATACATTGTGCATATTATTATTGACCAATCTTATATCATTCAATTCCTTCACTGTAATGTAGTTTAAGAATTGGTTGATGATAACAATAAATTCTTGAAAATTTTATCGGTATTGATTTCAATAAATGATGTGTGCAGGTAAATGTGTTTGTATTACAGTGTTTCATTTAAAATTCAATTGTCATAGTCGTCTATCCGACAATAAAATAATTGAAAATTTTATTGCACAAACAAACATTAAATCAGTCTTTATAAAATGTATCAGCGTATTGCAATAGTAATGATAATAATAATAATAATAATAATAATAATAATAATAATAATAATAATAATTTGTACTATTCATATGTGAAGGCTGATGCGCTCACCGGCCATGTGCAGGGCTCTGGTGGAGTGTGTGTTGCCTGGACTGATTGGTGGACTGCCCGACGCGGCGCGCTCCAGCAGCAGCCCGTGATCAGCCCGGCACAGCAGCTCCTCTTCCCGCAGAGAGAACTCATCTCCCGGCAGGAGGTGTCTGCTGCACACCGAGCACCTGAAACACTCCATGTGGTAAACGTTGTCTCGAGCACGCATTACCAAGTCACTGCTGCAGAAACCCACGTTACATTTCGCGCATTTAATACCGAATAACCTGCAAAAAACCAAAACAACAACAACAAAAACAAACAAACAAACAAACAAACAAAAAAAAACAATGAGCTGAACAGAGTCTTGCAATTCCCAAAGTATCAATTTTGATTGTGTTATAATAGCAACAACAACAACAACAATAATAATAATAATAATAATAATAATAATAATAATAATAATAATAATAATAATAATTAGATATTTGTGCATCATTACAGTATTATGTATATTATGTATATAATTATATATTATATTATATATAAGTATATTATGACACATTTTTAAAACAAAGCATGTAAATGTAAAACTATATAAAATATTAGTCATAATCCTCTGCAGAAAAATGTTTCTTTATTTTGACATTTTTGTAGAACAAACAGCACAAGTTTAGCTGCAGGCTATAACTAAATACAGTAGGCCTGTTTTAAAAAATCCTACTAAAGAAGCCTAAAACGCACAGATTTACAGCCCAAAACAAAAACAAACAAAAAACATAACCTTTGCATTGCAGCATTCTGTGTATTATTCTGTGTATTAACTGTATATGCATGTTTTATTTGTCCAGTTCATAGAGTTATTTCTAAACTCGTCTTCTGCAGACTGTGTAAAGCAGAGGGACGTCTACCTTACGTAGTCCCTTTTGCAGTAGGTCTTGCCGTCCCGGACGAAGCAAGTGCACGTCTCGTCCAGGTACTGACTGCACTCTGCGCACTTCAGACACGCCGCGTGCCACTCCAGGTCCGGGGAGACCCGCAGGATATACTGGTCATGGATCTGACTTCCGCAGCCCACACACATGGCGATCCCGGTCTTCTCTGCGTGCAAACGCGCGAATTAATGCCAGAACCTGCACTCATCTCCAGCTCCACATATATCTTCACCTCAACCACCGAGTCATGTGTCTGTCTGCCTTCACGCATTCTGCACTGCAAAGCTTTTCCCTTCACAAGTCCATGCATGCCACCACAACTACATATCTTTCCATTTATTTGGGAAATCATGGTTTCCAGATTATTACACTAGTTGATGATGCTGTCTCACGCCTTCGAGAACGAAAGTGAAATTAAAGAAAGAAAGAAAAAAAAAAGCCGAAATTATCACCTATTAGTTAATTTTCCAACCTAAATACCGAACACAATTTTATTATAAGAACATACCATTTTTTTTGAGCTTTATCTCAAAACCTCAAGTCAAACTCTGTGCAGAAAACAACGATCAGCACCCCAGTCGTTTCAAACTACATGAAACATGGCACTTACTTTTTGAATGATCCCCCATATCACCCAAGAAAGAAGAATGGAGTAGAATATCCAGCATAAAGGATGGTCAGGGCGCACTGCTATAGATGAAGAGACACAGTGGGAGTGGGCAGTGGCCCGAGCACACCGAGAACTTGTAGACGATCCGCGAGCTGCGGCGGTCCACACGTGCCGTGACGTCACACGCAAACTCGGACCGAGAACTCCGAGAAGAGTGTGTTGGGGAGGAGGTCCGAACTGCATGCTCTCTCTCTCTCTCTCGCTCTCTCTACTCTCTCTCTCTCTCTCTCTCTGTGTGTGTGTGTGTGTGTGTGTGTGTGTGTGTGTGTGTGTGTGTGTGTGTGTGTGCATTTCACAAGAAGAGATAATGAAAATGCATTGTTTTCTAACATAATTGACTATAATAGGCTTCAGTTTACACATTCATTTTATTTGTGATATAAACATGACTAAAACTGTAAAAATATACGTCTTCGATATTCTGAATGATATTTCACAAATTAAAACACACATTACCACATTTTCACCACATAAAAACGGCTCCATTTATTTTGAAATATTGTAAATAAATCAACATTTTTACACGCAGGTCTACTTGACAATAAAATAAAAAACATCCCCCTTACTGTTATTTTGCAGTAAAAAAATTAAGCTTAAAATAAAAATTGTCGTGGGTACAATTTGAAAACAACAACAACAACAACAACACCAACAACAAAAAAATCAATATTGTATAATCACTCAATTATATCTATGTCATGGTGGTCTTTCTGCTTTATTGATTCATCACTCAGTCATGCAATGTTTTCATTTCCGATCTTGTGCTTTAACATGTTTCTGGGCGTTTTCTTGAGAATACAGAATCTTATAAAAACAACAGCAGAATGTTTTCTTTCTGCTATTGAGTTGGTCAGGATGCTGTTTGCTCTAGAGTAGAGAGCCTCCTACTGGAGTCTCAACAGTATTACACACTGCACAGGCACTTGATCATCATCCACAGGTCCAATTTATTCTCATAAGCAGCAAAAAAAAAAAACAAAAAAAACAGCTGGAACCCAAATGAAATTTCTAATTAAACTCATAAAAGGTCAGTCAAACAAACAAACAAATCCATTCGTGTCATGAACGTGATCAGATTTTTTAAGTTAAAGAAAATTGTCAATCTTTTTGGGATTTTTGTTTTGTTAATCTGCTCTAAAGCTTATCGAGCAATATTCTAAACCGAAATATTTAAACCTATTTGTTATGGCTATATATATCTTTTATATAACATCTCAAAGAGCAAATATTAGTGTCGGTTCACTCATTTAAATCAGCTCAAGTCATTATTTTATTGATTTTATTAAAAAAATATTTTAAAGGAATTTGCATTTTATAAAATGATTTACAACTAATTTGTAAATCTGTACTTATATTAATTGCTTCATTAAAAATACATTACATTATAAATGGATCTGTATTGTACAAACTAGTTTGGGAACAATCTGTGAATAGAGTTTATAGAGTTTATATTTACACGAATATTTGTTTCAGATGCTCACAGATCACCAGGCGTGTGCACCACTGCGCAGTTTACGTCGCCTGATCTTTTGACCTTGACCTTTAACATTGACCCAAACCAGTATTTCAAATAAATCCAATTAACTGAACGTAAACTAAGCACGTCGCCCACGAGTACCTTCCACCTCTCTCTATTTTTCTAGACGAGCATTAACGAGGAAGGGTAGGATGAACAATCCAAAGCAATAGCAGACGAGCTGGGCCAATTCTGATGCATTTGTCGCTACAGTAATAACAACAACAACAAATATAATAAAAGTAAAACAACCACTTATATATATATATATATATATATATATATATATATATATATATATATATATATATGTGTATATGTGTGTGTGTATGTATGTATATATATATATATATATATATATATATATATATATATAAAACACAAATTATTTTCGAAGATTTTTTTGCACGACACTTATTCTGACTGAAGGATTTACATTTTAACAAAAAACACAAAAAGCATGAAAATAAAAAAATAAACAAACAAGTGAATCAACAACAACGTGCAGAATTAAAACAAACTGATCTGTTTATCTAGTGATTTCATATCGTTCTGAAAGGCATTCATAGAACTGTTTATGATTGTAATAATATTTTAATATTGGTCAGGACCATGAATAGACTGAATTTATTAAATGTCGATGCAGTGGAAACGAGTATAATAGAATCTCTACTTCCGAATTTATTCTCACATCTGCGTGTATTTCTTTTCATATCACATTCTAATTATTGTTTTTAAACATATAAAAACAAGATAAAACTACTTTTGGTTATAGCCTATAAAACAGTCAAAGAGTGAACTATTTATTATGGGTGGGCGTTCCGCTGAAACGGAAACGTTTAGGATCATGTGACGCAGAATGTAATCTCGCGATACTTTGAGGCAAAACCTTGGTAACTGTGTGGGACCGAGTTTGTGTGTTCTTGCTGCTGCCATCATGCTCAAAGCTGTTACCAAAACAAACGTCAGGACTTTGGTAGGATGCTCTGATGTTTTGTGTTTTTTTAGACTTATAAACTGTCTATAGCCTGCTAAATTGCTGACTATATGTAAAATAACGTTTGTAAAGGTGTTCTGGAGTGTTAGCATTACCTGCTAACAGTTGTAGCTCGCGAACAGCTTGCACAATTGGTGTTTATTGCATAATTGGCAAGGTCAGCAACACATGTTAATTTCAGATAATTATTTTTACTGTTTAAGACCAATTTTTTTTTTTTTTTACTATTAAGACCAAGTTAATGTCGTTTTGTTAATTAGAAAAATAAAAAGAGACCGGGTCTATTGGTGTCATGCTAACGCTAACCATTCTCCATGTAGCGTCACCTGTCACCTAGTTATTTAACCTCCCAACCGTGTGCATGCTATAGTACTGTATTTGTTTGACTTGACCGAAAACAAACATTTCTTTTAGAAATCGTTAATCTAAACACGAATTATATGATCTCACAATGTCTTTCGTGTTAAGTTTTTAGTTAAAGTACTGCTGTGTTAGTGGCATGTCAAGGTTATTTATTTTATAACAAACATTATCACTAGCATTTATTCTTGACATTGTATTAAAACGGGATCTAATACAGTAATAATTTAGACGCGCGTGTGTGTAAACGTGGGTCAGTATTTGAAACTAATGGCATCGATAAAGTGACATTGGACTGAAAAATTCACAATCTCTATTTCAGTGTGGTCCATTTTATTCCCCTCTATATGTGAGCCACTCCACCGAAAGTAGGCTCTTGGGGCTTTTTACACAGTCAGATAGAGGAGGCCCAAAGCTGCAAAATGCAGCAAAAGTTTGTCAATACTTTGAAAACTGACAGAGCTATACCATTTCTTGTGTCAGCATTCAACTAAAAATTTCAAAAGACGTTTTATAGGAAAAACGAGCACAAAGATTGCCCTTCTTCCAAGATCATTAGTCCTTAGCAACCAAACATTTTTATGCACCTCAGCCATATAAACTTTCAGAAAACATGTCTACGAAAAGTTTTAAGAAGAGATGATAAGAGAAATCATCCTCATTTTAATCTGGCAGGCCCTTTTTAAACCCATCAGTCACTGTGGTAACGCCCCAAAAATGAACAAAAATGACAATTTTTTTCATTTCTGTTTATTCCAATAAGATCAGTATGTATCTTTTTGACCATTATATAAAGGTTCAAATGCCTTCAAATGATACTGATTGAAAAAAAAAACCACTGTCAGGTTCAAACAATCACACTGAAATTAAAAAAACTATATAACAAAACTTTCTGATCTCTTTATACAAGTAAGCTTCATCAAATATGCCCTCAGCATCATCTTTATCTATATCCTGCTCAGCAGATAAGATCACATATTCTTCACAAACACCACTCATCACACTTTTATTAACAGATGCCTCTTCTTCATCAACATCAAAATCTTCATCATCACAGCTGGCATCATCATCAGTTTTTTTATATGTAAAAGGAATGAAACATTTAAGTATTTTTTCAGGTCTTGACCAATTTTCGTACAAAACTAAACAACCCACGATCCAGCATGTCAAGTCCAGACAAGATTACACACAAATCGGATAATAAACAAATTCCACAATTGAATTTTGCATGCAGTGAAAAATGCTCACCGGCAAAATAATCTTCAAGAACGCTCAGCATTCGGCATCTTCAAAGCCGAATTCTCACGTTCAATTTAACATCTATACTAATGCCGCTAGACATCACAGATGACATTTCACTCTCCTTTTCCAGAAATTATGTGTATTCACAATCTTCTAAATAAACTTAATGACTGTTATTGAAGAGAAAGATGGAGATACTATTCCACATGGAATAAACCGGAAGTTAAAGTGGTGACTGGCACTGTGCATGTGCAAGCCCGAGCTGACCAATCAGTGTGCTCGTTTCAGATCTTCCTTAGCAACTAGCCCGCATTGTTTATGAGCATATTGTCTTCATAACCTTTTTTTTGTTCACTTAAGCAGCATTTTAATATCAAAACAATATCCAAAATGGAGAGACGACTCCACGACCGTTCTTCTTGTGTATGGATTATACTGTGTCTTGTACCGAACTAGGTGAATAATTGCAACAAAAACCAATTAAGTTTGCTACTGTTTTTATCTAGTTTTATGAGGGTACTTGGCAGAAAAATGGGGGAAAAAAGACATTTTTAGTGAGTTTTAGTCGATTTCATGTGAGCAAGTGATAGTTGAATACTTGTTTTAATAGTTTATGTAAAAATCTGAATTTCGATTAAAATGGACCACTTTTACTTTACTGGCCTTTATCTCAAAAATGGTCTGTGCGTCAAGTACCTACTTTTGGTGGAGCGCCTCACATTGACTATTAATTCATGTACCATTGTTACAAAAACAGTGAGAGCTCTACTTTCTGCACATAACTGCACTTCAGAACAAACACGAATAAATTCATACCAGATTATTTTGTCTGACTTGTATGTGTCCATGTGGTATGTTTTGGGCAAGAATTGTTTAATTTTAATTATTTCTAGTTTTTGGAAAATATTAGATCCAAAATGTGATTCATGCAATTTGAACCAGTTTCAGAGACTAACCTATATATATATATATATTTATCCAAAGTATTTTCAATGTAGTTCTTATTTATATTTTTTATAAATCCTGTGTAAACCCAACCCTCACCCAAAACAATTCTTTGCCATTAGTAGTGAGTATTTTTGAAAGTATTGAGCAGCAGGTGTCAGCTGTAAATATTGATTTAGATCCTGTCAGTAACAGCCACAAGAAAGTTCTCATATTTCCTGTCACTCTGCCATTTGTAGACCTGCTGCTAGTCAGAGATCCACGCAACAGGCTGTACATTGCCTCATCTGTGTCACTGATGCTGTACAATTGCAATAGCTGGGCTGCACCAAAGGCTGTTCTGGAAAAGCTAGATCTTGTCACCTTAGACATCTCTTCATTATAGGACATCCATGGCTAGACAGTCTGATCTCCAATAAGACACTGTACAAAAAGTGCAATGCACTTCCACTGTCTGTGAAAGTGGTCTATGTTTGGTCATGTGCTGCAAGTACCTGTAGTTACACCAGCACAAAGAGCATTAGAATTTTCTGTTGTGTGTTCTAACAAATACAAGTTTATAGGTCACAAAAGGGTGCATTTGTTACAGTTGGATTTTTTTCAGCGTTCAATTTTCATTTTTTTTTTTTAGTTGTGGTCAATATATCTGAATAAATCTGGTGCCATTTTGTTCTTTATTCTCTTGGTTTTTATTTGAAAGAATAGATGCATAGTGAGGGTAAATAAATGAAAAAGCCAGGGATAGGTGGGAGGGAAGGAGAGAGGATAAACAGTGTGTAATACAAGCAGTTGAATATTTCGGTCTAGTTCATGGATTTGCCTCTAGGTGTCTGTGATGACAGGAAATTATGTCACACAAACAAACAGTCCACATTGAAACCATGTGCTTTGAGCCTGTACATGTTGGATAATATCAGTCTAATGTAAATTCTAATTATGTGTTTGTTTTGATAGGGCAAATTCACAGAAAGAATTAAAATGCAATATTGAATGAAGCAACCAATCACTATCTGCTCTATGCTACTTACATGGCCAGTCGTTCCTGAATAATAAGTAGAAAGTGCCTATATGAAGGACTATTGGCTTGTGGTGTCAAACGACCTGTCGCATTAACAATAACTTTGTCAACCACTGTCTCAAAGAAATTCTTATGCTGTAGTTACGTAAATAAGGCTGTCCTGTTGCATTCCTACTTCAGTGAATGGACAGATGTTCGTGTGAATATAAAAACTTTTAATGTTTGAGATATTTAAAAAAAATGCATCTCTCCACTGCTCTCGGTTTTATTTTGTGGAAAGAGATTGTGTCAGCTGTTCTACCAAATGGTCAAATTCCTTTGGTATACAGAGTGCTTTGAAAACAAGGCTACTGTCTTGTTACTGTGTTAGTTGCTTAATTCTGGATTATGACAGTTGTGAAAACAAAGGCTGTGTAGACGCTTTTCAGTTGGTTAGATTTTCTGGTTTTCTGGACTTGGAGGAAACTGAAGACATTACCTACACACATCAGATTCTGAGGAAGGTGACCCTGAGATGGCTTTGCCTGACAACCTGGCAACTTTCTGGCTTTAAGAAACACTAAAATAAATCAACAAAAAAAATGTGGTAGTCAGTAACAGTTACTTTTTTAGACCAAGCGGTGGAATCAATTATGGAATCACTCAATTTTGAGGAAAAAAATTATGGAGTCAACCTGTAAGTTTCCATTCCCAAAACTAACACCTGCATCAGATTAGATCTGCTCAGTCTGAAGTTAAACAGGAGTGATCACACCTTGGAGAGCAGTTGCACCAAGTGGACTGACGTGAATCATGCTTCCAACACGAGAGATGTCAAGTGAAACAAAGGAGAGGATTTTTGTATTTGTGTTTTTGTGATTTTTTACTCTTTAAATTAAGAGAAATGCATTCTATTAACCATATTAAGGCTGACCTCTTTGATTTCGTGGTCCTATCCAACATGGTGCCAGCTTGTCACCCTTGCGCTGATTCTGTCGGGCATTGATTGATGAGTAGCACAAGGTCTCCAACCTTGTAACTGGGAGGCTGATGGTGGGTGTCAAAGTAGGCCTTCTGCTTCTCCTGGGCACTGTTGGTGTTGTCCCTAGCTTCTTGGTGAAGGTCGAAGAGCTTGAAGGCAGAAGCTATCCTGCCTTCAAGTGAGCCTTCTCCTGGCTGACTGGAAGCTCCAACTGGGAACTCCTCCTCAATGAGAAGAGTCGGCTGCCGACCAAAGGCCAGCTCGAAGGGTGTCTTCTTCGTTGTTTTTTTTTAAATATTCTCACACTTCCTTAAGGTATTACTTGAGTTGCATATAAGACAAACCATGAGAAGGTGTGAGGTCTCGATCAATCTCATTTAACATTTTCTGGTTTTCTAGTTTTTTTATAGTCATGTACCATTCAGTGTGGTATTTCATTATAACTATCTCTGTGATATTGTATCATGTTACATACCTAAATAAATATAAATTTTTTGTTAAATTTTTGTTTTCTTATACATATATATATATATATATATATATATATATATATATATATAATATACACACACACACAGATGCTCCCCAGGTTACGAACATCCGGAGATACGAATAGGGCTGTCGGAGGTTGAGAGTGAAATGAAATTGAAGAACAAGTAGAAATGGAATAAAATCTATAGAAAGATCTATCACAAATATAAGTATGAAATTTGATTAAACATTCTTCTGAGGTACACTTAATACTAGTCTCTGGCAAAGGGGCGTGGCTGACACGTTCTTTACACTATGCAGAGGTCAAGGAAGTGAAGCCGAATGATACATTTCTGAACTTATGGCAAAACTTTCAAAGAAGAAACAAATTGACTCCAGTATTATAGTGAACTGGATAAGAGTGAAACTCTTTAAATCTGATCAGATCCGCTGAGCTGTACTGGAGAGGAACCAGGAGTTTAAACACGGGACATAATGATATTGATAATGTACAGAGTTGAATCATTTTGTCTTTTTAGCATTTTAATGTTTATTTTCCTCATTATGAGGGTTTAATTTAATTTGAAAGCATTTTATATATCTTTTTAATTTATGTCTCCTGTGTTTTGTAAAGAATTTTACTAAAGTTTCATGACATTGTTTCCTATCTACCGTGCTATAAAGACACGGCGCGCTGTTCCGGTGCTGGAAGATTGTCCTCTTCATGTCCCTGTTTTCCTGTGATCTCTGTGGCGCCTGGTTTCAGCTCCGCGCTCACTAGCACTGACTACGTTTACCCCTTGCTCACGAGTCTCCCCGTGTTCATCCTATTCTGTCTTCTGCATTTTGGGTCCGGCTGAAAGGTCCTCACGTCACAGTTAGCTTGATAATTTATGGTGCACTTAGGTTTGCACCTTGTACCAATAAATGATAAATTCAATAGAATGAAATAAGATGATTATGCAGAGAGAGAGAGATTGAGATTGTATATAGTACAAACTCGTATAGGTTACTGATACAAGCTTTAAACATATGTTCTCCTCTAAAGAACGCCCTGTAACAACTTTGGAACAACTTCATCTAACAAACGGCCGTCTGGAACATAACTCATTTGTAAGCTGGGGAGTGTTTGTATGTATGTGTATATGTATGTCTGTATGTATATGTGTATATATGAAAATTTTCCTTTAAATTTTGGAGGGAGGGGTGTCCATATTCCACTGCGGAAAGTAGACCACGGGCCCATATTTCAAGGAGGTCCATATTCTATACTACACCGGGTTTGCCACTAATCCGTGAGTATGCGGGGGCGCAAGCACTGAACCGCGAATGGGAAAGGGCTTACTGTACATGGAAACTTGTTTGAGTTTAAAAGTCACTGAGTATGCAGGTAAGATCGCATTTTTCCATTGTGGCTCTTTTTATCCACTTTCATAACTAAACTGTTGAATTGGATCAAGCAAGTCAGAGTAATTGTGGAAAGAGATGTTTCACTATGTCAGAACATGGCTCACAATCTGTTGTTTACTTATGAAATTTTCTCATCCGTTCCACCAAAAAGTGCTGCACATGATGTCATTTTGGCCAAACATCTTCAGCACATTTCAATATATCAAACAATATATATAATGTGAAGGGACTACAAATGTCAGTTTATATATTAATGTAACTTTTCAGGGTCTGAAATGTTTATAATTTTTGTAGAGTAATTGCTGAGGTTTGTATTGCAATTTAATAATAACTAAAAAAAAATTTAATAATAATAAATAAAAAAAACATGGACACCCTCTCCAGGTTTTGGTGTAGTATTTGAGACAAGTTGAACAGTTTTATAACATTTTAGCATTCTCTCCGAAGAGCACAAAGTTAGTGTGACTTAGAGTGTGGATTCAGCAAAGTAGTTAATGATATGCATTATTTAACATTTTAATATTTTATTTTTCGAGAGAAAACTATTGCGTTCCTATTCTAATATAAATGTACAACAAGTTAGAGGAAAGTATGTGGACAGGATATAATCTCCACTGCTAAAAAAATCCAGTTTCTGCTCACCAGCTACCATCTGTTCAGAACAGCAGGATTTTTCAGTTGGGTAAATTCATCATGCTTTTCCATATAAACCCAGAATAAAATAAATATTTAGGCACTGCCTAAAAGCAGAGCTCTGAAAATATTTCCGGCAAAGAAACAGCAATAATATAACTTGCTGTTTTTTCAGTGCTATTCGAAAAGTTATTTCTCAAAAATAAAAAAACACTGACCAAACAACAGCATTGAAAGTCAAAGTGCAACTACGTGGCCTGCATGCTGGTGTTGCCTGTGGACAGGGACCCAACAACAAAATTGAGCTCATGGCTTTGAAGCTCTAGAGAGATGGCTATCATGTAAATACTGTGCTGTTCAAATCAAACTCGGCACAGCTGTACACCAAGCGGAGTGTAAAATAAATGACATAAGGCATAAACATGTGAAAACCCATGCATTGATGTCCTGTTCTATCATGGTAAAGTTTTTGTATCAAAAACTGGAGGCTGTTGTCTACATTCAGCCCTTAGATGACTTGTAAGAGACAGTAGTGAAAAATGTACATTGCAATAGTAATCCATACAGGTACTACGTATTGTCTGCTGAGAACCACATCGAGCTCTGTAACTCTGCTGTAGATCTAGATTATTGGAGATTTGTAAGATCAGGGACTTTTTTCTATTTATAATTAAATACACATTGGTTATAACACCTCTGTTAAAATTCTAGGTTTCTGTGATGTAAAACAAAGTAAATAATTTCAGGACTTTTCTCACCTTTAATTTAATCTACACTCTGTCCAATTCAGTTAAAAAAAATGCAAGTCTTTTAGAGGAACAATTAGAATTATGCAAGTTTACACACCCTGTAAAATTGTCTGTGTTCAGAATTAACCAATCGCATTAAAACTCATGTTAAACAATAGTAAGTGCACTCCTACCATCAAGTAAAGTGACTCAGAGTAACCCCAAATTATGTGTGGTGTTTTGTTTTTTTTCCTCTATTGACAGTGAATTAGTTGCTTCTTTTAGCAAAAGCCATGGTTGGCAATGTGCTTACAGAGCACACACACATATATAAACATAAACACTAATTTATTAAAAGCTAAGTGTAAGGGTGCAGAATAGTTTTAAAAACATAAGATGTACCTTGAAAAGACTATTACCAGGAGTGGAGAAAATATGGACAAAAGAACTACAAAATAAATACAGAGAACATGATGCCTACAGCAGCAGTGACATGGTGGCAGGAATTTCTGATAGGTATTGATTCATATTCATGATTCAGATACAATGTGATAATCGCACACATTCGTCCTTTAAAGAAAGAGACAAATGCAAAAATGCATTACAGGCTATTGTAACCGAGGTTGAGCTATTGGATATATTTTGAAAGGGTATGTTTGGTGCAGAAATAAAATGGAACGTCACCAAAAGAACAGCTTGCCCCGTGTGAAACATGGTGGTAGCAGCATCACATGGAACCAGAACTTTAGTCGAGGTGGAGGGAATGATGAATAGTTCTAAATACCATTCAAGTTTGGAACAAAACCTTCAGGTCTCTGCTAAAATAGTGAAGAATGTACCCTTTTAGCACAACAATGACCCAAAGCATAACCATATCAAGATAAGGAGGGCTTCACAAGAAGAAGAGAAAGTTTTGGAAAGGACTTGTCTGAACATAGACCAGTGAAAAAGACAACTGGAAATCTGACGTGAAGCAATTTGACAGATTTGAAACTTTTTTTTTTTTCCCAAAGAAGAGTGGCCAATATTCTTATTACTGTATTATTCCACACCCCATGATGTATTGGGCTGCTTTCAAGAACATCTTTGCAGTTTTCCCCATGTAGTGTTTCATCAGAAGGCTTGCAAGCCCCTTCTTGAGGTCAAATCTTCATTTAAACCTGGGGCAATTTGCTACAGGCAAGTTAGCCTAATTTGCATGTCTTTGGATGGTGGCAGGAAACCAGTGCACCCAAAATAAACTCTCACAAACAGGGAGAGCGTAAACTTTACACAGATACCATGGGCCTTGAACCAGTTACCCTGTGAGGTGGTCTCCATGCCCCCTCTGCAGGTATTCAGATTTATACACAAATACATACACCGAATGCTCTCATGAGTTCAAAAGGTGCTACAACAAAGAATCAGTTTAAAGGTGTGCATATTTATTGTACAGTTATTGTAGTCTTCCCCATCCCCCAAACTTGAATTTTTTTTTGGTTGAATATTTCCGGAATAGGTTACCGTAAAATCGGAAGAAGTTCTTAAATCATCGGTCTAATCTCAAAAATCTGGTATCATAGGGGTGTGTAGCTTTTTTTTAATATACATGATAGATTGTAAATAAATTGTGTTTCTGCCTGGACCATTTCTGTAATGTCATTTCTTTCTCCTCACAGTCCGGACTGATCCAGAGATTTCAGAGCACCCTGGTTGTTGCAGAGCATAATAATGACACCCTGACACCCATCACTCTCAGTGCTATTACTGCAGCCAGAAAACTTGGTGAGGATGTGTGCTGTCTCATTGCTGGAACAAACTGTGCTAAGGTACGTAGACAGTGATCCGTTAAGCGATTGATTATTGTTAATTGATTGATTACTTTTGAAATTTGTCTTTTTGCAGGTGGCAGAGCAAGTTTCACAAGTGCAGGGGGTGAAAAAAGTTCTGGTTGCACAGCATGATGTGTATAAAGGGTTTTTACCAGGTAATTTGTTCAGCATTACAGAAGAGATCAGTGAAAAGCCATATTAGCTATCATTGTACACTGGTTGTTGTAATGATAAACAACTAGTGACAACTTCAACATTAAATGTCTAATGTTAAAGCTAATATCTCATAAATTGATGAATGCTGATGAAGTTGCAATTTTTGAATTCGCCAACTTTTCTGATGGTTGTTGGCGAAAAGAAGGGTTAACTTTTGTCACTAAATTTTCCTAACAATAGTTATCAATATTCATGCACATGTTGATGACAATGTTTGCAACGGCTTGCAACTGTTTTGCCATTGTGTGTGAATGTTTGGGACCTTTTGTGACTTGTAACGCCTTTTACCTTTTGATCAATTAAACCCTATAAAAATGGTGGCAAACCTTCCTTATTATTGTGTTTACTACTTGGCAAACCAAACAGAACTTCAGCAAACTGTGTTTAAAACTGTTTTTCAAATATTTGCAGCTGCTTGTGGACAAAATAAATTTGCAAAGACCAGAACTGTGTGGCATCCATAGAGCAATTGTGGCATCGGTGCCTTGCTCAAGGGCACTTTAGGAATGAAACTGTAGGGGACAGAGGGTGTCTCACGGCAATTGAACCAGTTACCTTTTGGTCGCAAACTTGCTTCTCTACCCATGAGGCCAAAGCTTTTCCAACAGTTTATATGGCAGCACGGAGTCACTTGGATGCTGATCATTTGTTTCTTTCCATTCCTTCAAGCATTGGCTGTCACAAAAAAAACCCCCAAAACGCAGC
Source organism: Plotosus lineatus (assembly GCA_024760905.1). NCBI lineage: Eukaryota > Metazoa > Chordata > Actinopteri > Siluriformes > Plotosidae > Plotosus > Plotosus lineatus. The sequence goes on from CM045742.1 coordinate 22,128,961, forward strand.
ATCCTACGTTTAATATATTTTCAAATTATGTCTTGTTGGATTATGCACTCTTTTTGTAGGTGCCGGCAGCAAAAAAAAAAAAAAAGAAAGTCATCATAAATGGATGGTTTTAGGTTCTATTTGTTGAGTTTACCATTACAATTCACCAGTCCAAAATTCATGCAATTATCTTTAACCGTGTCCGAGATTCCGTGACCCCCCTCTTCAAGCCCCTGGCTTGGACATCATTTGGAACACAATTGGGGAGACTATGAAACAAGAATTATTACTAAAATTTTCATAATTCCAGCAGAGATAAATATATAACTATAAAGCATGTGTTATCAATTGCTTGGCTTTCTCAAACACTAAAATATTTGGTTTAGAATATCAATTGTGCAGAGTCGACAGAATAAAACACTTCTTTGTTATTTATTTATTTATTTGACTTAATTTGTTCATAATGATGGCAATCAGTATTTTCTGAGAGTTTTCTGATTAGTGGGCAGTTATAGGATTCTAGGAAATTCTTATTTGCTTTTTTCCTCTACAGAGGAGTTGACACCTCTCATCTTGGCAACTCAGCAACAGTTCAATTTTACACACATCTGTGCTGGAGCAACTGCCTTTGGAAAGGTAATAACATTCATAATTTTTTATTGTGTGGTATAAATGCCAGGATTCAGAACACTGGAGTAACATGTGCTTCACTCAGAAATATAAACTTGTATTACACACATGAACGTAAAAGCTGAATTGGTGTACAATGCACAGTAATAGGACAATCTGTTCGGTCCACTCTCTGGGGATTATCCCGATTCTGCTTGACTGCAAAGATATAATGCTTGAATGTTAACACTCAGTTTATTGCAGTCAACTGGAGCACGAAGTGTCATTAACACACGTTAAAAAAATGGAAAAAAATTAACACCAAAAATTGTATTATAGTTTTTCCTCATATTTCCATGTAGTATGTACTAAACTGGGTTTAAAAGGAAGCATTTAGCACAGTGCTCTTCTCAAAGCACACAGGGCTTCTTTTTGTATGTATGTATGTGTGTGTGTGTGTGTGTGTGTGTGTGTGTGTGTATATATGTATATATATATATATATATATATATATATATATATATATATACATACACAAACACACACACACACACACACACACAGTGGTATTACCCACCTTACAAAAGTCTCAAAACGAAAAATGCAGGTTACGAAAAGCATTTTCCTCAAATTTTTCTCAGAATACGAAGCAAGTTCACGTTACGAAAATGCCATCTTAAAAATTCAAACGTGCCATTCAAACATTAAAATGCGCCATTTAAACAATGCACGAGCTGCTCTCCCATCAATGACGTTCAAACATCCCGCCCCGAGGGCCTCCCATTGGCTAACAACTGAGCTGTCGTTTAAGACGCCTTCACTCAAGCGCCATCTTGGACAGGTCCACCTGATGCCATCTTGGACAGGGATCCTTTTGCCTAGGAGGAATGACTCATCTACCTCCCATTGCCTGTTTATAGAGCTGAATCCGCCATGATGCTTTTCGTTTAAAGGACACAGTTCCTGTTGTTTTATGCTTTATTTCTTGACACAGGCTTTTAACCTTCCATAAACATTTGTAAGATTATAACTCTGCTAAGAAGACATGGTCAACACGTGCGCACGCGCTCGCACACACACACACACACACACACACACACACACACACACACACACACGGGAAGAAGAAACAGGCTTGAGTGATATCACAAAGGAATATGGCTAAACCCGTCTACCATCGGAACGATATTGAAGCAGAAGGAGGTCTTGAAAAGGTATGCTTTTATAATTTTTAAAAAGGGTTTAGGGGTAGTATTGGGAGCCTTAGAACGAATCACGTGTTTTACATGTAAATGCGGTCCAACTTACGAAAAATGCAGGTTACGAAAAAAGCTCTGGAACGGATTAATTTCGTAAGGTGAGGTACCACTATATACATACATACAGTGATCCCACACGGCTTCAGTTTCTGCGGCTTCAGTGCATCTCGGGTTTTTCAAAAATAAGGAAAAATAGGGTACAGGTTAAGGAAAATTATGCAAAACAAGGCCAATTATGCAAAAAACCCCAAATAAACAAAAACAACCCAAACCCCCCAACAAAACTACTTACATTTTTTGTGAGGTGTGCATCTCAGTGTGCGGGTCTGTATGTGTGTGTATTTATATTTTATTTACACCTTATGCATTATTTTTGAATGTTTAATTATTATAGCAGGGATAGGAATTTTCCGCCAATCGGCGGATTTCTGCCTTTTTGTAAGTCAAATGTGTCATTTTTGAGATCGATGCAAATCCGGTGTAAAAATCTGTGTGTGTGGGGGGGGGTAGTGCCATCATCACTGGTCATCTGGTCATGTTATATCCAAATTCAAATACGTGAGGTGCTACCCTCGTTTTGTTTATCTGAGTGGTTGTTGATATCGACTAGTGGAGTGAAACAGCTGGTTCTGGTTTATTGCATTGTCAGGCATCGTAATATGATATGCCAGTCTGGTCATCTTGCCGTGAGCCCGTGGCACAGAGAGCAAATGTCAGATCATCAACAGAAGTGATCGAGCAGCATTATGTATAAATTATGACTATGAATGATATTATTTAAGTCTTATTATAGTATTAAATTGTAAAGCTTCGTGTACATTAATAAATTCTACTGATATTATTAAACTCGGTATGCTATGAATAGGCCTACCGGTACACAGTTTAAAGCAGGGGTCGGGAACCTATGACTCATGAGTCAGATGAGGCTCTTTTGATGAATGTATCTGCCTCTCAGATAAATCAGGTGACCTTTCTTAACAGAATAACGAATACAGACGCTCCCCGACTTACGTTTTTAATTGGTTCCGGACGGCCGAACGCAAGTTGAAAGTGAACGTAAGTTGTTACGGCATGTGATGTATGACGCTCATACTGTACCATACATCCATAAATACCATTACAGTATCTCATAAAACACCCCTAAATCAATTATTATAAACATAACATTGTAAAATAATATCAAATGTATCATAATATCAACATTAATTTCAAATAAGTAACTTATTTATACCGAGTCACTTTACATGAAGCTTAAAACAGTCAATCAATGCTTACAATATGTGAAGCGCTCAATACCGGAAGTAGTGTACTTGCTGTGGATTATACGGACTTCCGGTCTTTCAAGTGCACAAGGGTGCTGTTGAACTCGTTTAGAACACAGCCTGCACTGTTGCAGTCTCCCAGCAAAGCGGAGAGTTCTTTGTTTTGTGTAAGTAAATAAACTTTAGAACAAGTACAAATCCTAATGAATATTAATATAAAAAATAAGTATACACTCTTAGGATTCTGCTAAAAGATAATAAATATAAAAATTGTGCCGATCTGAGCAGATAGTTAATTCCTCTCTATGTATGAGACTTGCACCCATGCTAGTAGGCTTACACTTCTGACCAACCTTATTTGCTTAGGGTTACAAAAGTCCGCAAAACAGTATAAACACAGAGATGACGTCTTGACACAAGGGTAACACTATATAACTGAGCTATATACTAGTCCTTCTCAAAAAATTAGCATATTGTGATAAAGTTCATTATTTTCTCGAATGTACTGATAAATATTAAACTTTCATTTATTTTAGATTCATTGCAAACCAATTGAAGTATTTAAGGTCTTTTATTGTTGTAATACTGATGATTTTGGCATACAGCTCATGAAAACCCAAAATTCCCATTTCAAAAAATTAGCATATTTCATCCGACCAATAAAAAAAGTGTTTTTAATACAAAAAAAAATTCAACCTTCAAATAATTATGTTCAGTTATGCACTCAATACTTGGTCGGGAATTCTTTTGCAGAAATGACTGCTTCAATGCGGCGTGGCATGGAGGCAATCAGCCTGTGGCACTGCTGAGGTGTTATGGAGGCCCAGGATGCTTCGATAGCAGCTTTAAGCTCATCCACAGTGTTGGGTCTGGTGTCTCTCAACTTTCTCTTCACAATATCCCACAGATTCTCTATGGGGTTCAGGTCAGGAGAGTTGGCAGGTCAATTGAGCACAGTAATACCATGGTCAGTAAACCATTTAGCAGTGGTTTTGGCACTGTGAGCAGGTGCCAGGTCGTGCTGAAAAATGAAATCTTCATCTCCATCAAGCTTTTCAGCAGATGGAAGCATGAAGTGCTCCAAAATCTCCTGATAGCGAGCTGCATTGACCCTACCAATGATAAAACACAGTGGACCAACACCAGCAGCTGACATGGCGCCCCAGACCATCACTGACTGTGGGTACTTGACACTGGACTTCAGGCATTTTGGCATTTCCTTCTCCCCAGTCTTCCTCCAGACTCTGGCACCTTGATTTCCGAATGACATGCAAAATTTGCTTTCATCCAAAAAAAAGTACTTTGGACCACTGAGCAACAGTCCAGTGCTGCTTCTCTGTAGCCCAGGTCAGGCGATTCTTGACCTGGGGAATGCGGCACCTGTAGCCCAGTCCACTGCTTCCACAGGTCCCCCAAGGTCTGGAATCTGTCCTTCTCCACAATCTTCCTCAGGGTCCGGTCACCTCTTCTGGTTGTGCAGCGTTTTCTGCCACACTTTTTCCTTTCCACAGACGTCCCACTGAGGTGGCTTGATACATCACTCTGAGAACAGCCTATTCGCTCAGAGATTTCTTTCTGTGTCTTACCCTCTTGCTTGAGGGTGTCAATGATGGCCTTCTGGACAGCAGTCAGGTCGACAGTCTTACCCATGATTGCGGTTTTGAGTAATGAACCAGGCTGGGAGTTTTTAACAGCCTCAGGAATCTTTTGCAGGTGTTTAGAGTTAATTGGTTGATTCAGATGATTAGGTTAATAGCTCGTTTAGAGTACCTTTTCATGATATGCTAATTTTTTGAGATAGGAATTTTGGGTTTTCATGAGCTGTATGCCAAAATCATCAGTATTAAAACAATAAAAGACCTGAAATATTTCAGTTGGTGTGCAATGAATCTAAAATATATGGAAGTTTAATTTTTTTCAGTACATTACAGAAAATAATGAACTTTATCACAATATGCTAATTTTTTGAGAAGGACTCCACTGTGTGTGTGTGTGTGTGTGAGTGTGTGTGTGTGTGTGTGTGTGTGTATGTGTGTATATATATTTCATGTAGTTTTATTTGCTTTTTTAATTCCTGTGTAGTATATGCTGAAACAGTTATTCGATGGATGGATAGATAGATCTGTTCGCCCCCTGAAGAAAGTATGATGTGCAACGTGTTTTATTATATCAATTCATACTATGCTCAGTTCAGATCAATTAGACAAATATTTTAAATCATCTTTGTTTTAAGAATAAATTAATAGTTTATAACCAAGATTAAAAATAACTAAACACTGTTGATTCCTTCTCTAGCTTCTATAAGGAAAAAATAACTATTTTTCACACTGATTGTTGGTTTCGGAGTTTTTATTGTGGTTTCGGATAATTATCAAGGTTTTTCCGTTCTGAATGTATTCTCATAATGTATTTTGAAATTATAAATTGGATACACTCTTCAGTTTCAGTCTGCACTATCAGGGGGAAAAAGTTATTTTCATACTGGATACCAGAACGACCACTTTCTGGTAATTGCTGTGCAATCAAATTTAATATTCCCTGCTAAATAACACTCACTCTTTACTATGGTTCTTTCAGTTTTCCCCTATTTTGTGTGTTGTCTCTTCAGTCAAGTAGGTTATAATATTCAGTATGGAGCATTTGCTCTGAGTTGTTGTAGTTCTTCTCAATGAGTTTATTATGAAGTATAAATAGGATATGAATCATGTCTGACACTACCGTAGTTAATGTTGTGCTGGACTTTATCCTTTCTGAATTGTTTGAGAAGTCTGAAGTAAGTGAAGTGAAGCCCAGCCCACCATTATATGCACAGCGATTTGTCATTCTGCAGCCAAACTGTCAGCCAGCAGATCTAATGGTATTTAAATTCAATTGTAATACATTTAACAGTATCTTGTGCAGCGTATCCCCAGACCAAATAGATATATTAGTCTCAAATTCCTCACTGGCTCGATGTATTTCATATGATGGATTTTTTAAGTGGTGGATTTGGTTTCATTATGTCACTATATGAAACACTTGAGGTACCTCTATGTGATGCTTTTCACATCCAGAAAATTTTCCCTCTCTCAGAGAGGATGTTTGTGTTCTTTCTGAGGTTCAAGATCATGGGGGCTTTCAGACATCACAGAGCCCCTAGCTGTATTTTTGCTCCATTATAGAATGGAACTCATTTATAAATGTGGAATATTTATCAATCTACTGAACCCATATAGTAAAGCCCAGGCTATACGTTTAGTACTTGGTTCATTATTGCAATGACCCGTAACACTCGCGATTCAGTGTTTTTATTATATTATAGAAGTAGATGTTTTATCTCCACTTAGATTGAGTGGTGGATAAGTCATGCTAAATGCAGTGCCTTGCAGAAATATTCACAGCTTCTGAACTTTTCCACCTTCTAAGATTTGCTAACTGGAATGGAAATTAGCATTATTGGGCTTAATTGGAAATTACCATTTGGTGTCAACAACTTTGAATGTCCTGTATATACTGTATCTGTTGCAAATATTCGGATCAATACCTGGCATACCTTTTTCTGCAAGAAAAGCCTTAAGACTTCTGAGATTTCTATCAGTTTGGCACAAATGGACCCTGTTTTTGTTCTTTTTTTCTCTTCTCAAACTCAGAACCCAAACTTTGATTAAGACTTTTTTAATAGCATTTATCCCCCTCTCCACTCTTCCATAATGCTCAGCTTTGCGGGAGACCATCTTAGTTGTCCTTCTCACTAAATCCTTCCTATGGTCTCTTGATGGTGTTTGAATCATACCTTCCTTAAGCCCATAAATAATGCCGGTCTCTGTTATATTGTAGCGTGGTTGTGCTATATTCCTGCCGTTTTAATAATGGATTTATTTGTGTTCGGCCGACTGTTGAAAATTACGATTTAACTAATCCTGATTTATGCTTTTCCAGAAAAAGTCCTAAAGTTGTATTGCTCTTGGCTCTTTTGTCTTCATGATGGTGTTTATTTAGACATGTTCTCTAACAAACTCTGGGACCTTCCAGGAGGAGGTTTATTTATACCGATCAGTCGGACACAAAATCAATACAATGTGGATTCTTTGTCACTGTGAATGCTTGCTAGATAATTAGCATCTTATAACTGAAATTGTAAGTTTTCTCAAACCTTTTACTTAATAATGTTCATATCCATCAGCATCAATTTGGAATTTTATAAAACAACTTGTACTTAGTAAATAATAAGAGATTATGATTGATTTTTCAGTAGGACTTTAGGTCATGTTGTCTTAAAGTGCTGCCAATATAAGGAGAAAAACCTTGCATTTAAACCCAATTGCAAGTCTCAGACATTCCCCAATAGTATTTCAATTATATTTTCCCCTGTACTGTATATTAAAAGGTAGACAACATGTTCAAAGTGTGAGGTTATGTTTCTCAAGCATAAATTACACCTACGCATTTCTTGCAGAATCTTCTTCCCAGAGTAGCCTCCAAGCTGGATGTTGCTCCCATCTCTGACATCACTGAGATCAAATCCCCTGACACCTTTGTGAGGACAATTTATGCAGGTAATTGTCAAGTTGTATCATTCTGTAATAATTTGAATTCTGTTCTGTGTGATGTGTGTATAAAATGTATACTAATTCACATTGTGTTTCATGTCCATTTTACAAAAACATTCCTGTGCTCACCCATGATTTATTTCTTTTGAATGAATATGCAACGAATGACTCACTCCCATGTATTAAATCAGATTTTTACTGAAAAATTTGTATTTTTAAAACGGCTTCTTTTTGGTGCCCTTTTGACCGGTGGTAGAGTAATTATGTTCCAAAAGGCTCTTATGAAATCAGCCTGCCTGTGAATATGCAATAAATGTAGTCTTTTAACCACTTTATCTCTTGGCAAGTATATTTGGACTTCATTTTTTTTCAATCTACTTGTTACATTTTTCACATTTGTGTTGTAAATTATTTTTAGATGAACATTCATTAAATGTAAATGGTCTACGATATTACACAGTTCACTTGTATTCTCTAAGTGCTGCTTCATTGGAAGTTTCAACCAGGTTAAAGGATTGAAAAATAGTCATTAGTTAAAGGAGTGAAAGTTCTGTTAGTGTTTAAACCTTCAAATGATTCACTGCTGCACTTATACATGACTGTTTGCTTCTTGTGAAGCAGCAGATTTATTTTATTATTTTATTTTTTTTAAACTATAAGAATTGGCACTCATCAGAATGAGCACATATTATTTGCTTAAAAGGTATTCCACATATTCATTGTTTCAGAAAAACTCTGTATGACAAAGAAGAAAACTCTCTAATCTCTGTGTCATGTTTGCCGTAGGAAATGCTCTTAGCACTGTCAAGTGCAATGAAAAAGTCAAGGTCTTCACAGTAAGAGGGACTTCTTTTGAACCTGCTCAAGAGGGAGGAAGTGCGACAACAGAGCAAAGTACTTGGCCTGGTCTACAATTATTATACCAAGTGCTCACACTTCCAAAGCATTTAAAACCTTTGTTTAACAATTACAGTTGAGATGAAAATTTGACTCAACATTGTATAATATAAGATTATTTTTCTGCTGTTGTAGTGTCTCCTGCTGCTCCTGCCGGGGTGTCTGAATGGCTCGGGCAAAATCTGACCAAGAGTGACCGGCCGGAGCTCACCAGTGCCAAGGCTGTTGTGTCTGGAGGTAAGCGACTGCTGATAAAAACAGCTGTCTTCTAACTGGGGTAATACACCTATGCAATGGGAAGAGTGTGTTTCATTTGGCCCTAACACATTCAATTCAGAACTAAAGTGTGTGTCATGATGCTGATTTTGTCTCATAAATTTTGAGCGTGATCAATCGATAGGTTGAAAAGCAAGCCAGTATTGATTTGAGATGGGTCATGTTCTTGTCAATAACATTATACTACATGGCTGTCTTCCTTCTTCCTCTCCTAACAGGAAGAGGTCTGAAGAGTGGCGAAAACTTCAAGTTGCTTTATGACCTTGCTGACAAGTTAAATGCTGCTGGTAAGAACTGGGATGTTTTCTTCACTAAAGGAATGCTTCATGGTGTCATTGATGGTGATTGGGATCCTTTCCTCCATATGTTCACTTGTATTTCCTGGGAATAAACTGAATATTATACATTTTTATTTTACAAGTTGGTGCCTCCAGAGCTGCAGTAGATGCTGGTTATGTTCCCAATGACATGCAAGTTGGACAGACAGGAAAGATTGTAGCTCCTGTAAGTAACGCCATTATTTATTTGTAAGTGAACATGATTGCTATTAACTGATATCCGAAGGGCTTCTCGTGCTCATCCATGCTGTTGTTTATAAACACAACAGATAATTCACCCAGAATACGTCAGAGGGTATCATTCTTTCTGTCTATACCTTCTTGTCTGAACTATTTGATAGATTGCGCTAACTTTCAAACCAACAGTCTTTTTGTAGTTGGATAAAGATGGATTCTTGTTGCTCTTTTAAAAAGGTTAATTTTCCATTATCTGGTTCAAGTGGGACCTCCCAACTGTCATTATCCACACATTAGAGCAGCTTGGAGCTGCCGTAATGTAGTTAATGGCACATTCAGGTTCCTAAATGATTTACCAGAGCCATTAGTAGAGCAGACTGCTGTGAATGTCTGCCCTCGACTCAAATCAGACAACCCAGTTTCAAACCCAGCTCACCAAATGTTTTGACAAGCTTGTAGGATGCTCTGTTTCATTTGGATATTTGTAATTGTACTGAAGGAACACCTCACTGATACGGTTTAACCACCATAGATACAAAACATCACTACTACTGAAAAAATGCCGAAGTTAATTTCAAGTAAAAAAAAACCAAAACACTTCATTGTACAGCTTTAAAAATTTTAAAACAATTATTTTATATACACTTTAAATGACAACATAAATATATTGATGAGTTTCTTTTAGAGCATGTAGGACTGTGATTAAAAACAGACCTGCGGATAGTATGGTGTTAACAGTTCTTAAAAGTAAAAGAAAATTCCAAAGCCTTTCCCAGCATGGTCACACGAAGTTGGCTTGAGAACACACATTGCCACACATTGAGTTGACTTTCTTTTCTTTACTATCTGACTTAAAAAAAAAACATTAACTCCATAAAACCGGATTTTCCATCGGTGTTGAACAGTCGATGTACTAGTAGCTGACATGGTCATTAATATGCTGTTTTCCACATCCAGTTGTTTTTACTAAACTTGCATTTGTTTGTGTTCTTATGGACTGCTATCAAGTTTTTATTACACAAGTTGGTGCATTACAAACAGTGGGCACTTATTTAATCTTGTTCCATTGCGTAAAGGGCTCGTGGTTCTTTTTCGGACTTAAGAAGCGAAATTCACTTTTGGACTAATCCACGATTGTGTCTCAGGTTGGACTAGAGTAAGAGAGACCTGGGCAAAATACTGTATTGGCCCGACCTTGTTACAGTTAGACGTGGCCTGGCTTTTAGGACTGAGGCTGCCTGTGTGTTCACAAATTGATGCTGTGCTCCTGGGAAAGCACGGTAGTCACATTAAACAGCACTAAAATATTCATAGGGCAGTGCATTAAGCTGAGAGCTTGTCTCTGGGGGCATGGGGTGGTGAAAGAGGGGGACGGAATGGTGGGGGCTTCTTCGTGCAACACCCCTTTAAGAGTCTGCTTTTGAGGGATTATTTGGAAAGGGTTTTTTGGCTTTAGCAATGTTGAGGCGAGCTGGCTGGCTAGGTATGTCACTGACGTGTGTGTGTGTGTGGTTGCCCAAGGCCTGTGCTAACCACTTTGTGCACTACCATATTTTTTCAACGAAATATTTGGTTTATGAAAAAAAAAAAAAAAAGACATTTATTATACAGTAGCTTTCTCATGCATTCAGCCTGGAGTTGCTGCATTCAGTTTCTCAGTCCTTAAAAGTGCTCGATGCAGGCAGTGGTCACATTTGCTATTCTGCAGTTTAAACAGCACATTTGTACCTGCCATATTTCTGCCTGGGGCAGGAACTGATTAGGGAAGAGCTCATTCAGACTTGAACGCTTATTAAATTAGTTATTTTGTTCTCAAGTAATTCATTACTGTCAGGGTAATGTCGAAATATAAAGAGAGAGCCATCATTTGATTTGATAGATTAATTTGGGAAATTATTTTAATAGCAGTTGAACTGAAGACTTTTACAGTTTTAACACAAATCAGTAGCACCTGCTTTGTTGAAGATAAATGAGAAATGTTGAGGATGATCTTTGTACCTAAATATATATGCTGCTTACTGCTTGGTATATATTTATAATGAAGAATGCGAGTACAGTAAAACCTCCGCTGACGAACGCTTAAGATCACGAACTTTTCGCCTCAAGAACATTAAATTTGCGAGGATATTGTCTCTGCTGACGAACTAGTTTTCGGCGGACGAACCAAACCACGCGGTCAAACAGCGCCACGGTGGCGGCCACGAGAAGTTGACGCACGCTCACGGCGTCACAGTTCGTCACCCCCTTTCTTTGAGTGCGGAAGTGGTTTGTGTTTGCTAGACATTTTGGACCATATTGAGTGTACTTTTGCTATTATGGGACCAAAAAAGACCCCACCACAGGCGGAGATCATTGAAAAACACGAACGAGGTGTGCGTTTGTGTGACTCAGCGTACCAGTACAAGGAACAAGGAAGCTATTAAGGGTGCGTGTGTGGCTAAGGGTGTTTCCAAACAGTAGGCGTTTCCAAACTCTCCTTCCAAACAGTAAGTCCCTCCCTCCCTCCTCCTCCCACTCCATTCCATCAAGCCATCAACTACCATCACAAAGGTAAATAAAACCACTTTATTATACAGTACAGTTTATTTCTTTAATTACAATACAAGAGCACATTTATTATACATAAAATAAGGTATATTTTTGTGTAGTTTTAAGGCTTATTTAGTAGAAAATTATGTTTTATGGGGACCTGGGAACGGATTATTCTCGTTTTAATGGTTTCTTATGGGAAATAAATGTTCGGAAGACGAACTTTTCGCCTCACACACACTTTCAGGGGAACCAATTATATTCGTGAGCTGAGGTATCACTGTACCCGTAAATTTTAAATTCAAATGCTTACAGATAATATACAGTGGTACCTCACCTTACGATAGTCCCAGCAAATGAAAAATACAGGTTACAAAAAACATTTTCCAAAATTTTTTTGTCTGCATATGAAGCAAGTCCTCCTTAAGCAATGTGCCAAACGCGCCATTCAAACAATGCACGAGCTACTTTCCCATTGACTATCTTCCAACATCCTGCTTTGCTGGCCTCCCATTGGCTAGGAGGGATGACGCAGCTCCCCCCCATGAGCTATTATGGAGCTGCATCTTCCATAATGCTTTTCGTGTAAATGACAGAGTTACTGTTGTTTCATGAGTTTTTTTTTTTTTTTTCTACATTATTGGTGCTCATTGCTTTATTTTTTGACTCAGGCTTTTAACCTTTCATAAACATTTGTAAGATTATAACTGCTCAGAAGACATGGTCAACACACGCGCGCGTGTGATTTCCGGTGTGAGTGAAAAGAAGAAGCGGGCTCGTGGCATGCGGTTGAGTGATATCGCAAAGGAATACGGTCAAACCCGTCTACCATCGGTAATGATATATGAAGCAGAAGGAGGTCTTAAAAGTTATGCTTTTATAATTTTTAAAGGGTTTAGGGGGTAGTATTGGGGACCTTGGAACGAATCACGCGTTTCACATGTAAAATCCAGGTTAAGAAAAAGGCCCTGGAACGGATTAATTTCGTAATGAGAGATGCCACTGTACAGGATGTTTGTTTGGTGTATTTCTAGAATCAGGTTGGGTGCAGGAGTGCTGGGTAATGTTGAACTGTGTTGCTCTGTGTACAGGAGCTGTACATTGCAGTTGGAATTTCTGGAGCGATTCAGCATCTTGCAGGAATGAAAGACAGTAAGGTAGGATCATTCAGCAGCACAGTAATATGAAATGTAATCTACTGCTCTGTTATTATTAGAAATAGCGGTTATAGAAATGGCTAGTGAAGATTGTAATACTCTTCTGAATCTTCCTTCGTGTCTGTCTTTCTTATATTGAACTTGACGGTGTGTTCAACTGGAGAGCGATTCTAAATGTGATCTGGAGGAGCTTTTTACCTGCATGTATTATTCACATGCATTTTCTGCCTGATCTGAGTCTTGTCAGTGCAGTTCATTGTGACTGTACCACTGTATCAAGCAGACCACCTACATCTTCTCCATGGATCACCTGCTTCATTTGCAAATAAAGGCTTCTATAAATAAATAAATAAAAAAAACCCAATAATTTGCTCCCTTTATATACCACAGCTCTGCTAGATTATCATTGGTCAGAAGGTGTTTATTTTCTATAACAGTCTGGCCCAGGAAATAATTCTGGTTACAGGGTTTAAAATGGATACAAAACATGGGTACAGTTTGCATTTTGAAGTTTTATTTGAGGACATGTCCCCCCACCCCACTTAAAAAAAAGAAATTCAGCAGCAGTAGTTTGTCTCAGTCAGAGGTAAAGCTGTTATTTTCCACCACAGAAAGGTATTTGGGGCGTTGTGGTTCTTACTAATATATGATGTGCTGCTTTCTTTGTTTTGTTTTTGTGCCTAATGACACAGTGAAATGTAGATTATTAGTAAGATAAACACTGTTGTTGCCAAAGTGCAAATGGTAACACAAAGCAATATAACTGGACTCCCACATCTAAAAAAAGAACAAAAAGTGTGACATACTTTTTGAATTAATAATAGAAGAACTACTATAGTTGCTTTGGTATAAGGTATAAGAGGACTTATAACCCTTTGGGACTTGTTATGACTAAATTATGAACTTATAGTATTACATCACTGTACTGTTGGTTCTACTCTTACAATAGCCGCCATGTTTTATTCCATATTTATATTTGGTGTTGAAGGGTATCATACATAATATGATCTATGAGCTGAAGGTTATATTGGGGAAATCTGCTTATTTGTTTCTGATCCACATGACTTGTTGATTTTTTTTTTTTTTTTTTTTTAATTTAAAAGGTAAATTTTTCTCTTTCTTGCCTGTGCAATACTTGTAGAAAATCAGTAGAACGCCTGCCAGTGCAGTCGTATTGTCTGAAACCTGTCGCAATATTTTACAGACTATTGTTGCCATCAACAAGGATCCTGAGGCCCCGATTTTCCATGTCGCTGATTTTGGCTTAGTTGCGGACTTGTTCAAGGTAAACATGCCTTCACTAATAGAAAAGAAAAGCAGAAACACCCAGTAATATAGACGTTTCCTTAAATAAAATCATTAAATTCACATGGTTTAGGGGTCTGTGTTTGTGTAATGAGACCCCGGAATTTTTGCTCATCCAGTGCGAGGCCACCGGTTTATGTATTGCTAAGGTTACCTTATCACTTCCAGCCAAAGGGCAGAAAAGCAGAAAGGCGAGAGAAGTGAAAGCTCCCGTTTTCCCTGATAAATTTTGCAGCATGCATTATTCCAGTTAATGGCAATGTGCTTCTGTTGAATTATTGACTTGCATTAATCAGAAGTCGGGTCTTAAACTGGGCTTGGACAGCAAATCAAGGGCAAGGCAGACATAACATATATAGACGCTATATCTGACCCGTCCCTCACACCAGAAAAAAGTAATTGATCATTGCTACAAGTGTTTGGGGTGTAGGGTTTTACCTTTATTTTCAGAGCCCCACTGCCAGAGTTTGACATGGCCCATTGGCGTCCATGCCTTCACAGTGGTACACATTAAAGTGCAGGATGCAGAGGGTCACCACACACTGTATAGCACCTGTCTGCTGTGGGTGTTTCGTGCTGGTAAACTTAGCAGCGTTTATCTTTCTGTGTTTGTCCTGTCCTCATGTTTTATTGATAGGTGTGTGTATGTGTACACGTGGAAGTGATTGGTAATGATAGAACAAGTAGTTGCTTACTGATCAGTTTACACCGGATTACTCCTCAGATAACTGATTAATTTTGATAGGCTTAGTCCCCTTCCTTGTACTGAAAAGTGATCTCGGGGGATACATTCATATAATGATATTGCTATTCAGCTGCTCTACATCACCTCGATTTTAAATTAATAGGATGATATTTTATTGGTAAGCTTCTGGTTTACGAAATAAGATTTTTGGCAAGGCTTGTCATGTCCCATTCTATGCGAATGATAAAGTTTCCAATCCCTTGGTCTCTCCCCCCCCCCCCCCCCTTTTTTTTTTTTTTTTTTTAATGTTAGAGAACTAACTTGGTTTTGATTGTATGTCTTGTATATGCATGTTATAGTTTTGTTTTTGCCCCTAAAACTTTATTATGAGGCTAATCCAAAGACTCAATCCTCATTCGAGAAAGTGTTTGAAATCAACGATCGTTTCTAATTGTTTTCTCAAATTACTGATTTCTTTAGTAAGAAGCTATGTAATAGCTAAACGACCTTCCTGCACCGCATTAAGGTTCTGATCACTATTTTGCAACAATGACTCACCCCCTCTGTGATATTCTCTACATGCAATAGTGATAACGAAGCCAAAATAATAATAATAAAAAAATGATTTATAAATATATCCTCATAGGCTGTCCCTGAGATGATCGAGATTCTGAAGAATTGAAGTTCATTACTCGGCTTTTAACTGGACCATACTCAGGAGCCTTGTCTCTAACACTGCTGGACACTTGCCTTATGAATGCGTTGGGACATGTCACTCTTCATACATGATTCTCTTCGGATTCTCATATCAGACCTTTGTTTATTTAGTTAAAGGTTTTAAGAGACTACATGTCCTGTTACTGTATTTAATAGCCACATAATCTAACCAAGTGTATTAATGATGTCAGATTCAATATGCCATTAACATTGTTTTGGCCTTTGGCTCTGTGTCAAACAGCTATACACCCTAGCCATCCATCAAGTAATAAATATCAATGCTATAAATCCATGTTTAGTTAGATTTTTATTTGAAGGCCACTTCATGAAAGAAAAGAGAGACATGATTTCAAAGCAGGTTTGAATTGCTTTTGTTAATGGGCATGCTCTTGCATCTCAGTGCAATTGGACAAATTAAGCTAATTTCACATCTTACTGTCTGCTCTGAACTTCAAATTTGGAATAAATCATTTAAATAAACAAAAATCTGTGTTGCAATACAATTATTTGTGATCTGCGCTTCTGTTCCCTTTTTACATTTTCCAGAATGGCTGAAACATTCATACACTCCACATGACTCCATTTAAACAAATGTAGTAAACCAACAAATTCAATGAGTTTACTGACTTTTATTTGCTTTACAATTTTTCCCATTATTAGTTATATAAAATACTTGAATCAACAATACAGGATTAGTCAGCTTCAGTCAAAAAGCAAACATTTTATTCTCAGAGGCTCATGCTATAAGGGTGGGGTTAACGTTGGGGGTTATGACCTCATTCTCACCCTTCATTCCTCATAAAAACCTTCCAGTATTATATTCCTGTTTTTTTTTTTTTTTCTTCCCCTAGTCCTCCCTCCCTCCCCGAATCAAATTAAATCAATGCAGGTTTTTAAAAATACTTGAGTTGCGTGCTTTGTTCCAGTCATAGAATTTTGAATATAAACGTTAACTTCAGTAAGAAAGGCAAAGGTAAGAAATTTGGCTGAGTAACACAACTTGACACATTTGAACACAGATCAAATGTAACCCTGCAGCAGTCGGATCAGTAGGCCTGTACTGTACATTGTGGTGTTGTTCATATAAATAAAACGCATAAAAACAGTTACCTCGTTGACCCGTCACCTTAACCAAACCCTGAAATAAGAACACAAGGAATCACAAGTATTCCCGCCTCATTTCTATACTACGTGGCTGTCTGAAAACTTTAGTGCGCTTGTGTCCAATTGCTGGTTTCAGACGGTCACCGAACACAGATGAACACTGAAGTAGGAAATTCCTGATGAACGTTCCAGTGATGGCTCCCAATGTGCCTCTCCCTGGGCTCTGGAAGGTTGTGCAATTTTGGCAGGAGGGACACACACTGTTTAAGTGTTGAAAGAGAGAGGAAAAAGAAAGAGAGAGGGGAACATGTGCCAACAGTTCATCATGATGTTGGAAAATCTCTCTGGAGAAAGCATCTGAGAACAAAGTCCTTAGCGTGTTGCTCAGGGTGTACTTTTAGAGAGCATGAAGCCTGGGAGTGAACAGTGCTGGCTGATAGAGAGAGAGAGAGAGAGAGAAAGGGACTGAGAGGGAAGCTGCTTCAGCTGGTGATGGTGGCCATGTTACTGCACTCCTTATCCTACGTGTCTGACACGCGAGTCATTGGAACATCTGCAGGCTCCATGAGTCTATACTTCTCGTCCAACAATGGCTCGTTTCCCTGTAGGTGGATGAGTGGCTTGGTTTGGAACACAGCCAGACTTTCTTGGTTTCTTTTATTGTAAATATTGACCCTGTGTTCCAGCTCGGGGCTGGCCTTACCTGAGCCGGCTGGACTAGGGAGCTTCAGGTTAAGTGGGTTCACCCGGCCCTTCTGGGCCAGACACGAGTCCTCAGACAGGGATGAGAGAAGCTCCTGGACCACAGCACTAGGGTTAGGTCCTCCTCCATGTGTGCCTAGTGTTAGTGGACTGCAATAGGGTGGTGGGCAGCAGTGCTGGCCACTGTAGTCCGAGGTGGAGGCCTCGCGTACGGTGGAGCTGCACTCGCTGCTGGAGGCCAGTGTGTGGCTGCTGACGCTGTGCTGGCGTGCCGAGAAGCTGCAGCTGGAGCGTAACACTGTGCTGCTGGGAGCCTCACTCACTGAGCTGCCTGGTCCATCAGCACTCACTAAAGAAGGAGGCAGCTGGCATGGGTTGGTGGGCAGGTGCACGTCTATGGCTGCAGTAGTTATGATGCGTGCACCTGGCTCTGGAACCCCAATATCTGCAACATATACAAGAGCTTAATCTTTACCCGGTGAGGAAATGTATGTATTCCAAATATCAAAGCAGTAAATAAAGTCTTAGAATGTGCAGACTGAAGAGCTAGAAGGCCTCGGGACTTTGCTCTAGTTTCCAAAAGTGAAGATTGTGAAACTGGCAGTACAAATTTTCTCCCTACGAACGGACATTGGTGGAAACATAGGGTTCTTTAGTCGGTTTGTGTGAGAGAGCCCTTAATGTATATATATATATATACTATACATCCATAATAAATACTATTACCGTATCTCATAACACACCCCTAAATCAATTATTATAAACATAACATTGTAAAATGAGATCAACATTAATTTAAAAGAAATTAAATTCAAGCAAAAATAATTTCAAATAAATAAATTTTAATGAAATTCACTTATTACCACTGATTCTGATGACCACTATCACTAGTAGGCTTACGCTTCTGACCAACCATATTTGCTTGGGGTTACAAATTCGCAAAACAGTGTAAACACAAAGATCAGAGACAACGTCTTAACACAAGGGTAACATGCGGTGAACTGGGAAGAAGGAGGGCACGTTCAGTCTGTCGTTTGTAAACAATGGACGCAGCGCCATGTAAACTTTGTCATGTGTAAGTAGCAAACATTGTCATGCGTAAGTAGCATTTGAACGTCTAGTATAATGGAGAGCGTGCTAAAAAAATTTTTTTTTTACAGTCAGTTAAAACATGAAATCATAAAAACGAAAGGCGAATAAACGTAAAGCGAGGAGCGTCTGTATACAAAATGTGATTGTATTATCAATATTCTCTTACCACTGCTTGGTTCACTGTAATATTGGCTGATGTAATTATTCATGTCATCTTGAGTGATGTTTTCTGAAATCAAACAAAAGTAATCGATCGCATTATATAAAGACATTCATTGGTTCATTTGCCAAACCACTTACTCCTACTAGGGTTATGGGGAAGGTTGAAGAATCTCAGGGGCACACTATGAACAGCTCACCTGTCCATCACAGGGCCACCCCACACAACAATTTATACTCGCATTCGCCTAGAAAGCAGCAAATTAGCTTAATGTACATGGCATTACACTGTGGGGGGGGAGCTGGAGCACTCAGAGGAAACCCACACAAACATGCAAACACCAATTCCCACATTGAGCCCAGAACATTTACCCAGGCCCTTATTATTGTGAGCCAGATGTGCTAAGCATTACGCTACCGTGTCTCCAACATAAATACAGAAGTCAGAGTATTCTTGCTAATCATTTCACACTGGAACATGAATTAGTATTTTCCTTAAACATAAATTACATATGATATTTGATTCAACTTCCAAGTGCTCTAATTTCTAAAACCACCGTGTAAACTTGGAGTAGCCCAGGTAGGATTGGGGTTTAAATGGTGGACAATCCACTCAGCAGAACGGGAAGGCTGCCACTCTCTAAGTGCCACTCCTTCATCCCTGGAGACACAATCCAACTCGCAGCGCCTTTATGTCATTCATTTTTTACTGTTTAAAATATTTATATGACAGTGGCCCAGGAGGAGAGATGTAGCGGTCTAAAACACCAGCAAGACAATCACTTTGGGATAAATAACACATGAGGAGAAGGAGGAGCGTGCACACAGTGTAAAAGCTGTCTGCTTTTATTCTTCACACAGACAGACAGACAGAGAGAGAGAGAGAGAGAGAGAGAGAGGCAGATTCAGGTGATTTAATGCATGTAGTGTTATGGTGTGTGCTCTGAGTTTTGACCTCTTCGCCTGACAGCTTGAGCTGTTCATCTGGCTTTGAATTTTATGCTCTGTCAAAACCTGATCACGTTATCACCCCGTTTATTTACTTTTCCTATCTGCTTTCAGAGTGGGAAGAATTTCTATAGTGGAAATAAGACACACAAATCCAAAGCAATAAATTAAACAAGCAAGTCTGTTGGACAAAGAAAATCACAATAAAATGTTCACAGCATGACCAGAACATACCAGTGTCCGAATCAATTCAGAACATTCATTATGTCATTGGGAAGCCCTGGCACATATCAAAAAAAGAGAGTCTTTGTCTTTAGGATCTCTCGTCCACTCCAGCTATGATGTAAATAAGACTTGGCCACTAAAACACACAGCCTCAGGCTGCTTTAGTTCTCTCATCTTTCTCTGAATGCTCCCCTGAGGTCAGGCGCCACTCCAACAGCCCTTTTTGTTCAGACGTTCTTCTGATGAGAAAAAGCCACACGCCGGGGTCCTGCTCCCACAATCCTCTGGGGGCCTGAGTATAGCTTGCTGGCAGCTCATTGTGGTTTTTTTCAGGTGAGGGGAACAGATGTTTATGCCATATCTGAGTACGCTTTTCGGAGAAACATGGCCCAATGCACAGAGCACTGTGGGTGTGTGTAGCATGTCAGCTGTAGCTATACAGATCTCAATGTGAGTTGACATCATGTGCACAAGACAGCCAGCGTGCAATGTTTATCACGCTCAGTCATGTGGAAGTGATATGTGGCATGTTTTCATTCAGATTTTCCAGTGAGTTTCCAGAGAGAGAAAAAAAAATTATATTCATTTTAAAATTGTTTTTCTAATAATTATGAAATTTGATATACAGTGGTACCTTGGTACTCAACGACAATTCGTTACAGACGGTTGGTCGAATTCCGAATCTATTTTTCCATTACAAATAATGTAAATTGTCTTAATCCATTCCATCGTCTTTTGAACAGAAGTTAATGGTATCGTAACTCATACCTTAGTTCTACAAATTAAGTGAAAAAATGATTGAATACAGTACACCGTTATGGTCTGTGTTGTGAGAGACTCTGGTTTTGGTGTCTCTCTCTCTCTCTCTCTCTCTCTCTGTTTATCAGGGATGACGATTTTCCGCAGATCCGCGGAATTCTGCGGTTTTTAATCTCAAATTGGTAATTTCTGTGAATCGTCGAAATCCGGGGAGAAAGTCTTTTGGGGGAAGGGGTTATAGGGCCATCAAAAGTAAGTTCACTAGCTTGTGCTTGTGAGACAAAGCGCGACTTATCCGGACTTCCGATCTTTCAAGTGAGCAAGTGAAGGTTGAGTACTAAACAAGTATTCAATGGCGCACTTGCTCACTTGAAAGATCGGAAGTCCGGATAAGCCGCGCTTTGTTGCACAAGCAGGTGAACTTGCGACAAGCGCCTACTTTCAGTGGAGCACCTCACATATTGTAAGCCGCTTGTTGATTGGCTGTTTTAAGCTTAATGTAAAATGACTTGGCTCAATGCAAATGGCAACGTGTTGTGTTTTTACCAGGAGAATGTCTGGTTAGAAAATCCCGAAAGTGGTGCGAACTTTAATGAAAGAAGAGGAATCCCATGTGTCAGAAATAGATAAGGATGTTAAGAATAAGTTTAAGTGGGAATGGCTAGAGAAGATTGTGAAATTTGAGGTGAAAATCGGCAAACAGACTCAGAACGTATCGGAACCTTTGGCGAGTTTCATAAAGAAATCTGACATCGCCGGCAAGGCATTGTGTGTTTATTGCAACGACCTAATCAATTATGGATCTCGCGGATGTATTGCACTTATGACTGACAGACAAGCACACTCAGAGGTAATTACTAAATATTTATTTCATTAGATTACATGAAATCCCATTAAAATGTAACTTAATAAAAGTAATCTGTATTGGCAAAATCATTGTGTGATAAACTTACTCGCATTATTGATGATAACAGTTTAATATGTATTGGGATTTTATTTTAATTTTATTCCTTTTTTTTTTTTTTAATTTGCAGCCAAATGTAAGTAATTCGGGTTCAATTTGAAAATACTCAATACATGAGTGATGGTTGTCATATAAATTAATACACTGTTGTTGTTATTTACCTGAGTAATATATCAACATTAATTAGTAACTAGCAGGCTTGGACAGTTAGTTGAAAATCTTTCATAAATTTATAAAGTGGTTTACAGGTGGGCAGTGGTGGCCTGGTGGTATTGGGCGCTGGATTACTGATCCTAAGGTTGTGGGTTCGAGCCCCCCCCCCCCCCCCCAGTGCAGCTAACTGGGTCATCAAAGGCTGGCCATGTCTCCCACTGTCTATGGTGTGAGGCATGTAAAAGAACCATTACTGACTTTCAACGAGAGTAGCTACAAAGCAGTCAGCGTGTTTCTGTCCCTTGTTAAAAGGATTTGTGTCAGGAAGGGCATCCGATGTAAAAACCTCTGCCAAATCAAATATGCGAATCATTCACTGTGGCGACCCCTGATGAAGGGAAAACCGAAAGGAAATCTCAAAGTGGTTTACAGGAAATATTTGTGTATTTTTTCATCTTTCATTTACACAACACAAAACATAGAGCCATGGCTGACCTATTTCTCAATTCTGTGTATATATTATATTGTAAATACATATATGTTTACAAATAAAATTATATTCCAATTAGTCTATGCATTAGATGTTGCCCAACTGTTGATTGCAAACAGGCTCCGCCCTGGACCCAGGCCATCGCAGGGCCAACACTCACACAACCATTCATACTCACACTCTCCCCTAGGGGAGATTTGGATCAAACACTTAACCTACTGTGCATGTTTTTGGACTGCGGGAGGAAACTGGAGTACCTACCTGGAGGATGCCCATAGAAGTACGGGGAGAACATGCAAACGCCACACAGAAATGCCCAGGCTGGGAATTGAACCCAGGACCTTCTTGCCGTGAGGCGGACGTGCTAACCACTACACCCAATTCAACATTTAAAGGTTATATTTTCTAACAATGATGTATCGATACAGACCAGAGGAAGAACTCTATCTGACTATGGTCCAGGACTAAAGCCAACATTAATGTAGTTTGGTACTTTCTGCTCAAAAGAGGTTAACAGGGCTAATGGCACAAGTAATTGCTCACTCAGGGGAAAACAGATGGATGAAATCTACAAAAAAAGTCAAATCCACAACACAGACCAAACACCGACCACTGACTTTGGTGCTACATTTTATCTGACACTAATTTCTCTTCAGTATCCTCTTTATTCAGCATGCATCTGGGCATGAGACATCCACGAAACTGGTTCATCACAGGGCACGGTATGCACACTCATTCATATCTTGGGGAAACAGTGTAACCAACGTAACTACCAGCATGTTTTTGGGAGGTATGGAGACCTAGAAAACATCCATGTGGACATGATCATCACTTTTTAAACTCTATGGGGACAGTGTGAGTTTGGCAAAAGACTAGTTGCAACACTATGTTATTGCTCAGCCTTGCACAAACCTTTGCATTAAATCCATTATACATTATTTATCCCACTTATCCTTCAGGGTTGAGGGAAAGCAGATGTCAGTGTCAGCTAATTTTAGGAAGGGATACATTCAGGAACTGGTTTATCTATTTCTGTGCTAATGGTAAGGTCTGACCAGCTGGTTGATACACGAGAACTGTGGTTGGGACTACCGTGGTCATTTGGACTATTCTGGTGGCTTTTGGCGGTGGCTTGGACAAAAATATGGGTGAAGGAAATATTAAACTGCCTGAGAAATGTGATCATCTGTAATGCGTACATAATAGCTATCATGTCTTCCAACAGTACCTGTGATCCCTACACATATTCTCTATACATTTTTAACTCCATGAAACGCTACGGTAATAACCGGTAAGCCATTTATGCCTCTTGGACACATTCATGTTCCAACACTTTTCATAACTTGATGCTTGACCCACAGTTAATTTAAACATGGCCAAACAAACTGTAGCCCCCTGACTCTCAGGTATTCCAATGGAAGTACATGGAACACTTATGGAATGATGTCAGTTGACCCCCAAAAGGGTCCACAATGGTCTACTGTGAAGTATTTCCAGCTATGTGAGACTAACGAACAACACTGACATAAACAAGCATTCGCACTGACATTCACACCTATGGGCAATTTAGAGTGGCCAGTTGACCTAATCCACATGTCTTTGGACTGTTAGATAAAATTGAATTAGCCAAAAGAAACACACACCAGCCAGAGGAAAACACACAGACTATATCAAGCCCCAGGTGGCTGTGAGGTTGAAATCTAGAACCTTCTTGCTGTGAGGTGGCAGTGCTTACCCTTGCACCAGTGTGCACCCTCTGTATATTAAATTTCTCAGAATAAAGGTCACTTTAACTGCTGGAAGTGGCAAACATGACTCAGTTGTACCTTTTAAGAAGAGGCATCCGGGATTTTATATAAAATTATAGTTTATAATACCGTGTATCCTAATGGGGCTTCCAACGCTTTTGGACGAAAATGTGTCTCAGATCACCAAAGATGGTTCTCCATACTGAACAATGAGAATTAGATTTCTTTAGAATTCTGCATAGCCATAATATGGTTATTAGCTCACAGTACGATAACTCAAAAACTAATAACCCCAATCCCATGAAATTGTAAGCAAATATGGGTCTTGGGCCAACAAAGAACATTACATTTTTGTGTGATCCAAATGAGTTTTGAAGGATTTTTAACATCAGAAAATAGGTCTAAATGAATGTTTTAGGCTATAAATTCAGAAAAACACAACTTTTTAACATTACACAACTGTCATAACTAATTACATTAATAATAATAATAATAATAATAATAATAATAATAATAATAATGATAAAAATAAAGCCTGGGTTGATATATTTAAAATTGCACTTGCTTGGTGGAGGTGTGCACTGTTTGTGTGCACTTCTAGTAGTGATTTTATTATTGAAGTATTATATAACATAACAGTCATATCGGAATTATTCATAGACAATTTACAATTACAGTAAACAAACTTGCCTCTCATTTTGTTACCTTCCACATGCTGACTAACAGCTGAAAGAATTTGTTCAGTTCATTCCGGTGAAATATAAAGAGGTTGGAACAGTGGTGCAACACAGTGAGTGCTCCATCTTCCTCCTCATTTTAATTTGGGTTTCCTCCAGCTACTCTGATTTCTGTAACATGTCTAAAAGCATGCAAGTACGCAGACTGGCTGTGCTAAATTTGCACCTAGGTGTGAATGAGTGTGTGAAAGGGTGTGTTCATAGTGCACTCTGATAGACTAATGCACATCAGGGGTGAATTCCTCTCCTTCAGTGTTCAGGTCTGGAGCTTCATGACCCTGACTTAAGATAAACATATGAAGGTTTAGAAACAGTGGCACTGAGGAAAAGACCTGAGGCAGAGCTGGAGGTAGCAGAGATGAAAATGTTGAGGTTCTCTTTGGGAGTGATGAGGAT
Source organism: Plotosus lineatus (assembly GCA_024760905.1). Lineage (NCBI taxonomy): Eukaryota > Metazoa > Chordata > Actinopteri > Siluriformes > Plotosidae > Plotosus > Plotosus lineatus. The sequence continues at coordinate 22,154,157 of CM045742.1, forward strand.
GGATAGGATCAGGAATGAGTACATCAGAGGGACAGCACATGTAAGAGGTTTTGGAGACAAAGTCAGAGAGGCTGGATTGAGATGGTTTGGACATGTACAGAGGAGGGATAGTGAGTATATTGGTAGTGGAATGCTGAGGTTGGAACTACTGGGCAGAAGACCTAGAGAAAGACCAAAGAGAAGATTTATGGATGTGGTGAACATGAAGGTAGTTGGAGTAAGAGTAGAAGATGCAGAGGATAGGGTGAGACAGAGGCGGATGATTCGCTGTGACGACCCCTGAAGGGAACAGCCGAAAGGAAAAGAAGAAGAAGAAGGAAATAGTAAACAATACGATTGCTTAATTGCCAAAGACCCTGAGATACCTGCTGAAGATGCAGACGGAAAGAAGAACTGCATTACAGAGAAGCTCGTCAAGCTCTTTGCAGCAACATTAACGATGTTTACAGAAAAGACCGTGGGGAAAGGCCCACTGATTACCGAGAAAGTTCAGATGACAGCTCAGAAAGATGGCAAGCAATAGTGTTAGGGTTAGCAACCCGCAGCACTGCAACACATTTGCTAAAAGTTCACAAAGCAGAGAATATCCCCTTGCAGGCCAAGAGGTGCGGAAGGATGAACTGCAACACCGGACGGATTCAAGACCCCGCAATGTACCTAGGATTAGGAGTTTGATGCAAGCTCTAACTGAAGGTGCGAAGGCGACAAGACGCAGATGTGGCAGTTGCGGCGATCTCTTCAAAAATGAGAAAGGAGTGAAGTTTCACCAAGGCAAGATGAAGTGTAAAGAGAAGTTACAACAGCGCTAAGTTGCTGAGAGAAAAACGGTAGCTAATGAGTCGCAGGAGAGCCAGGATGCCAACCACAGGGCTCAGAACCTCCAAGTTGAAACGGATCCACACATAACGACACCTGTAATAAGAACAGCGGAAAGAAAAACAAGTCAGTAGAAGAAAGCAAAACTTCAGCTACCCCCATTGACAGACAAGAGATAGGAAGTTCTGGACAGCAATCTGGACGGCATTCTCGAAGGCTGTTTGAAGGAAGAAGCACATATGAAAGTAGAGACTATGAGTAGAATTGTCTACGAAGAATGCAAATTTATGTTTGGCATCAAGACCACTAGAGAAAGACCTATACAGGGAGGTCCAAGTAGAAGACAGAGAGAGGTAGCCAAAGTCCGATAAGAACTTCATAGTCTCAAGAAAGTATGGCAGAAAGCTACAGTGTCTCAGAAGGAAGTTCTTTAACAACTGCACAACACACTGCCCAAGAAGTTGCTAAACCTCAGGAAGGTTGAAAGGCTGCGGAAAAAGCAGAATGAGAAGAAAAAGCACGGTGGCAAACTGGAGTGCACGCAAACAGAAGTGGAAGAAAGTATAAGACAGGCCCACACTGACCCAAGCCACAATACGCCACTTGGAGAACCCCCATACAGATGCCGGACCCAGAACCGGGAACTCCTTTCGATCTCTCTGACTTACATTTTAAAGAAATCAAGAAGGTTGTCAGAAGTGCCAAGTTCAAGTTCGGCACCAGGACTATCAGGAATTACCTATAAGATATACAAGAACTGCCCAAAGCTACTTAACCGCCGATGCAAGCTACTAAGAACAGTTTGGAAGAAAAAGCAGTTACCATCTTCGTAGATATTGGCAGAAAGCTGTTTCGTACCAGAGGAACTAAACTCCAGAGGCCTAGACCAGTTCTGCAAGATCTCACTGCTGGACACTGAGGGAATGATTTTCTGGTCACTGGTTGCAAGGAGACTCACCACCTTTCTTTTACTCAACAACTATGTGAACACAAATGTACAGAAAGGAAGTGTTTCATACATTCAGGATGTCTAGAGCACATCGCTGCAATAAGCTAACTGATCAAGGAAGCCAGAAAAGACTATTAGTTGTTTGGCTAGATATTGCAAAAACTTACCCCAATGTTTCTCATCTACTGATTCAAGAAGCACTGCAGCAATACCACGTTCCACCAGCAGTCACAAAGTTAGTGATGGACTTTCGTTGCAATAACAAGATGAGATTCACAATAGACAGCATCACCAGATAACTGGAGGAAGGCATCATGGCAGGGTGTACAGTGTCAGTAGTGCTGTTTGTAGCTGCCATAAACATGATACTTAAAGCAGGAGAAAGCCAGTGCAAGGGTCCTACCACAGCGGACGGTACTAAGCATCTTTCCTGCAGGGCCTTCATGGACGATGCAACAGTGATTACCTACTCAGTACCAGGAACTAGATGGATTCTCACTGCTCTGGAGAAGATGGCAAATTGGGCCCGGATGCAGATCAAACCAACCAATTCAGAAGCCTCACCATCTTGAAAGGGAAGCTTTGCAAGCACACCTTTATTATTAAGGGGGAGAAGATCCCGATCATCCAAGAAGAAGGCATAAAGTGCTTGGGGAAATGGTTCGACCAGTTCAACCTTGCAGACAATTAATGCTAGCCACCTCCAGGTCCGATTCAAAGCTTGGTGTTTCCAATATGGCATCATCCTCAGATTGCTGTGGCCTTTCCTCTTATACGATATCACGTTTAGCAAAATTGAAGCCATAGAGAAGTAATGCAGCGGTCAATACCAGTCTGCAGGTGAAGGCTTTCACTACACACGGTCTTTGCTGCCCCACTCAGGCGAGGCGTTCAGGTTAAGGGGCAAAACGCCAAAGACCCTGAGATACCTGCTGAAAATGCAGATGGGAAGAAGATCATCTACATTACAGAGAGGCTCGTCAAACTCTTTATAGGAGCATCATTGATGTTTTCAGAACTTATGAAAGATTCAATTGAACCTAGCTAAATAAAATCTAAATAGGAACATACAGTACTTTAGTTACATTTAGTTCATAAGAATTTCTAGTTGTGCCCATAATTTGTTTTTCATTTCACTTTTTTCAAACTGCTTTATTCTTTATGAGGGTCACAAGGAGGCTGCAGCTCACCATGGTCATCTGGGCAAAGGCAGGGTACACCCTGAACAGATTGAAAGACCATGGCAGGGCCATTACAGACACATAACCATTCCCACTCACAACGAAGTAAGGTAAGGTAAGTCTGTTGGGTTTTTACACCCGAGCCTAGTGGCTCATCAGGCCGGTGCTTATCCCCGGTTTCCATAGCGTGAAGCGACCAGGAAGCCTCCTGGATGGGACGCTAGTCCATCGCAGGTTACCTTCCCAGTATATTTTTACTGGTACCCATTTATACTGCTAGGTGAACAGAGGCACACTTGTGGTTGAGACCTTGCCCAGGAGTCTTAGCACAGTGAGGGTCTCAGTGGGATTCGAACTCACAACCTCCCGATCATGAGCGCAACACCCTAACTACTACGCTACCGGCCCCTCACAACTAGAGTCAATCAAAATTATCCAATTATCCTAATGCACATGTCTTTGGACTTTGGGAGGAAACCAGAGTACCTGTAAGAAACTCAGAAAAGCAGACTCTCTCTCTCTCTCTCATATATATATATATATATATATATATATATATATATATATACACACCCACACACCCACACACACCCACACGCACTACATGATATTGCATTTACAAACTTTCTTAAAAGTAATTTCACTGCAGCTGGATTAGCAAATGAACAGTCAAGCACATTTGTCCAAAGCATGTCAATCCTGTGGGCTTTGGTAATCAGTTTGTTAATAGTGAGTGTGAAACAACAACAATTTCTGTTGGTTTGTGTTTGGGCCATGTATTTTTTTTGTTCTAACTGCATGGCTGAAACCCATCCAGACACAAGACTCTAACCCGGACAGATAAAGGACACTGGGGCTATTACCTGTATGAGCTCCTGGCTCTCTTCTCTTGCCTCTTCCCTCAGTGTCAGAGGCTGCAGGTCCGAGTCCATCCACCTCCTGAAAGGTGCTGCCCTGCTTTCCCCACGCGTGGTGAATCTGCATAGCAGCCTCACGCTCTGCAACCAGATCCAAATCCTGCTGAGCCAGGTGAGCCCGCAATTGCCTGATCTCAAACTAGCACGAAGATAAAGAAGGAGACATAGCAGAAACTATGGATATATACAGTGATGATTAAAAAAAACAAACAACAACAATAAAAAAAACTATCACCAGCTCTGCATTACTATGAAATCAGTACAGTGTCAGCAATGTGGGCTTAAACATTTATTTGTTTATTTATTTGCCTCCCTGCTAAATCTGACTTGAGTTGCAGGGAGGCCTATCTCTGGCAAAGGTGGGCGGAGGTGGGATACACCCTGAACAGCTCGCCAGGCTGTCGCAGAGTCAATACACATAAATATAATGGCAGTGGTGGCTTAGTGGATAAGGCGATGGGTTACTGATTCGAAGGTCAGTGGTTCAACCTCCAGTATCACTACTGTTGGGCCCTTGTGCAAGGTCCTTAACTCTCAGTTGCTCAAATGTGTGTATGTATATATATATATATATATATATATATATATATATATATATATTTATATTAAAAAAAGATAAATTGTAAGTTGCTCTGGATAAGAACATCTGCTAAATGCTGTAAACAACGTAAACAACTATACACACTCACACCTAGGGGAAATTGAGAACAGTAAATTGTTATCTGCTATTGATACTGCAACTATAAATGATCAAATATTTTAACAAGTGCTAATTTTTAAATGAAGCACTTAAGCATTTAAAAAACACCAATGATGCATCAGTAAGAAGTGGTTTATACAAATGTACAGCTTTCTTACAAACACCACTTACAATACAACTTTAATAAATATTATAAATTATATACTCACTCAACACTGGGAAAAGGAAGAGTACACCCTGAATAGCTCGCTAGGCCACTGCAAGGGTAACACCAGACACAACCATTCACACCTAGGAGCAATCTGGTACAGCCATTTAGTGTATGATTTTAGGAGGAAGCTGGAGTACCCAGAAGAAACCCATATAAGAATGGGCAGAACTATACAAACAACCTTTCCGAAACTGGGATTTGAACCATATACCTTCTTACCATAAGGCTGAGGTGCTAACCACTATGCCACCATTCACCATGCTGCCCATAAATTATATATAATTATGAAAAATTTGGGGGGGGGGGGTATTTTGGAGGCCCAAGTCAAGATATGTCAATATTTCTAGTTCCCAAAAAAAAAAAAAAATTCTCTTGTAATTTTTCTGTTTGTTGCACAGAACAAATTACCTTTGGTATCTCAGCTACTATTTGTGAACTTGTGACTGTACAGAACGCTATTGCTAACAAAAGCTTAAAATAACCCACTTTAAGTCATATATTAACAGCACAAGACTCAGTGTGCGCCCCCGGAATATGCACACGGTGTTTCAAATCTATTTTTCCTTACAAGAAATGGCAAGATTATCCCTGCACTCAAGAAGCCCCGGACCTGTAACCACTATCAGTTCACTGTTTCCTGTCAGTGATTAATGATGTGTTGTCACAAATGCACACTGCAAATTCCTTTTATTGTAACACCGTGGAGATCACCCAAGGTGAGCCTTTGCATTCATTTAGCTTATCAAGCATCAGTCACTGTATCTAATCAATGATGTAATGACATTTAAACCTGACCATAGATCCCGTGTACATGGTTGATGCTCCTGACCAGCATGCTGATATTGATAAGTGTGAAGTCCATGACAGAGTTGCTCTCATTACCAAATTTGTCTTTTTCTCCAAGCAAAAAGTGACACATTCCTATGATGTATGAGCTCTTTCACTATTGATTAGTGAGATAAGACCAGCTGAAATAGATGCAACCTTCGCTCTTATTTGATTGGAGAGCTCAGCACAATTACCTCAGTCATGTAACATGCTGCTGAGAGCAAAAAAGATCACCCCAGGACAAAATAAAGAACACACAGAAATGTAATTTATAGCAACTAGACAATAACTAATGCACCACAGAAGGATGTTTACATTTTCTTTTCTGAATGTGAGAGTTCCTTCTTTTAATATGTTGTATAGACATGATTTTATTTTATCTTGAAACTACATCTTTAAAACAAAGCTATGTTTGTTATTACATAGAAAGCAGTGAGAATTCAAACGATTTGCAGTTATTTTATGTTTTCTATTTTTTTAAATGACGACCACAGAGTGTATTATTAGCTTATCAACACCACTCATTGGCCTGGAGTTTGTTGCTTTGGTTTAGACTTCAGCGGAAGCTTTACTACACTTTAATATGAAAATCCCGCAACTGCAATAGTAACTGTAGCCCTAAATCTTTTCAATGAAAGAGTTGACATCACCAGCACTCTGTCATCCCCTGAGATTCTCAGTGTAGGAGCAGGAACGAGGAGCTTCCAAAGTGAGAACCTCAACCACTGGGTCGACAGTTCACAACTATTCAGTAGATCAGTCCTACTTTCTTTTTTTATCAGCATGACAAATTTTTTATAAGAAATAAAAGTGTGACCTCATAAAAGAAAAGCAGTTATGAACTCAAAAAAAAAAAAAAAAAAAAAAACCCCAAAAAAGAGCAGTGAAATAGCAAACCTAAATTTTATGACGTGAAAACGAGAGAAAATTCCAAACCCTTTGTAATTGAACAGTGGTTGGATTTTCGGTTCTCTGTTGCACTGCTGCCCTCTGTCGGTGATCTCACACATGTGACGTTTATAACGTGAAGTGCAGTGGTTTTTATTCTGTCAAGTAGAATCTTCACAAATGTTTCCTTTCTTGTGTGTGTGTGTGTGTGTGTGTGTATGTGTGTTTTGCCTGTTTTAACCCAAACACACCTTCCTCGGATCTTAAAAGGCACCACCTGAGATTGAATAGGTGTGCCAAGTAAAATAAAATACACATACGTCCAATAAAAATCCAGGACTGTGACTGATATCATAATTGGTGGTGGTGGTGGTGGTGCTGGTGGGGAGAAGAGTCAAGACATGTGACTCACTGCTTGCTCTTGACAGATCTGCGTGAGTCTCTCTAGCTGCTCCTCCCGTACAGCTTTAGCCTTTTCATACTGCTGAAGCTCCATCTCCATCTCCACCTTCACCTGCAGCACGTACGCTACAGCAACAAAGAGACAGGATGAGAGCAGAAGAGAAAACACTATTTGTTATATGTCACATCTGATATACATCTCCAATAACAAGTCAATTTCAGGCCCTGGCACCGTGCACTGAGTAGCACCTTTTATCAAGATGCTGTGTCACTCCGGGCTGCTCTTCGTATCCAGTGAGATACATTTACATCCAGCAAACAGAGCACAACACAGTCTGTGGCTGTGGAGACTCACCCCGTGTCTACTCGCTGCAGCAGAGACGTAACAGCTCTGTTAGAGTGCAGGCCAGACTCATTATAGCTGCTCCTAAACATGACCGTACCAGCTGAGTGCCATCATGAAACTCTCAATTAGACTGCCATCATTACAGCCATAATATTGAGCCAATAGTATCTATGTATGTCATCAACACTACAAATCTTTCTGACAGAAGCAACCTTTGTAATTTGTACTGCGCTTGCATGAGTATCTGCCGGGTAGTCCTGCTTCCTCCCACAGTCCAGAGATATGCACATTAGGCTAATTGCCTGTTCCAGATTGACCCTAGGTGTGACTGTGGGTGTGAATGGTTGTATTTGTGCGTGTTGTGTTGGCCTGTGATGGTCTGGTGAGATGTGCTGCGTATCCACCCAGAGCCTCCCACAACCCTACTGCACAAAAGAGAACTGCACTTACTGTCTGCTTGTTTTGACACGGTGCATTATTATGCTGAAAGTATCCATTAGAAGATGATGGGTAACTTGTGATCAGGAAGAGATGCACATGTTTAAACAACAATACTCAAATAGACTGCGAATTTTAAGCAATGTTTGATTTATCTTAGTGGATCCAAAATATATGACATTTCCTACACATTTCAGCACCTTCACTTGTGTGGACTGTTGACACAAGGCAGGTTTGGTTGATGGATTCATGTTGCTTTTGCCGAATTCCGAGCCTACTGTCTGCGTTCCTCAGTAGAAATTGAAACCGGGTTTTTCCATGTCTTTAATTGCCCAATTTTGGTGAGCCTGTACCCACTGTAGCCTCGGCTTTCGGATCTTGATTGACCAAATTGGAACCCGATGTGGTCTGCTTGTTCTGCTGTTGAAGCTCATCTTCCACAAGGTTTGATGTGTTGTGCATTTTGAAATGCTTTTCAGTAGCCTTTCTGTCAGCTTAAACTAGTCTGGCCATTCTCCATTGAGCTTTCTCATCAACAAAACATCTCTATCCACATAATCTGCTCACTGGATGTTTCTCTTTATTGTACCATTCAGACTAAACGCCAATACAGTATTAGGCATAAATTGCCATCTGATCAGCTGTTATAGAATCCTCCAAAATAACTGGACACCAACAGTCAAAGGAACTCGGAGTCAAAATAATAATAATGGGATCATATTTATCAATAATTTTGATTGATTTTGAACATTAACTCAAACTGCTGGCCAATACCGACATGGTTTTACACACTGCAGTGCATCCACAGGTGTATCTTTGACTCGAGCCCATTATTACCAGGATGGGTTCTGGATCCTCTATGTCCCTGACCATGGACCAGATGGTTTACTTCATCCATTAAAAATGTTTTCTTCAGAAGTTTTTAACTTTTAAATGGGTTAGTCATTGAATCTTTAAGTCGGTTACCAAAACAACAACAACAACAACAACAACAACAACAATAACAACCTTTACTGAAGCATGTTTCATGATGCTAGATAATACAGTACATGTTCTAAAACCTATGTCTTATTCTCTAGTGTTAGTGATGTTATAGGACTATGATGACCACACCCTTTAATTCTTAGGTTTGTCTAATTGATGTACATGTTGATGTGCATTGGAGAAATAAATATTTTGTATATGCTACATGTGAGCAGCATGATCTGATAGGTTCCTATCTCAGGAAAGTAATCAATTATTGAATGAGGTGAAGTATTGTACAGAACTATTCAGTCAGGGGATCGTTATCATCTTTCATTAAGTGTTTATTAGTATACGTATACTAAACAAGCAAGGTGTTATCTGATCTCAGATCCACTATATCAGGATTTCAAACCATTATTCTAAGTGATTAAGGTTTGAATAATAAAAAAAAAAAAAAAAAAAAATGGACACTCACAAATGTATCATGGGCACGCGAGCAGCCAAATCATCAGACACTTGATAAGGATGTGATATGAGAATGGAAAACACCAACATAAAATCTGGTGCTGATTTTGCTTGTATTTCCTTGTAGTACTAAAATTTTAAATAATGTTCAATTACAGAGCTGTTTTTCTTCTGTAATATTTGGGCTCACTGCTCAATATGAACGTACTCCTATCAGTAATTTATACAATTTTTTAATTGTTATGTAAACACATCTTGTTGGAGTCAGTTTTCTCCGAGAAAAATGTCCATGTAAAAGACATTAACTGGATATTTTTAAAAATCCCACATCTCTTCTTCTTTTCCTTTCGGCTGTTCCCCTCAGGGGTCACCACGGCAAACCATCCGCCTCCATCTCACCCTATCCTCTGTATCATCTTCTCTTACTCCAACAACCTTCATGTCCTCCTTCACCACATCTATAAATCTTCTCTTTGGTCTTCCTCTGGGCCTTCTGCCTGGTAGTTCCAACCTCAGCATCCTACTACCAATATACTCACTATCCCTCCTCTGTACATGTCCAAACCATCTCAATCTAGCCTCTCTGACTTTGTCTCCAAAACATCTTACATGTGCTGTCCCTCTGATGTACTCATTCCTGATCCTCTCCATCCTCGTTACTCCCAAAGAGAACCTCAACATTTTCATCTTTTCATATTAAAAAAAAAAAACACTGTCATGTTTATTATCAACTTAAAGTGCAAATCTAACCTGTATAAACCTGATCATGATTAAAATATGTAAATATAAACTATATAAATCTCATTTTAGCATTTGTTTTTTATGTTTCTGCATGGTACTAAAAACTCTGAAATGGGTTTAAAGAAGCACCATTACACACCTTTAGGCTCTGCACCTGCCTGCACTGGGAGCTGATCTGCAGCCATCATGATGAAAAATAAAAATATGAAAATGTAATTTTACGGTTATTTTTTAAATTCAGGTGCCCATGTACAGTATATACAAAAACAAGCAGCATTTCCTTATAGGGAAACTTGGAGCTGCTGACCTCTCAGGATCTCCCTCCATAGTACTGTATATTTGTAACTCTACCTGTGGCTTATTCAGTGTTCGGATGTGAACTCAAGCGCGAGCCACAGGAGGGCGTTCCAGTGAAGAACACAATTAAAGCTTAACCATACTGTAATGCAGTTTTGATGGTGAACAGCTGTACAACGTTGCTTGTGTTCAGACATATTGATTAAAAAAGTGTGAAAACTTGAATGAGACTGATTGCAAGAAGGCGCAAAAAAAAAAAAAAAAAAAAAAAAAAAAAGCTACGAATGTTTGCAATTTACATTTAAATAAAGATCACTGTCCATTGTTAGGTGTGTAACAGTTCTTCCTGAGATGTCCCAATGTTTTTGTAAATATATACACTAAAATTATATTAATGTCGTGCTAAACTGGTAATTGTATTTGTGGAATTGTCAACGGAAATGTATAGATGTTGAGTAACAACCAACCAACCAACCAACCAAACAAACAAACAAACAAACAAAACCCCCCCTGAAATGATTCCCTTATGTATTCATTATTTTGTATTGTATGTTCTTTTATATTGTGTGTGTGTGTGTGTGTGTGTGTTTAACCACCTGAAAGTAAACCTTGCAAGAGCTCTTTGAAAGAACAGGCGACACTATTAATTTGTTTTTAAATGGTTTCTGCTGACCAAACAGTTTCTCCCAGATCCAATAACTCAAAGAAGAAACTGAGCAGAATCTCAAAAAAGTTGAAACAATATTCTTCCATTCATTTGCTGAGCTGTTTAATTCTGTAAAGGTCACGGGGAGTCTCTGGGTGAAGAGATCCTGAGCATCTTGCCATCGTAGGGCCAACACACACACACACACACACACACACACACACACACACACACACAGAGTCACATTTAGGGGCAGTTTGGAACAAGTGATTTAGTATAATGTGCATGTCTTTGGATTGTGGGAGGAAATCGAAGTACCAGAGAAAACCCATGCAAGCTCAGGGAGAACATCTCTCTCTAAGCCTGGGACTCAAACCCAGGACCTTCTTGCTGTATTGTGAACATGCTAACCTCGGCACTACCATGTACTGTTATGAGTTTGTTATTAATAAAGACGTGCAATCGTTACAACCAAGTTACTAACATGTTATAAATGGAGACTTTTAAAACGGTTTCCTGCTTTAACACGAGTCCAAAGGTATCTGACGTCACAATAAAAAAAAAAAGAATTCATGATTTCATTAAGCTGAGCAAGTTCACAGTAACGTCCTACCACGGTTAGACCAGAAACGATTCTAAAATGCGTTAAACAATATTCCTCCTTATCTGTCAGTCAAAATATAAACAAAAAGTAAATAACAAATGCAAGCTTCACATGGCAACGGCTTTGCAGATCCCAGGACTCAAACTCTGGACATTGAAAACTAATATACTAAAAAAAACCCATAAAAAGTCAGGACATGGAAATAAGATGAACCATCAGCAGAAAGTGTAGATAAGAAAAGCAGACTGTTTTGTAGTCCGATCATTAATCCTTCACTGTATTTCACACGGTATTTCCTCTGGGTGCTCTGGTCTCCACCCACGTTCTAAAAACAAGCACACTGGACTAAATGAGTGTTCAAGATTGCCCCTAGGTGTGAGTGTGACTGGTTGTGTGAGTGCTGGCTCTGTGATGGCCTGGTGAGCTGTCTGGGGTGTACCCCGCCCTTGCCCAGAGATCAAGTGCAGAGCGCAAAACCTCCCCACGACCCTAATTAGGACCAAGCGGTTCAGAAAATTAATGAATGGATGACTATTTGAAATTGCCCCTATGTGTGAGTGGAAATGTTTGTAGGTGTGCTGACCCTGTGATGGTATTGTGAGCTGTTCAGGGTGTACCTCCTCGTCACCTAAAGTTGGCTGAGTTAGGTGCCAGCCTCCCTGTGACCCTGGTTGCAGTTTGGCAAATGAGTGAGCAAGTGAGAGTACGAGGAGCAAAACTAATATTTGCCAGGAAATTGGAGTTTGCTTGGCCTGTACCACTGATAGACGGCTTGGACTGAGTCCATCGGAAATTGCATTGTGGGAGGGAAATGAAGGTGACCTGCTTGACTCATCGACCTTCCAATGGTTGCATTAATAGGAGCTGTGCTTAACTGCTGTAGACAGCAGAGGTCAGCATGAATTTTAATCATACACATCTTGGCAGAGCTGCTCGGGAACAACCTGCTGATTGAAGGGCAAATAGAATTATAGTGACTGGCCGATACAGTAAACACTTGTTTTTGGTAATTATTGATTTATTGATATACATTTTATTAGCACTTTGGAGTTTCCTGAAAATTATTATTATCCCAAACATGATAAGATCACATTAACAGATATAATGTCTGGCATTTTACCATTTATAAATGTATAAAATGTATAAATGTATAAAACCCTGCATGTTGGTGTAGTGGTTATGGTGCTGAGGCCTTGCTCGAGAGGTTGTGGGTTTAAATCCTCATTAGAGCCCTGGGTAGGTAGGTAGGTAAAGTCTGTTGGGTTTTTACACCCGAGCCATAGTGGCTCATCAGGCCGGTACTTATCCCTGGTTTTCGTAGCGTGAAGCGACTAGGAGTTTAACTCCTCCTGGATGGGACGCTAGTCCATCGCAGGTTACCTTCCCAGTATATTTTACTGGTACCCATTTATACTGCTGGGTGAACAGAGGCACACTTGTGGTTGAGACCTTGCCCAGGGGTCTTAGCACAGCAAGGGTCTCGGTGGGATTTGAACTCACAACCTCCCGATCATGAGCGCATCACCCTAACCACTATGCCACCGGCCCCACATTAGAGCCCTGGGAAAGGTCTTAATCAAAAGCACGCCTCCGTCCACCTAGCATTATATATATATATATATAGATAGAGGTACCTCACCATACGAAAGTCTCACCAAACGAAAAATTCAGGTTACAAAAAGCATTTTCCTAAAATTTTTGTCTCAGGATACGAAACGAAACAAGTTCATGTTACGAAAGCGCCATCTTAAAAATTCAAACGCGCCATTCAAACAATGCACGAGCTGCTCTCCCATCAATGACGTTCAAACATCCCGCCCCACTGGCCTCCCATTGGCTAACAACTGAGCTGTCGTTCATGTCGCCGTCACTCAAGCACCATCTTGGACAGGTCCACCTGACGTCATCTTGGACAGGGATCCCATTGGCTAGGAGGGATGACGCAGCTACCTCCCATTGCCTATTAATGAGCTGAATCCACCATGATGCTTTTCGTGTAAAGGACAGTTACTGTTGTTTTATGCTTTATTTCTTGACTCAGGCTTTTAACCTTCCATAAGTAAGATTATAACTCTGCTAAGAAGACACGCATGCACACACACACGCGCGTGTGATTTCCAGTGCGAGTGAGAAGAAGAAACGGGCTCGAGTGATATCACAAAGGAATATGGCCAAACCCGTCTACTGTCGGTACGATATTGAAGCAGAAGGTCTTAAAAGGTATACTTTTATAATTTCTAAAAGGGTTTAGGGGGTAGTATTGGGATCCTTGTAACGAATCACGTATTTTACATGTAAAATGCGGTTCAACTTACAAAAAAATGCAGGTTACGAAAAAAGCTCTGGAACGGATTAATTTCGTAAGGTGAGGTACCGCTGTGTATATATGAGTGCCAGTAGAAACATACTGGGAAAGTAATTAGGGATGGCCTGGTGTCTGATGCACAAGGAGTTGGACTCCTAGTTGCTTCACATTAAGAGAACCGGGAATAAGCTCCAGCCTGATGAGCCAGTAGGCTCAGAACTTTTACCTGTATAAAACTACTTTTTGTAAAAGTCCAAAAGAGAAAGAAACAAAACAGAAAACAAGGCAATAAAAGAAACAAATAAACAAGCAAAGGATCGGCTTACCATCAATAATCATCTTGACCCTCCATATGCGAAGGGTGATGATGAGGCTAATGGCATCCCAGGGGCTGCTGGGACCATTAGCAACAGTGGAGGCAACCATCGGGGCCAAAGAGAGCACGATCACTGCACCATCAAAGACCTACAGCCAGCACGTGCACACACACACACACACACACACACACACACACACACACACACAATAAGGATTTCACTGACGTTGTTGTATCTTCATAATAAAAGCCAAAAATCAGAAAATTATGCACATTTCTATACATCCCATTTGCTTATCAATTATTTGTTGAAGGTCTGATCGATGAGACAGACTCATGCCAACCGTCTCACCCAGAGAGCACTGCCAATTTTGATCTCTATAGCCCTGACCACAGATTCCAACAATAAATGCATGAACACTTTTTTTTAATAATCGTGAGATGTATATCATTGCGTCTAACAGTTGCAGCTATAATAAAAATATAATCATCAGCAGCAACAACAACAATAATAAATAATTGCCATTTGAATGCTGTTAGACATTAAGACAATCTTTCAATTTATCATGGAAGAGAAATTGATTGGTGAAGAGTATGAAGCCAGTATGAACACAACACACATCCGTACTCCTACAACCCAGCCGTGACATTGAAAGCATGACACTGCAGCAGAAAAAGAACGTCTTCTTTTGCATTATCTCTCTCTCTCTCTCTCTCTCTCTCAGTCTCTCTCACTCTTGTCTCACTTCTTTATATTAATGGGTCTCTGAGGAGCTTACCTCAACTTTGTTCTCTATGTAATCCCATATCCCCAGCACCACAATCCTGAAGACGGTCTGAGAGGGAGAGATGGAGAGAGAGAGAGAGATGGAAGGAGGGCAAACAGGGGAAAAGTCACAGATATAAACAGATTCAGTGGAAGAAAAGTGTTGACAATTTTGATTAGGTGTCGAAAGCAGGAAAAAGAGATAGATGAGTTTGTAGAATAATTTCTATTGGCAGAGCATAAAGATAAATTAAAAGGGGTCAACTCATCTTTCCTTGTACATGTTGACTGTGTCCTAGGAATATTAACACCTCAGCAAAATATACTTCCAAATTAAAATTTGTTTTTCTTTCATCTCACTGCGAAATTATATTCATCAATCACCAAAGATGTACATTTACAAAAAGCACAAATTCAGGAGGAAACTGCCTGCACAGCTCTGATGATTAAAAGGCCTCAATTTCAATTGAGAAATTCAGCAAGGTGTTTTTGAACATATGCACTCGCGCACACACACACACACACACACACACACACACACACCTCAGTGAAGAAAATGGAGAGAATAACCAGGCAGATCCAGTGAATAATGCCTGCAAACTGCGATGCGTTGTTAACTGAGGACATAAAACAAACAACAGAATGCACTAAATTTCCCAGAATACCAAAAAGTTATAACTGTATAAAATAAATTCAGTTTGGTATCATGCAGCAAACAAGTTTAAACAATACAGAGAATTCTGATCAATAATTGCTCTTACATTTTTATTACTAATTCATTACATCACATTAGGTTGAGGTCATTAATGAATGAAGTTTCCATGAGCATTGCTTCCTCATACTAACCTGACCTTAAAAAAACCCTTCATTGGGTAGAAGGTAATTTCCCACACATTGCTGCCTTCTATTCATCTGACATGAAAGATTGTTTCCCACCGAAACAGGCATTTGAATTGATAGCATGTCAGGTATTTATGCTATTCAGATACACCCGTCCACTCCCACAGGGCCAGCTCACTCTCAACGCCTTTCCCCTACCTGCTTGTCTATTTATCTGTCCAATTATGGGTAATCACCGTTCTGCATTCAGCTGTCTCCCTTCTGCTTTACCTTTTCTTCATGCACCACCTTCTCGCCCATCTGTCTTTGTTTATCTTATTTGCTGATCTATCCATCGGTCCATTCTTCTCTTTCCATCCGTTAATCCAGACGGCTGCACCGCCGTTCATCCGTCTACTCCTCTCCTAATCACTAGCTCGGCATTTGTCTTCCTCTCACTCGCTTCTTCTCAATTTGTCCACAAGGACTTTTAAAAGGCCAGACAAGACACAGAGATAAAGACTGACTTAAAGCTGTTGTCATCATTGCTATAGGCTGTGTGCTGTGCTCTCGGCTACATGTTCGGAGAAATTCGAACGAAGAAGAGCATGTATCTAGTGTCAGATCATGTAGATTACCTTGGCTTACTGTGACATGGGAAATAATTCCTGGTGGATAAGCACTATGGCTGAATTTTCCAAGGCCCTGTCTAATAAGTCTTGAAATGACAGGGAAAGCTGAAGATTTGTTTGGAGATTCAGGAATTGTTGACATTCTTAGCTGAATACACAGCACGAGTTTTAACTACAGCTCAATGCTTTTGAAAATATCGCAGCGGCAAAATGTTTGCTACCGCCCCGCCTTCAAGGAAACGTGATTATGTTGGATTCATTACTGCTTATTAATACAAAATAATCATTATCATTCATTTTCTGAACTGCTTAATCCTATTTAGGGTCAAAGGGAGGCTGGGGTCCACCTCAGCTGACTCCAGGCGAGGGCGGGGTACACCCTGGAGAGTTCACCTGGCCATTGTTCATTAATAATAAGCTTTTTTTAATTCTTTTTTTTGTTTTGTCAAAGATACAATATTGTCATCCATTCATTCATTTTCTGAACTTTCTTAATCCTAATTAGGGTCGCGAGGAGGCTGGTGCCCATTTCAGCCGACTCCAGGTGAGGGAAGGGTACACTCTGGACAGCTCGATACTTACAAACATTCATACTCACATTCACACCAAGGTGCAATTTTGAAAAAGCCAATTAACCTACTGTGCAGGTTTTTGGACTGTGGGAGGAAACCAGAGTACCCGAAGGAAACCCATGCAAGCACACGGAGAACATTCAAACTCCACTTGGAAACATCCAGGCTAGGAATCGAACCCAGGTCCTTCCTGCTGTGTGGCAGACGTACTAACACCGCTGTGCCGTTCCTGTGATATAGTGTTTATTTATTTTTGTAGCATGCAATGGATTGCAGTTGCATTCCAATACATTCCCATAATTCAGTATTTTAAAGGCAAACCGTACTGTTAACTCAGACATCAGGTTAAAAAACATGAATGTACTTCATGCAAAAACTGAACCTCTAACTGATTTGTTTTGAACTCAAAGTGAATCGGAGAGAGCAAATTTGGCACAAAATATGGAAAAAAAAAAAGATAAGTGTGAATTAGGAAAAAATTAAATTTTGGCAACTGGAACCATTTCATGTCACAGAAAGAAAAAAATCACAACATTAAGATAAAACATACATCCTTTGTTTTATATCTCACAGTTTGTGGAGTAAAGGCAAACTGAAAGAACTTACCGGTACTGTGATCTTGGTGTAAAAAATGATATTCCATTACCGTGCACTTATTTAATTCAGTACATACCTTTTAATGTCAAAAGCATAAACAAATTTACAAGAACACAATTCGTACATGTATTTATTTATTTTAAAAAACTGTAGTGGCATGGTAGCATCCACCCCACAGCAAAGGGCCCTGGGTTCGAGGCCTAGGTTTGGATATTTCTGTGTGTAGTTCCCTCCATGCTGGTGTGGGTTTTCCTCCGTGTACCCCGATCTCCTCCCAAAATCCAAAGACGTGCACATTAGGCTAATTGGCTGCTCTAATTTGACCCTAGGTGTGACTGTGACTGATTGTGTGTGTGTGTTGCCCTGCAGTGGTGCCTGGTCTCTAGGTACCCTGCCTACCTGCCCAGAGCCTCCTGCAACCCTAGTGGGATTAAGTAGTTCGGCAAATAAGTGAGTGATCAGCGAGATATCAGTGTTACTCTGTGCACCACTGTTACCCATTAATTACTCTTCTTCTTCTTCTTAATATTATTAGTTTGAAAGTGTTCATTCTAGAAGATTTCAATAAATCAATGTATACACACACACACACACACACACACACACACACACACACACACACACCATAAATAAAACCTAAAAATACCTAAATTGATCACAGCAGTTATAATGAATATATTTAGAGCATAAAAAAGGTAGTTAAGAATTATGGGAAAAGACTTCTTACTGTTCATTATTCAATCAATCAATCAATCAATCAATCATTATTATTATTACAATATCTGGGATTTCAGGTTTGTCTTTCTACAGGACTGTATGGGTGATCTAGTACTCACACTGGAGCAGTCGGGTGTCAATGAGCAGCTCCAGAGTCAGCAGCACCACCACCAGAATAACACACGCCACCAGCAAACAGTTAAATCCTGCACTCAGCAAACACACCTGCCAAAGAGCTGCCCTCCTCCCACAACATGGCTTTAGCCAGTTAGACCTGAGACACAGAGAAAAAAATGACAGAGAGAGAGCGAGAGAGACAGACCATGAAAAAGAGTGAGAGAGGCAGAGAGAGGTAGAGAGTGATGAGAAAGAGAGAGGACGGCAGAAAGAAAGAGACAGATGCAGAGAGACAGAGAGATAGAGTGAGAGAGAAAGTGAATGATGACAAAGAGAGAGGAAGACAGAGAGAGAGAGAGAGACCGACCATGAAAAAGAGTGAGAGAGGTAGAGAGGGATGAGAAAGAGAGAGGAAGGTAGAAAGAAAGAGACAGATGCAGAAAGACAGAGAGAGAGAGAGAGAGAGAGAGAGAGAGAGAGAGTGAGAGAGAAAGCGAATGATGAGAAAGAGAGAGAGAGAGAGACCATGAAAAGAGAGAGGACGGCAGAAAGAAAGAGAGACAGATGCAGAGAGACAGAGAGAGAGCGAGAGAGAAAGTGAATGATGAGAAAGAGAGAGGAAGACAGAGAGAGAGAGAGAGAGAGAGCGACAGAGAAAGAGACCATGAAAAAGAGCGAGAGAGGTAGAGAGTGATGAGAAAGAGAGGACGGTAGAAAGAAAGAGAGACAGATGCAGAGAGACAGAGAGATAGAGTGAGAGAGAAAGTGAATGATGACAAAGAGAGAGGAAGACAGAGAGAGAGAGAGACCGACCATGAAAAAGAGTGAGAGAGGTAGAGAGTGATGAGAAAGAGAGAGGAAGGTAGAAAGAAAGAGACAGATGCAGAATACAGAGAGAGAGAGAGAGTGAGAGAGAAAGCGAATGATGAGAAAGAGAGAGAGAGAGAGGCCATGAAAAGAGAGAGGACGGCAGAAAGAAAGAGAGACAGATGCAGAGAGACAGAGAGAGAGCGAGAGAGAAAGTGAATGATGAGAAAGAGAGAGGAAGACAGAGAGAGAGAGAGAGAGAGAGCGACAGAGAAAGAGACCATGAAAAAGAGCGAGAGAGGTAGAGAGTGATGAGAAAGAGAGGACGGTAGAAAGAAAGAGAGACAGATGCAGAGAGACAGAGAGATAGAGTGAGAGAGAAAGTGAATGATGACAAAGAGAGAGGAAGACAGAGAGAGAGAGAGACCGACCATGAAAAAGAGCGAGAGAGGTAGAGAGTGATGAGAAAGAGAGAGGACAGCAGAGAGAGAGAGAGAGAGAGAAAGTGAATGATGAGAAAAAGAGAGGAAGACAGAGAGAGCGAGAGAGAGACCATGAAAAACAGCGAGAGAGGTAGAGAGAGGTAGAGAGTGATGAGAAAGAGAGAGGACAGCAGAAAGAAAGAGAGACAGATGCAGAGAGACAGAGAGAGAGAGAAAGTGAATGATGAGAAAAAGAGAGGAAGACAGAGAGAGCGAGAGAGAGAGAGACCATGAAAAAGAGCGAGAGAGGTAGAGAGTGATAAGAAAGAGAGAGGACAGCAGAAAGAAAGAGAGAGAGAGAAAGCAAATGATAGAGAGAGAGAGAGAGAGAGAGAGTAAGACGACAGAAAAGGAGAGGGAGATAGAGTAATGTAACTCATCATATCTCCTCCAATCTATGCAGATTATTCCAGTGAAATCTCAGAGAATCTCATTTTAATTTACATGCAAATGATGTAAGGACAAAGAGGGCAAACGTTGTTGGTACATTTCTGTTCTGTCTACCTGTAGGGGACATTGTTCTGTGCATGTAAAATCGCACAGCCCTGCATGCGGTCAAGTGCAAAAATGTGCAGTCCTTTAGAACAAAAATGAAATCGATAAAAATGCAATTTACAGCAAATTATAAGATATTAATGTGTGAGATTTTGCAGATGTTTCTGCAGAATTACAAGTAACATGCTAATAATGGAAATGACTCATTCAGGCCCCTCTTCCTCTTCATATTCTTTTATTTGCATATATTTGATTGCAGTCTCCAATGGGAATGAAAACGTTTCATCTTCACTGTAACGCTGCTGTGGTTTTCTGTACTTATGCAGATGCAGCATACTGCATTATATATACTTTCACAACAATCACATTTACCATAATATTTTACGAGTCTTTCTTTTTCTTCGGAAATGTATATAATATAAGGCCGATTCTAACCAATCTACAACCGTTTGTTGTGCTATGTATGGAAAGCCATGATTACGGCTCAAGTACAACGTCACGAGCCGGTTTAGCGGCTCCCAGCAGCCTAACAGTTCAATAGATCAAGAATATGCAGAAAAATTAATATAAATATGCAAAGCTCGGAAACATTCATAAACTATACCCCTGTTTAGTTTCATAACAGTGTTCATAATCAGTGGTCAAAAATACCAGAAACTTGCAATTACTGTGAAATTTCTTATGGATTCTTCTGTAATAATTAAGAAAAAAACAAAAAAAACAAGGTTCTTCTGGACTAGCTAATTAGGGCTAATTACTCTAATTACTCATCTGTATAGTATGCACACAGTGTCAGGTTTTGATTCCTGTACGATTAATCACTTAGGCAGTCGTCACCATGTCTCACTCTGCACCTCCACCTTGCCTATAAAGACCGACTTATTAAATTGCCCCATTGATGGCCTTTTTCACTCCTATGCTCTCTATATATTCTTGTCGGTCTCAACATCCTCTCTTTTACTGTCTACCGGTCTGCCTTTTGACCCTCTTGCTCTGTCTGTCCCCTATTCGCACCGCCAGCTGCTGTACGGCTGCCGTTAACAATCTCTTCTTTGGTACATTTAACGGAGGTGCGAGCATATTCACTATCAGAAACATATGTTACTATATGCAGTTCTTGATCACATGAGCAACTTAGAAAATCTACTGCAATTTGGCCAGAGGGGGGAAAAAAAAATAAATAAAAAAAATCTGCATCCGGGAGTTTTTTTGGAATTCTATCAATTTTTGATGTTGCTCTTGCAATTAAACACTGGCTGTGTCTAATAAAACATATCATATGGAGAACAACCATTTGCGTAGTATGTTCCAGTGTGAGCTCCAAGCCTGTACCATACAAGCTGTCACCTTCCATGGGAGCGGATCCTGATCTTGGCAGGACCAGACTGTCCCATTCGTGGAGTCTGTCTAACCTCATCCTGTGTCTCTGTTCACATTCTCCCTCGCTCTCTCTCTCTCTCTCTCACACACACACACACAACACACACACACACACACACACACACACACACACACACACACACACACACACACACACACACACACACACACACACACCATCTGGAAGCCACTGACTCCAACATTCAAAAGAAGCCAAAAAGATGATTGCTTAACAGCATGACTTTGCCTACATTTGATTAGCCAGACACTGCTTACATGCTTCAGTATTTGCCCTTGTGCAGTGCAAGCAAGAAGGACACAGGAGACACACTAGCGGACTGGATGGCTCAGAGGCAATGCCTGATTATAGCACCTTAGCACTTTGCAGTGCTTTGCTTTTCCCAAAGTGCACACTCCAAATCCCATGATAGCCTGCAGGTTGCCCTCTGATCAGCTGATTCTGCACTGATTCAGTCACTTTTAAAGTACAGCTGGGCAGCTACACTATTGCTTAATGCTGTCTGATCTGACGACCAGGTTTGCTTAACAAGGATAAGAGCAACAACTGATCCGCAAGCCTGTACTAAAGCTAATGTTTCAAATCTCCACCTGTCCCTTCGGTCTGGCTGTGTGAGCAAGAAAGAGAATTGGGATTTATGGCTAAATAAAGGCAGAGAACAGAAGACTAAATGTCAGTTTCGAGCGGATGTACCAGAGGACCTCAGGAGAGGTTCTAACAACATGATACACAAAGGGGACTGATGGAACTTCAAATAATGTCAAAAACGATAAACTGAGCTGTGGCCTCAGAACGGAATGAATTAAAGCCTGCAGATAGTAGTATAGTATCAGCTGATGACCTTAGCGTTTGGTAGGTCATTCAAGCTTCAAATATTCTACAAAAATGAAACTTGATAATCCTCCTTTTCTGGTTTTGAAAAAAATACATTTAGGTTCAAATCTTATTGAAGCTGCACATCATTATTGCAGGCTTTTATTGCACAGAGATGAATTAATCAGAAACTGCAGATTCTAGGTAACACAAGATAGGAGAATTCAGTCATTCATTTTTATAAGACACTTAATAGTAATTACGGTTGCGGGAAGACTGGTGCCCATGTCAGCCGACTCAAAAATAAAATATAAATATTACAAATATAAATATTACATCTTAATAAATGGACTGCGCTCCCAGTGCCAAGAGTCTAGCCCAAGAAATAAGAAAAAAGGAGAGGACACATCATCTATGACATGTGAGAGACTTTAACGAATCGCAAAAAGCGGCTGAAATGAGCTTCCTCTCCCTTAGGGATAGGGTGAGAAACTCAGCCACTCGGTAGGAGCTCGGAGTAGAACCAGGCAGGAGCCAGTAGAGGTGACTGGGGCATCTAGTTAGAATGCCTCCTGAAGACCTCGATGGAGTGATGTTTTGGGCATGTCCAACCGAGAAGAGACCCTGAGGTCAACCCAGAACATGCCGGGGGACACTCGTCTTTTTGACTCATCTGGGAACGAATTGACTTCAACCTTGGAAGAACTGGAGGAAGTGACTGGGGAGAGGGATGTCTGGATCTCACTGCTTAGGCTGCTGCCCCTGCAGCCCGACCCCGAAACAAGCAAAAGAAGATAAAGACGAAGACATGTGAGAGATGTCAGTTAGGAGGTTTTGCCATGACACCATTACTGACACAAATTCCTATTACAAAGACAACTATGCGGCCTCACCCACAGAAAAATAATTACGTCCCACTCACGTCATAATTAAGGAACAAATTGGTTGCGAGTTTTGGCTCAACTGGGCTACAATGAAACCTATAGCATAGAATGCCAGTGGTAATGATGTATATGTTGTACATTTTATACCTACCTGTGGGCTCAAGATTCTGATTAAGCATATCATGAACGTGTAAATAAATATATGAGCAGTGTATGTGTGACAGAGAGGGAGACCGAGAGAGAAAGCAAAAGGTACAGGTTGGACAGGGCTGTAGAAAGTTCATGAAAATAAATATCAATTGATTTGTTGAACAGGTAGGCTGGATCCAATCTCAGCCAACGCTGGGTAAAGATGGTGTATACCCTGAACAGCTCACCAATCCATTACAGGGCTAAAACACACACACACACACACACACACACACACACACACACACACACACACACACACACACACACTTTGGAACGGCTAGTTGGCCAAATATACATGTTTTTGAACTGAGAAAGGCAAATGAAGTACACAGAAGAAACCCACACAAGCAAGGGGAGAAGCTCCACACAGAAACACCCCAGCCAATCCTGGGACTGGAACCCGGGACCTTTGTGCTGTGTTAATCTCTACAGCACTGTGCCACCTACCATAAAAATATATATTTAATAAGCACACGCTGACTTAAGTATTGCCCGCTCGCTGGCCCTGTGAGGCATATCTGAAATCTGATTGGTTAAGGAAACAGCCCCATTGCTCATATAGTTTCAGTGACATCATCCAGCACTGCTGATTCTGAAGACTCTGGGCAGATTAGATTTACATGGCAGCACAGACACGCTGAAATCTGATTGGACAAAAATCTAACTTTCACATACACATACTGGAAGCAGTGCAGCCAACAGACGCTACAAACGAAGAGAACAGACTGCTGGGAATCAATTAATACAATTTAATGGAACAAATACTAGAATTTAAGTTCAGTGCTTCTGATAGTGTTGAGGCCAGCAGGGAAGGATTTGCTCTCCCTGACGGCCAAACACTAATGTTTGTCTGTCTATATTTGTACCTATAGGTTTGTGTATATATGTGTATGGAATTATACGCTCATGTATGGATTAGTGTAGTTCCTTCATTGTCTGTGAAACAAAGATCTGCTCAAACGATTTTCATTGTTCGTGCAGCAGGTGACGATTAAGATCTTTTACGTTATCTTAAATTTTGAAATGTTCAAAGTTCTGGTAAACCTTTGTACCACATGTATGAACTAGTCGTGAACATCACATGACATATTCACAAACAAAAAGCTGAGCTTGAGACTTA
This sequence comes from Plotosus lineatus, assembly GCA_024760905.1. Taxonomy (NCBI): domain Eukaryota; kingdom Metazoa; phylum Chordata; class Actinopteri; order Siluriformes; family Plotosidae; genus Plotosus; species Plotosus lineatus. The sequence continues at coordinate 22,178,585 of CM045742.1, forward strand.
ACTTAACCAAAAAGATAGGCATAATAAGATTTATTTTAAATTCAAAAATTCAACAACTGATATCTTTATATTACACTTTTAACTTTTATTTTGTTTTAGAATGGTCATGTTAAACTAAATCATGCACACAATTTTTATATCTTTCAAACATAAAATATAACAAAAGTAACACTTTTAAGGATTTTTCCAGAGGCGATACTACCAGTCAGCTGTGCCGAAATTTTTTGCAAGTGAAAAAAAAAAAAATGGTATGTTATAAAAGGATAAGATACAAGAATAGGTGTACGTTTCAGGACAGAAAAGACAAAACAATAATCTTGAAAATAGAAAATGCACAATGAAACAAATGTAAAAGTAATGGGCAGAAACAGGAGTCAATGTTTGTGATGGCTGCCTAAAGAAAACATAAGAAATTCTCTAAAGAAAATGGAATTTTCACATTAACAAGCCAAAGGAAAACCAGCACCAAAACCTATTAACAAACAAATAAACAAGGTTACAGTGGGGAAAAATGGAAACAAACATGAAGTAGATGATGATTGGATGAAAGTGATGTTCCGTATTCTGGTGCTGTTGTAATGAAAGATATAGAGATGGCTGCCTAAAGAAGACATATTATGATATGGGGTTACGTGGCAGGTAAAGGAGCCAGAGTCATGGCAGTCAATGCAGCGGTGAACACTGATATTCTTGTTACTTTTCTCATTCCAATGATAGAGAACAGCTTTGCTGAGGATGAAGTACTTTTCAGGAAGTCAATGCATCTTGCTACAGATGTTGTTAAAGTTTTTTTTTTTTTTGGAAAGGCAGCTCAACTCAGTGACACAGTAAGCAAACAGTCCAGATTCAATCTGATTGAAAATGTTTATGCGGAAAGAGACTGTCTCCAGACATGACTCCATCTTGCAATGCTGATCTGTCAATTGGTTTTCAACAAAGTTGGAACCAGTTTAATAATGTATATTGCTTTTCATTATAGAAGACACACTGCTTCAAAGAATTCAGACCCTGGAAGAAGCAACAAAGCAGTAATTGGGATTTTTTTTTTGATGATTCTATAACTTTTTTCCTCAATATTGAAGGCTTCCATATTTTTCGCTCTGGTAATCTGGAAAAAGTTGTGATTAATTTACAAATGTGTCGAAATTCGTTATGACTGTTTCATAAAGCCAATATTTTCAGCTATTAAGCTTTTGGCATTTTTCCCTTTTCCAGGGGTCGCCACAGTGAATCATAAGATTCGCATGTTTGATTTGGCAGAGGTTTTTACGTCAGATGCCCTTCCTGACACAACCCTTTAGCAAGGGGCAGAAACACGCTGATGGCCACGCAGCCACTCTTTACGAAAGTCAGCAATGGTTCATTTACATGAACCTCTCACCATAGACAGTGAGTGACATGGCCGGCTTTTGATAACCCAGTTAGCTGCACTGGGGGGTGGGGACAGTGACAACCTTGAGGAGAGTGGGACTCGAACCCCCAACCTTAGGATCAGCGATCCAGATTTGCTTATTAGATATTATGTTCAGGAAAAAAACCCAACATTCTCTAAATGGGGTAAATAGTAGATAATTTTTGTTAGGGGTAGTAAATTTCTTAAGTGATCACACTTATTTACAAAACCTTAACCATTTGTTTACAATTTGACCTCAGTTAAAAACTGAAATGCAGGCAATATTCTGAGGAAAATGGAAAAAAATATATATCTATAACATGGTGGTTGATGATGATTGCATGTCTTTGTTATGAATAACAAATTCATAACAGTATATAAGAGGAAAGTTAAGTTATAGTGTTTGTTGAACACAAAGCTATGAATGAAAAAGCAATGAATGACCAAACCAGGTCACGAAGGGTACAGAAATAAAGTAGATATCTGATTGTATACCGTTTAATAATTCATTTTAACTGGTACCCTACAGCAAAACTGAAAGAACTAAATTGAATAAAAGCATTGAAAAAGGGGGGAGTGATGGATTGGAGAGAGAGAGATAGAATCTTCATTTCACACAAACGGCTTTAACAGCCTGCTGCAGTATTTATGGGGAGATGAAAATCTGATTAGGGGCAGAGAGAAGAAGAGAAAGAAGAAGAACAGAAGTCTTGGCAAATCACAGTGATGTGAGAATGGCAGATTTGCTCTGCTATTTAGATCATTGTTTTGATTTGATGTGGATTAATGGGAAGTTCTCGGGCTACATGTGCAGTTATCAGGCCTCAGAAAACACAGTCGACTCACGTGAGGAAGGCTGACACAGTTTTATACTAACTTGAGGATACAAGTGGACTTCATTGTAGAAATGGGACGCTGAAAGTTAAATGTGGCTGGTGACCCTAAATCAAAATCTGTGGGATGTCTAAGCAGTTGAAAGGGGAAAAAAACATGAAGGGACTACAAACTCATAATACTGTATTGCACTATAAACAGAATCAAAGGACAGAGGAAAAACAGTGAATATCAGATAATGTGAATTGCAGTAAAACATTAGTCAGTAGGTTGCATAAGTGTGGGAAAAATAGAAACACATTATTTTCCAGTCACATATCTTCTGACACACCCACCAGGCTTCCACACCATAATAACTATAATAAGCCATAATAGGCTTATTTATTGTATACGATACGCGCACACAACTCCCACCATCCTCAGTGCAACCTCTCAATTGCAAAGCCTCCTTCCGCTCCAATTTTCTTGTTCTTATTAACAGTCGCTCCTCTTTTAAATAGTTATTAGATGTAGGACTGACAGAAGGAAATGAGTGGACTTCAGCGGACAGATTTATAAAGATCAACCTCGTCAGCAGATCCAGAGATTTGTTACAGGAAGATTAAACGGCTGCCGAGTGAGGGGCAATCAGAGGAGGCTGGAAGCGAGGTCAATAGCAGACAAATGTAATATGCTTCAAGAAACAACCATCAGTTATATTCCTCAGTAGAGCAGGGAAAAGAAACACAAGTAAATCTGCTTGGTGCCATCATGCCAACAAAGATGAAGATTCCATCAGTTGAGTGGTAACTCGCATGGTCAAATTTGTAGACTACTTGCAGATAACACATGATATAAAACACTGGTAACAAATAAAAATGAACTCAACTCGTGTCTCAAAGCTTCTTTCACAGAATTAGATAGCCTGAAGATAAAACGGATCATTCTATTAACACGATGGGTAAACAGGCCATTCGTATATTAAGAAAAAAGGCAATGGTTGGCTGTATTAATCATCCATCCATCTATCCATCTATCTCTCTATGTCTGTCTGTCTGTCTCTCTCAAAATTATGGCATATATTTTTCACGATATACTGTAAAGACGCTCCCTGAGTTCATTTGTTTTACGTATTTTTTGATTTTACATTAAAAAAAAAAGTCAAATTTTCAGTTTAGTGTGCTCTTTGTAGTACAAGACGTACCTACATAAGTACGCTGACGTAATACGCTACTTCCGCATGACGCTGTGTCCATTGTTTACAAACGACAGACTGAACGTGCCCCTCCTTCTTCCCACTTCACCGTGTGTTAGCCTTGTGTTAAGATGTCGTCTCTGTGATCTTTGTGTTTACACTGTTTTGCGAACTTTTGTAACCCTAAGCAAATATGGTTGGTCAGAAGCGTAAGCCTACTAGTGATAGTGGTAATCAGAAAAAGCGGCAAGCCATCTCGTTAGAAACGAAGATGGCTAGTGTCAAGAAAATTGATGCTGGTGAAAAACATGAATGTTGCACGTTTCTTCCAAATGGCTCCGTCGACCATCGGAACCATTTACAAGCAGAAAGATCGCATCATGGAGAATTTTAAAGGTTATATTTGATACTGTATTTGATATTTGATGAGTGAATTTGATTAAAATTTGTCTATTTGAAATTGTTTTGCTTGAATTTAATTTATTTGATATATTTGATATTTTACAATGTTATGTTTATAATAATTGATTTAGGGGTGTTTTATGAGATACGGTAATGGTATTTATTGATGTATAGTACAGTATGAATGTCATACGTTACTGGAACATACAGTAACAACTTATGGTTTTTTTCACCTTATGTTCGGCCATCCGGAACCAAACTAAAGCGTAAGTTGGGGAGCGTCTGTATTCACTGTCTGCAACGTACTCTATATGCTTAAAGTGAACTAACACAAATGAGTTAATAACTTGATTAATTACAAATGATTTAATGGTTACTCACTTAATATTAGTACGTACATTATTTCATCACACTATCCCCAGTAACCACCTTATCCTGGTCATGGTTATCAAGCTTGCAGCTTCTATCCAGGAAACGCTGGTTGCCAGGCAGAACTAGTCACCCTGAATGAGATGCTAGTACTGTACATAACAGAGCATCAATTCACACATTCATTCAAACCTACAGCCCATTTTGCATTAATAATCTATTTACAAAATAGCTTTTAGGAGGTCGAAAGAAATACAAGAGCCTCGAGGAAAACCTAACCTGCAAACCTGGGAAGAACATGAGAGAACTTAACGCGCAGACACTGACCTGAGCTCAAGGACCTGATTGCGGCAGGTAGCAACACAATCCACTGTGAATTAATTTAGTTGATCAATAATTTACTTAACATGACAAAATACAATTGTTTTCACGAATACACAATATAAAACAGATATAAATAATTACATTACAACAGATATGAATAATTAGCACTAATTTAATGTAAAATAGAAATCGAAATAGATGTTCCCCCTCAAATAATAAAACAAATAAGCCAAGTAAAGAATCCGCATTATATGTAATGTCATTCCAACCAATATGGAATAAAGGTCCACAACAGTCAACATTAATCGATGCCCTAATTAAAGTGGTTATATAAGGTTGGTTTCTATCTTTATGCCAATTGACCTGATTAACAACTCTTGGTAACATATACAGTCGGCCCTTAACCATTAGTAGTTCAGTGCCCGCGTCCCCGCATACTCGTGGATTGGCGACAAACCTGGTAAACTGGCACGTGATTCAAATTTTGTTTCTCCCTTCTGCTGACTGGGTGCAGATGACAAGTACACCTCTTTTTTCCCTCCTTCGCGCAGAAGTTATCAACGTGATTGCCTGAATTGAGAAATAAATGTGTGTGTGTTTTAATGATTATTTAAGCCCCATGATGCCACTCAAACGCCCTGCATCTTCTCTAGCTGCTGCTAAAGAGCCCTAGCTTTATTTATTCATAAATATTATCACAGTACAAAATTAAAAAGTTTTTATTTAATCATTATTATTATACTTTTGGATTAGCAGCAAACCCGGAAGTTACTGGCACATGATTCAAATTTAGCCAATGGCTGAGAGCTTTTGTTTCTGCCTCCTGCTGATTGGATTACAAAGTTTTTGCTTAATCATTACTACATTTTACTACATTATTACTGTATTAATGATTAAGACTGTCTATAGAATGTGTTTAAGAAGAATATTTTAGCGTATGCAATATCATACATAGGGTTTTGAAACCGCGTCAATAACTCACGGATTTTCTTGATCCGCGGGAAGGGCTGGAACCGAACCATCGTGAAAAAGGGGGCCCTACTGTATTCATCTTCAGTCATCACTTTATTCTAGTTAGAGTTATAGTAGATTGAGAGTTCATCATGAAAGAATGAACATAGTTCATCACAAGGCAACATGCACACAACAATTCTGTGGCCCCATGCATGGATCTGATAACCCACATACGCAAAAAATTTGAATCCCAAAATATATCTTAAAAAGCTGTTGAAAATTGCCTCAGTGTAATTTTCTAATTAAAAGGAGACATGTAAAAAGTCATCAAAATTCTAAAATCTATGTCTGGTTGACTGATATGAAATTTACAGTTTATTATATTCAGATTCAATTTTCTAATTTTAAGGAATCTGAGGGTTATCAGGTGCATGCACCGGGTCACAGATTTATTAGACAAATTAGACATTTGTTCATTGTTTTGGCCGTTGGGCAGAAACTGCAGAATCTATAGGAAACCCACAAAGAGAGTAACAATACACGGAGGATCAAATTTTGAACCCTGACACTGGAGCCACACATCCTACTGAAACACACTACACTTTTTTATTGTCAGCCGAGAATTAACAAAGGTCTATCTGCCATTTTAATCAAATGCCGGATAGACCTTGTTAATTCTCGGTTGACGATATTGTTCCTGAGATCTTTGTGACTTATTTTTAATCCTGACTGCAGTACTTAAAAACAGATGTATTTACACTGAATTCCATAATTATTGGCACCCTGGTTAATGTGTTTTTTAGCTTCAAATAAATTCAGGGTTTTTTTTTACTCTTCAATAATATAGGGCCACAATGGAAAAAGCAGAAAATCCAACCTTTAATTTAAGTGCCTTTATTCAGTAGGAACAATTCTGCATTCAGAAACAATTCTTTTACATCAATAATTCTTTAATATCAGGTCTGCCACATTTATTAGCGCTCCTGATGTTAATAAGTTGTACAATCTCTTTTTTCGGGCAGTGGTGGCCTGGTGGTAAAGGTGCTGGATCACTGATCCTAAGGTTGGGGGTTCAAGTCTCATTCTCCACGGGTTGTCACTGTCCCTCCCAGTGCAGCAGCCTAAGCAATGAGGTCCAGACTTCCCCCTCTCCAGCCACTTCCTCCAGCGATTCTGAGGGGACACCAAGGTGTTCCCAGACCAGCTAAAAGACATAATTCCTCCAGCGTGTTCTAGGTCGACCCTGGGGTCTCTTCCTGGTTGGACATGCCAGAAACACCACACCAAGGAGGTGTTCGGGAGGCATTCTAACCAGATACCCGAGCCATTTCATCTGGCTCCTCTTGATGTGTAGGAGAAGTAGTTCTACTTCAAGCTCCTCCCAGATGACTGAGCTTTTCACCTCACCTTGAATCGCCACCTTATTGTGGTGGAGGGGCGCAGGTCACCCCCCCTTCCCGGAGCCAGGCCCGGGGAAGGTCTCAGAAGCGAGCACCTGGAGGTCGGGCTTCTGCCCAGGTTTCCTTTTAGGGCTGAGCCCAGCCAGGCTCCATGGGCAGAAGCCTGGCCGGGCCCAGCCCTAAAATGAAACATGGGTCTGCCCTCCCATGAACCCACCACCTGTCGGAGGGGCGATAGGGGTCAGGTACATTGTGAGTTGGGTGGCGGTCAAAGGCACGGGTTCTGTCGGACTGACAGACACACACTCCTCAGCTACTGACTCTGACTCTTTTGACACTGAGTGTCCCATCTTTAGTGTGTAAGGAGCCTGAGCTGGTGCATGAGGTTGAGAGATACTGACAAGATATAGTCGGACTCAAGTCAACACATTGCTTGGCTCTGAAACCACCCATCTTGAGAGGGGCTGGACCACCTTGTGGGCATCCTTGTGGTTTTCATCCTGGTCGCAGCACTCTCAACCAGCTCTTACAGAATCTACAAGATCCTGGAGGGGACATGGGAGTTTACCCAATCTGTTCGCATGTGTTTTGTGGATTTAGAGAGGGCTTTCAATTGTATCTCTCAGGCTATCTTGTGGAGTGTGCTCCATGAGTACAGCGTACTGGACTCATTGCTACGGACTATTGGATCTCTGTATCACCAGAGCCAGAGCTTGGACTGCATTAGGTAACAACAGGTTGAATTCGTTTGCGGTGAGGGTTGGAGTTCCCCCAAGGCTGTCCTTTGTCACTGATACTGTTAATTTTTATGGACAGAATTTCTAGGCGCAGCCAGGGCGTTGAGGGGTTCTGGTTTGGTGGCCATAGGATCTTGTCTCGTATTGCTGCAGCCTCTGCTGTAAAGCGGAGCTTGTACCGGGAGCTACATTCCAACCCTCACTATGGTCACGAGCTTTGACCTAAAGAACAAGATCGTGGATACAAGCGGCTGAAATGGGCTTCCTGCGAGGGTGACGGGGCTCTCCCTTAGAGAAATGGGCTCTATATTATGTCATATTTATACCCCAGGAAAACAGGAAGTGATGAATTACTAATTAAATGTTGGTAGACACGCTGATCAACTTTGTAAACTATTGAAGAAATGACAGAAATACGTCAATTACATTTATTTTCTAGGAATTGTTAGGAGTGCCAATAATTGTGAAACAGGGATTTTATGAAAAATCATTATTTCTTAGTCAGGGAATCCCCCCCCCCCTTAAAATTCACCTCAGTTCAACATTGCAATTTTTGGTACGAGAGTCACTTCTGCAATAAGAAAATGTATTTATTTTGAGGCTTTTAACACCTTAACCAGGTGTGCCAATAATTATGGAGGGCAGTGTACTTAGAAATATGGTTTAACACTGGTGTTAATTTACTCTGTTACTCTATTAACAAGACTTATAGTTCTGAATGATGAAGTTTATGCTTTCTTAATAATAAGTAATGCAGCAAATTATATTGGTTTAGTGTACCTTAAGGTAAAGCTTTAATAAATGAGCTCTAAGTGTTGACTAAATTAACTGTCAGATCTCAGTTTCACATACAGACTGAACCTTTATGTCTTCCAAAACAGAAATCAGGTAATCAGTAATCACACTTAAAGTATTAATAGTGGTACTGCTGATTGGAAAAATCAATCACACTGGGAATCTGAAAAATGGCCCTGACCAAACCACGGTAGGTTTCATCAACGGCAGCAGCTCACAGTCGATGACTGCTCTGGCAAACCTATTAAGTCTCCAAACAGCTCGATAAAAATAATTTTAAAGAAATTTCCTTAAATATAATAACAGAGATAGGAGGTATTTTCATGTGTCATAATAACCATTTATTAAATACAACTAATTCTTGATAATGACTTTTTCATGCCTGATAACAACATGGCCTTATGGGTTCATTATATTAGAAAGCCTGACTAATTCATGCTGTCCATCTGACCCCAGTATTAATGGAAAGGAAATGAAAGATTGGAGTATTGCTGCTCAATTCAAATCCTATGAATCTCTATGACCATCCAGTCAGCTAGATATCAAGTGTTTTATTAGCTGATTTAGGGCTGTTAGAGGGCAAGGAAAAGAATAAAAATATGCATTATTTTCATGTGATCCCAACACTGGGGATAAAACTCACTGGGTAAGCGCAGAAGTGTCATAGTTTAAACAACAACAACAAAAAAATAGATCCCTTTCTAATACGATTTATTTATCATTATTTACATGAAAGTCACTTATTTAAATCAGCTGTTAAATGAGCTATGATTTTGTGATGCTCCATGGTATGTGCATTTTCTTTACTGCTCAGAATTAGGTTTCATAGTTAGTACAGTATTGCAATCCAGTGTGAAAATGTTCTGTAAATTAACATCAAGTAAAGGTCCAACTAAAATATTAGAATTTTTTAGAAATGTATTTAGAAAAACAACACAAATGATTTGCACAGTCCAAGTAGTGTATAACTACATACGTGAAGATATACATTTAAATTTATTGCATTTATCAGATGCTCTCCATATTCAGAGTGACTTAAGGTCCTGTCAATCATGTTGCACAGTATAACAGCTCATCAACAGTTGTGGGAATCATACAAAATTATGCAGAATCATTGATGCTTATAGTGTAGTTATAAACATGTTTTAAAAAATTCTGTTACAGATTTTTTTTTTTTTTTTTACATCAATTTCATTTATTAAATGATTACAATAGTAATTTATGTTGTGTGATGCCCTACGATGTCCTACAGCTGTTCTGACGGACATATACATTTCTAAGATGCTTTCAGAATTGTATGGTTTTCTTAAACTCGTCCGAATGCAGTTGTAGGTCAACCAACTACCACAAGAATGTTGCAGTACTTACTTGCAGTAACTGTCATTATTCTGTAAACATTGTATGATTAGACTTAGATTTACCTGACTTATTTTTCCTATGTCAGATATACAACAGAAATCTGATATGTGATCACAACTACACAGATTTTAAATTTATACCCCCATTTCACTGGACCATGGCATGCAAGGATTGTAGTGGAAAGGCGCGGAATGCAGTCTATGGAAGAGCTTCGGCATTTTTACACGGAATATGGGTGAAAATCCTACTGAAAAGTGGAAATTCTTACACTCTCGGAATGTTCACAGCATGTGTGGAACAGGTACGACAAAATACACCAAACAGACCCAACGGAACACTCACGGAATTTTTTTTCCCGTGAAAGTGCTTTTGAACATGTTCAAAAGCATGTTCACAGAATATTTTGGCCTGCCGGAAGAATACGGAAGTGGAGGTAGACTTGAGGAATAACTACGGAATCACTCGGAAGATGAGGGAATAATTGCGCAACGTTTGCGGATGACAACATTTTTGCTTCCGTAAGTCTGCCGTGCTCCAGTGAAATGGGGGTATAACCTTATCAACCTCTTCCAAATCTATATTAGCCCCTTCATAGCACTGCTAAATTCATGCAACAAAAAAAGTGCAGGTTGTTTGTGAAAGGGGTTTTACAAGAGTGCTTTGAATAAATCCTTATGCTGCCACATATACATAATCATATTGGGATAAACCCAAATACACGCAAACCCCATTTTCAAAGGTTAACTTTTGAATTCATTGATTCCTCCTGCCTGGATTGGAAACCCCAAAGAACATGCTCATTGAAATTATGTATATTGCACATCAATTTTCTTATTGACAAATTACCATTATCATTATCATTCACTCATATATTCATTCATTCATTTTCTAAGCTGCATAAATCCTAATCAGGGTCACAGTGGCTCGTGCCAATCTCAGTCAACTCTGGGTTAGGGCGGGGAACCCCCTGTATCACCTAGGCGTGAATTGGAGCAGTCAAATAGGGTACTGTGCATGTTTTTGTACTGTGGAAGGAACCTTGAGAAACCAGAGCAATCGCACACAAGCATGGGGAGAACATTTCAACTCCAAACTGAAACGCCTGAGCTACGGAATCAAACCCAGGGCCTTCTTGCTTAGAGGCAGGCATGCTAACCTCTCCACCACCAATAATAATAATAATAATAATAACAATAATTATAATTTTATTATTATTGTTATTATTATTATTATCATCATCATCATCATCAGATACAGGCTTCAATATTTGAATCTTGAAGTGTATCTGCATTATTTTAAGTTGATTCATTTATATATGCATGCACATTTGCACAGATATACTTATATCTGCTTATCTCCACAAATCTGGACAGATGACCGTATATTCTCTTGCATTTTTTTGTATTTATATCTATTGCCATATTGTATTATACTATTGTTGCTGCTGGGACATTTAAATTTAGTCTTTGGAATTATTGATCCCATGTTATCTTGTTTCCTAATATAATTTACTTAAATATATACACTACATTGGGGCAGGGGTGGCCTAGTGATAGGGTGCTTGATTACTGATCCCAAGATCAGGTGTACAAGCTCCACTAATCATCGGGTTCTCACTGCTGTCCCCTCAGTGAAACTAATTGGGTTACCAAATGCCGGCCGTGTCAAAGAACTACTGCTGGCTTTCGTCAAGAGTAGGCTGCATGCCCATTATCGTGTTTCTGCCCTGCAATGGCCTGGCAAGCTGTCCACGGTGTAGTCTGTCTTCACCCAGAGTGGGTTGAGATGGGCGCCAGTCTCCCTGCAACCCTAAATAGGAGGTTTAGAAAATAGAGGAATGAATGAATACACGACATGGGAATGGCACAGTTTGATTGGTGTACTATTTTCAGGATAATAACTCATTATTTTGAGTGGATAAAGCTTCACTGGAAATGGCAGACACACAATCAATGTTTGTGGTCACTAAACTGAAATCCTAGAAATTCAATGAAATGCCATCCCAGAAAATACAAAGAAAGCTACTCAATATGGCCTTCATGATTTTCATGATTTGATGGGAAAAAAAGCACTTTATTCAAACTGTGACTGAGTTTCTAAGGATATCAGTATCAACAAACTGCCACTAGTGCATATAACTACGTATCTGTCCAAACTTCAATGTTCCAATTTATATTCACTGCCAATGAAAACGCAACTTAAAATAAATTATACATTCATTCATTTTCTCAACTGCTTAATCCTAATTAGGGACACGGGGAGGCTGGTTCCCATCTTAGCCAACTCTGGGCGAGGGCAGAGAGCACACCCTGTACAGCTCGTCAGGCCATCACAGGGCAGAAACATGCTGATGACTATGCAGCTCCTCTTGACGCAGGTCAGCAACGATTCTTTTACATCCCTCACACCATAGACAGTGGGACACATGGCCGGCCTTTGATAATCCAATTAGCTGCATTGGGGGGTCCAGCTATTTACCTGTTGAGAGTAGGGCCTGAACCCCCAACCTCGGGATCAGTGATTCAGGACCTTTACCACCAGGCCACCACTGCCCTCAAAATGAATTATTTGTGTTTAATATTATTACTAATATTGCAACTTTAAACAAAACTGAGATTTCCCTTCTTTCCAAAAATCAGAACAAAATGTTCCCAAAAACAAGTTCAGTATGGACTATGACCTCCATGTCAATAATTGCAGGTCATAATTCGTTTGTCATGGATCTGACAAGTCTCCATATGTTGTCCTGTGGGATGTTTCTCCGCTACTCCTGCAATGCCACAATCAGTCCCGCCCGTTCTGTGGTGCGGGCACTCGGCCTGATACTCAGTGTCCAAGCTGATCCCACAGTTGTTTGATGGGTGACAACTCAGGTGAATACACAAGCCAGGGAAGGACATCAAAAGGTTCTTCAAGATCTTTTTGAGTGTGACAGAGAAAAACTCAGAGCAGAGGGCTGGGTTCAGCAGGTTCCAGCAGTACAAAGTCTCACCTCAATGCTCTTCTGATCATTTACATTTACAGCATTTAGCAGATGCTCTTATCCAGAACGACTTACAGAAGGGCTTTAAATTCACTATCAGTGAATATGTTCTTATACTGGTTTGTTGCAACATAGACAAAGTATATCGTCAAGTCACACTCAGTCGGTAGGTGTTGTGTGTGGTTTGTTTTGGGGTATGTTTGTGTGAGTGTATACAGTATAGTGCTAATCTAAGTACTGAAGAAAAAGGTAAGTTTTCAATCATCGTTTTTCTGAAAGTGTATTCAGTTCTTGAATTAACTATTTAATTATCTTAGATGTCCGAGTTATAGTGAATTTATTAGTTAGCTGAAGAACAGCAGGGTTTCTCTGCTCGATTCATACATGTGCACAGATGTCATCTTCTGCAGTAATGCTTAAAAATTAGTTCCAATTATTACTTACAGGGATCCCTCACTTTCCGTGGCCCCTCCTCCCTACGGCCGCTGATTTCTGCGAAGTAGGATTGACCCCCCCGACTGACTTATACGTACATGTATATGTGTATATAATATCAATAAATACATATTCAATGCTATAAATGCTTATGATAAAGTCTCTTGGGCTTTTTACACCCAAGCCTAGTGGCTCATCAGGCTGGGGCTTATCCCCGGTTTCCATAGCGTGAAGCAACCAGGTCAACTCCTCCTGGATGGGACGCTAGTCCATTGCAGGTTACCTTCCCAGTATATTTTACTGGTACCCATTTATACTGCTGGGTGAACAGAGGCACACTTGTGGTTAAAACCTTGCTCAGGGGTCTAAGCATAGTGGGGGTCTTACTGTGATTTGAACACACAACCTCCTGATCATGAGTGCAGCACCTTAACCACTACACCACCGACCCCACTTTATAAATGCTAAAAATAACAATTGTGGGGCCGGTGGTGTAGTGGTTAGGGTGCTGCACTCATGATCAGGAGGTTGTGAGTTCGAATCCCACTGAGACCCTCACTGTGCTAAAACCCCTGGGCAAGGTCTCAACCACAAGTGTGTCTCTGTTCACCCAGCAGTATAAATGGGTACCAGTAAAAATATACTGGGAAGGTAACCTGTGATGGACTAGCGTCCCATCCAGGGGGAGTTGAACTCCTGGTCGCTTCACGCTATGGAAACCGGGGATAAGCACCGGCCTGATGAGCCACGAGGCTCGGGTGTAAAAACCAAAAAAAAAAAAAAAAAAAAAATTAAACATTCAAAAATAATGCATAAGATGTAAATCAAATATAAGCGCACACACACACATACAGACGCACAGATGCGCACGCACACCCTTAGATGTACACCTCACATAAAAAATGTAAGTAGTTCTGTTGGGGTGATTTGCATAATTGTCCTTATTTTGCAGCATTTTCCTTAATTTTTCCCTATTTTTCAATTTTTCGATGAATATTTTTGAAAAACCTGCAATGCACTGAAGCCACAGAAACTGAAGCACGAAATAGCGAGAGATCACTGGATTATAATAATAATAATAATTATTAGTATTATTAATAATAAAGCTACATTGAAGGTAATAAAAATAATTTGAAGTTTTTCAATGATTTGAATGATTTCAATGATGTTTTACAGATTATTTTGTATTGTAAATATAAAATGGAACAGAACAATCTAATGATCAAATTCTGATAGCTAAAATATATCAAAGAGAATCTTCATTCATTCCTTTTCTAAACCGCCTGGTTCTAATGAGGGTTGCAGGGAGGCTGATGCCCAATTCAGCTGACCCTGTCCAATTCGCCAGGCCATCGCCGGTCTCAAAGAGGATCTGCTTCTTAAAATAAGAATCCTGTTAGCGAATTGTAACTTCAGTCAATAAATAAATTAAAAAATTAAATTCAAAAAGAATAACAACAAAAAAAAGTCTTCCACCCTACTTTAGTACATAATTTCAAAATTACGCAACAAGGCAAGAGAACAGAATCAGTGATAAATGTGGTGTTCATCCTGGTGTCATAACCCACTTACAAACCTCAACAGTTCAGCAAGCATGGGACAGAAAAAGACGGAAACCGACTGAGGACTAAGCAGTATATGTGCTGAATATGCTTCTGCTGCTGCTATCTCAGCTAATCAATTTTACATTTGAGAGGTTCTTTATCAGCCGTGCCACTGCACACCATTACTCGCACAAATTGATGACAGAAATGTGAAAACACTAAAAAGTATTTATCCCTTAAATCCATGGACCACCATAAATAACGGGTCAGCTGGGTGAAAGTGCTCAGTGATTTATAAAATGAAGATAGTTGCTCCATAATGCAATCTTGACAAGAGGGCTATTCACATTTTACAACCACAAGTAATCCGAGTAAAAGATAAGCAGGTAAAGAATAGTCAGTGCGTAGTACTGAAACCTGAACTGACCAAACAGAGAAAACACAGAAACTAAAGGTTAACAGAAAACTCCTAATCGGCACTAAACCATTCAGAGTAGTACCAAAAATTCACACCCAACTCAGCCTGCTCTTTCAGGGGGAAATTGACTTTTAATGCACAGAAAATGGAAATAGATCAAGCCTGTATCTGCCTTGCGGTCAACCAGATGTTTTCAATTAAGTCTAAGTTTCCAGGACATTTCACCCTTTCAGCTGCAAAGTCAAAACTCCATGAATAATAACAAAACCTCACATCCCTCGAAATGTCACCCATAATAAACACAGAATACTGAATAAAATAAAAGCAGCCCGGGATATTTACCATGATAAACAAAACACAATCAAATACTATTTGCTCAGGTTAGTGTGTTGATGAACTCATGCTAGAGCATAATATGAGAAATTCCAAAATTAACGAAATTATGACTAATTTAAATATATGTGGCTCTAGTAACTAGGTGACCCTAATATTTACACCGTGGCAGGACTTGGCTATGGCCAATCTAAACTAGAAACACAAACCCTAAATGACCTGCGTTTCAGTTGAAGGTGTTAGTGTCACAGCCCTTTTCCGTTCCCTTTTGGACTCATTTAACTCATTCAACTACATTTCCCAATAACCCCTGCACCATTCCAAATCACAAGTATTTTGGACACGTGACTCTTGTCACATGAATAGTACACCTGGTTCTCATTCCACTAATTCCATGCACTATATTAGCACTCAGCTAGCTTGAGATGGTTTGGACATGTACAGAGGAGGGATAGTGAGTGTATTGGTAGTAGGATGCTGCGGTTGGAACCACCAAACAGAAGGCCTAGAGGAAGACCAAAGAGACGATTTATGGATGTGGTGAAGGAGGACATGAAGGTAGTTGGTGTAAGAGAAGAAAATGCAAAGGATCGGGTGAGATGGAGGCAGATGATTCGCTGTGGCGATCCCTGAAGGGAAAAGCCGAAAGGAAAAGAAGATATTAGTTCTCGGCTCTTTTCTGGGGATTGTCTCATGTCATTTCTTTGCCAACTTCCTGCTTTGCATCGCCAATTTGATGTTCATTCATTCATAGATTCATTCATTTTCTTAATCATAATTAGGGTGCGGGGAGGTTGCATTACAGGCCAAAAACACGCTGACGGCTCATCAGTGACAACCCATTGATAGTGGAGCCTGAACCCCTAGGGATCAGTAATACAGCACCCTACCCCCGTGTTACCACTACCCCATCAAGCTGATGTTTACTTTTATTCATTTTTAAGTTGCGCTGTTTTAATTTTTTTTCTTATGTTAGTAAAGTCATGTTTTACTTTTTGCACTTTTGTCCACCTTAATTGTCATAATTGTCACAGTTACACTTACGTTTACAGCATTTTGGCAGACGCTCTGATCCATAGCGACTTAAAATTATCATTTTTATACAATTGAGCAATTTAAAAAGGGTTAAAGGCCTTGCTCAACGGCCCAGCAGTGGTGACAGTGGAAATTGAACCGCTGATCCTTGGGTCAGTAACCCATCATCTTATCCACTACGCCACCACTGCCAACACTTTCACTTCTTTTATAGCTGTAGAGGGTAATAACACTCCTGTTCATAAAAATACACTTGGGTATTATATTAGAAGGACAAAGTCACACCTTACTAAAAAAAAAAAAAAAAAAACATTGCTGCCGGATTGATAAAGATCCAAACAGATGCAAACCGAACTACTAAGTTTCAAGGGTGGAACTGCATGCACTTTGTAAAATCTATTGAATTGGATTTAATGTATAAAATTTGGCAAATAGAATGCTTAAGTAGACTTCTGAATCCATTCTGCTGTTTTCCTCAAAAAATTCTATTCCATTAAATCATGCAAGACCAAGCTTTGACACCACATTGGGCTTAACCGACAAGGTTGTATGTTTTGAACCGTGAAGTTCCTTTAACTATCCATGCTTCGCCCCCCCCCCAAGTCAGCTGTCTGGAGCAGGGGTCCCCAACCACTGGGCCGCGGACCGGTACCTGTCCGTGGCTCAATTGGTGCCACAGAAGAAATAATTAATTATTTCTATTTTATTTATTATCCGAGTCTGAACAATGTTTATTTTTGAAAAATCTTTTATTTTGAAAACTGACCGGATTCTCTCGGTTACATGTCGGTATTTTGAGCGCTAAAATGTAACCCACAAGGGGACGGTGTGTGAACAGAGGTGTGTTGGACATGTTTCAAACATTAATGGGGATTTTGGGTGAGACTGAGCCTTCATTTTCCCAGCTGGTGCACCATGACCTGTGTTTTTTTTTTTTTTTTTTTTTTTTTTTTTTAAGAAAAGTTCAAGCTCTACTTCCCGACCAACTTTATATCAGCTGTTTAAAAATAACATTCATGTAGTGCTTCTTCTTAATAATAATAATAATAATAATGGTAAGGTGTGTATATATATATATATATATATATATATATATATATATATATATATATATATATATATATATATTCACTGTATTTTTATAGTGTATATTATTTCTTTTATCTGGTTTTAAGAGTTAAAATGTAAAGGCTGATATGTAGATTCTGGTCAAAAACAATTAAGAATATCACACAAGTGCACTGCTGCAGCTTGTAAGAGTGCTCCATCTCAGCTTTACTTTGTAGGAGAAGCTGATGTTTCCCTCCGTGAGCTTTTTCAGAAATGGTATATACAGGGATCCCTCACTTTCCGCTGTTAACTGGAACTGAGATCCCCCCGCGATAACTGAAATCCGCGAAGTGGGATCAACCCCCCCCAACCCTGCCTGAATGATATATGTGTATATAATATAAATAAATACATATCCAATGCTATAAATGCTTATAATAACAATTAAACATTAATAAAATGCATAAGATATAAATACACACAAAGACGCACGCACGCAGATGCGCACCTCACACAAAATGTAGTTTTGATGGGAGGGTGTGGGTTGTTTTTTTTTTTTTTTTTTTTTGCATAATTGGCCTTGTTTTTGTGGCATTTTTCTTAACCTTTTCTCCTTTTTTCCCTTAATTTCCTTATTTTTTTTATTTCGATAAATATTTTAAAAAACCCCGCGATGCACTGAAGCCGCATAAATTGAAGTAGCGAGGGATTCCTGTACATGCAAAGTCCAGTGGATTACTTAATGGTGTCCCCCGATATTTACGAGCTCATTCATGTAAAAAAAAAGTCCCCAAAACGCTGCTGCCTGTCAGTCACATGAACCAATTTTCTTGATTGCTTGAAAATTCGGTGTGCTCAAACAATCAGTTACATGTTGTCTACTGTGTAATGTATTTAAAGATCAGAAATTTTAATCTATCATATTATATCTATCTTTTGATCACCATCCCCAGTGTCTTCAGTTTACAAGACAAATAATGGAATTGGCCTTATGTTATACTCAGAAGGGACTTTATACTCATAACCCTCAATCTGTGCAGTCTGCTTTGGCCAGGAAGCCCTTATGAGCACACTGTGAATATTGGAATTTTTGAGACTGCACTCGGTTTTGTACGATCTGTATGTACCTCCTGAAGCTAGATAGAGCAGCCATCTTCCCACACAGCCACCCATTGTGACCAAGTAGACTACTTTAAGCAACAGCACCCCCCAACACAATGCTCTGATGTGGAGCTCCTTTTTTATGGCAACACTATACAATGTGGGTAAAGGTCAGTCGGGGTAAAAAACAAAACAAAACAGATTTCAGCTCAACAGACTTCCAGATATGGAAAATGTCATGTTCAGTAGGATTGTTTAGTTCACACAGGCATGAAATATAAAACAGAACAGAAGGTTACACTGTCTTTTTGCATTTATACCACAGAAAATGTGTGTACAAGTGTGCACTGTAATTTAAAGCCATTATTAGTTAATAGCCTTGCATTGTGAGTCAGGTTTTTTAATGGCCCAGTTAAGACTTTATGGAGGACACAATTAGTGTTTGAAAGTTCTAAAAAAACAATCCAAGTAATGCAGCGTGTTACTGTTAAGTCAGACAAATAAAAAGGTTTGAAATAAAGACATTGCAATTATATAACAGAATTGAATGAATATTGTACCACTGTTTGTACAAAATGTGTTTTCTTAATGTTACAAATAACAAATGAACAGAAGAGACTGTAGTTTTTCTTAAAAAAAAAACAAACAAAACAAAACAATATAAACCAAAAATCAACCAATCAATAAACAATTATTTGTCCGTCCACTTTAGACCGATTTCAGGAATATAGTTCAGTACATGACATTGCAACAACAAAATATGGTCCAGCTTCTGTGAAAGCTCATCTCCTACATTTCATCATGCAATTAACATGCACATACCAAACATTTTGTACATTCTGTTTTGTGAGTGTTTAAAAAAAAAAAAACTACCATCTAAAAAACAAAGAAAATAAAAAACAAACAAACAAACACCCCCCAGCTCAGGACATAGTGCTCATCTTGCACTGTAGATCAGCTGAGGATTGGAAATGTTTGGGCAGCACAGTTCTATAAATACTAACCATTATGATACTTATTCAATAAACCAATTAAAGGCTAAAATCAATTGGAGGACATAATAAATATGCTAAAAGGTATTCTGTACTGAGTGCAAAAGTGACCTCAGGACAACTGTGCATTTAATTTTGAAACTTCCTGTTTCACTTAACTTTTATTACCGTATTTATCTCGTTCTTCTTTGAGATCGTTAAAGAAAACATCTCTTCATTCATATACATACAATATGCAATGGTCAGATTTTTAAGATGAATTTAAAGCTTACTGTGGAATACTGGGTGTTTAATACATTAGAGGGTATAAGTTAACATTACTGTTATCTTAACTGAGTTTCCAAAACATAAATGTTAATACATGATTAGAAATGTTTTTGTTCAGCTTTAATTTACTATATCAGCATTGTAGTAGGGCGGCACGACGGCTTAGTGGGTAGAACATCAGTCTCACAGCAAGAAGGTTCTGGGTTTGATTGGCATTTGTGTGTGGAGTTTGCAGGCCCCCCCCCCCCCCCCCGAGTTTGCTTGTGTGTCCTTCGGGTACTTCGGTTTCCTCTACACTACAAAAACGCACAGTGGGCTAATTGGCTGCTCCAAAATCATCCCTAGGCGTGAGTGTGAATGGTCGTGTGTGTGTGTGTGTGTGTGATGGCCCTGTGATGACCTGTCACACTCACAATCCTAAAATCATAAATCAAGTGTCTGGAGTTTGCTAATCAGTAGTGAGACTTCAACTGGAACCATGTGCTTTGGTCAGATGAGACCAAGATAGAGCTTTTTGGCAACACACACTCTAAGTGGGTCTGGCAGAACACAAAATACGAGTATGCAGAAAAGCACCTCATTGCCTCCTGTGAAGTTTGAGGGAGAATCGGTGATGCTGTGCGCCTGTTTCTCTTCCAGAGGCCCATGGTAACCTTGTTATGGATCATGGCATCATGAACACTTTGAAATACCAGGACATTTTAAATCAAAATCTGGTGGCCTCTGATTGAAAGCTGAAGATGGGTCGTCACTGGGTCTTTCAGCACAATGAACATAAACATGTGGCCAAATCTACAGAGAAATGGTTCACCAGACACTGAATCAATCTTCTCCCATGGCCATCTCAGTCCCCAGACCTCAACCCCACTGAAAACCTGTGCTGTGAGCTGAAGAGGAGAATGCAGAGGAAAGGACCAGGTTGCTGGATGATTTAAAGAAATAATGAAGGAGGAATTGTCCAAGATCCCTCTTTCTGTATTCTCCCATATTGTGAAACATTATAGAAGAAGATTGGGTGCTATTTTTTTGGCAAAAAGGGATTCTACAAAATATTAACATCACGGGTGCTAATAACTGTGGCATACATGATCTGATATGAAATAATTATTACTTAATGTGGGATTTTCACACTGACTGGCTTTTCATCTTTTTTCATTGTGATTGTATATTATTTAGAAGAAAAAAAAAAGAATTTATTAGATACTAAAGAACACATCTTAACTCATCATCATCCTCATCATCTTCCGCTTAGTCCACGGTCGGGTCGCGGGGGCAGAAACCTAAGCAAAGAGGTCCAGATGTCCCTCTCCCGAGCCACTTCCTCCAACTCTCCCGGGGGGACACCGAGGCGGTCCCAGACAAGCCGAGAGACATAGTCCCTCCAGTGTGTTCTAGGTCGACCACGGGGTCTCTTCCCAGTTGGACATGTCCGAAACACCACACCAGGGAGGCGTCCGGGGGGCATTCTGACCAGATGCCCGAGCCACCTCAACGGGCCCCTCTCAATGCGGAGCAGCGGATCTACTCCGAGCTCTCCCCGGATGGTGGAGCTTCTCACCTTATCTCTAAGGGAGAACCCCGCCACCCGGCAAAGGAAGCTCATTTCAGCCGCTTGTATCCGTGATCTTGTTCTTTCGGTCGTTACCCAAAGCTCGTGACCATAGGTAAGGGTTGGAACGTAGATCGACTGGTAAATTGAGAGCTTTGCCTTGCGGCTCAGCTCCTTCTTCACCACGACGGACCGGTACAGGCACCGCTTAACAGCAGAGGCTGCAGCGATCCGTCTGTCGATCTCTCGCTCCATCCTTCCCTCACTCGTAAGCAAGACCCCAAGATACTTAAACTCCTCCACTTGGGGCAGGACCTCATTCCCGACCCGGAGGGTGCATTTCACCATTGTCTGACTGTGAACCATGGCCTCGGACTTGGAGGTACTGATCTTCATCCCGGCTGCTTCGCACTCAGCTGCGAATCGCTCCAATGAGAGCTGGAGAGCCCGACTTGATGAAGCCAAAAGGACAACATCATCCGCAAAAAGCAGAGACGATATCCGATGGCCACCAAACCAGAACCCCTCATCGCCTCGACTGCGCCTAGAAATTCTGTCCATAAATTTATGAACAGAATCGGTGACAAAGGACAGCCTTGGCGGACTCCAACTCCCACTGGAAACGAATCCGACCTGCTGTTACCAATACGGACCAAACTCTGGCTCCAGTGATACAGCGACCGAATAGCTCGTAGCAACGGTTCCGGAACGCAGTACCCTCGGAGCACGCCCCACAAGATCGTTCGAGGGACACGGTCGAAAGCCTTCTCCAAATCCACAAAGCACATGTGGACAGATTGGGCAAACTCCCATGCCCCATCCAGAATCCTGTGGAGCGTATAGAGTTGGTCAAGAGTGCTGCATCTTAACTGGGGTGCCAAAAAATTATAAAAAATGCAGTGTATGCACCAAGTTGACTGTCTCTTTAAACACTCACTCAAACAGCACATCATCTGATTTTCTGATGATCACAAATAAGAGTTCATCGTGGATAAATGGATGTAAAAAAAAGTTCTACTTTTGGAGACAGTACCTTTTTAGTCTTGTCATGGGAAACTTCATGCTAAGAGCTCAAAAGTGAAGGGGCTTTTATTTTGGAGCAATTCAAACCAACGAAGGTTCTTCAAGCATCTGTACAAATGCTTTTATCAGGATGTAAAAATATTGTGATCTTGTGGACACTGCTTCTTCTTCTTTTCCTTTCGGCTGTTCCCTTCAGGGGTCACCACAGCGAATCATCTGTCTCCATCTCACCCTATCCTCTGCATCTTCTTCTCTTACACCAACTGCCTTCAGGTCCTCCTTCACCACGTCCATGAATCGTCTCTTTGGTCTTCCTCTAGGCCTGCTGCCTGGTAGTTCCAACCTCAGCATCCTACTACCAATATACTCACTATCCCTCCTCTGTACATGTCCAAACCATCTCAATCCAGCCTCTCTGACTTTGTCTCCAAAACTTCTTACATGTGCTGTTCCTCTGATGTACTTATTCCTGATCCTATCCATCCTCGTTACTCCCAAAGAGAACCTCAACATTTTCAACTCTGCTTCATTCCATTCAGGGCATACCTCCACCCCTCTAGATTTTCCTGCACTTGTTCTCTGCTCTCACTGCAGATCACAATGTCATCTGCAAACATCATAGTCCATGGGGAATCTTGTCTAACCTCGTCTGTCAGCCTGTCCATCACCACAGCAAACAATAAGGGGCTCAGAGCTGACCCTTGATGCAGTCCCACCTCCACCTTGAACTCTTGTGTCACACCGACAGCACACCTCACCACTGTCTTACATCTCTCATACATGTCCTGCACCACTTTAACATACTTCTCTGCCACTCCAGACTTCCTCATGCAATACCACAGTTCCTCTCTCGGCACCCTGTCATATGCTTTCTCCAGATCCACAAAGGCACAATGCAGTTCTTTCTGACCTTCTCTGTAATTCTCTATTAACATCCTCAAAGCAAACACTGCATCTGTGGTGCTCTTTCTTGGCATGAAACCAAACTGTTGTTCACAAATGCTTACCTCTGCCCTTAGTCTAGCTTCCACTATTCTTTCCCATAACGTCATTGTATGGCTCATCATCTTTATCCCTCTGTAGTTGCCACAACTCTGCACGTCTCCCTTGTTCTTAAAAATGGGCACCATCACACTTCTCCTCAATACCTCTGGCATCCTCTCACTCTCTAACACCTTGTAAAATGTTCTTGTCAGAAAATCTACTGCTACCTCTCCTAGACACTTCCATACCTCCACCGGTTTGTCATCAGGACCAACTGCCTTTCCACTCTTCATCCTCTTCAATGCCCTCCTCACTTCACCCTTACTAATCATTGCTCCTTCCTGGTCCCCAACAGTCACCTCTTCTACTCTTTTTCTCTCTCTCATTTTCCTCATTCATCAGCTCTTCAAAGTACTCTTTCCATCTTCCCAGCACACTTCTGTCATCAGGCAATACATTTTCCTCTCTGTCCTTAATCACTCTAACTTGCTGCACGTCCTTCCCATCTCTATTTCTCTGCTGTGCCAACCTGTATAAATCATTTTCTCTTTACTTTCCAACCGAGCATACAAGCCATCATACGCCCGCTGTTTGGCCTTTGACACCGCTACCTTCACCTTACACTGTGTCTCCCTGTACTCCTGTTTACTCTCTTCAGTCCTCTCCATGTCCCACTTCTTCTGAGCTAACCTCTTCCTTTGTACACACTCCTGCACATCTTGTAGACACTGCATCATTTAGAAAAGTTATTTCCAAGGAAAAAAACTGAACACCAAAAAAAGCAACAAAGGAACTGGTAATAGAACTGGAGCCAATGGGTGCCAAAGTTCTCTATCTTGATCAAGCATTAATAGAGTTCAAGATTGCCATCGTCTGGTCTCACACAAGGAAAAGGCCCTACTGCATATAAAAGGAAGATTTCAAGATGGACTGACTAAAGCTCATAGGACTAACCATGACAATCATAACGCTTACATGGATGAAAATGAGTTTGACTTTTAATTTGAAGATTATTATCCCAATTTTGAACGATGGGATTAGCGGCATCATATTCTTGGGTTGTTTTAGGGGTAATGATGCACTCCAAAAAACTGAATGCATAATCAGTAAGGAGAATCGTCTAGAAATCGCAACTGACGCTTTCAATATCTTTTCTAAGTATTCTTCAAAAGTGGTGACAAAATGGCTTCAAAATTACACCGTGAACGTATCAGAGGGGCCACCACAAAGGCAGATTGGTGGCACTGAAAAGCATGTTCAAGCAAGAAACCGTCTGAACAACAACAAAAAAAATCCAACAAGGAATTTTGACTGAGAAAGAGGAAAGCTTTTTTTTTTTTTTCAAAGCAAACTAATGAACATTGACAAAAGATACCAAAAGAATTTCAACTTTCTAGCCAATGGAAATATGATACTGTAATATAAATAAAAGTAAAATGACTCTCTTATCCATTATTGAAAAGATCTCTTATAGAAAACTCAAAACAGTTTGAATATCTTTAGCTTAGATATATAAAACTTCAGCCTCAAATGCACATTCTAAATGGGATACCAGTCCAACTCAGAATTTATAAAAAGATAATGTGCGCACACACACACACACACACACACACACACACACACACACACACATCTATTCTAGATTGAGCTTAAAATGTTCAACAAGATGAGAAAAAGGCTTTTCACAGATGTCAAAAAAAGCAATAAAAATGGAGAAATTAAAAATGTCTTACTGAGGTGGCTGTCAAATAATGAAAAGTTGAATAATATAAAAACGTCCACCAAACAGGCATTTGACAGCTTACTAACAATAAACTCTGTGAACATCTTTATACAACTGTCTGGACTGTTACAGAATGGTATAGAGATCGCTGGAAGCTGATCAGACTTGGCTGTAATGGGGTTGGTGTTGTAGTGGTAAAGGTGATGGGCTTATGTGTAAAAGATGGAGAGTTCGAATCCCTGTCAGAACCCCCACAATGCTAAAAATCCCAAGCAAGTTTTCAACCACAACTGTGCCTCTGTCCACCAGCAGTACGAATAGGTACCAGTAAATACTGGGAATGCAACCTACAATGTACCCATCTGGGATGAGTTGCACTGCTAGCTGTTTCACGCTATGGAAACTGGATAAGCTCTGGCCTGATGTTCCAGTAGACTTGGGTGTAGAATCCCAGCAAACTTTCCCTTTGCCTCATTTCCAGAATACTAATTCTATAGATGTATGCAAATGCAGTGCAGTAGTCAAGGATGCATGTGAATAAAAGTTTCAGTGATTTCTAGAAGTCAGTTTTATGCAAACACACACACACACACAAACACACACGACACAAGAATGAAAGAAAAGCAAAAAAACTGATGTGAGTTGCAAAATATTAATTTGTATAATGGAAAGCACTACAGCTTTACTCCGATATATTGTCTCCGAACAACCATCATCCCAAGATAGCAATGCTAAACAAGCCACAATCACATAAGGTACACATAAGGTAAGGTATGCATATAAATTTTACATTATAATGTTATGCCACATAATAGCAGCATCCATTAAATTCATAGCAGAACTAACTTATTGATAAAATAACATTTTGTGGAAGTACTGAGGTTTTCTCTTCATCCTGAATAACTATGCAATCAGGAAGTCTATTTTTCAAAAGATAGCTGTAGAAATATAATGTAATTTTCTTTATTGTGTGATTTTTCACATCCACCTCGAGAATTTCTTCTATATTTCCTTTGGGAGTTTTGTTTTAATTTCCTGTCACAAATGCCTCAAACTTGTACCTTGCTATAAAATAGAAAATATCATGACATCATATGCTAACCGCAACTGACAGTCAGTGATCAAAGATGTCTAGACCTTTATTGTAGAGACTGGGAATTATTTTGTTTTATATTAAAACAGTGATCAGAGGAGAGTGAAAACACATTCATCATGATTTCATATTGTTGATCAACCAGGCATCTGCATTATATTTAATTTACAATAACCGATTCAATTCAGTTCGATTCAGTTTTATTTGTACAGCGCTTTTTACAATTGACATTGTCTTAAAGCAGCTTTACACAGTAAAAGCAGGAGTTTTACAATGTATAAAGGAATATAAAAGAACCACCACTACTGTGAAATGGTGAAGTATAACAAAACTGGATAATAATCATGCAGAATACAGTATTGCTATTTTTTTATTTTTTTACTTTGTGCTTTGGTTATGGGACCACTGGGTTTTATGGGCCAACTTACGTACCACTAATAGTTTTATTAGCAAATACAGGCAGTTTGTGACCACACACACACACACGCACAGTTAGAAGTGTCCACTGGCCATCTGGTCTTGCACACACACACACACACACACACACACACACACACACACACACACGGGTGTGGCCCATGGATGCTATGACGCTTGCCATAATTAAGCTTATGGTGTTTGTCTACTTCCCCAGCATGAAGCAGAGCATTACACAGTGCCTGTCCGGCATGACTCACACTGCCCAGACCGGACAGCAGAGACCAAAAGGCCAACAACCAAGTGCATAACCCACACACTGCAGAGTGACACGGCCTCACTATATTCAACACATTGTGTGCAAAAATAGGTGTGAAAGACTCACAGAGTTAGTCTGTAAAAGTAACATGCTAATTTTTAAATATGGTTTGTGTTCATTATAACACATAAAACCCTGTATTTCATTTTGTATTAAACTCCTCTAATAAATCATATTAAATGACCAAATCTGCAACAAAAAAACAACCAAAAATATACTGAAGGTCTTTTGTTGTGATTTTTCTGCCCAGTTTACTCGAGGCCAGTTTCCACATGTCGAGAATTGCCTGCTTATCACACAACTACCAACATGCAGAGAGTGGCAAATGTAAGCACACGTGTCCTCTGAGACAGGATGCTTACTGCCCACATCTTTTTGAGCCACTGCACATGTATATTCAGGAGCAGTCTAACACACTCTGAGGTAAAGTGCTAGCCAGCCCTTGCATGCATGAGATTACAATCGCTCGTGAATGGCTGGTGATTGCACTGAGTGATGAGGAAGCAAACGTATGTCATCTATTCCTTTACTCAGAGCTTGACCAATGAGCTTCCATGAGCTCCCAGCTGCAGTTAAATGCAACAACTTGGATTTGATCTTGAGATCGCCAGGATGATAGTGGTGTACCTTGTAAAGGCACCACTCGGGAGATCAAAAATTAAGATTTTTGCATTTCAGTAAGCAGAGAGCTATTTTCAAATTGGACAATTTTTACTTTTATTATTCTTTTAAATTCCAAATCAGTTGAAATTCTGTCTTCTACATTCTGTCTTCTACACTTCACTTGTTCTTAGCCAGAAGGCAGAGAAGCAATACTCAGTCGTCTATATCTGTATGTAAACATATTAGTATTTCTCAGCTTAAGCAGAGTATGCGTGTAAGGAAGGTGACCAAGGGAAGAGTTGTTTTTGTGTACTCAACACTATGATTGGAGTCAGAGGAGGCACAAGAGGAAGTACAAATGGTTGTCAAAGAGGAGCAAAGTAACAGGACGGTACGATGAAACAGTAAAACAAACAAGAGCAAGCATTGGGTTGGAAGGTATCATGATCTGACATGAGGCATCCTGAGCCCCATCACATCATATTCTTGCTGCAGGGGGTCTGTGATGACTTACCGAGGTCATCTCATCATTCTGCGGGAGAAAGATCACGACCAGGTTTGAAAGATCATAACCAGATCTGTGGGAGATCAGCCACTTGAAAATGTTGTGAAGGAGACCATGACTTTTGTTAGAGCAGGAAGGAACAGGTATCCGTGACAGGATCACTTTCTCACACTCTTCACTGCAGCAATAGGTGATGAAGGCTTTTTTTGGGAAACAGCTTTTGATCTTAAGAGTCTCTTGTAACAGGTGAAATTATCATCCCTTAGGATGACTGCATGGAGAACAACAATGAGATGAAGAAAGTTATATATTCTAACACTTTATGTCAATCAAACCAATGGGTGGCAACAGAGATGTGCGAACACCGGGTTGACGGTCAGTCTACATACAGGGACCATAGAGTACTGGGCATTGAAATGGCCTGGGCAGTCGTAGCCTGGTGGTAATGTGCTGGATTACTGATCCCAAGGTCAAGGGTTCAAGTTGCACGATCAATGGGTTGTCACTGCTGGTTATCAAAGGCCAGCTATGTCTCTCACTTTCTACGATGAGAGGCATGTAAAAGAAAGATTGCTGACTTTTGTCAAGAGCATGCTGCATGTTTCTGCCCTGTGATGACCTGGCGAGCTGTCCAGGGTGTATGTTGCCCTCGCCCGGAGTTGGCCGAGATGGGCACCAGCATCCCTGTGACCCTCGTGAGACTAGGCATTGGTGGTTGTAGGTATGTGCACTACCTGGACACAAGTCAAAACTTCATTTTATCCATCTAGGTTAGCTGGATAAAGATGTAAAGATGGTGAAAATTTGAAATACCGGATGACAGCTAACATCAGTGACTCACGTACAGGTTCAAAAGGATGGTAATCTATATTATATGCCTTTATTTTAATACATGTGATTCCACAATGTCACTGCCCATGTAAACCTTTATATCATGCATAACTGCCACACAATTATTTATTTATCCTAAATGTAAATCACTCTTGCTCTATCTTTAAGTATTCAGGACAAAAGTATCTAATTATTTATTATTTTGCTGAGATCCAAAGGTTAAGATCTGTGTGGCATTATCATTGATGTCAAGAGATATAATATACTCACAGCAGAATAATATAGGAGCACTAGTGCTATGTCAGCCAATGATATAAAATGTCAGAGCTCTCATTCTAATTGCGAATTATCATGGGGGGGGATCACATTGCTGTTAAGCAATAAGAAGAATATACGACAGAATATTATGTACAGTGATAATATGCAAAGGAATGAACTAAAAGATCAAGTTATAAATGAAACAGTCGCTTGTATTTTCCCTGTTCTTTTTGCACTGTCACCTGCAACCTGGACTGAGGATTTGTTTTGTATTTTTATGTGATGAACTTCAACAAAATACATTTTCATTTACAGCATTTTGCAGCCACCCTTATCCAGAGCGGCTTACAGAAGTGCTTTAAAATGGTGAATCTCAGTGGTTAAGTGTTGTGTGTTTTTTTTTTACTGGGTGTATAACATAGTAGGCTAGTATTAGTCTTTTGAATCCTATGCAACCAGCCAAAATAGACCAATTAATTGGTACAGTAAAAAATATCGAAAGTAAAAATTTTTTTTTTTTTTAAAGAAAAGTGGTGTGTACATATGAACTTTCCCCAGAACTGAGGGAATGAGAGATGGTGCTTCATACAAGGAAATTCATGAGGAAGAGAACTTCATGAAGGAGTTGTTTTGCTTTACAGAAGCAAGGCTCACAGAGACGTACCCAACAGATTTGCAGAGCTGCAATTTCTGTAAAATATGACCAGCTGACTTTGTGGAGTGAATAGTTAGGGATGGTCAAGTTTTTTTTGTACTATTTCTTGACTGCTTAAAAGCAAAATAAATATTTTTGCATTTTGCAGCCCCCTCCAAAAAAAAAACCCCAAAACAAACAAAAACCCCTTTTTATTCCAAGTTGGAAGTCAACAAAATAGGAAAAATTCCACAAGGGTAAATACTATGATACAGCTACTCTTTCATAGTGTATTATGAAAAACACTGAAATACAGTAGTTAGACCAATAACATTATGTTTGATAAAAAATTAATGACATTCTTTGTGAATAATGTATGCGATGTGATAAGCACCCAGGGCGCTTCAAAAATTGGAGTTTGTAGGCGCTTATTAAAATGTTACCAGTGGAGTAGAAGGGTAAGTGCTTATTAGCATCGAGGTGGAAAACATGACTAATAACAGAACAACAAAACAGTTTTACTGGTATTCATGTTATTCATTTTGTGGTATCAACCAAATTAATTACATGAAGGCTGAAAATAAACAGAAAACATCATAAATAAAAAAAAAAAAAAAGACTTTTCCTTCCCTTACTTTTCCCTCTGTGCTTTTCCTTTAAACATTTTCCCCAAAATGAGCCAATCAACACATGTCAACTTTAGCACATGGCAAGTTGAACCAATCAACACGAACATAAACAAAAGCACATGGTAAATTTAGAGTGAGCAGGAGAATCAGGTGAAAAATACCTATCATCACTTTCTGATAGGTCCATATCTGGCTCATCGCTCCATTCATTCAGAGCATCCCATAGTTTTGCTGTAGCAGTTTCTAATGGTTCATCGGTTGTTGGACATTTACCAAGAGAACACAGCAAAATATTTTCCTGTTTTTTAAAGCACGGCAGAACAATCAAATGTCTTGTTACTGATGAACATTATAGACATTCTGCAGTGGCAGGGGGTCTTGAAATACCGTGCAAACTCACTTTTACAGGCAGTGAACGCCTCATTTTACGGTTACAGAGACTGATCGAATAAAATTGGTAAGTTTGATCTGTGATTTTGATCCCAGTACATATGAGCGGTGATTAGACGTAGGATCAAAAACGTGGGGGTGGGGGGCTTATTGGAGCAGGGCGCTTATTACGTCGGATAAGGTAGTAAGTAATAGGGACTCCTTCATTACACTACGTAGACCAGGGAAAATTATGATATTTATACAAGTGTCTAAGTCTGATGACTGAAAGAACAAGTCACAATTTACTTACAGTCAGTGATAAGGAGCTTCCAATGACAAAGCTAGCAACAAAGAAGTAATTTTCTTAGATAAATCCTAATAATCCTAGATTACAATTAGTGTAGTTATATATATATATATATATATATATCCATCCTAACCAAATAGTGCCTCAGGAACAAAAGTATGAACATGTTATGTCAGGCATAAGGTAAGTAGAGATATGACTTAAAGATTCCTTTGAGCTATTAATTTGTGCTGACTCAGAAATGTATGTTTTATGATGATACTTAAAAATGACAGGAAATGTTTATATAGACAAGTGTCATGGACTTCAAGCCGTACATTATACATTGCATTTACAATAGAAGCTACGGTCATGCTGGTGAAGATTAGATGGCATTACTTTGATTTTTAATTAAAGATGAATTAATTATCCATACTGCAAATCCTGTTTAGGGTCAGAGGAAAGCTGGAGTCAATCTCCTTTGACTTTGGCAGAAAGGTGGGTTCCACCATAAGCAGCTCGCTACGTCATTGCATTAAAGTATGATTGAATTTTTGATGGAGATCTGGATAGTTGCTTTTTTTTTTTTAATATACCTCCACACTTTGTATCCAATAACTTAATGAAATATTTACTTGAATGTATGTAATGAGGAAGTGTGGGTGGTATCAATACCTTTCACAGTCCATATTCAGGTATCCTGTTGGTTTATAAAACAATGAATAGCATTGTCTCTCAACCTTAATATTAGTGAGAAGTTCATGTTCTGATACGTTATGACAAACATCCTACTGGAGTTTCTAGTTGAGGTTCAGTGAAACTAAGATTATGATCAGTCCAATACTGCACACAGAGACTGAAGAATGGTTTACGTAATATTCTATTGTGTTATTGCACATCCAGCCAAACATTCAACAAATTCCAGGAATACCATGCAAAAGTCAGTATCGTTGATCTGGTATGAACTGCTTAGTATGTGGTTCCTCCTGATTTTTTGGATGGTTTGTCTTTTTGTAGATTTTGAATAATCATAACTGCAAGGGCCTAAATAACTGGCAAATGTTATCGGAAATATTTAAATTTATGATTAGTGTTTATGTTCAACTTGATTCCTTTCAGCCCAATACACATCTGAAGAGCTGTATTTCCTAACCAGTGTCCCGTGTTTTAGTAAAAGTCACTGTGTCATCATCATGTTTCTGTCCCTTGCTAAATGATGTTGGCCATAGATGAAAAAAGTAGTGCGGGATGTGGGGTTGGTGGTTTTTGGATCCAGAAAATTTTGGGGAAAATGGTATACTAAATTGTGGAATTACACGCTTTTAAAAATAAGCGTTGCAACATTTATAATGTTATTGAATAGTTCACTTTTTTAGAATGGATCACATCAAAATATCTTAAGAGTTGTAAGTACCCACTGATATAATGATATTTTACATGTGTATTCTTTATTCTTGTACTCTTCCACAATTTCAGTGTTTAAACTAAGTTAATACTTCATTATTTCTACAATAATTAAAGTAATAATAAAAGTAACCTAGAAATATCTAACTTATATCATAATCATGTCTCCTAAAGATGAGTAATTTCATAACGTTTGGAGGGTTTGAAAGATTAAAGTACTTGAAAAAGGAATGGTATTGCTGCATCACATATATGTAGAAAAAGCAGATATGCATATGACGTTAGATGTTCCTACAGTGTTTTTAAAGGCATGCAATACATTATATGTATTTATTACAAAAATTCAATCATCTTACCTTCTACATTTTCAAGGTGAAGAGACCATTCTTAAAATGTGTGTCTTTGAGAAAAAACGTTTATTTACACTAACGTCTATGTTTAATATTTACACTATGTACAAATCTTGTTCTTGTTTTACTTCTTAAGTTTAATCTTTGCGGGCGACAGGAGCTTGGCTGTTCTTTCCTTCTTTTTAGCTCTCCGCTGTGCTTTCTCTTCCTGTTCCTTTTGATGGTCTAACCTTGCTCTTTTTTGCTTGCTAAAATTGTTTTTATAAAATACAATCACTTATTATACACATGTAAGTCGCTTTCGTATTTGAATGAATAAGCTAAAAAAAAAAAAAAGAAAAAGATTACAATATGGCGGCACCCATGAAGCGATAGGAATGAGGCAAACACACTTTTGAACTCGCGCATGCGTTGCTCTCACTAGTAAAATAATAATTGCAATAGCACAGTCGTGAGATGATTTCAGTAAAATGTGACGGGCTCAAAAGTAACCGCTTGTCGCAAGTGACACGGAGTTTGTGAGAGAAAGCGTGGCTGATGCGGACTTCCGCTCTTTCAAGTGAGCAAGTGATGGTTAAGTACTAAACAAGTATTCAACGCGCACTTGCTCACTTGAAAGATCGAAAGTCCAGATCAGCCATGCATTGATCGTGTCACAAATCATGCAGAAGACGAGACTTCAATGCGAGAACTTTCTGTTTAACACTAAGCCTCTAATGAAATGTACATGTTCGTCGGAACATCATACCACAGAACTTCATCACACTCGGAGGGGCAGGAGTTCAACCCTTAAAAAAAAAAAAAAAAAAAAGCCTCTGGAGGTCCGAAAAAACGGTTTTCTGCCAAAAAGCGGAAAAATCTCATGCCTGTAAAGTTTTGTGTCAGGAAGGGCATCCGACATAAAAACCTATGCCAAATCAAACATGCGAATCATTCACTGTGGCGACCCCTGATAAAGGGAAAAAGCCGAAAGGAAATCTCATCTCAATCCCTCACTGTGACATCATCTATGTCAGTGGTCCTCAATCCCCAGGCCGCGGACCGGTATCGGCCCGTGGATCAATTGGTACCAGGCCGCACAAGAAATAATTATTTATTTCTGTTTTATTTATTATCGGAGTCTGAACGATCTTTTATTTTTGAAAAAACTTTTAATTTGAAAATAATCAGATTCTCTCGGTTACATGTCGGTCATTTGAGCACTAAAATGTAACCCACTAGGGGATGGCACATGAACAGAGGGGAGTTGGACATGTTTTAAACAATAGCGGGGATTTCGGGTGAGACTAAGCCTGAGCCTTCATTCTCCCAGCTGGTCCACCTGTGTTTTTTTTTTGAAGACGAGTTCGAGCTCGATTAAAAATGTAATGCTTAATCCTGTTTAGGGAGTCTGGCGCACATCTCAGCCGACCTGGGCAAGGGTGGGGTATTATATTTACAATATAAACAAGCACCCCCTCCGGCCGCGGTAAAATTGTCAAGCGTTGACCGATCCGCGGTGATAAAAAGGTTGGGGACCGCTGTTCTATGCCACTTTTGTTTTCTTTTATTTATTACAATGAAGTGTGTGTGCACACGTTGTAACATACATGGTGATGGATGTAAAATGTTCTCCTACCCTTCTCTATTTTCCTCTTCATCCAGGTTGGAGATAAGCTGAGAACCAGCCAGTGAGATGTCGAGTGCGGCCAAAGGGAGATCTCGGTAAGCAAAGCTGACCAGCTGTACTGGAGCAATGCACTGACCTTCGTCCTCCACCTGCTGAGAAATCACTTCCAGGTCGGGTGCTGCAGATGGCTGAGAGGGCCTGCACACACAGGGGGCGGAGTCACACACCTGGCTGCTGGAAAAGAGCTTTGAAGCGTCTCACAACTTGTCGTCCACAGATGAAAATAGAGACCTCCTGAGCTGAGCAGCCATGACCACATTAGTCATCAAACAGCTGACAATACGCTAATTCATACAGTGTGTTTAGAACATGGTACAATAAAACTCTTACTAAGATTATATTTAGAATAGAGTGACATAAATACCAGAGAATGTGAATCATAGTGTGAAATGCCTAGTATTCTGACAGCTCAGCCAAACAAACAAAAACAAAAGTATTGTAGTGTTACTTTACCCCCTGACCATCATGCCAGAGCAGTGGAAGGCTCATTTTCTAAAAAATGTCCATATTATTTAGTTTGGATACAGTCCAGAGTTGCTTATTGACACATGTAGCACACGGAGATAGATTTGCTCTCAAATCCTTTATTAATATTTCACGAATAAGTGAGTCAGACCTGGGTAGAAATAAAAAGCGCAGTGATGATCTGCCAGTCGAGCACAATTACTTCAATTTACTAGAAAAATATTGTGGGTCAAAAAATTTGATTTACTTTTGAACCAACCAGAAACAGAGTAAAAGAAAAACAAGGAGAAACAGAAAGAGAGAATGAAACATGGAGAGCGGGAGTGAGAAGGAGGAGGAAAAAACAGATAGCGGGAGATCGAAAGAGAGAAACAGTGAAAAAAGGAAGAAACAGATCATGTGAGAATGAGAGAGAGAGAAAAAATTGAGTTTATGTTTTTAATAAAAAGTTGCTATTTTTGCTGCTACTTAACAATAAGGAACATTGTTTAAAAGCAATTTGTTGGTTTATTTTAGTATCCTGGTCTCTGACTTT
Source organism: Plotosus lineatus (assembly GCA_024760905.1). Classification (NCBI taxonomy): domain Eukaryota; kingdom Metazoa; phylum Chordata; class Actinopteri; order Siluriformes; family Plotosidae; genus Plotosus; species Plotosus lineatus. The sequence continues at coordinate 22,214,133 of CM045742.1, forward strand.
ATTTTAGAATGCTAGGATATGCTACACAATGCTTTGTATTCAATGCACCATTCTTGTTAAAGTATTATTGTTGTTCATGCTAGACAGGTTAAACTCATAGTTTATAGAATACATGCATACTGTATTCGACGGGATAAGCGCCCAGGGCGCTCTAAAAATTGGAGTGGGTGGGCGCTTATTAAAATGACTACTAGCAGAGTGGAACGGTAAGTGCTTATTACCATCGAAGCGGAAAACATGAATAATAACAGAACAATAAAAGAGACTAAAAAATTAAAAAAATTATGCTTTTTTCTGTTTATTTTTAACTTTCATGTAAGTTAAAAATAAACATAAAAAAGCATAATTTTTAAAAAAAAGACCCTTTACTTTTCCCTCCCGGTCTTCTATTCCTTTCGGCTGTTCCCTGAAACATTTTCCAAGAAGTAAAATCGAACCAATCAACATGAATATGAACTTTAGCACATGCCACGTTGAACCAATCAACACGAACATAAATAAAAGCACATGTCCAAGAACGTGCTTAAATTTATCAAGTCAGTGAGCAGGAGAATCAGGTGAAAATACTCGTCATCACTTTCTGATAGGTCCATATCTGGCTCATCGCTCCATTCATTCAGAGCATCCCATAGTTTTGCTGTAGCAGTTTCTAATGGTTCATCGGTTGTTGGACATTTACCAAGAAAACAGCAACATATTTCCTGTTTTTTAAAGCACGGCAGAACAATCACATGTCTTGTTACTGATGAGCATTATAGATATTCTGCAGTGGCAGGGGGTCTTGAAATACCGTGTAAACTCACTTTTACAGGCAGCGAACGCCTCATTTTACGGTTACAGAGACTGATCGAATAAAATTGGTAAGTTTGATCTGTGATTTTGATCCCAGTGTATATGAGCGGTGATTAGACGTAGGATCAAAAACATGGGGGTGGGGGGTGGGGGGCTTATTGGAGCAGGGCACTTATTACGTCGGATAAGGTAATAAGTAATAGGGACTCCTTCATTACACTACGTAGACCAGGGAAAATTATGATATTTATACAAGTGTCTAAGTTTGATGACTGAAAGAACAAGTCACAATTTACTTACATTCAGTGATTAGGAGCTTCCAATGACAAAGCTAGCAACAAAGAAGTAATTTTCTTAGATAAATCCTAATAATCCTAGATTAGAATTAGTGTAGTGTTAACATGGGCGGTTATTAGACACAAGGGAAAAAAAAAAACGGGGGTGGAGGAGCTTATTCGAGCAGGGCGCTTATTACGTTGGCTGAGGTATGTCAATGGGACAAATATTGGCTCTAATAATGTGTCGAGTGAGGGCAGGTGTTATATTTATAGCATTTAGTAGACATACTCATCAAGAGTGACCTTTATTCTTACAACTGAGCAATTGAGGGCTTGGCTCAAGGGCCCAACAGTGGCAAGTTGATGGGTCAGGGGCTTGAACCACAAACCACTGGAATAGTAATATAGAGCCTTAACCACTGAGCCACCACTGGCTTAGGGTATTAACTGTCAAGTGACCGAATGAGGTCATGTATGACCCCGGGCATATATATTCGGGTGCCATTTTCTAATTTTAATCAGAAAAAAGTTTCCTACCAAGAATTTGTCAAAATATTTGTCCTACATTTGTTCATAGAATTTGTAAGGATCAGCCAATCCGTGGGGCAAGTATAATCCAAACTTGTGTGGGGTCACTTATGACCCCAGGGAGATCTATGAGATTTTTGACATAGCTTTTGTTATAGCTTCAGATGGTATTTATGGTACTTCATTCTGGACAGCTATATGTTTCAGATAGTTCAGCCATATAATTATTATTTCTATTACCATATCTAAATTATCCTACCACATTGTAATACATATTTTAAGAAAAGCAACTTTACTTTTTATGATTTGTTTTCATTTTTGATGTAAAGAAAAAAATGCAAGGAAATAAAAGGTGACATGCAAAGATGCAAGATTTAACCGACAAGGGTTGTCTAAATAAATGTAATATTGTTCTATCATTGTGTGTTTTTGGCTGCTTTATTGTAAAACTATATCAAATTCCATACCTTATTACATAAGATGATGGGCAAATATATTAGAGAGTGAAATAAATATGAAGAACCCTAAAACAATCATTTATATAGAAAAAAAATCACACATATATATATATATATATATATAAATATATAAATCTTATATAAAATCAATGTGGTCACAAATGACCCCACTTGGTCATAGTCGCCGAAATAGCTTGGTCGCTTGAGGGTTAAAAACTCTGACTCATGCATCAATAGTGTACGAGCCACCTGTTCACTGTAAATTGTTCAGACAATTATCTGTTCACTTCTATAGTATAATAATATTGATTATACTACTCTCACTGGGATCACTTTATCATCATCCGAACTTTGTATAGGGAGCTGGTAAAAGTCCAAGCAATGTCTGGACTCAGACATTTGTATTTACACATAAAACCTAGGGGTGTCATTGAAAACCTATTATTGGTATCGATATATTGATAAAAAATTTTTCCAATGTAACGATACATTAGAATATTGCTGTACTGTTCCATAAATGCAAAATTACAGTAGTTTGTATCATGCATTGAATATTTTATAATAAAGTGACCAATTACTAAAGCCAAATCTGAAATAAAAGCAGGAAATAGTTTTCTACCGACAAGATTTTAATTAACACCTTTTTGTAGTTAATAAATCTATAAACACTTGTTTACTAGTTAATTTCAAGCAAGTTGTTTCTATCCTACAAACACTTGTCAATTGAAAAGTTTAACAGATATGCATTTTTACAATTCATAATTATGATGCAAGAAGATGCACATATCTGCATTATCCGGTGATAAGTGTCTCTTCTTGTTCAAAATGTTCCCTGCTGTTGAGAACACACGCTCTGACGGCACACTAGAAGCAGAAGGCACACTTGAACCCCATACAGAGAGGTGGGACGTACCATTTACTACAGACGCTGTCATGAACACAGGAAGCTTGGACTAACACTCGGCCGCTCTCGGCAATCCTATGTTTTTGTTAGCATATTTAATAATACCAAAGTTGAGGCCGAAGACTGTGAAATGCAGCATTACGCTAAGCTGGTTTTCGACTGGAAGTATATAACGCGTTTTCGTACATTATTTCATTTATTAAAAGATACTGCTTGCTCTAGTGTTATTTAAATTAAAACAGCTTTGTATGAAATTTAATATAAGATGAATTTTATATAATGTTAGAAGTATCGCTATCCCTTTTAAAGGTATCAATTATAGATCGACATAATTACATCAGCGATTTTGCGATATTCTGATTGTCAATGACATCCCGAATAAAACCCCGCCATATAATGTCTAGAGAAGTTCAGAATTTAGGTACATACATGAACAAAGACAGGGATACAGATACAGTACTTTATCAAGCACAAGCAGTAGTACATCTGTGTATCAGCTCTGACCATTGAGTTGAAAGCCACTGCAACTGATAGCAACCTTTCATACAGTAAGATATAAATGGACAGATAAATAACATTTCTGGGGTCAGTAAATGGAAAGTGCATGCCTCAGGTAGTGATGTGCGGTGAGGTTGATAGCTGGTGAGGCACTGGCTCTTTGAGATTTAGATTTACAAATACAAATGAGCTCAAAGGAGTATATTATTCATCATTTGATTGACAATGGACATCAAATCAATACCAAAGAGAGAAGCAATAACACGACAGTCCACACAGATAGTATGGTGTTTGATGCGTGATGTAATGCAAATCCATATCTATTTCAGAACATTCAGTATTTTTAAAAATAATTGGAATTCTTTTCAGACAATGTGTTGTATTTTACATCTCATATCAGCATTCTTTACACAAACATGTGATGCATATTTCATTTGAGGTTAAAATTGATTTCAACTGCGTTGGTCTTCCTTGACTTATTACTTCTTGTTTTGACTGAAAGTCCAGATTGGCAAATTTTCTCAACTCGTAAATGTAATCTTCTATTTTAATCAGGTGGATTGTAAATATAAACCACAAACGAAGATGACTGTAGATTGCGTAAGAATCTGTGGGCTCACAAGCGCCCTCTGCAATGAGTCAGGGGTACTCTCCGCCTCACCGAGTAACTTTTTTTTAATTGTTTATGATTAATCTGCAGCCTAAACAAGTTACAGAAATACATTTTATACATTATCCACATTCTGAAAAGGCAAATCTAACTGTTTGAAAGCATGAGAGAGAGGGAGAGAGAGAGAGAGAGAGAGAGAGAGAGAGAGAGAGAGAGAGAGAGAGAGAGAGAGAGCAACACACTATAAGTATTGTATAAAAGCACAGTTTGTGAGGGACACAATCCACTGAGTGGCACAGAAAAGCGCTCCTCAATGTATCTGGTGTATCTCAAATCATAATACATGTACATCATAATAATTGTGGCTTATGGTTAGATTCATGAGTGCAATCAGCACAATCATCATAATGATGTTCCCTCAAGATCATCACGGTTCGATCCCACATCTTTGCATGCTCATCACGGTTCTCTGAAATCTAAATGATCCCAGACCGATCATGTCCGAGTGTAAACCCAGCGTACTTTACTAATATATCCGTACTGTGTGGCTTAAAATCAATCAGATGTTTATGTGATGTCAAAAAAGATTTGGAAATTAGCTTCTTTTTAATGTTTAAGGTTCAATCACTATGCAACGGGAAGCACAAGCAGAAAAAGGCAGAAACATTATGGCTGGCTTTAGCCAGGGCTTGTTGATAATTGACAGCCTGGAAATCCCTTTTTTATTCCCAGCGCAAACAGTAGCATAAAGAGCATTCATTTTTATTGCTGAACATGTTTAACACCATACACTACACATGAGATACCATATTTACCAGACATTAAATAAGTGGCTATTAAAGACAAACGAGGAATAAATTATCCGGAACAGTCTCAGCACCAACTAAATCCTGAAAAGAGCTTGAGGATCTGTCTTATATACAGTTACCTTTATAGCTACCCCCATTATAATAACAATCATAATCCTCCATGCCTGTACTGTGCTTATAATGAAATCAATCCTTTCAATATTTAAAATGGATCAATCAAGGACAGATGAGGCAAGTGAGAACAGGAGCTGCTGCCTGGCCCTCGTCCCAGTCGCTCTGGGTGAAGACATCAATAATGACATTGTGTGGAAAAAAGGAGGGGGGGGTCTGATTAACAGTAAGGAGAAGCCATGTGGTAAGCATACAGATGTGGAGAGAAATGTCATCGTTAAAGAGCAGAGTTTGCATTTCATACAGGAAAGAGACAAGACACTTTTTACATATACGTGAGGCCATGTGTCAGGTTTGGTCAAACCTAAAATGTTAAAGCTGCCTAAGTTTGAAAATCTTATATCTTTAACGTTGTGACTACTTTATGCCTTATTCCTACATAATACAATATTCTTAAAGGCTGTTCTTTTGTTTTTCGAGCCATGATGTGTCATTTACAAAGTCAAGGGTAAGGTGGCAATACATTTTCACCATTGTAAAAATATTTTTAAAATGAAAAAATATCAGTTTTGTGATTGTAAGAAAATTCCATTCAATGTTCAAGCATTATAGAATACAAGTTATAAATAAGAGACACCAATCCCAGAGTTTGGCAAAGAAGCATGAAAATCTGTTATGCTACTAAAAAGAAATGAATTAGCGCAGTACGTGGGGCACTGTAGCCCCCTCCTCTTCTCCCTCTTTGCACACAACTGTTCCCCCACCTCACACCAGCAACACCATCGTCAAATCCGCAGATGACACCACCGTCATAGGCTTGATTCGAGATAACAACGAGTCAGCCTACAAGAAGGAGGTCCTGCATCTGTGGCGATGGTGCGACAACAATCACCTGGAACTAAACACATCCAAAACCAAGGAGATAACAATGTACTTCAGGCGATCAAAAAAAACTGAGGACTCTACCCTTTACAATGATTGAAAGGAAGTAGAGAGGGTGGAGTACTTCAAGTTTCTTGGAGTCCACATCTCGGTTGACTTCGCCTGGACCACAAACATCCCCCACCAGACGGGGAAAGCACAAAAAAGGATGTAATTCTTCCGAAAACTCTGACAATTATGTTTACCCCGACCCCTACTTATGAACTTTAACTGCTCTGCCATAGAAATCCTCCTGATCTACTGCTGTACAGTATGGTTTAGCAGCTGTACTGTAGAGGACAGGAAGGCCTTGCAGCAGGTGGTGAGGCTGGCAGAGCGGGTAATTGGAACTACACTACCCTCCCTCAGTGACATTTACACTGGCATACTTCAGAGTAGGGCCAGTGGAATTATCAGGGACCCTGCACACCCTGAACACCCCATTTTCTCCCCGCTCCATTCTCCCCTCTGGAAAAAGGTACAGAACACCAAAACTAACAGACTCAAAAACAGCTTTTACCCATAAGCTGTTTAACATGTAACCCCATAACCACCACCATCACACACACTGACTGAATAAACACCATTTCAGATCATCTTCCTGGACAGTGCAATACTCATGTTTAGAGCAGGTCTCAAACATCATAACATTTTGCACCATGCACCTTTTAATTACATTTACGGCATTTAGCAGATGCTCTTATCCAGAACGACTTACAGAAGTGCTTTAAAGTTTCTATAAGTATACCGTCAATCAAACTCAGACAGTAGGTGTTTTGTGTGTGTGTGTGTGTGTGTGTGTGTGTGTGTGTGTTTGTATACAGCATAGTGCTTAATCAAGCACCACTGAAAAAGGTAAGTTTTCAGCCATCATTTGAAGATACCCATTGACTCAGCTGTCCAGATGTTCAGAGGAAGTTCATTCCACCACCTTGGAGCCAGAGCAGAGAAGAGTTTAGATGCATTTTCCCCCATGTCCCTTGGTGGGGTGGCGGTGGGGGGTGGGGGGGGGGTGGGCGGTCAGTCTCGCAGAGAACGTGATGCAGTGTGAGGTGTATTAAGTGCTTGAGGTAGGAAGGTGCAGGTCCATTTTTGGCTCTGTAGGCAAGAATTAGTGTTTTAAATCGAACGCGATCAGCTACAGGAAGCCAGTGGAGAGACTGCAGCAGTGGTGTGGTGTGTGAAAATTTAGGACAGTTAAAAACAAGCCGCCGTGTAGCTGCATTCTGGATCATTTGCAGAGGTCGAATAGTGCTCAAAGGTAGACCTGCCAGGAGTGAGCTGCAGGAATCTAGTCTTGAAATGACAAGGGATTGAACGAGTATCTGATTTGCCTTCTTGGAAAGAAATGGACGAATCCTTTGGATATTAAAGAGAAGGAATCGACATGATCAAATTAGATTAGTGATCAGTGTAATTAAAATCCATAACTCTTATTCGGTGTATATCATGCACCTCTGACATATCACTCACCCTTCTGTGTGTGTGAATAGACGTATAGGTCTATAAATGTATGAATATGTGGATAGATATATAGATGTATATGGGATATATGTATGTATATGTATCTATATGTGTGCATATAGCTAGGTGTACATGGGTATGTAGGTATATGCACATGTATAGCTTAATGCAGTTCCTTAGTTGTCTTTTGTACATTTTCTTTTTATAATTGCTTCTAACAAAGAGCTGCTAAACTGATTTTCTTTGTTCATGCAACAGTTGACAATAAAGATCTCTTTATCTTTATCTTGACTCTAGGTCTGTGTAGTGATGTAGGCAGCAGAATCTTGCTCTCAAAAGAGCAATGTTCTGGCTTTACTACTCTCTTCCTCTGCTCAACTGACCTCCACGTCTGGGAAACAGCAGCCTCAGCATGCCTGTAATCTCCATCCTGATGCTCTACGTACGCTTGGCACTCCTCCCTACTGATCACCAGCAGAGCTTTAATCACGCCTGACACACACAGACTGCTCACAGTAACAAAATCACATTTCCATATTATCATATGCAAATGCCTGGAGCTGTTGAGTCCTCATGAGGTCAAGATGTTGGCTTGATGCCATTTTAATGGCACTGATGGGACCACAGTTAGACACTAGCCTTAACTCTATAAGACGAGCAAAAGTGTCACATTATCCCACATTAAATATTTAAAATAGACTAGATTTTCAGAGCTATTAATAAACACATGACAAAAAGCCTCATTCACTTATTCATTCATTGGCTGAAATGCTCAGTCTTACTAAAGATGCAGCGAGGATGAAGCCTTTTTCATTCGACTCTGGGCGAAGGTGAGGTACACACTGAACAGCTCGCAAATCCATCACAGGGCCAACAAACCATTCACACTCAAACCTAGGGGCAATTTGGAACAGCCAGTTGGCCTAATGTGCATGTCTTTGAACACACTGCTGAAGACAGTGCAGCGCAGGATCTTCTTTCTGTGAGAAGGAGGTGCTAACCATCATTTTCTGTGTCAGAAAATTTTCATATTTCTATTCAAAATAAAAAAAATTAATTACTTCTTAATAGTTTAGCAAGCTCAGATCAATGCAATGTAGCAAAGGCAATGAACTATATACATACAATCAGTCATACCCTGAACACTGGAATTCATTTTTTGTTGACACCTTTCTAGCTTAGCCAACATTAACAGTTTAAGCAATATGTGTTTATAGTAGCTCTTTCTTGGACCATTTTTGATAGATACTCCATCCTACTTATGACTGGCTGTTTTTGAGACAAAATGGACCTGATCTGCAATAAGAGAACATGACCACCATTTAATGTTGAAATAAATATCATTAATTATCTCATTGTTGTAGCACTTGCCAAGGCATGGGATATATTAGGCAGAACGTGAACATTTTTCTTCAACATAATTTCTCAAAGATTCTGAAAAATGGGCAAGCAGATCCGAGTGACTGACATTAGACCACACTGTGATGGCTAAAAGACTGGGTCTGCTAATTTCCAAAATGTCAAGTATTTAGGGGTAAATACCAAAGAAAAATATTCCAAGAAAGGACAGCAAGTGAACTGGCAAGAGTGTCCAGAACACCCAAAGCTCACTGATGTATGTGAGGAGTCAAGGATATGTCTGGTCTGATCCCACAGAAGAGCTACCATAGCATAAACTGCCGAGTTTGTTAATGCTGGCTATGATAGAAAGGAGTCAGAACATACAGTGCATTGCAGAATGCTGTGTGTGTGTGTGTGTGTGTGTGTGTGTGTGTGTGTGTGTTTTGGCTGGCTAGGCACAAGCAAGTTAGGTGGTGCTAATGTTATGGCTTACCAGTGTAAGCACGTTACAGATACTAGGCTGACAAATAATATAAATAAAAACAGTTTACAAGCCACACACATCTTCCATAATAAAGCTCATTCTTATAGCTGTTCCAACCCAAACAAACACCTATCTCCCCCTGGTGGGTTTACAGCCCACTGCCATTACTCAGCCAAAGAGAATCAATAGAAAGAGAAAAATAAAGAATTGCAATGGGAACCAACTTCCATCCCTGCTCACCAAGGATGTCATTTTTCACAGGTTTTAACTTTAAAGTGCAAACACAGCAAACACACACTTTTTACCTTTTATAAATGCTGGGAAAATAATAAAGGCACATAAGAACCCGTACAGCAAATGCTGCATGAAATGGTGCAGTGTGTAAAGTCAGAGAAGGACAACTAGTTCCCTTCACAGACCACATAATAAAAGATTATATCTGAGAACATAAAATGAACGAATGTACCTCATTAATTACTTCACGATTTACAATCCCACCGCCACCGCTCAAACTGTTCATGTCCGGACAAAAATGTTACCGGGCGCTTTAAAGAGCAGTATCATTCACTATATGCTTTAAGTTGTGTTCATTGCTTCTGCACACAATACTACAATAATGTATGCTTCAAGGTTTTCACATCTTCAACATAAATATTATTAGAAACATTAAAAAAAAAAAATTCTGTATATTTATAATGTTAAGCATTTAGGAGAATGACAGTCATCACAAAGCAATCACCTGTACAGAGTTTATACAAAGGTCATGTTGTCCTTACTATTATCACTACCACTACAAACTCAAAGACTTCAACTCAGGGTTAAACTGCTCCCTGTGCAAAAGTGCAGAGCTTGAGTGAACATGAAGCCTGACTGAATTGCCAGCACGAGTACTGAATCGTACGGACATACCGAGAATCTCCTGTTGAGCAAAGGTCGGGAAATAAACTGCAGCAGTGCCGATTAAAAGGTCGCAGGTTAAAAAGTCGTTATAGGAAAATGATAGAAGCCTGGTTAATATAATAAATAATTCAGTAACATTTCAAGGCCTTTAGCATGTCAAAATTAAGGTGATTGTGGTGGGATAAATAAAAAATGACTGGTGTGCTGTAGTAGCAAAATAAATAATGGTGTGATGCAATCTGGCATGAAGCAGAGTTAAAGTTACCAACCTGAAGTTGATTTAATATCATACGTCATGTTCCAGGAAGACTCTCTTCTTCTTCTTTTCCTTTCGGCTTTTCCCTTCAGGGGTCGCCACAGCGAATCATCTGCCTCCATCTCACCCTATCCTTTGCATCTTCTTCTCTTACACCAACGACCTTCATGTCCTCCTTCACCACATCCATGAATCGTCTCTTTGGTCTTCCTCTAGGCCTTTTGCCTGGTAGTTCCAGCCTCAGCATCCTATTACCAATATACTCACTATCCCTCCTCTGTACATGTCCAAACCATCTCAATCTAGCCTCTCTGACTTTGTCTCCAAAACGTCTTACATGTGCTGTCCCTCTGATGTGCTCATTCCTAATCCTATCCATCCTCGTTACTCCCAAAGAGAACCTCAACATTTTCATCTCTGCTACCTCCAACTCTGCCTCCTGTCTTTTCCCCAGGGCCACTGTTTCTAACCCATACAACATCGTTGGCCTCAACACCGTCTTGTACACTTTTCCTTTCATTCTTGCCGATACCCTCCTATCACACATCACACCGGACACTTTTCTCCAACCATTCCAACCTGCCTGTACACGCTTCTTGACCTCTTTTCCACACTCTCCATTGCTCTGGATTGTTGAGCCTAAGTACTTAAAATCCTCCACCTTTCTTATCTCTGCTCCCTGTAATCTCACCGTTCCTCTTTGGTCCTTGTCATTCATGCACATGTATTCTGTCTTACTGAGGCTAATCTTCATTCCCCTCCTTTACAGGGCATACCTCCACCTCTCTAGATTTTCCTGCACTTGTTCTCTGCTCTCACTGCAGATCACAATGTCATCTGCAAACATCATAGTCCATGGGGAATCTTGTCTAACCTCGTCTGTTAGCCTGTCCATCACCATAGCAAACAAGAAGGGGCTGAGAGCTGACCCTTGATGCAGTCCCACCTCCACCTTGAACTCTTGTGTCACACCGACAGCACACCTCACCTACATCTCTCATACATGTCCTGCACCACTCTAACATACTTCTCTGCCACTCCAGACTTCCTCATGCAATACCACAGTTCTTCTCTCGGCACCCTGTCATATGCTTTCTCCAGATCCACAAAGGCACAATGCAGCTCCCTCTGACCTTCTCTGTACTTCTCCATTAACATCCTCAAGGCAAACACTGCATCTGTGGTGCTCTTTCTTGGCATGAAACCAAACTGTTGTTCACAAATGCTGACTTCTGCCCTTAGTCTAGCTTCCACTATTCTTTCCCATAACTTCATCGTATGGCTCATCAACTTTATCCCTCTGTAGTTGCCACAACTCTGCACGTCTCCTTGTTCTTAAAAATGGGCACCAGCACACTTCTCCTCCATTCCTCTGGCATCCTCTCACTCTCTAAGACCTTGTTAAATGTTCTTGTCAGAAAATCTACTGCTACCTCTCCTAGACACTTCCATACCTCCACCGGTTTGTCATCAGGACCAACTGCCTTTCCATTCTTCATCCTCTTCAATGCCCTCCTCACTTCACCCTTACTAATCTTTGCTACTTCCTGGTCCTCAACAGTCACCTCTTCTACTCTTTTTTCTCTCTCATTTTCCTCATTCATCAGCTCTTCAAAGTACTCTTTCCATCTTCCCAGCACACTTCTGTCATCAGTCAATACATTTCCCTCTCTGTCCTTTATCAATCTAACTTGCTGCACGTCCTTCCCATCTCTATTTCTCTGCTGTGCCAACCTGTATAAATAATTTTCTCCCTCCTTACTTTCCAACCGAGCATACAAGTCATCAAACGCGCTCTGTTTGGCCTTTGACACTGCTACCTTTGCCTTACGCTGTGTCTCCCTGTACTCCTGTTTACTCTCTTCGGTTTTCTCAATGTCCCACTTCTTCTTCGCTAATCTCTTCCTTTGTACACACTCCTGCACTTCCTCATTCCACCACCAAGTCTCCTTATCTACTTTCCTTCCAGATGACACACCAAGTATTCTCCTACCTGTCTCCCTGATCACATTAGCTGTAGTTGTCCAGTCATCTGGAAGCACTTCCTGACCACCCAACGCCCGTTTCAACTCCTCCTTGAAGACAACCCGACACCCTTCCTTTTTCAACTTCCACCACTTTGTCTTCTGCTCTGCCTTTGCCTTCTTCACCTTCCTCACCATCAGCATCATCCTGCACACCACCATCCTATGCTGTTTGGCAACACACTCACCCGCTACTACTTTGCAGTCACTGACTTCCTTTAAATTACATCGCCTGCACAAGATGTAGTCTACCTGTGTGCTCCTACCTCCACTTTTATAAGTCACCCTATGCTCCTCTCTCTTCTGGAAGAAAGTATTCACCACAGCCATTTCCATCCTTTTTGCAAAATCTACCAACATCTGTCCTTCTGCGTTCCTGTCCTGGATACCAAACCTACCCATCACTTCCTCGTCCCCTCTGTTTCCTGCACCAACATGTCCATTGAAGTCTGCCCCAATGACCACTCTTTCACCTCTGGGGTACTCTGCATCACTTCATCTAACTCCCTCCAGAATCTCTCCTTCTCTTCTCGCTCACATCCTGTCTGTGGGGCATAAGCACTAACAACATTGACCATCACACCTTTAATTTCTAACTTGAGACTCATCACTCTGTCTGACACTCTTTTCACTTCTAGAACATTCCTGGCAAACTCCTCCTTCAAGATGACTCCGACTCCATTTCTCTTCCCATCCACACCGTGATAAAACAGCTTAAACCCTGCTCCTATGCTTCTAGCCTTGCGACCTTTCCACCTGGTCTCCTGAACACACAGTATGTCCACCTTCCTCCTCTGCATCATGTCAGCCAGCTCTCTACCTTTTCCTGTCATAGTTCCAACATTCAAAGTCCCTACTTTCAGTCCTAGACTCATGCCTTTCCTCTTCTCTCTCTGGCAACGGACACGCCTCCCGCCTCTCCTTCTTCGACCAACAGTAGTCCAATTTCCATCAGCACCCTGTTGGTTGACGGCACTGATGGCGGTCGTTGTTAACCCGGGCCTCGATCGATCCGGTATGTGATTCTTTCTTGTGATTCGCATAGTTTATTTGGCATTTGTTTTACGCCGGATGCCCTTCCTGACGCAACCCTCTGCATTTATCCGGGCTTGGGACCGGCGTGAGGGAGGGACACTGGTTTGTGCCCCCCTCACGGCTGCATTGTTCCAGGAAGACTGTTTCCTCTTATTAGATGCTTCATACCATGATTCTGATTGGACAATTAAGGTATCCTGGTATGCAAACATAACCAATGTTATGGACCATATCATTATCAAAGAAAATCATATATATATATATATATGTATATATATATATCACCAATCAATAGAAATTGTAGCGTGAATTAAATCAATTTAAATTAATAAAATACTTTTAAAATAATATTTTAAATTTAAATCAATCTATGACATTAAGTATGATGTAATGCAGCAATTAGGCTGTTATGACAGAAAGGTAAACCCTTACCATGTGATGCAGGACCTTGGAACAAAGCAAATTTTCAGTATTTTGCAATAACATGCAGTTTGCTGTACAATTTCTCTGATTTTCAGTATCAATCAAAAGTTAGAATGGTTGTGTCCAGACTTTTTACTGGTCCTGTACTGTATGTTATTGATGCTGTTCCTGCTCCAAGCTTGTTCTTAACTTCGCCTGAAGTTATACTGCAATCTACTGTACCCATCACAATGAAAAATTTTCTGCAGTCAAAGTGGTGATGTGAGTGCAATGGGGACGGTCCTTCAACTTGAAATTTGGGAAATCAGGAACATCCAACTTGGCTCATGTTATTCCACTGATTTAAACCCAGTTAAAAAAAAATCAAATACAGTACATGAATGTGTACAAAATAAACATTTATAAATAACACCTTTGAAACATATATTGTCATAAAACAAATAAACAATCTTGCTTCCTTGAGGGAAAACTCACAATTAATTTGGAATTTTTGGTGTTCAGTGATTTCAGGATGCGAGTTCTGGTAAATGTGCTACCCTTGTAGTGGTATAAAATCCCTTCTGAAATATCTACAAGCAAAATTAGAAGTAAAACTAAATTATGACCATCTGTCAGAACATAAAAGAAACAAATGCTGTTTCAGCACACTGTGTGAGATGGGGTGGGCATCCAAGTCATTGGCATTCTGGCTGCTTCCTGCCACACTCTCCCGGCCAGTTGCCCACAGCACCACACAGACATTTTACTCAACAGCAATAACTCATTAATTATCAACAAAACCTCTCCATTCCCAGTGGGATATTATATTTACTGCTCAAAAACACATACATTTCTTTAACACATTAATACAGAAATATGTTGAAGCCAGATAAATAGGTTGGCATGCCATCATAAAAAAGAAGAAATAAGTTTTAGGTTTTTTAGTTTTCAAAAGTGACTCTTTAAAAAAAAAAAAAAAAAAAGACCAATCCTAATTCTGTTGCTACTACAATAAGGAATAGCCAAAGTATTATTATTAATGGTAGTTGTTATTTAAAAACAAATACAGTAAGTTCGATATACTGCAAGTCCATATTATTAATATTTATGAAATCATTATTGATATGCGCTCATGTATAAATCAAGAATTGATAAACTATTCCTGAATTAGTGCTTAAACAATGCAATGCATTCGACCTTCAAGCCATTATGAATCTATTATGTAACCTGACACTTGTAGTATATCACAGTGCGAATGTTACTAGGTAGCAGTGAAATGTATTAACCAACAAGAACACTATATTATGTACACTCATCCCCTATTTAATCATTCCCAAATATATTTTTAATATTCATTTATATACGGTTGAAATAATGGTAGAGATTTTCATAAAAGGAAAGTTTGTGTGTACATATTGGTCACACAAAGCACGCGCTACGCCAAATGATGTGAACAGATTAGCATGAAAGGATGATGTAATTCTTGCTGTAATATATACAAATTTATATCACAGAAAGCACCAAGAGCAGACTCTTTAGGCAGTTTTCCTACTCAAAAGCATAAAGTGTTTCCAACTGCAAGATTCTCGTCTCTTATGATTTATTCCTGGACAAACAGTTTCACTCACATCAAACTACCAAACAAACTATTCTGGTCAAGGACATAGTGAATCCAATAAGGGGAGCACCTGCTCCACTGGGCAGTACACACACACAGAACACACACACACACACACACACACACACACACACACACACACACACACACACACACACACACACACCTAGAAGCAATTAAAAATAGTCAATCAATCAAGCTGCAAGCTTTAAGGAGATGAAAGAAGACCAGAGAACCTTGAGAAAACCCAGGAAAACCGAAGCCAAAAACCTGGTGCTGTAATTTTCTATTAGTTAGCACTCATCCCCAAATTAAACAAACAGCACAAACTACCTATCCACCCCACACAGCCACCTGCATGAAGCAAACCTTGGACATTCTACAGAGATCTAAATTTTTCATGTGTCCCATGTACATCTGTCATTACATTACAGCCAAATGCTGGACAGAGCACTCGAGCGACAAGCCATCAGGACAAGTTAGCAAGATCTTCAAAACTACACTGAGGATCAGAGACTTTGGAAATATGGACCCACTCACCCAAAGATCCTGAAAATCTCCACACAAATAAGATAATAATAATAATAATAATAATAATAATAATAATAAAAGAGGATACATAGGTTTCATATTGTGAGAAACAAAGTGAGAGAACTTTTGGATTAGACAAAGCAATAATCCTGTGAACTGCTAACCAGCAATTTTATTGTGGTTTCACTGTGATGCATTTCATATTTATTTATGTAAAGCTGCTATGATGAATATCTGCCAATTTGAAAGTGGGCAGTATAAAAAAAAAAATCATATCGGTTTTAACCAAATGTGATCTATGTTTGAGAACTGTCCTACATAAACCTGTCTGTTTATCAAAGGAATTATGTAATGTAATGCAATATAGCTATTATGTGGGTGGTTAAAGCTTTGGCTTTCCCAGATGAACAGGCTGAGAGAGTTGACTTCAACAAACCGCCGATTCACTTCTCAGTCAGAAAAAATAAAATTAAAAAAAGGAGAGACCTCATTAGATAGAATGGACCAGGCGAAATGTTAGGTGACCTGTTTCAAACACAAAACCTCCTCGCCTCCTTTACATGCGCACGCACGCGCGCACACACACACACACACACACACACACGCACACACACACACACACACACACACACACACACACACACACACACACACACAGGTTCTGCAAAGAAAAGTAAAAGAGGGTATAATGCAAAGAATCCATGTAGGCAAATTAATTAGGCTAGTCACATCAGTAGAGTTAGAAATTGAATTGTTGATTTGCATACACTATGCATTGTGGGAGCAGTGTGCCACTGCTACAGTCTGCTTTAATCCACCCATCTTTAAAAATGTCATCTGTAAGAATTATTTTATTCATACGTATAAAACACTGAAAAAAATTGCAACCAAGTTAATTAATGGTACTTTTGTATTGGTTTACTGATATACAGTTGTGTTCAAAATAATAGCAGTGTGTTTAAAAAAGTGAATAAAGCACAAAATCCTGATGAGAGCTTTTATTTTTATAAACACAAATGCATCGAGAACACTACACATTCTATTCCAAATCAAAACATAAAGAAAAATACATAAAAGTTTGTGTTATTTCTTGAAAGAACAATTACAAAATGAGCCAAGGTCGACTTCTTTCTAAAGTTATATAACATAAGGTGTGCTGTAAGCTGGAAAACTGTTATGAAAACTCACCAGATTTGTTGGTACTACCCCCCCCCACTCCCAAGTTGCTAAAGGAATCTAAAATGTTGCCAAATCTAGTGACAAAATCGCCAAGTTGGCAACACTGAAGGGGTGCTTGGACCTGGAAATTGCTTTATTGGCACTTCTATTTCTTGTGTAGTGGTTGGCTTCTTTATGTCCCAGGGTGTCTTCATGTCTGTGTTACCTTCTGCCTCTCTATTTTAGTCATGGCTAGTTTTGCCGGGATCGCTGTTTGTACTCAGCACATGATGCACACTGATCTTAACATTATGTGACAATGAGCATTCCAAACGATCTGCGTTTCTCTCTCTCTCTTCCCCCACCTCCCTTTCTCTGCTGAGATACATATGCTACTCCAAGACGCCAGTAATGCTGACTCCTTCTGCTCTGTGGACCTGCCTGATTCTTCCTCATGCCCTACTTCTAAGTGGAATTCTCATCACTTTGCTCCTGCCCCATATAAACAGCCTAAATATACACTTGGAGCCATGAAGATGGCTTTAGACTGCAATTGATACAGACAGTTTTACTAAAGTAGCTTAGGACTGCAACTGCATTAAAGTATCGATCAGTGAACAGAACAAAAGTGACTTCATGTTGAAACTATAATAAAATGCCCTTGTTTCACAATTGCATTGGAATTGTGACTATATAATACACACTATATAAATAAAAGATACAGGAACTTATATTTATCTATTAAATAACTACCTGGTGCTATGCAAATGAGGATGCATCTCCATTTGAGTCTGGTTGCTCTCAAGGTTTTTGTCTCCTGCTGTCTCAGGAAGTTTTTCCTTTCTACCATCTTCATAGGCTTGCTCAATAGGGATACATTTATAATTCATAGTGGAACTCCCAAGCGGAGACCATAGTCATGGAATATGGCTTGGATGTTTGTCCGTACGGAGTCCATGTGTGCCCACCACAGTAAACCCAATAACGCTGCTACATCACTGAGTAAATGTTGATTGGCTGTTAAGAATCACTGGCTTGCATGACAACAGATAACAATAAAAAAAAAATTATTACGAGTAACAAAATTGAATTGTAAAAAATAGAGGCTCAAATACCCCTGCTTAGACTCGCAGACTATAAAAATATATATAGTCTAACTCAGTTAGGCAGACAGAGTTGAAGATAAATGTTCATGGAGTAAACACCAAAATAAGAAGCATGACAAACAAAACTCATTAACACTATATTTATTCATTCATTTGCCATACTACTTAATTCTATTAAGGTTTCAGTGAGGCTGGAGCCTATTAAATTTTACATTTACAACATTTAGCAGGCACTTTTATCCACAGCGGTTTAGAGAGGCCTATCTCAGCCGATTTTGAATGAAGGCAGGGTATACCCTTGACCAGCTTGCCAGACCTACATTATTTTGAGAGATTGGTAATTCTATGAGAGGTGGTATTTGTGGGGAAGGAAATGGAGAGGAAGGACATTTTTTACAGATGAAGCGGATGCCCCCACAATTTAAGTGATATAATGCCCCATACTTGAGTTGAATTTGAAATGTGAATTTGACAATTCTGTCCTGCCCTGACATGCTGTCCAGGGTGTACTCTGACCTTGCCCAGAGTCAGCTGAGATGGGTACCAGCCTCCCCTGCAACCCTAATTAGGATTAAGTGGTTCAGAAAATGAATGAATTGGATGAATTTGACAATTTTTACATAGAGCACATCTAAGCAACCTGGTCTCAGTAAACAAAAAGTAAATATCTATGTCCGTGTATCACAAAATTATCATCTTCAGGGTGGCAGAGGACTGAGTAAATACAGATTACCGTATTCGACGTGATAAGCGCCCAGGGCGCTTAAAAATTGGAGTGGGTGGGCACTTATTAAAATGTTAACAGCTGAGTGTCACAGTAAGTGCTTATTACCATCGAGGTGGACAACATGAATAATAACAGAACAATAAAAGAGTTTTACTGGTATTTGTGTTATTCATTTTTTGGTATCAACCAAACTACTTACATGAAAGCTAAAAATAAACAGAAAGCAGCATAAATTTAAAATAAAAGACCCCTTTCTTTTCCCCTTCTGGTGCTGTTCCTTTAAACATTTTCCCCTGACATAAAATCAAGCCAATCAACAGGAATGTCAACTTTAGCACATGGCACGTTGAACCAATCAACACTAACATAAACAAAAGCACATGGCTAGGAACGTCTTTAAATTTATGAAGTTCATGAGCAGGAGAATCTGGTGAAAAATCCTCATCATCACTTTCTGATAGGTCCATATCTGGCTCATCGCTCCATTCATTCAGAGAATCCCATAGTTTTGCTATAGCAGTTTCTAATGGTTCATCGGTTGTTGGACATTTACCAAGAGAACACAGCAAAATATTTTCCTGATTTTTAAAGCACGGCGGAACAATCAAACACGCTGTTACTGATGAACAATATAGACATTCCCCAGTGGCAGGGGTCTTGAAATACCATGTAAACTCACTTTTACAGGCAGTGAACACCTCTGATCGAATAAAATTGGTAAGTTTGAGCTATGATTTTGCTCCCAGTACACATGGGCGGTTATTAGACGTAAGATAAAAAAAAAAAAACAACAAAAAAAAAAAAACGGGGGGGGGGGGGCGCTTATTGGAGCAGGGCACTTATGTCGAATATGGTAATTTCTTTTCCTGCATTATTATTATTATTATTATTATGGGCAGTGGTGGTCTAGTGGATAGGGCGCAGGATCGCTGATTCTAAGGTTGGGAGTTCGAGTCCCCACAGAGTCGTCACTGTCCCCCCAGTGCAGCTAACTGGGTTAAGATAAGATAAGACACAGCTTTATTAATCTCACAATGGAGAAATTCACTGTTACAGGCTCTTGAGGTACCATCAGTAGGGGGTGCAAAAATAGATACATATACAAACATACACACATACATATATATTCTATAAGTAAATAAATAAATAGATACATAAATAGTATAAATTAATAAACAATAAAAGAAAAGAAGGGAACGACTTTGTAGACTTATCAAAGGTGGGCCATGTCTCTCACTGTCTATGGTGAGTGGCATGTAAAAGAACCATTGCTGACTTTCGTAAAAGAGGAGGCTACAAGGCCATCAGCGTGTTTCTGGGGACGAGTAGCAAGCGTTCCCGCATCCCGGTTAATCTTCTCCGGAAGAGACCAATTGCTACACTACCCTACGGGGATAAGATACGATAATGATGATTATTATTATTGACCTCCTAATCAAAGATACCCTTTAAAATTAAATTAACCTATCACCCTAGAATGCATATACAGCGCAGACCACGATCAAATAGAGAGGGATTGATTTTATTTTACACTTTGTGCACCAAAATCCTTACAGAGAAAAAGTAAGAACATGCAGGTTAAGGCTTACAGCAGTGCTCACCATGTCAAACTATAAAAGCATTGGAACTATGAAAGCACTGTAATCACCGGTACAAAATATTTGCATCATTGTGCATCTTAAGTGATAAGTACGCTCTGCTGCAGATATGCACTATGTCAGTTTAATGTGGACATAATATGTATTATTGTGTGTGTGTGTGTGAGGGGGGGGGGACATGAAAAGTATGCCTTTTAATCTGTCTGGCAAAAAAAATGACTACTTTTAAAATAAAAAAAGCAGCAAAGAGCCCACGTAGACCAAAAATCTGATAATTTCTATTGGTTAGTCTGTTTCCTGTTTACAGTAGAAATGAAAAGCAATTCATCCATTAGGAAAAGAGGAAGATCACCAGAAGAAATGACAGACAGAGACAGAGAGACAGAAAAATGAGTGAGGAAGAAAGGGATAGAGAAAGAGAACACCGTTCTCCTCTAGCCCAAGAGACTCTTCAGGAGCACAAAAATAGCTGGCCTAAGATAACACTGCAGGAGAACTTCTCATCTGTTTTTTACACAGCTGCTCCACTGAGGAAACAAAGTTCAGCAGCATAAACTGCATCAATTCACAGTTCTGTCCAACAGGGAGGACATTATAATGCCCCCCCCCCCCCACTCACTATATACAGTGTTTCCCTTGTACATTTTTTCCATGTCAGAATGCCTGTCAGATTGCTCCTGTTTGGTTTATATAATTGATTTTTAACTGTAACAAACCACTTAATTTTTCACTGACCATCTGCGAAATCTCTAAACACATTCTATTCCCTTCTCGCCCTCTCTTACCATCCAGCAGTGCTGTCTGGCAAGTACACAACTACTGATAAGACTACAGTATAAGACAAACAAAGGTACTAAAAAGAAAAAGGGGTTAGGGTTCCCTTTTGGTATTGATCAGAGATATGTTCTCGAGCCTTTATTGGATAACGATAGTTTGAGTTAGGATGGAGACAGGAAACAACTACAAATAAGGGACTCCATCTAATATGGTTTACTCAGCTCACTCATATTACCAACACTGGTTCAAAGACACAGGTCCTAGAAGGACACAGAAAGGACGGGGAGAGATCAGGTGTTCCATATGTATCGCAAAGCACACTAAGAGATTAATAGTACATCAGTGTGAAGCCGTAAATGATGATATCAACTCCTCAGGCAGCAGACTGAATGAGGGGGGAAATGAGTACCAGGGTCAGGACAACACAGTGTCACTCTTGAGTGAGGTGTCACATTAAAGAGCTTCCATGCTGCTTCGACCTTGTTATTGCCTCCATGTAACTGAATGCAGCTTTAAATTTTGTGCAGAAATTATAGCACAATTCAAGTGTAGAAAAGAGCACAATTAAAGCTTCTTTTTACTAGAGCTGGGTATTGCCCAGATTTTTTTGTATTGCGATATACAGTATTGTGTTTTCGAAGAAGAGATTTATGGATGTGGTGAAGGAAGACATGAAGGTCGTTGGAGTCAGAAAAGAAGATGCGGAGGACAGGGTGAGGTGGAGGCGGATGATTTGCTGTGGCGACCCCTGAAGGGAGCAGCCGAAAGTAAAAGAAGAAGAAGTATTGTGTTTTCTAACACGCATTGCGATATGTATTGAGATACAGACGCTCCCCGACTTACGTTTTTAATTGGTTCCGGACAGCCGAACGTAAATTGAAAGTGAACGCAAGTTTTTACAGTGATGTATGACGTGTGAGGTATGACGCTCATACTGTACTATACATCCATAAATACCATTACCGTATCTCATAAAACACCCCTAAATCAATTATTATAAACATAACATTGTAAAATAATATCAAATATATCAAATAATATCAACATTAATTTCAAATAAGTCACTTATTTATACCGAGTCACTTTACATGAAGCTTAAAACCGCCAATCAACGCTTACAATATGTGAGGCACTCAAAACCGAAAGTAGTGTACTTGCGAAAGTAGTGTACTTGCTGTGGATTATACAGGCTTCCAGTCTTTCAAATGCACAAGGGCGCCGTTGAACTTGTTTAGAACACAGCCTGCACTGATGTGAATCACCAGCAGAGCGGAGAGTTCTCCTTCCTGGATTCAGGTTTTCATTCATTTTACATCTCTCTTTGCTTAACGGAGTATGCATGGTAGATTGCACCGATCCGAGCAGATAGTTAATTCATCTCGGTGTACGAGACTTGCACCCATGCTAGTAGGCTCATGTTTCTGACCAACCATATTTGCTTAGAGTTACAAAAGTCCGCAAAACAGTTTAAACACAAAGATCACAGAGACGACGTCTTAACACAAGGGTAACAAGCTATCATAACTGATTTTATATTTATATATATATATATATATATATATATATATATATATATATATATACACACACACACTAAAACCTCCGCTGACGAACGCTTAAGCTCACGAACTTTTCGCCTCAAGAACATTAAATTTGCGAGCATATAGTCTCTGCTGACGAACTAGTTTTCGGCGGACGAATCAAACCACGCGGTCGAACAGTGCCACGGTGGCGGCCACGAGAAGCTGACGCACGCTCATGGCGTCACAGTTCATCTCCCCCTTTCTTTGAGTGCGGAAGTGGTTTGTGTTTGATAGACATTTTGGACCATATTGAGTGTACTTTTGCTATTATGGGACCGAAAAAGACCCCACCACAGGCGGAGATCATTGAAAAACACGAACGAGGTGTGCGTTTGTGTGACTCAGCGTCCCAGTACCAGTACGTTAAGTCTACCATTGCTCCCATCCGTAAGAACAAGGAAGCTATTAAGGGTGCGTGTGTGGCTAAGGGTGTTTCCAAACAGTAGGCGTTTCCAAACACTCCTTCCAAACAGTAAGTCCCTCCCTCCCTCCTCCTCCCACTCCATTCCATCAAGCCATCAACTACCATCACAAAGGTAAATAAAACGACTATTATACAGTACAGTTTATTTCTTTAATTACAATACAATAGCACTTTTATTATACATAAAATAAGGTATATTTTTGTGTAGTTTTAAGGCTTATTTAGTAGAAAATTATGTTTTATGGGGACCTGGGAATGGATTATTCTCATTTTAATGGTTTTTTATGGGAAATAAATGTTCGGAAGACGAACTTTTCGCCTTACACACACTTTCTGGGAACCAATTATGTTCGTGAGCTGAGGTATCACTGTATATATAAAACTGAACTGGGAAGGAGGGGCACGTTCAGTCTGTTGTTTGTAAACAATGTACGCAGCATCATTACGTCAGCGTACTACGTAGGTAGGTCTGAACTCAAAATTTAATTTTTTTGGGAAAAAACGAAAAATGTAAAATCGAAAAAAAAAAAACCATAAAACAGATGAATGTAAGTCGGGGAGCGTCTGTATAATGCAAGAAGAATTCTAAATTAAAAGTGAGCCTGTTCTTGACAGTATTTATTCTTTATTTCAAAAATACAAATCAACAACATTAAAAACGTCGGTTTTAGTCATTAAAATAAAAAATTCTAAGCATCAGAAAAAATCTACTTATGAAAATGTAATGTTGTAAACTTTGGCACAAACATTAACACTGAAATAGAACTGCATATTGAGCGAGATAAGCTATTTAAACATATTAAATACACAAACATTAGAAGTGCATCTGGTGCTTTTATTAGCATATTGTGAAGCCTTAATCATTAATGCATGCATATTAAATTTTTAAGGCGGGATTAAAGGTGGAGCATCATCCGCGCATGCGCAGAACTGTTTCATGCCCAACTGACCTCATCAGACCTGTGAGCGGTAGATTGATATACAGTATTTATGAGTATATATAACAATGTGAACATCACATGTATTATATAATATATATTAATATATATTTATGCCATCAATGTCCATACTCCTGCTGGGCACGTGCCGCCCGTATAACACTTACATTGACACTGACGGCTCAGGAAAGTCCCTCAAACTTCAGAACTTTACAATAATAACACGCAATATTATTTATCATCTAAATCACACGAATATTATCATTGTGCTGGAGAGAAGTGAAATGTAATTTACCAGAATCTGGACCGATCTGGAGCATGTTGAGTCTGAGGCTGAGTCCGCAAGTTGTGTGACGTCATTTTTTTCAGAGTTGACAGATATTATAGTCACGTTAAGCAAAAACAAACAAACAAACAAAACAACCCTGCATGGTTAATGTTCCTTTTTGTAGATCAGGTTCATGGGACCACTTCCCTCTTTTGCTCATTTTAAAATAAATGTTTAAGCGAAAATCTAGATGCAGTAGGTCAGTAAATTTCTAAGCAATTAGCAACATGAACCATTGTTTTGTTTTTAGCGGGAATTTCCGTATTCTGTATAAAAACCAATTCTACTGGCTGAAGGCCTTCGTGACATCCGCATTGCCCAATCACGGCATGGCTCTTATTATACTGGGCTCTGCACACACTGAATGACTGTATAGATACGGAAACACTTGTGTCAGAATTACATGCCGGAACCTCTGCGGCCGCCATTTTTTTTTTTTCAACTAAAACATTACTTCCGGTTCTATTAACGGGAATAGTCGAAGTTTTTTTTTTTTTTTTAACTGTTCCCAAGTTTTCCAAATGCATGTTTTAAAAAAAAAAAAAAAAAAAAAAAAAAAAAACGGTTTTACTCCGGAGTATCACAATACCGTACTGTTTGCATGTTAGAACCAGTTTAAACCGATAAACCGGTTTTATTGCGCAGCTCTACTTTTTACCTATTTTTAAAAATATTACTTGGAAATTAGTTTTGTAATTCATTACAGATACTCTCAGACCACTCAATTAGGAGTACCTGCACATCTGTTCATTTGTTCAATTACACAATAAACCAATCATGTGGCAGATTCCTGCTGTCGGCTGAAAGGACTGGAAGCCGATGAAATCTTGTGCAGTTAGAAGTCTGATGTGTTGATCTTTCTGTTTTACTATTGTTGTAACGAATAGTTATTTGAAATAATATATCGTTCTGTCGACGGCAAAGTGGCGCAGTAGTTAGCATTTACGCCTCACAGCAAGAAGGCCTGGGTTCAATTTCAGGGCTTGGGGGTTCTGGGTGGAGTTTGCATGTCTTGTCTGTGGGTTTTCTCTGGGTATTCCAGGTTTTCTCCCATAGTCCAAAAACATGCACAGTAGGCTAACTGGTCATTTCAAAGTGCCCCGAGGTGCGAGTGCGAGAGTAAATGGTTGTGTGTGTTGGTGCTGCAATGGGTTGGCAAGCTGTTCATGGTGTATCCCGCCCTCATTAGAGTCAGCTGAAACAGGCACCAGTCTTCCCACAACCCAAATTAGGCTGAAGCAGCTTAGAAAATGAATGAATGAATATCAACTCAAACCAGGCTGGCCAATATCACCTAACCTCTTTCTTTCAAAATACTTTTTCATGCCAGCATTATTCAGCTACTCAGTGACTGTTTATTATTTTTATTCTGTTTAATTTAATTATATTTTTTGCAACATTCCATATATTATCACTAGAGACTGCTATGTGTGAAAAATCCCAGCAGATCAGCAATTTCCATCTGGCCAACCACACCACAGTCAAAGTGGTTGAGTCTTTACCTATTCAGAGAAATGATCTAAAGAGTAACTAAAGCCCTTGACCTATATCTGCATGCCGTTGTGTATTGTGTGGCTGTCAAATGATTGGTTGCATGATTGCAAAAGTGTCCAGGTTTTCCGAAGAAAAAAAGCTGATACGTGTGTGTCTCATCACATTAGATATCTGATTTTGAATGGATTTATCCAGTGAATTTCAACACATCACTATGTTAAATCAATGATAGCAATATCAACACACACACACACACACACACACACACACACATGAAATAAAGCAAGAAAGTCTTTTGACAATATGAAACATTGTTCATTCAACTCAAGGTAACCGATTCCCAAACATACTACTCAGAAGCAAGAGGAAAAGCATATTGATTTTTAATGTCAAACAATCTCTATCCAAAAACTCAAAGCTTTTCCTCCTCAATACATGTTCCAACCTCTTAATACACAGCCTGTATAGAAAATGTATATTATATATATATATATATATACATACATATACATATATACATACACACGCGTACACACACACACAAATAGACATAAGCATACACTCATATACTGCCATCAATGCATGCGCAATGCAGACAATAGCTTCATATTAACTTACTCTTGTTTGCTTACTCAACATATTTTCTTATCAGGAAGATGGTGCAAAGTGTAGCCTACTTACTGTGGGTGGCTCATGGTGAAAGCTGCAGGGGACAGAGGCCAGACTTCTTTAAAAAAATTTAACAAAAAAAACCCCCAATCAATAAATAATAGTAATTAAAAATAAATAAAGAAATAAACCCTCCCCTAAATTGAAGATCCTAGTTGTTCCAGATGTAGATGATCACACTCAAACCAAACCTATAATGAGAACAAAACATAAATGTAGATGTTTAAATTAAAGGCAGAACAAAATCAAGATATATGTGTCATAGTAACACGAGCATGAGGGATACTTGTGCAATAAGAGTTGCATACCCTGATGTTAAAACACATTTTTAGGTGAGATTATTTAATCAGTCAAGGGAAATGAGGTACTGGCTTGTGAAATTGATCCATCAGTATAAAAAATACAGCTTTTCCTTTACAACTGCAATCATAATAAAGTTATTGGAGCTTTATACTGGAACTCAACCAATATATTTTTTTAACCTACAAAACCACATACAATAATAATTGCAATGATTTTAAAATTAGATTGAGCCATTGTATTTTGTATGATCTTGCTGAGACTGGAAATTAGGAAATAAGCTCTTATCTGCTATCAGCTTCCAGCAATTATGTGACTCTTGCTATGCACACATTTCTCTATTTAAAAAAAAAAAAATTCTAGTTAAAGTAATGAAACTTAATGTAAAAGTATGTAACTCATCATGATAAATCCTAGCCTGGCCAACCTACATTCTTCTATCTCTGACCAAAACAACCTAGAATTCCCCTTCTGCCTTTCTTCTTGCTGCGCTCAATAGAAAATGCATGTGCGAGCACCGAGTGAATGCATAAGGGCTTTAGTCAGGTTTGATCACAGACCTGCCTTGAGGGAACTGGCGGCATATTATTGTACAAACAGCACTATTTTCAGCATAGCAAGCTTTATCCTGAACCAGTGGTGTTTCACAGTTTCTGGGAGTTGTAATGAAATTTTCCAACTCAACCTGAACCGGCATCCAGAATAATTTATAGAATTAATTTATTATTGTTTCAAATATTTAAGTGCTAAGACAAGAGGTTTAGTGAGTCAGATTCAGGTACTAAAGAAATAACTCAAAGTTCTAAAGTGAGTAATAGCAAGGCTAAGTCTGACTAGAAGACGGCCTATTCTATTCTCTGTACTGGGTTAATTCAAGCTGAGAGTTCAGGCATTGAAGCCAATGCTCACATAACCAATACAATACAGCATTGCATTTTCCGTGCTTGATTGAATCAATGACTTTGACCTGTGTGTGAAGTTAGCGTGTTTTCCCCAAGCTTTCCCCTCCACAGTCCAAACACAAGCATATTAGAATAACTAGTTGTTCCAAATTACCCCTAGGTCAGTGCTTCTCAATTATTTTCTGTGGCGCCCACCTAGAAGGGAAAAAAAAAAGATTTCACGCCCCCCCCCCATCGCCCTGCGAGCGACTATAAATAGTATTATTTGTCTATAAAATTGCTATTAGTACACTTCTGCATAACACTGTATCTTTATTAACATTACAAACAAAGATGAGATTTCCTTTCAGCTTTTTCCCTTCTTCAGGGGTCGCCAAAGCGAATTATTTGCACGTTTGATTTGGCATAAGTTTTTACGTCGGATGCCCTTCCTGTCACAACCCTTTTAGCAAGGGACAGAAACACGCTGACGGCTTTGCAGCTACTCTTTACGAAAGTCAGCAATGGTTCTTTGACATGCCTCTCACCATAGACAGTGAGAGACATGGCCCACCTTTGATAACCCAGTTAGCTGCACTGGGGTGGGGGTGGGGGTGGGGGGGTGGGGGGGGGCAGTGACAACCTTGTGGGGACTCGAATCCCCAACTTTAGGATCAGCGATCCAGCGCCCTATACCACTAGACCACCACTGCCCCATTAACATTAAAAACTTCATTAACATTGTTTTTTAATCTGCCATTGAAAAGATTTAAAGTGCACCAATATGCCAGAAATTAAAAAAATACGTCCTTATTTAAACTCGTTCAACTTCTTTGTGTGTTAATATCTCTATTTCTCTCCATCTTTCTCTTCGTTCCTGTTCGAAATTTTTCATTGTTGTTTATTGAGGGATTGTTTACTCCACTTAAAATTGTTTGCTGGCGCGAAAAACCAATACACCATAGCGTGACAATGAAAGTGACACTACCAACTACTGGACTGGAGGTGAAATTACATTTAATTCTCAGACACAATTCCAGAAAAGCATGTTTCCCAAGGTCACGCGCTCCCCCATCATCACACCGCGCCACCCCTGGCATCATACCGCACACGCCCCATTATTTGAGAAGCACTGCCCTAGGTGTAAGCATGTATGTGAATGATTGTGTTTGTTAGTGAGCTTAACAGTGTGTGCCCCACCTTCGTCCCGAGTCGAGAGATAGGCTCCAACACCATAGTAGGAATAAGCAGTACAGTAATGAATTTTGATGATCTGATCCTCGGATGCACTGTGTTGTAATGTTACATGACATGACAAAGACTATGCACATAAAAACTAGACATAAAGTGCCTTAAAACATTTCATTGTTACACCTCTAATGTTTTTCATAACTTCATAGGATTCATTACTGTGAGGATCAGTATTAAGTATCTCAATGTATTGTATTAACTTCGTTAAAATCTTGGATACCAGACCTATTTATAGAATTGAAAGAACTAAGACAGAACAGTAGAAGACTAATGTTAAAGTTGTACTATCTGGCATATGCAATCCATCTGGCCTTATCCTTATTCTATCTGTATATCTGTATCATTATTCTAATGCATATACAGTAGTTTTCTTTTGCAAGTTTAAGGTGTTGCATCTTTCATGTTCTGGATCTATTTTGATAAGTGGTGCAGACTAATTATACGTATTAAGAGAAGAAGATGACCTATTTTTAATCGTGGCACTATCAGGTCTGGACAGCAGACTAGCACAGCTCCCTCTCCTGTGTCCATATCACAATGAAACTTTAGCAGCTGATCACTGATCCACATACTGTCACACTTCAGCTGGCACAAAGTCAATGCAAAAGAAAGCAAGATTCTTTGCTATGGGAAATATGGCAAAACTTTAGCTCATAGCATTTATATTTTCAGATCACAAGCAGGCTTTATGGTTTACAGCAACTTAGGAAACATGCTACTGCTGAGGTTTTTCCTTTGAGACATCATTTTTGGACCAAACGCAAAATAATATGCAAGCGATGGAAGGCATACCTTTATTATATATATATATATATATATATATATATATATATATATATACATACACACACACACACACATATGTGTGTGTATATATATATATATATATATATATATATATATATATATATATATATATATATATATATATATATATACACACACACATATGTGTGTGTGTGTGTGTGTATATATATATATATATATATATATATATATATATATACATACATATATATATATATATACATACATATACACACACACACACACATTCCAAGGCCTAAAGCATTAAATGTGTGTTTGTAAATAAGAATTAAGTACATTATCACTAATGATCTAATAGCTTTGGATGTGACTCTACAAAAGGCCATGGTTTCCTGACATGGTTTAGCTGTGGACATTGGGTTTAATTAAATAATATGAAGAAAACAGTCAGTGATGAAAGCAATACTGAGTACAAATAAGAGAGGGAGGTAGTGCAGAAGGAAGAGGAAGAAGAGTAGGTAGAGGAGGAGGAGGAATAAGGGTGATAACACTCAGTAGACGCAAAAAAATCTTACAATAAGTAACCTATTTAAAAACATAGAAGCCTACCTTTTTGTTAAATGCATCATGAGAAGTTCAGTCGTTTCTTTCTTTCTCTAGTAATAAAGATGATGATGATGAGGAGGAGGAGAAGGAGGAGGAGGAGGATGGAGATGTGTGCCTAGCTGATGCTCGGAGCTCAGAGCTTTCTGTGTGTAGGCTGCTACTGTTATCCTCTCTAAGCATCCGCTCTGATTCTACTTCTTCTGCACCTCCGGAGAAAAACAGGGCACGACAACCGAGCCCGAACCGTAATGCGATCATCGTTTACCGAGATGCTCTGTGTCGTCCGCTGGCGAGTAAACGGAGAGGATCAGCATTAGCAGCAGAATCCGTGAGCGCGGAGGAGGTGGAGGAGGAGGGGGAGGATGAGGAGGAGGAGGAGGAGTGCATTGTGTGCCTGTTCGGCTCAGTGTATGAGGATGAGGAATGAGGGCTTCCCCGACAATCACTCTGGGGACTCCTCGTGTCCAACCGAGCCTTAAAACACACAGTCCAGCTGCTCAGACGTAGGAACCAGCTGTCAGATGGATTAAGACCACGCCTGGTAAACACGCAGTCGTCAGTGCATGGCGGAATGTCAATCAGCATGTGTGTTAAATGAGCATTTCTCAGCTTGAGTCTTTCCAAAGAGCCACAGCTCAGGGAAATGTGAGAAGTCGAGCTGCGTATCTCCAGTGTTTCCCCTCCCTCACTTTGCTTTCCGGGGGAGAAGGGAGGGGGGGTTGATGACAGACTTAATGCCAATTGGTGCAGAAGTCTGTCACTCAGTCACCATGAATACTCCATGCTTAAAAGACATAACAAGCCTATCAGTCCATCGTGTGGAGGTCGTGATTCAACTAATATTACTTAAAGAAATGCTTCTGTAATTATTTATAAACAGGTAACGTCTCGTCAGAGTGTGTGCACGTACTTTCAAGTAAAAATAAGAAGAAGAAAAAAAGAACAGTAATACAATACTGAGCATGGGGTGGTCAGTAAACGTCATGCCAACGTTGTCTGGTGATTTGGCGGGAAAATATATTATTTAAAAGCAGTCCCTCACTTCTTGGATAGCATTACACCATGATAGAATAGAAAAGTCTCTCTCTCTCTCTCTCTCTCGACTTTTTGGGACTCACCTTCTGTTGTTGTGGTCCCACACGGACACTCTAAGTATTTGCACTTCCCCAAAACCTCCCATGATGCAGTGTACAACTGCAGAACTATAAGTGTGATGATAATGACATCCTCTGCTCATTAAAGTCAATTTGACAACATTCTCACACTAAACATATGTTAATATATTTGACCCACAACACATATTGTCCCCTCCTTGAATCGCCACCTTATCGTGGTGAAGAGGTTGGTGTTTCCTAATGATGTTTGGAGCTATGTTGTTGGGGGCATTATGACCCTACGGGTCACCCAAGCCAAAGAGGTCCGAGCTAAAAGTTCAGACAAAGCGTGATTCAAAGACCCCTTTGGAGACACTTAAAAGGCTACGGGTTCCCTTGCCGGATGCGGGCCTCTTGAACAACTCTAGATTCTGTACAGGATCCTGGAGGGGTCATGGGAGTTTACCCAATCTGTCCACATATATGTTTTGTGAATTTAGAGAAGGCTTTTGATCATGTCACTCAGACTATCTTGTGGTACGTGCTTCGGGAGTACGGCATACCAGATCCATTGCTACAGCCCATTCGGTCTCTATATCACCGGAGCCAGAGCTTGGCCCACATTATCAACAACAGGTTGAATTCCTTTCCAGTGAGTGTTGGAGTCCACCAAGGCTGTCCTTTGTCACTGATTCTGTTCATAATTTTAATTTACAGAATTTCCAGGAGCAGCCGAAACGTTGAGGAGTTATGGTTTGGTGGCTGTCGGATCTCGTCTCTGCTTTTTGGGGATGATATTGTCCATTTGGGGTAATCCAGGACCTCCAGCTCTCCAAGTCTGAGGCCATTATTCTCAGCCAGAAAAGGGTGGAATGCAAGTGGAGGAGTTCAAGTATTTCGGGGTTTTGTTCATGACTGAAGGAAGGATGGACTGGGAGATTGACAGGAGGATCGCTGCAGCCTCTGCTGTAAACTGGAGCGTATACCGGTCCGTCATAGAGAGGAGGGAGCTGAGCCGCAAAGCTCTCTATTTACCAGTCGATCTATATTCCAACCCTCACCTATGATTACAAACTTTGGCTAGTTCCCGAAAAAACAAGATCACATTTAAGAGCGACTGAAATGAGCTTACTTCGCTGGGTGGTGGGGCTCTCCCTGAGAGATAGGGTGAGAAACCCGGCCATCTGGGAGGAGCTCAGAGTAGAACCTCTGTACCTCCGCGTTGAGAGGAGCCATTTGAGGCGGTTCAGCAGCTGGTTAGAATGCCTCCTGTACACCTCCCTGGTGTGGTGTTTCAGGCATGTCCAAATGGGAAGAGACCCCGGGGGTGACCCACAACCACCTGGAGGGATTCTGTCTCTGGTCTCCTGGAAGAGCTGAAGGAAGTGGTTGGGGAGAGGAACGACCTTACTGCTTATGGCTGCTGCCATTCTGATCCGACCCCAGATTAAATGGAGGATGATGATAATGACATATTATTGTTTGTGTTTACTCTTCTAAATTCAGGATATCAAATGGGATTGACTTTTTTAATAGGATTCCCATTATTGAAAGGTATCATATTCATCAATATCCTAAATTTTTCCACAGCGTTTTAAAATAAACTGATGTTATTCAAGCTTTACAGTTTATCTGGAGAGCACATAATGATTATAACTCTAAAATAACACAAACCAATACTGACTGATGGAGTGATCATGGATGATAAATAATATGATAAGTAATGATAAACATGCTGCTCTCCATGCCGTCCAAGGTTGTCATGGTTATCAATGTCTGGTGAATTCAACCTCCACCCCCAGCTCACTTCACACTGAGGCACTCAACCTGTATTGCTGCTCTAAAGGGTTTGGCATAATTCCAGAGAGCAAAACAAGTCACTGTACACCAGTATGTGGACCTCAAGGCCATCTTCGACTCCGGTTACATAAATGCCCTCCGTCGTCTTCTTCAGGGTGTCAGAGTCCCCTTCAAACGTATTCGCATAATTTGGAAACTCTATATGAATATCACCTGAAATGTGTGAGAAGAATGTCAGACCTCTTCCTTACCATGTCTGGAGACCAACAAGGATATATTGCCCCACCAAAGCTGTTTAACATTGCATTTGACTACTGGTCGAACAGCAGGACAATGCACTGCCCTGACTTCAGCATCAAGTACCACACACAATTTTCAAATCATCGCTATGTGAATGATGAATTCTAATGCTCTAAGATCACTATCACCTACTCATCAGACTCTGAGATTAAACATCACCTTAAATGAAGAACCTTAGGCCGACTCATCCAAGCCTGATGCAGGAGCAAGATTCACATTGCCAAAAAATCTGCATCTTTGATACAAGTGTCCATTTGGTCCTTTTCTACAGCTGTGAAACATGGAACCTCTCCATCACTACCAGTTGCCACAACAATATCTACCACCTTACCTGCCTAGGCTACAACCTTGACATCTGCTGGTATTACCACATCCCAAATGACACAGTCTACTCAAGACCCAAGACCCCATCCATGACTTTAAAGAGGGGTAGATCAATAGTAGTATCAGTACCTGGGCCACACTGCATATCTTTGTGATAAAGTTCTGGCAAAGCAAGTGCTCACTCTGACATCCCAGTTGCCTCCAGGGATTGGCAGTCTCCTCGTCTCACCTGGACATCTCAGATTGCGGCAAAACACCTACTGGTTGACCCCAGCTCAGGACTGACAGGTCTATAGGCATCTGATCATTATAGTCACTTGTCGATGCAACTGTACTTAGCAATAAAGTCGTATACTGTAATATTTTGTTGGATCCAACTCTGGATTAAAATAAATTTTGTGATGTTGCTTATGCTTGCTAAAACAATACCCTGGTGATTATGCACTGTAATCAAGGCTAAAGGAGGGCCAATAAAATATAAGAGTATGCATTTTTTTTTGCAAGGCAATATATAATCAGCATCACCTTGTGGATGTCTTCTAATTTTTCAAAGTTAAGAACTTATGTTTGATTGCAGTCCTGTTTGATAAGAAGCTTTGCCTGTGTCTTTTGCACTGCAAATTATCACTGACTGTCAGTGTCACACTGCCAAGGGGTGGGATGGGCAAGTGTAAGGATCTGAGCAATGTTTACAAGAGCCAAATGGTGACGGGTAGATGACGGGATTAGAATATCACCAAAAATGTCGTTTACATGTGTTGCCAGTATGTAGTGGCTAGTGCGTATCAAAAGTGTTTCACAGACAAATAACTATTGAATCAGTGACAGGGTCATAGGCATCTAAGGCACATTAATATGCATATAAGAAGCAAGAACAAATCTGTTTGATCTAATATCAGAGAAAAGCTACTATAGCACAAACTGTCGAAAAGGATAATGCTGGTTATGATAGAAAGGTGTAACAACAGATAATCCATCTAGGCTCGAATAAATAGCCACGAGTCTTACCAGTGGGATAGCATCGGAGGAAGGTAATTAGAAAGTTGGGAATATATGGTAAAAGGCTAAGCCTGTGGAGACAGTGTGATGCTCTGAGCAATGTTCCGATGGGAAATCTTGGGTGCTGGCATTCATGTGGATGTTACATTGTCGCTTACCAAATATTGGTGCAACCCAAATACACCCATCATGGGTATTCCCCAATAGCAGTGGAACCTTTCGCTTATTTTCAGGAATGATTTGAGGCACATAAGAGTTTGCTGTGTTGAATTGAAAACCCCCAAAATTGCATTATTTCGGTCTGATGAAGCATCTGAGGGATATGCTGGACAAAAAAAAAGGACTTCTTTTGACTATGCAGAACTTAAAGGACCTGCTGCTAATGCCTTTAGTCCTGATGAAGCAGCATATCTTCAGAGTTTATGCAGAGTTCATGGTTGGATGGGTAAGAACTGTCCAGAGTTGGGTAAGAACCAAGAAAACCTCCATGAAGATGATAACCAGGGCGTTATCCTTCATGGCGGGTCGCCAATGGTCATCCTACGACTCAGGCACTAGATAGATAGATAGATACATAGATAGATGTTTTCCCTTTGATTGTTAAAGTTTCCTCTGGCTATTGTGGTTTCTTTCCATGGTCCCAAGACATTTAACATAAACCTGTTCCTGTGAATATCTGTTGGCTCTGTAAAGGACTGGTGAGCTAGTCCGGTTGTACCCATCCCTTACCGAGTGTAGGCTGACATAAGCACAGTCTTCCCATAATCCCAATAGTAGTAAATGGTTCAGCAAATGAGTCAGTGAATGAGTAATGCTATAGCTGACTGGTACAGACTGGACTGCCATAAATTTTATTAAAATTTACATCCACAGAACACATGATATTCATAAAATATTAAATTTAATATCCAGAATGTTCCAGTCAAAATGGAGATAAGTATCAGACAGAATGAAGGATCATTACTGTTACTGTACATGCATATTTTAGAATTGATGTTAAGATATCCATTTACATTAATTGTTTAATTTTAACAAAATTGAAATCATTTATCAACATTGAGAGGTGACCGAACATGACTGAAAGACTACAGTTTGAATTCTTTGTGATTTATGTCCTTTTATATTACATATTAAAGATTTTAAATAAATTAAACATGTTATTAAATGACATCATGGAGTTTTTCCGATGGTATATATAGGCCCAGTGGTGATGTGCATCATACCTACTGATCAGAAGGTTTATAAAACACCAACAGAGGCTTGACTAATGTACCATTTAAAATGTGTCAAGCCACGAAACGGATTTAGCTGT
The DNA here is from genome assembly GCA_024760905.1 of Plotosus lineatus. Classification (NCBI taxonomy): domain Eukaryota; kingdom Metazoa; phylum Chordata; class Actinopteri; order Siluriformes; family Plotosidae; genus Plotosus; species Plotosus lineatus. The sequence continues at coordinate 22,250,534 of CM045742.1, forward strand.
GCTTGACCTGCCTTTCTAACGGTTTTAGTTAAGAAGGTTTGCAAAATTCCATACATACTTGTGGAGTTCACATGGCTTCTCTTTAAAAGTAGCAATCATAACTGAGTCCGTCACCTGACATGGTTGACTTATGAAAAGTCTGTAGTATAGTCTCGATACAGGTCCTTAACCACCTAGGCCTGATTGAAAATTGTGTAAATATTTTCTTATTGTTTACACACTGGCGAAAAAAAATTCAATTTTAAAAAGAGAGTGAATAGCCCATATCAATCATTTATTCAGCACAACTGACTCACTGAGTATTAGCAAAAATGTTGAATTTTCAATGTACATTCTATGGGAACTTTCGGAAACAGAGTACCTAAATGTTTGTGATAAATGAACACTGTTGGTTCACAATGCATTTTTCTCATGATAGGAAGTGTTACCTGAACCCTAGTAATGTGGACAAACTGCAACCACAACATTTCTGGACTCAAACGTATACGCCCAGGACATGCATGTCTGACTCTGAGTGCTAAAATGACTTTCTTTTTGATATGTCACTCAGACAAGCTGAAGAAGGCTGCACATAGTCGATCTGGTAAGTCAATTTTATTGTGATCCAATTTTCTAAAAAAAAATCTCATTGCATTTCACACCAAGGTTTCCAGCTCAAATTCAAAACTTCTCTGTTGAGAACATTTAACAGATTCATCCAAAGATTCACTTATTTAATTGCAACAGTGGCATTTTTACTCTGAAATGCTTGTTTCAGTGGAATGTGGTAATGTGTGTGAGCTTTTGCTGTAGCTTTCTCTTTTTATATTTACATACTTTTACACATGATCCCTGAAAAATCTAGATATCATGACTTACTACATTGTATCTACATGTTCTAATTTCTCCAGCATATTAAAAAAAAACAAACATCCCAACTGGATAATGCTTAAACAAATCAAAGGACACTCTTGGCTTATAACAATCACTTGAAGCAGGTGGCCTCATCAAATTATCAACTTTAATTTGATTTCCTTGTGTTCCAGTATAGAGTAATACATTTAAAGTTTGAATGTGTGTAAAAACATACCTTTGCGGGGTGCACCTTACCTTTTTGTGTAGTATGTACTAAACTCTGAATGACTAGGGCTAGGCTATAAACAGATGCCGTTAGCCCAGTGCTTCTCAATTATTATTTTTTTGTGGCGCCCCCTCTCGGAAGAAAAAAAAACATTTCACGCCCCCCCACCGCTCCGCGAGCGACTATAAATAGTATTATTTGTCTATAAAATTATTATTAGTACATCTCTGCATAACATTGTATATTTATTAACATTAAACACAAAAAAGAAAGAAATATAGTTCAACTTCCAATAAAAAAAGCTTCATTAACATTGTATTTTAGTCTGTAACCGAAAAGATTTAAAATGCACCAATGTGCCAGAAATAAAAAAAACATACTTATTTCAACTCATTCAACTTATTTATGTCTTAACTTCTCAATCTTTCTCCACTTTTCTCTTCGCTCCCGTTAGAATTTTTTTTCCGTATTGTCTTGAAGGTTTGTTTACTGCAACTTCATACCATTTGCTCGTGCGAAAAACTAATGAACCATAGCGCGCCAATGAGAGCGCCACTGCCAACAAGTGGAGTGGAGGTGCAATCACACTTAATTCCCGTACTGTACACTATTCCAGAAAAGCATGTTCCACAGGGTCATACGCCCTCCCCCCTCCCGGCATCACCCCCCCCCCCATCCCGGCATCACCCCCCCATCCCGGCATCGAGAAGCACTGCGTTAGCCACACAACACTGCTCAGCTCAGAGAGCTCAGCGCCCACCTGAACTGCCTCTGTAATGGTTAAATATGTAAACATTAATCTTAGCAATCTCATTTTTGTTTACTTTTCATTTTCTGCATAGGATATTAACAAAAGTCTTAAACAGAGTTAAAGAGATGCTGTTAGTATGCCCCTGCTTGTGTATGTGGGTTGCACTTATGTATCAGTCATGATTTTAAAAAAATGTAAGAAATAAACCTCAGAGATCTTATTTTTGTGGGGGGTTTTTTGGCCACTCATTTACAGTAATTTCCTGAAATGCTATTCTGCTGATGAGCCATATTCTTTTTTCTACTAATTTGTTATCCATTATCTCAGTCGCACACTCATTTTCCAAATCGCTTAATCCTAATTGCATTGTGGGGAGACTGGATCCCATCTCAGCTGACTCTGGGTGAAGGCAGGGTATATCCTTTTCAGCTTACCAATATATCTGTGGCAGGGCTAACACACACACACACACACACACACACACACACACACACACACATATATATATATATATATATATATATATATATATATATATATATATATATATATATATAAAAACACTTACACTGACAGCTTTTAAGAATATCCATTTCGTCTAATGTGCATGGCTTTGGACTGTGGGAGTAAACCCGTACAGGCACAGGGAGAACATCCATCCCACACAAAAATGTCCTTGCTGTTCATGAGACTTGAACTCAGGACTTTCTGACTTTGAGGCGTACATGCCAACTACCAAAAACATGCACAGTAGGCTAATTGGCTGTTCAAAATCACACCTAGGTGTGAGTGTGAATGCTTGTGTGAGAGCATTTGCCCTGCGATGGCCTGGCAAGCTGTCCAGGGTGCACCCTGCTCTCGCTCAGAGTCGGCTGAGATGGACCCCAGCATCCCTGCGACCCTAATTAGGATTAAGCGGCTCAGAAAATAAATGAATGAATGAATAAAATTATGGTCAGTCGGAGATGATAAACTTCACATGCTTTTTTGTCAGGTGGATGCAAAACGATAACGACATCCAGCGCATTTAATCAGAAGCTGTAATGATGGCAGGTAAAAAGGATAATGTCTTCAAAAGAAATATGATCAATAACAGTTATTATTAACTATTAATTTTAGTAAACTATTATTTCACAGTTGAGTGCAGCTGTTTTCAGTATTCAGATATATGATATATATTCTATATATTTTATATTCATTTGTGAGAGTTGTTATTGTTGCTACTTGTATTCCTAAACACGGTAATGCTTTATTATCCTCTTCTCTGTGAAAGGTTAATATGTTTTATGTGTGTTAGTGTATACTGTAGAAGGCCACTCATGCTTACCTTCATGTATTCACAGCTCATTAGTCACCAGAGTGAGTGACATTTAAATATAAAAAACCATGTCAATAGAGATGCACACTTTAAAGCTCTTGTAGTTAAACTGTTTTGTAAAAAGCATTTAATAATAACAAAAAAAAAAAAAAAAAGTAAAGTCTGTTGGGCTTTTTACACCCAAGCCATAGTGGCTCAACAGGCCAGTGTTTATTCCTGGTTTCCGTAGCGTGAAGCGACCAGGACTTCAACTCCTCCTGGATGGGACGCTAGTCCATCACAGGTTACCTTCCCAGTATATTTTTACTGGTACCCATTTATACTGCTGGGTGAACAGAGGCACACTTGTGGTTGAGACCTCGCCCAGGGGGTCTTAGCACAGTGGGGGTCCAACTGGGACTTCAACACACAACCTCCCGATCAGGGGCACCGCACCCTAGCCACTACACCACCGACCCCATCATTTAATAAGAAAACAGCATTAAATTAACATGTCTGTCTTCCTTTCGGCTTTTTCCCTTTTACTCGGGAGTTTCCACAGCAAATCATCTGATTCGCACGCTTGATTTGGCAGAGGTTTTTACGTCGGATGCCCTTCCTGTCACAACCCTTTTTTTTAGCAAGGGACAGAAACACGCTGACGGCTTTGCAGCTACTCTTTACGAAAGTCAGCAATGGTTCTTTTACATGAACCTCTCACCATAGACAGTGAGAGACATGGCCCGCCTTTGATAACCCAGTTAGCTGCACTGGGGGGGGAGGGGGGGGGGCAGTGACAACCTTGTGGAGAGTGGGACTCGAACCCCCAACCTTTGGATCAGCGATCCAGCGCCCTATACCACTAGACCACCACTGTCCACAACTTTCTGAAATATGTCATGAAATAAAGTTCAGAAATTTTCCACCCAGAAAACACTAGGGATGCAAACAACTATGAAGTACAGTTCAATAACCAGTGTGTTACATTCTGAAGCATCATTCTCTATTATTTTCAGAAAATGTGACAGCAATAACCAAATAAATCTGATTTTCTGTTTTCAGACCATGGTGAACCATGCATGGGGTCAGATGCATCCTTTTGCATGAATGGAGGAAAATGCTTTAAAATACCCTCTATGTCCGTGCTCACTTGTGTGTAAGTCAAAGTTTCCCAAACCTTTGATTTTTCTGTAATTCAAATGAAGTTGCAAAAGCTTCTGAGTAACTGATATTGTGGATATCTATATGGAAAAACCTGGCCTGTGAAGTAGTTTAAATAAATCAAATGTATTTACTTCACTGGGATCATTAGAGCACTGTTTATGCCCATTCTATCACACAGCACTTAGCCTGGCTGCATCTTCCATTTACACATTAGACTACTCAATTTCACTGATTTATAGCCAGAAACAATACAGTATTCATGCTATTTTTTGGAGAATGTTGACATTATCTATACAGCATGTGACTTTCATACAGCATGTAAAGTTTGAGTTTGTAAAAATTCTACCAGAACTTTAGGTCGGAGCAACTGCAACAACAAACAAAAAGTGGCACAATTCTTTGACAGTCAGTACAGGAAGTCAGAAATAAATACCCTACTCCCTGGTGTAAAGTGGGCTACGTGGTCATATACTGTGCATACTACTGGACCATGTGACCTCAATTAAACTAGCAAACCCAACTCCTGAAACCATTTTACCATGTTACCTACTAATGTGGCATAAGGTCGGTTCAGTATCCTTGCATCAAACTCAAGTATTGCTTTGGATAGATATAACAGCAGAGAGGAAATGTGAGCTTTCAAAATACGTCATCAAACATAGCCTGACACGAGCACTTACACATAACGATTTATAAAAAGCATACTTAAATGCCCAAGAATCCATACACACACACACACACACACACACTTTCTTTCTTTCCTTTCGGCTTTTTCCCTTTCTCAGGAGTCGCCACAGTGAATCATCTGATTCGCACATTTGATTTGGTATAGGTCTTTATGTTGGATGCCCATCCTGACGCAACCCTTTTAGCAAGGGACAGAAACACGTTGACGGCTTTGCAGCTACTCTTTACAAAAGTCAGCAATGGTTCTTTTATATGACCCTCTCACCATAGACAGTGAGAGACATGGCCCGCCTTTGATAACCCGGTTAGCTGCACTGGGGGGGATATATATATATATATATATATATATATATATATATATATATATATATATATATATACACACACACACACACACACACACACATATACACACATTCTTACTGGGAAACTCAATCCTCAGTGTTAAGGAATCTTGTCATAGCAGAAGGAAGAATTTTTTTCATCCAGGAAAACACATCACTTCAATCACAAACAAACAGTTGCCTTTTCCCAGCGTTGCTGAATCACCCCAGATCATCACCCATCCTCCAATAAATGGGTGTGAGACACTGTGGCTTGTAGGCATCTCCAGATCTCTATTGAACCATTAGACAGCCCGGTGATGGGAAACTTAAAAATTGGATGCCTAACAGAAGATAACTTTAATATCATATACTGTATGTCATATGCTTATGGTCTTGATATTTTCCCCCGACTTTGCATGACTTCAACTCTGCTGCTGATATCAGACCATACTTGGATAGTGATGAGAGAAGTGTCTTATACTTTTCTTTTAAAATACAATTTGATTTAAGTAATCTCCCAATCAGTTCATTTCATACGCTCATTATATTACCTGTAGCCTAATCATGTACACTTCATTATAATTAGTGTATCACACATAGAACACATCTACTGTCATCTATTTCAAGTATATTTATCAGTTGGCACAGCAGGCAGCACATCTGCTTCAAAGCAGGGAAGGTCCTGGCTTCTAGTTCCAGGCTCAGCCAAGGTGTTTTTGCATGAAGTTTGCACTTTCTCACTGTGCTGACAAAAGGTTCCCTCCAGGGGCCTCTGGTTTCCTCCCACAGGCCAAAGGTTTGCACAGTAATCTAATTGGCTGTTGCAGATTGCCCCTAGGAGTGGATATAAATGATTTTATGCATGTTGACTCCCATACCCCTATAGTAGGATTAATCACTTCTGCAAATGAATAAGTAAATGAAAGTATGTGCCAAATCTGTCTGTTTATGACATAAACAAATGACCTCACTTTCAATTGCAGATGCAATAAAAATTATTTAGGTAGTAGGTGTGAGCAGATCCAACTGGAGCGCACATCAAGCAACAGCAGTGAGACAGCCATGATCGTTGCGATAGCCTTTTTTCTCATCCTCATCCTGATGGTGCTGGCTGTGATCATCTACATCTGCAAGTGAGTAAAAAAACAAACAAAAAAAACAAAAACAAAATACAACTAGTGAAGGTGTTAAAAATTTAATTCCTTCATTCCATATTAATTAATTTGAATTATTATTAATATAATTATTTTGTATATTTTCCTAGTTTTTATTTTTGCAAAAGGCATTATGGTATTGTACAAGTTATATTGTGTAATTAATTTCAGAAATCAGATTTATTTAAATAAATATCATATTGGTGAAGTGACTCGCCTTCCCATTGTTTGCTTAAATGCTATTTTTAAATATATTTTCTCACATTGACAAGCCCTCAATTAATTCAGAATATGGTTTTCTTTTCAGGGTGCAAAGAAAATCAGCAAGAAATATGAGGAACTTTGAATCCTCCCAGCATCACACAATATGAACAACATCAGTGAAGAATACAGTGGAATACAGAAGGATCAGTGGAACCTCAACTTATGAAAACCCCAACAAACGAAAATCCAGGTTACGAAATGCATTTACCTAAAATTTCGGTCTCTGGATACGAAAGAAATTCACGTTACGAAAGCACCATCTCAAAAATTCAAACAATGGAGTTGCTCTCCCAACATGCTCTCCTGTGTTGATCTCACAACATCTCGCCCTGCTGGCCTCCCATTGGTTAGGAGAGATGAGTCAGCTCCCTCCCATTGGCTATCTCCCAACATCCCGCCCCGCTGGCCTTCCATTGGCTAGAAGGGATAACGCAGCTCCCTCCCATTGGCTATTATGGAGGACAGAGTTACTGTTTTTTCGTGAGTTTTTTTAGTGTGCTCATTGCAACTTTATTTTTTGGCTCAGGCTTTTAACCTTGCATAAACATTTGTAAGATTATAACTCTGCTAAGAAGACATGGTCAACACACGAGTGCACACACACACACACACACACACACACGCGTGCGCGCACACACACACACACACATGTGATTCCCAGTGCGAGTAAAAAGAAGAAGCGGGCTCGTGGTATGCGGTTGAGTGATATCGCAAAGGAATATGGCCAAACCCTTCTACCATCGGTACGATATTAAAGCAGAAGGAGGCCATAAAAGGTATACTTTTATAATTTTAAAGGGTTTAGGGGGTAGTATTGGGAGCCTTGGAACGAATCACGTTTTACATGTAAAATGCGGTTCAACTTACGAAAATCCAGGTTACGAAACCACTTCCGGAACGGATTAATTTCATAAATTGAGGTACCACTGTACATTGATTTCTGACGCATTGTGCTATTCTTAATATTTAAATTAAAGCATGTAAATAGCTATTTCCCCAAAATAATATATACCTGTGTTTTCAGACTAAAAGTTCAGATTTTAAAGATGTTGTAATAATATAATACAGTACATTTCAAATAAAGCTCTATTCCAGCCAGTTTGATTCCACTGGCAGTGTTGCACTTTCAGGAAAAGGTCTTACACAGAACGACTTAATCAGGGATTCTTCAGTTTAGAAAAAAAATACAGGCTACAAATAATTCCTGCTCAAGTTCATCAGACCAAACAATATACATTTTATATTTCACTCTTCATTCTCAAAGTGAAAAGACAAATCAAATATGAATGGAATGATTTCAAAGAGTCTGTCATTTTTTAAAAAATCATGTCAATAAAAAAATCTAGCAGTATTACTAGACAGTACATATGTGTGTTTATTACTGGTTATACTTAAGACAAAGCATATTGACTGGTTCTGTTGATATACTTGGACAAGACAGAATACATGTGCATGAATGACAAGGACCCAAGAGGAACGGTGAGGTTACAGAGAGCAGAGATAAGAAAGGTGGAGGATTTTAAGTACTTAGGCTCAACAATCCAGAGCAATGGAGAGTGTGGAAAAGAGGTGAAGAAGCGTGTGCAGGCAGGTTGGAATGGTTGGAGGAAAGTGTCCGGTGTGATGTGTGATCGGAGGGTATCGGCAAGAATGAAAGGAAAAGTGTACAAGACGGTGATGAGGCCAGCGATGTTGTATGGTTTAGAAACAGTGGCCCTGGGGAAAAGACAGGAGGCAGAGCTGGAGGTATCAGAGATGAAAATGTTGAGGTTCTCTTTGGGAGTAATGAGGATGGATAGGATCAGGAATGAGCACATCAGAGGGACAGCACATGTAAGACGTTTTGGAGACAAAGTCAGAGAGGCTAGATTGAGATGGTTTGGACATGTACAGAGGAGGGATAGTGAGTATATTGGTAATAGAATGCTGAGGCTGGAACTACCAGGCAAAAGGCCTAGAGGAAGACCAAAGAGACGATTCATGGATGTGGTGAAGGAGGACATGAAGGTCATTGGTATAAGAGAAGAAGATGCAGAGGATAGGGTGAGATGGAGGCAGATGATTCGCTGTGGCGACCCCTGAAGGGAAAAGCCGAAAGGAAAAGAAGAAGAAGAAGACTTCTACTACTACTACTACCACTACCACCACTACTACTAATAATAATAATGATGAATAAGACATGTGTGTGATAGGACAAACCCTTCGACAAAAAAAAAAAAAAAATCCCTTTTCATATAATCTTGTAAAATTTACTGTGTATTTAAAACCACACCTAGAATAGGAATTCCCCAACATCTTGGGTTTGTGAACCATCTGTGATCCATCCACCATTTGCCAACCCACTTAATTGGTCACAGAGAGCCTGAAGCCTATGTCAGCCTACATGGAGCAAAGGTGGAGTACACCCTGAACAGTTCACCAAACCTTTGGAAGGCAACACACACACACACACACACACACACACACACATTAGGGGCAATTTTGAACAGCCAATCAGCCTAATGTGCACGTCTCACCCAATGAAACCAAGGGAAACACGAGATGGTATGAAAACTTCAAAGAGAAACGCCCTCGTTGAGACCAAGGCTCAAACCTGGGACCTTCATGCTGTGAGACTGATGCACTAACTATAACATCACCAGGCCATCGGTAAAAGACCCCAAATCAACATTTTCTACTACGACAAGTTTTGACCTTCCTTATTTTTTGTCAGAATCCAGATTTATAAAATAGGCCTACTATATTATTTGGGCATGGCAGTGGTGGTCTAGTGGATAGGGCGCAGGATCGCTGATCCTAAGGTTGGGGGTTCAAGTCCCCACAGGGTTGTCACTGTCCCCCACAGTGCAGCTAACTGGGTTATCAAAGGCGGGCCATGTCTCTCACGGTCTATGGTGAGAGGTTCATGTAAAAGAACCATTGCTGACTTTCGTAAAGAGGAGCTGCAAAGCCATCAGCGTGTTTCTGTCCCTTGCTCAAGGGTTGTGACAGGAAGGGCATCCGACGTAAAAACCTCTGACAAATCAAATGCGCGAATCAGATGATTCGCCGTGGCGACTCCCTAGAGAGGGAAAAAAGCCGAAATGAGAAGAAGGAGGAGTAACATAATAAACAATTACAATAATAACATATATAGAGTGAGGGCTAAATATCTTAAACTAGTGACAATACTTACATTCTGCAGATTGTTTTAATTCAACATATAATTAAAAACATCATAAGGAAAAAAGTAGAATCTTTCAAATTTTTAAATTAATTTTACTTACATATTTTTCTGTTAAATTTTTTGTTGAATGAAAGTATGTACACACTCAATTCATTTTCGATTCAATAAATCACTATTGTCTGAAAACGTGCAAACATAAGATTAAACTAAATGAAGTAATAAGTATTTACGATACTGAGCCTGTACTGTAATTTCATTGCTTTCAAGAATCCCAATTCCATGCATTTAGTGCAATCCGAGGACTTTAGGCTCCATTGTATGTTTATGGTTTCATCACACTGTACTGATAGGTTGTAGTAGGTCAGAGTTAAAAGTTTTAAACCTGTAAGAAAGATGGCTTTTTGTATTATATGCAGCACGGTATGAACACCGTTTCCCCTTATCAGAAAAAGTCAGGCAAATTTTGCACATGTTTATTTGTATAAAATACTACTCAATTAATATAAAAAAGATTAAAATCAGCTTCACAATTCAAAAAATGCTCAGGTGATTTATACTATACACTGTGTGTACTGCTCAGCTACATTCATATCTAAACACTACACCACACGCATATTGTGCTGCATTATAATATGAACGATACTTAAGAATATAGAGTATCCTGTAATGCAGGGGTCACCAACATGAGTCGCCCGCAGGCCTGTTCACGGATATTTTTAGAACAGGCCCACGGCTCCATAGCGCCACTCTCCATTGAGCTGCATCTAATTTTTTGGATTTTTTTATTTATTTATTTTTTTAAATCACACTTGCATTGGTGTAAATTTGAAAATGATAATACAGTATTAAAAAAAAAAACTTTAAAAATGTTTCACATTTTCAGCTAGCTACATTTTTTTTTTTTAGGGCAGTGGTGGTCTGGCAGCAAAAGGTGCTGGATCGCTGATCCTAAGGTTGGGGGGTCGAGTCCCACTCTCCACAAGGTTATCACTGTCCCCACCAGTGCAGCTAACTGGGTTATCAAAGGCCGGCCATGTCTCTCACTGTCTATAGTGAGAGGTTCATGTTAAAGAACCATTGCTGACTTTTGACAAGAGTAGGTGCAAAGCCGTCAGTGTGTTTCTGCCCCTTGATAAAGGGTTGTGTCAGGAAGGTGATGTAAAAACCTATGCCAAATCAAAGATGCGAATCATTAATATGACTTCCATGAAGATGGAGGCAGAGGATTTGCTGTGGCACAGCCGAAAGGAAAAGAAGAAATGTTTTAGCTAGCTAAAAAAAAAAAAAAAAAAAAAAAAAAAGATAGCTAACTGGTGTCCATAACAACAGTTGGCCTGGAGACCAGCTCGCAGCGCAGTGAAGGTAAGGAGACTATTTAACCCCGAAGAGATGGCAGAAAAAAATAGAAAAAAATTTATTATTTTCACAGTAAATGGGAGGAAGAGTTCTTTTTTTACCATTTCAAAAGATTCCTGTGCGTGTCGGGTTAGTGGGGCGACTGTTGCAATACTGGGGGCGGCACAGTGGCGTAGTGGTTAGTACGTTAGGCCTGAGTTCAATTCCCGGTCTGGGCGTTTCTGTGTGGAGTTTGCATGTTCTCCCCGTGCTTGCGTGGGTTTCCTCCAGGTGCTCCGGTTTCCTCCCACAGTCCAAAGACATGCACAGTAGGTTAATTGGCCATTTTAAATAGCCTGTTGACCTGGAGAGGGATGGGCTCCGCCAGGCCAAATCAGCCCAAGTCTCGGGGTGAAAGGCGCCCCAACGACATCCCCGGATGTTAAGGGAAAAGTGAAGTGAAGAAGTGTTGCAATACTCAAGTCACAGAATGTGAAGCGATATTTCCAAATGTGTCATGCAAGCTTGCATGCGGACTACCCGCCAGGCAGTGCCTTAGAACAGAGAAAGCCCGCGAGTTAAAGGTGGGTTTGTGCAAACAATGGTCTTTTTTCATCAAACTGGTGAAAAACTAAAAAAAAAAAAAAATTCACACATTTTTTTAATTAAGAAAAAGAAGGCATTTGCAGATGGGGAAGTTTTAATGCTTAAAGACGAGACATATCGAACGTATGTAATCTCCACTCTCTCTGATGTTCAACTGGGAGCAACAACACTGGGTGGAAGAGTGTCGGCTATTTCCGGGAACTTGGCCAATCGGCTGGACCGGGATCTCGAAGTGCAGGTGGTTCAGCATCCAGTGTGATGAGTCTATAGACAGCAGCAGTAAGGCGCAGCTGATAGTCTTTATCCGGATGGTATTTGATGATTTCTCCACGAAAGACGAACTTCTGACTCTACGGCCCCTAAAGACAACTACGAGGCAGGATTCACATCTATAACACGGTGAAGGAGTTTTTCGCTGAGAAAAAAGGTAACGTTGGAAAAGCTGGTATCAGTGACTACTGACGGGGCTCCTGCTATGATCAGCTTTGATTGCTCACTGTAAAGGTGACCCAGAGTTCCCAAACTTCATGCATTACCACTGCATCATTCAGCAGCTGGCATGATATGCAAAGGTGATCAGCTTTATAATTTATAGAAATAAAGTGAGGCATATTGATATTTATGTTTCCTGCCTTGTTAAATCATTGAACATTAACATGATCAATATCTTCACATAGATGAATAACATTAAGTATTAATAATCACATATAATTAAAGGTAAATTGGGCAAACTTGTTGTTTCAAAAGTATCGACCTGGTAGCCATTCTCATTAATTGGTACCCAAGAAGTAGCTCTTAGTTTCAAAAAGGTTGGTGTGCCCTGCTATAATGCATTATACCACTCCCATTTTAGCTGTCTCTGGCCTTCTCAAACTCATGTGCAATCTTCAGTGCAGTGTTATTGAGTCCAACGGACTGCATATTTGTCATGATGGCCACGACAATTCCCTGAGGAGGAGTCACTCTCTGGTCTGGTTCTGGAGCCTTTAGACTTTCAGTGGGTAAGACCAGTAGTACACTGCTCGCCCCTACAGCGGCTCCTGTGTGTGAGACATAATGTCTTCGCATGCGACACTGCCCATACTTCTGCTTCTTCTCCACCACAAGCCAGCCCTGGGCATATTGGCCATCTTTATCCCATGAAGCCTCAGTTTTATCCACAGGAGTCCACAAAGCTTTGGCCGCCTGTGGCTTAAGGAAACCTGGAAGGTGGTCGTTCATGTCAGTCATGTTTACTGACTGATAGCTGTAGAGCAAGGCATTTCCAAAAATCAGCAGATCACCAACTGTGGACAGGAAGCCTCCTCCAGCCCATTTATAGGAGTTGTCGACATAGGGGCTGTTCACAATGTGTGCCTTTTTATTGTAATGATAATACCTGTGGGAGGGAAATAAACACAATAAAATAAAATATGACCAAAACAGCCACTTTAACAGGAAGTAGGGAACATATCACATAACTAAGATCCTGTCATTGAATTAATTTTAAAATGAAAGTTGGCATTATGCTAATTTCGACATCTGCCCTTTTTAAGCGACGGGGGGTGGGGTGGGGGGGGGGGGTGGCGCCCTTTATCTTCTGTTAGCACCAATATAGTCAGTTAATTAAGGGGCAGTGGTGGTCTAGTGGTATAGGGTGCTGGATCGCTGATCCAAAGGTTGGGGGTTCGAGTCCCACTCTCCACAAGGTTGTCACTGTCCCCCCCAGTGCAGCTAACTGGGCTATCAAAGGTGGGCCATGTCTCTCACTGTCCATGGTGAGAGGCATGTAAAAGAACCATTGCTGACTTTCGTAAAGAGTAGGCTGCAAAGTCGTCAGCGTGTTTCTGTCCCCTGCTAAAAAGGGTTGTGACAGGAAGGGCATCCGACATAAAAACCTCTGCCAAATAAAACGTGCGAATCAGATGATTCGCTGTGGCGACTCCCGAGTAAAAGAGAAAAAGCCGAAAGGAAGACAGACATAGTCAGTTAATTGTGATCCAAGCATCTGTTTATCTATTCAACACAATGCATCTCATAATTCAGTGTTATAAACTAAGCTTACTTCTACGTACAGTGTTACTCAGTTAAAGTAAAGTGACTTTATACATATTATTAGTGCTGTGATCTGCTGATCACCACTTAGTAAACCCAGGCTCAATGTAATTTCTTGGAATTTTCTTCCCCCCCCAGTAGGAGATCGGACATGAGTTAACATTATACTTAAAATGTACATTAAACAAAAAACTTTTAGGAGATAGAGGCAAGTGGTCCCACTTTATATCATATTTTACATCATAAGCAGAAACCCCTGATTACCTGGATCGCTTGTAGATAATGGGGTCATTCTCATCTGGCACAGTGTTGAGCATGCCTAATTCGTGGAACATGTTGATCATGAGGTCCAGAAAGCGCTGACCTGCTGCTCTTTCCAGCACAGCACTCAGCAGAGTGAATGCATGAGTAGAGTATAAGAACATAGTGCCTACAGACAGGAAACAATCATATGTTACCAGCTGTTTTGAGCTTAGATTAACAAATTGACCTGAAGTCATTTAATATTTTACAGTTATTAATGTTTAGTTACCACAATGAACAACTGAATATCAATCTTCTTAATTAAAAAGTGACATCCAAGAATCATTTTGTAATAAAATTCATTTTACATCAACATCCAGTGAGCCTTTTGTTTACTTATTCATACATTACCCAGAATGCCATTCATCTGCTTGCTAATAATGGTACCAAGCTCTAGCTAAAGAAAGTGATATAGTACAGTATTACTTCATTCCTTTAGTCCTGGGGTGTCAAACCTAATTTCACTGAGGGCAGACTAGCTGTTTATTTCAAATAGATCGCTGCCACCTAGTGGAAAGATGATGAATTACATTTTATGGTAATGGATCATACAAAAAAATGCACGATGATCATATTCTTTAAAAGCTCTTGTGTTCCACATAAAAATGTGTAACTGGGCTGGATCTGATCCATGGACTTCGAGTTTGACACCTGTGATCTAGGTCCTTCTTATATTCTAGTCAAACACAAAAGGGTTTCAAAACTACATACATGCTAACACTGATATAACCAACATCATGTTTGTCATACTGTAGATTGTTAATTACAAGAGCCAAATCTTATTCTAAGTGAATAAGTGACAAAAGAACCCCTTCACTGTTGGAACTGACTTCACTGTACCTACACTGACAACAGCAAACAGAATCACGAAAAATCATGAATATTTCAATATTAATCACATTTAGTCTGGATGCTTTTAAGTTGATGAGCCAAAAGATGAAGTTATGGGAAAGAATAATGGAAGCTAGACTAAGGTCAGAGGTCAGCATTTGTGAACAACAGTTTGGTTTCATGCCAAGAAAGAGCACCACAGATGCAGTGTTTGCCTTGAGGATGTTAATAGAGAAGTACAGAGAAGGTCAGACAGAGCTGCATTGTGCCTTTGTGGATCTGGAGAAAGCATGTGACAGGGTGCCGAGAGAGGAACTGTGGTATTGCATGAGGAAGTCTGGAGTGGCAGAGAAGTATGTTAGAGTGGTGCAGGACATGTATAAGAGATGTAAGACAGTAAGATAAGATAAGATACAGCTTTATTAATCTCACAATGGAGAAATTCACAGTGGTGAGGTGTGCTGTCGGTGTGACAGAAGAGTTCAAGGTGGAGGTAGGACTGAATCAAGGGTCAGCTCTGAGCCCCTTCTTGTTTGCTATGGTGATGGACAGGCTGACAGACGAGGTTAGACAAGATTCCCCATGGACTATGATGTTTGCAGATGACATTGTGATCTGTAGTGAGAGCAGAGAACAAGTGCAGGGAAATCTAGAAGTGGAGGTATGCTCTAGAAAGGAGGGGAATGAAGGTTCGCCCTAGTAAGACAGAATACATGTGTATGAATGACAAGGACCCAAGAGGAACGGTGAGGTTACAGAGAGCAGAGATAAGGAAGGTGGAGTATTTTAAGTACTTAGGCTCAACAATCCAGAGCAATGGAGAGTGTGGAAAAGAGGTGAAGAAGCGTGTGCAGGCAGGTTGGAAAGGTTGGAGAAAAGTGTCCAGTGTGATGTGTGATAGGAGGGTATCGGCAAGAATGAAAGGAAAAGTATACAAGACGGTGTTAAGGCCAGCGATGTTGTGTGGTTTCGAAACAGTGGCCCTGGGGAAAAGACAGGAGGCAGAGCTGAAGATAGCAGAGATGAAAATGTTGAGTCTCTCTTTGGGAATTGATGGGTGGGATCAGGAATGAGCACATCAGAGGGACAGCACATGTAAGACGTTTTGGAGACAAGGTCAGAGAGGCTGGATTGAGATGGTTTGGACATGTACAGAGGAGGGATAGTGAGTATATTGGTAGTAGGATGCTGAGGTTGGAACTACCAGGCAGAAGGCCTAGAGGAAGACCAAAGAGACTATTCATGGATGTGGTGAAGGAGGACATGAAGGTAGTTGGTGTAAGAGAAGAAAAAACAAAGGATGGAAGCAGATGATTCACTGTGGCGACCCCTGAAGGGAAAAGCCAAAAGGAAAAGAAGTCTGTATGCTTTAAAAAAAAGTAATTCTCACATGACTAAGAATAATATATAAAAATAATTTCTAAGAGAAAATTAAATAACCCCCAGTGCAGCTAACTGGGTCATCAAAGGCCGGCCATGTCTCTCACTGTCTAGGGTATGAGGCTGTAAAGAACCATTGCTGACTTTCGTCAAGAGGAGCTGCATAGTGGGCAGCATGTTTCTGCCCTGTGATGGCCTGGGGAGCTGTCCAGGATGTACTCTGCTCTTGCCCGGAGTCGCCTGGCATGGGCGCCAGTAGGCTCATCAAGCTGGAGCTTAACTAGCACAGCATGGGTGATCTTCCCAGTATTTACTGGTATCCACTAATATATATATATATATATATATATATATATATATATACATACACACACACACACACATATATATATACATACATACACACAAACACCGGTATATATAATGGCACACTTGAGACCTTGCTCCAAGGTCTTAGCACCATAGTGGCCTGATGGGGATTCAAACTCAGAACCTTATGATCATAAGCCTAGCAGTTTAACCACTATACCATCAGACCCAAATGATTATAATGTAGTTATGATTAATCCATATACATGATGTCAGATTAAATTTTTTTTTTTTTTCAAAGTCTAGATCTCTGAGAACAGCTGCCCATCAAACTGTTGTCAGGCAAAATAAAACATTAACAGTTGCAGCACCTTATTATTAATTTTCCACAGGAAGCAACTCAAATTAATTAAGTTAATTTATTGTGTAGTGAGTGCACAAGGCTCACCTGGCTCGAAAATAAGTGGATCATCCTTGAACAAGTCCAAGGCATGACTCACATCCTTGAAGGTGTCTTTCAGGTAGTACTCTTCCTGCTCAAACTCTTTCTTCCTACTGCCTTGGTTTGCATCTTTACTTTTTATTCTGTTGTCCCGCTGTGGAAGTTTTTCCTTGGCCTCAACAGAACCTTTCTCTTCTTTTTGCCCTGGACGCTTCAACAGACGTTTTGCTTTCTCTTTCTCTTCCATTACTTTCTTAGGGTCCTTTTCATAGTGACGGATACCACTCAGGTGAGACAACAGCAGTCGTGGGGTTATATTGACCTGGATTATGCACAAAACTAAATAATAATATTGTTGAAGGAAATATTTTTTTCTAATTTTAGACAGAAATACAAAACAAATAAAATCATTACATTTAAAGGGGAATTAACCTCAACCCTAATAAAGGCTTGCATGGACTGTATCGTTAATACCCATCAAAACAGGCCATTCTTATTATAAGCCTCTTTTAAGAAAAAATAAAAAGGAGTAATAAAAGCTCACACAAGGGGATGGTACTGTACTGTGAAAAGTGGGACATGAATGGCATAGAAAAAACAGTTAACGCGAGAGTGTTTTGCATTGAATATATATTGGGATTTATACCACACATCCATGTAAACAAGCAAACGCCTGTTTGATAAATGTACATGTAACCCTGGGTTTAACTGGAGCATGATGTCCACAATCTCTGTGATTCAAACAAGCGTTGAGCTCCACGATTTGTGAGCACAACTGTTTTGTGTGTGTGTGTGTGTGTGTGTGTGTGTGTGAGAGAGAGAGAGAGAGAGAGGAAAATTGAAGGCACTGGGTTTCCAATTCATTAAGATTCCCTACGATTCACACATCAAGGTATGTTATGCTCTGTTAAGCTTCACTATGATCGCACCTATCACGAATGCCGTCAAATCGTAACACATTGTAATAATTGCGTCAATCAGCATGATCGTCATGTTCCATCACACAATTCGATCCCATGCTCATCATGATTTTTGCAAATTGCTCATTGTGCCCCAGTGTAGTATTAGGAGCAGATGTGAACTGGAGCACCCAGAGGGAAACCCACATTTTAAGCAAACCAACCCACTGGGAGCAAAAGCAAAGTAAAGCACACTTTTAAATTTGGCAGACTTACAATTATCATTTATATATACAGACGTTTCCCCACTTACGAACATTCGTTTTACGAACATCCGGAGATACGAACAGGGCTGTCCGAGGTCAACAGTGAAAGTGAAATGAAATTGAACAACAAGTAGAAATAGAAAAAAAATCTATAGAAATATATATCACAAATATAAGTATGAAATATGATTAAACATTATCCTGAGGTACACTTAATACTAGGCTCCTGCAGAGGGGTGTGGCTGAGACGTGCTTTACAGAGAAGCAGAACCTATACATTTCTGAACTCCTGCCAAAACTTTCAAAAAATAAACAAATTGACTCCAGTATTATAATGAACTGAGTAAGAGTGAAACTCTCTGTAAATCTGATCAGATCCGCTGTGCTGTGCTTGAGAGGAACCAGGAGTTTAAACACAGGACATAATGATATTGATGATTATGGAGAGAGAGAGAGAGAGAGAGAGAGAGAGCGAGAGAGAGAGAGAGAGATTAAAAGTGTTTAATTTCATGTCCCCCACTAGTATGAACTCTCCACCTGTGAACTGGTAATGTGTGCGCGCTGCTCTCAGAGGTCAGCATGTCTTGCACTGTTCCAGCGACGTGCAGCCTGAAGCACACCCACAGCCACCGCGCACCTCCAGATCCTACACTAACTTCATTTTGCGGCGCTGATCAATAAAAGCTGCCGGGACCGGTGGGTTAAATGGTGTGCCTTGGCGATGCCGAGTGCTTTTCATGTGCAGGATGATGTTTACTGCGGTGTCACTAACAATGATTTGTCATGGTCATGATTTAACACCATAAAGACTTTAAAGCTTCAGGCATGCGGGCAGCAGGTTGAGTTGAGTCAGGTCAACGTGGGGCTGATGAGACACAAACCATGCATCATATTGGGAAATGATTCACAAATAATCCACTAATCAAACAGAATTATCTAGGAAGCATTACACACACTTCGGGTAAATAAATAAATAAATAAATCAGATTATCTTCATGTCAAAGTGCGATTATAGTTGTCCGGTGCTCCTTCCAAGGGCAGCCGGAAGCTGATCAGTTCAATTGTCCAGTTGTAGTGTCGTCTGTGTGTGTGTGTGTGTGTGTGTGTGTGTGTGTGTGTGTGTGTGTGTGCATGAGAGAGAGAGAGAGAGAGATTGTATAGAGTACAAACTTGTAGAGGTTACTTATACAAGGTTTAAACATACGTTCCCCTCTCAGGAATGCCCTGTAACAACTTACGAACAGATTCATCGAATGAACGGTCATCTGGAACCTAACTCGTTCGTAAGCTAGGGAGCGTCTGTGTGCGTATATATATATATATATATATATATATATATATATATATATACACATATATATATATATATATATATATATATATATATATATATATATATATATATATACATACATATATATATATATATATATATATATATATATATATATATATACATATATATATATATATATATATATATATATATATATATATATACACACACATATATATATATATATATATATACACATATATATATATATATACATATATATATATATATATATATATATATATATATATATATATATATATATATATATATATATATATATATATATATATATATATATATATATATATATATATATATATATATATATATATATATATATATGTACACACACACACACACACACGAGCAATTGAGGGGCAAGGGCAAGATTGGCACCTGCTCTGCCCAGTAATTTGACATTGAGGTGTCTGAAGGAGTCTGAGTCAACTGTTGATAATGGGAGCATGTTCTGAACAACACATCTGCCTATCATTCCATTCAGTTTAGTCTTTATCAGAAGTTTATGTGAAGCTGGAGCAGAAAAATCCAGCTTTAGTTGTTGGATGGTGTGACTCCTCGTCCTTTGTTAACAGAGCTCACACATATGACTTGCTATCATCATCAACAACAGTGTCAGCAATAGTGTCTTTGGCCACTAGTTGTGTAGAAGCGTGTGCCGCTGAGAATTGCTTATAAAGGAAATGGACAAGCACTTCGCTCCAGGACATAGTGCACACTCCACATGTACATTGCCATTTACCTCAAGGAGATTAAATTAGTGTCTGTATTCCCATTTTGCAAATGACAACTTTCCCTCCAGACTCACTATTGCTGCAGCTTGCTCTACTAGTGAGGCGGCTGTGTAAGCTCATGGTTTGGTGTAAACACTGCCTTAGAAAATCATTAGTTATGCAGTCTCGCCGCGCCCTCCTTCCTCAGCAAAGGAAAAAAAAAAACAGCTTTCCAGTTCCTATGGCTGAATGCCAAGTCAATGACAACAGTTTCGATAATTGATTGTCAGTAATGGCATTGTAATGTTGGAAATAATGATTATGTAGAGATTACCCATTACTGGAGAAAAAAAATGATGTTAGACACTGTTTATTTTAACGTCATTATTCCCATCATTGGTTGTTATTAAAATATATTTCGTAAAGTTGTTTCTTACATCCTTTCCGTCAAACTGTTTTTTAGGGAATTCAGGCACATATTTTTGGACGGGAGCATCCAGATCCAGTTTTCCATCTTCCCACACTCGAGCAACAGCAGTAGCGGTCAGAGATTTACTAATACTGGCGATCCTCATAACAGTGTCCACATCACAAGGCACTCTGTTCTCCAAATCAGCATACCCTATACCTGGAGAATCACATTGAAAGTAGAAGAAATGTGTTACTTTTAATTTCTTACTTTTTTATAATCATAAGAATAAAGTTTAAGCTTGAAGAAAAACTGAAAACACACCGACACGGCTACATACCATCACCCCATACTTGAGTCCCATCCACAGAAACTCCAATAACTATTCCAGGAGCTCCAACTTCATCCTGTTAGCAAACAGCACATTATAGTCAGTGTTACAAAGTGAAGAATTGTCCACAACATACACAAGAATTTCTCAAGTACTGTAAACCTTTTGACTGCCACAAGTTATTAATACAGCCCTCTTCTTACGAAATCCCCAGAATTCGAAAAATCCAGTATGCGAAAAACATTTTCCTAAATTTTTTTCCTCTATATACGAAACAAGTTCTTCTTACGAAAAGTGCCAAACGTGCCATTGAAACATTGAAATGCGCAATCCAAACATTAAAACGAGCCATCCAAACATTAAATCGCGCCATCCAAACATTAAAACGTGACATCCAAACATTAAAACGCGCCATCCAAACAATGCATGAGTTGCTGTCTCATTGGCTGTTTCCCAACATCCCGCCTTGCTGGCCTCCCATTGGCCAGGAGGGAGCTAAATCTCTATAGTACTGTACCCCCATAAAGCTTGTTTGTCACACGTGTAAAGGAGAGTTGTACTGTTGGTTCGTGAGTTTTTTGAGACTGCTCTCTGCAGCTTATTTTTCGGTTTTTTAAGTTGTTTAATTCAGTAAATGTTTAATAAATGTGATGCGTTCCGCCAAATGTGGACAAAACATGGCTCATCCAGACCTCCAATCAAGCAAACAAGTGAATGTTAAGTACTACGCAAGTACTCATAGCGCACTTACCTGCTTGACAGATCGGAGGTCTGGAGGAGACGCCACTCGCATTCGGCGGAGCGTGCCACAAATGTGGCGCTCTCCGTCGAGTGTGGGCGGCATCGTGACTGACACCGGAGCCCCCAAGACAGGGCGCGGCTCATCCGGACCTCCGATGAAACAAGTGAATGTTGAGTACTAAAGCTCCGGTGTCAGCCACGACACCGCCCACACTCAGCGGAGCGTGTCACAAATATTTAATAATGTTTAATATTGTTTGGTTAATAAAAAAAATTGGTGAATAAAAATGTTTAATAATGGTTTAATTCATAAATATGTCAATAAAATGGTTTAATATGTTAATAAAATGTTTAAATGGTTTACTAAATAATTTTCTTTTACTTTTAACACATATTTCATACAAAATTGGTGTACTTTTATAATTTTTAAAGGGTTTATGGGGTAGTATTGGGAGCCTTGGAACGAATCACGCGTTTTACATGTAAAATGCGCCTCTACTTACGAAAAAGGCTCAGGAACGGATTAATTTTGTAAGAAGAGGGCTCACTGTATGACGCTCCCCGACTTACGTTTTTAATTGGTTCCGGATGGCCGAACGTAAGTTGAAAGTGAACATAAGTTGTTACAGTGACGTATGATGTGTGACATATGATGCTCATACTGTATTATACATCCATAAATCCCATTACCGTATCTCATAAAACATCCCTAAATCAATTATTATAAACACAACATTGTAAAATAATAAATATATCAAATAATATCAACATTAATTTCAAATAAGTCACTTATTTATACCGAGTCACTTTACATGAAGCTTAAAACAGCTAATCAATGCTTACAATATGTGAGGCGCTCAAAAAGTAGTATACTTGCGAAAGTCGTGTACTTGCTGTGGGTTATATGGACTTTCGGTCTTTCAAGTGCACAAGGGTGCCGTTGAACTCGTTTAGAACACAGCCTGCACTGATGTGAATCACCAACCATATTTGCTTAGGGTTACAAAAGTCCGCAAAACAGTGTAAACACAAAGATCACAGAGACGACGTCTTAACACAAGGGTAACACCCTATATAAGTGAGATATATATATATATATATATTATATATAAATGAACTGGGAAGAAGGAGGGGCACGTTCAGTCTATCGTTTGTAAACAATGGACACGTCATTACGTCAGCGTACTACGTAGGTACGTCTAAACTCAAAATTTGACTTTTTTTGTGGAAAAAAAAATTGAAAAAAAAAAAATTCAAACGTAAAACGGATGAACGCAAGTCGGGGAGCGTCTGTATATAGATCCAAGTACCGCCTAGAAGCAGAGCTCCATATGATTTCACTTAACACATTTTTGGTAAGAACTCTTAAACTCCATACAGTAGGCCCTTCACTGTTTGCGATTTTGCACTCGCGGCTTTGCATTTTCGCGGGTTGCCGAGCAACTGTCAAGTGATTCAACCAATGGCTATCCCCGTTCTTGCTGATTGGTTGAGATATGTATACGCCTTTTTCCTTATTTGTGCACAAGTTGTCAATGAGACTTTTTTTTAGTGTGTTTTAATTACCAGTTAAGCTCTATGATGCCACTCAAACGCCAGCTAAGCGCCAGAAAAAGGTAATAACGTTGAATGTCTTTTCTGAAGAAATAAGACTTTCTCCTGAAGAAATGAGTTTCCTCTGAAGTGCCTGAAGAGGAATAATCATCTGAACTGTTGTAAAGCACTTTAGAATTAAAGTCTTTTTAGTACAGTACCTAAGTTAATGTTTAGAATGTTTGTGTGTGTGAATTTATTTACTGTGGTGTAGCATGTTTATCTTTTTGTTTATCCAATTTATTACACTTCATGTTGTTTTATCTTCTTTTTGTTATGGTCTGTGTTTTTGGGCGACTTTGATTTTGACGGCTGTGCTCATCTAACTCCGTTTTCTTTCCGCTCCGGCTGAGGGGCCTGGCTGAGCTGCTCGTGGCTCACACCTGAATTCACTATTCTCCCAATATGAATTCATCTACTCCCAATAAACCCAAGCACACCCACCTCTGCGGCACAAGATTAACTCACATCACTCGTACTGTATTCGCTAACTCTGTTCTCTGCCCGCTCCGGCTGAGGGGCGTGGCTGAGTTGTCCGGGGCTGAATGCAGTTCACCTCAGTGAAAGCGCACTGCTTAAGTGCTTCCCCTTTGAATAATAAATCCACTCTGCTGTCTCACTCTGCATTCTGGGTAAGGCTGAAAGCCCATTACGTCACACTTTAATGTTTTTTTATGTACTTATTTCATACTCAACTTTCACTTGCGCGCTTGAAATTTCGGAAGTCCGGATAAGCCACACCTTGTCCACAAGCACCATACGTCACTTGAGTCAAGTGCCTACACAAATAATGCAGTGCCCCCCCCCCCCCCCCAGTGGGCGTCTGATAAGTATTTTTAACCATTAATGTGTTTTTGTTGATTTGAGCCATTCCTATGTGTGTAAAAACACAAATGACGGATAAAAAGCTTGAATGTGTACTGTATATGCTGTGTAATGTTTATATATTTTATTAATAAATATCACAGTACAAAATTAAAAAGTTTTTCTTAATCATTATTATATTTACTACATTAATACTGTATTAATGAGTAAGACTGTCTATAGAATGTGTTTAAGAAGCATATTTTAGGGCATGTAATAGATACATAGTATTTTACTTCCATTTGATCATTCGCGCATGTAATATGATACATGGTGTTTTACTTCCGGGTACAGAACTCGTGGATTATCTTCATTCGCGGGAGGGGCCGGAACCAAACCCCCGCGAATAACAAGGGCCTACTGTATACGTATCCTAGGTATTGAGATTTCCTTTCAGCTTTTTCCCTTTCTCAGGGGTCGCTACAGCGAATCATCGCATGTTTGATTAATTCATTTTAATAACTTGTTTAAAGAAGGGAATAAAAATGAGGTAACCAAACACGTGTCTTAATCTCAACATGTAACGTACACCATTTAGAAACCGTAGGTTTAGAAAACATTTCAATAACACAAGAATACGATTACATGCTTATTTGTGAATTGAGAACTCTGTAAAATGTATGATTTGCTGAGAGATTCAATGATAATTATCTACAAAACAGCGAAGAAATCGTTTATCCTAGTAAGAGTGCAAGCGAGTAACCGTGGGACGAAAGAACCCACATGCAAGCTTCATTATAATCACATGGTGAATGCACCGAAGAGATTTACTTCCGTAAGCATGTTATATGTGCCAGAAACATCACGTGATTCTTAAATGTGATTGGATTAGAAGACTTACTGTTCAAATGAGAAACTGCGTAACAGTATTAATTTATTTTGCCACCTAAAAAAAAAAACCCAAAAGATACCTCCTGCATATCGTAGATAGAAATCTGTTTATGTTGTTATATATTTTTATTTTATTAAAAAAAAAAAAGTTTCTTTTTGGATCGAAACAAGTAACAGTATGGAGGGGGAAATAGAGCAGAATTTACCATCACTCGGACACTCATTCCCATTATGCTACATACCGGCGTATCAGCACAGGGTTCCCATGGGACAGGCAGATGGACACGAAGTTCTTCTTGACGTTCTAAAAGCAACTTTATGCTTAAATGATTGTCCCTTATCAATGGACCACCACATAGGAGCTCTGTTATGACGCAACATGATTTCACTTACAAATTAATAAATCCAGCCCAGCAATCCCCATAAAATTCCTCCTCGATTTCACAATGTTAAAGAATCATTTTAAAAATTCCTGGATCTGGAATTCCTGGAAATTTCATAAAAATCTGCACATAACTTGTAATTCTGCTAACAAACAAACATACAATAAAAAAAACATGCAATATAAAAAAATAAAATAAAAACTGCACATCCAATGTGTCTGTTATAATACTGTATACCATGAAATCAGGGCAGTGCCAAAAAAATGTTCGAGCCCAATGTCACAGTGAACACACTCTCTACCAATTAGGATAAAATAACTTCATTATGCTTTTGGAACATTCAGCTCAGGCTTTTAAATAAATTTTCCTACAGTAAGAGAAAACCTGCTGAGTCAGTCATGCTGAACTACCAGTTGGTCAAGTTGTTTAAAGGCACTTTTGGCAGCTGGTAAGTGTGGGTACAAAGGCGATGATTTCTGAATTAGTCATCTGAAGATTAAGTTCATAATTAGGTTACACCTTTAACTGATCCCCTTTGGAAGAAAGTTCACAAAAAAAAAAAAAAAAAAAAAAAAAGACAGCATAGAGGTAATGATATGTACAGATGCTCCCCGACTTATGTTTTTAACTGGTTCCGGACGGTCAAACGTAAGTTGAAAGTGAACGTAAGTTGTTACAATTATGTAAGACGTGATGTATGACGCTCATACTGTACTATACAGCCACAAATACCATTACCATATCTCATGAAACACCCCGAAATCAATTATTATAAATATGTCGTTGTCTTCCTTTCGGCTTTTTCCCTTTTACTCGGGAGTCGCCACAGCGAATCATCTGATTCGCACGTTTGATTTGAATTATTATAAACATAACATTGTAAAATAATATCAAACAATAACATTAATTTCAAATAAATTATATTCAAGCAAAATAATTTCAAATTGATAAATTTTAATCAAATTCACTCATCAAATACCAAATACAGTATCAAATATAACCTTTAACATTCTCTATGATGCGATGTAAATTTCTGCTTGTAAATGGTTCCGATGGTCGACGGATGGTCACAGGACATGAAGCTGAGCCGACTAACTTTACATGAAGCTTAAAACAGACAATCAACACTTACAATATGTGAGGCGCTCAATACCGAAAGTAGTGCACTTGCTGAAAGTAGTCTACTTGCTTAAAACAAAGCGCGGGTTATACGGACTTCCAACCTTTTAAGTGCGCAAGGGCACCATTGAACTCGTTTAGTACTCAGCCTGCACTGATGTGAATCACTGATGTGAATCAGCTGAGCAGAGAGTTCTCTTTCTTGGGTTTTCATTCATTTTCCAACTCTCTTCGCTTAACTGAATATGCATGGTACATTGTGCCGATCTGAGCAGATACTTAATTCATCTATGTGTGTGTGTATATATATATATATATATGAACTGGGAAGGAGAGGCACGTTTGTAAACAATGGACGCAGCGTCATTACGTCTGCATACTACGTAGGTACCTCTAAACTCAAAATTTGACTTTTTTTTGAGAGAAAAAAAAAAGTAAAAGCTTAAAAACGTAAAACGGACAAATGTAAGTCGGGGAGCGTCTGTATAGTAAGCTGGATCTGGGTATAATGTGTGATAATGTCACGCATGATAACTCAAATGTGCAATGTGTTAGAAAAAATAAAATTGAAAGAAACACTGTCTCACTCAATCATTTGCTGAACCACTTAATCCTACAACTAGGGTTGCGATGATCTCAGCTGGGACACTGGGAGAAGGTGGGGTATGCCCTGAACGGCTCACCAGACCATTGCTGGGGAACACACACTTCACACTTACATCAACATTTACGGGCAATTTGGAGCAGTTAATTAGCCTGATGTACATGTCTTTGGACTGTGGGAGGAAACCCAAGTACCCAGAGGAAACCCACACATGCGCAGGGAGAACATTCAAATTCCACACAGAAACACCCGAGCCTGTGACTCGGACCCAGGGCCTTCTTGCTGTGAGCCAGACGTGTTAAACACTATGCCACCCATGTCTCTAAGAGCTATTTATTAATTTAATTAAGTAATAAGGACTTTGGAAAATAACACCAGATGAACATGTTCCAGCAGCTTGAGCATTGAAGCAGCTGGAGTTTGGGCAAATTAGTGATCAGATGCTACCTGGCTTAACCAAATTGGATTTTTTTTTTCAGCATTGAAGTGAAATAGAGAGGAAATGGCATAGAGGTTGATTGTGGTACAATTAACAAAAGGTGCAAGTTTAATGCAGTGCTTCTCAAATAGTAGGGCGCGTTGTGTGATGCCGGGGGAGCGAGTATGACCTTGGGGAACATGGTTTTCTGGAATCGTGTAAGAGAATTAAGTGTAATTGAACTTCAACTCCAGTAGTTTGCAGTGGAACTCTCATTATCGCGGTATGGCGTAGCGGTTTTTCACACGAGCAACAAACAATATGAAGTGCGGGGCAGTGGTGGTCTAGTGGTATATCTAGTGGATCGCTGATCCAAAGGTTGGGGGTTCGAGTCCCACTCTCCACAAGGTTGTCACTGCCCTCCCCAGTGCAGCTAACTGGGTTATCAAAGGCGGGCCATGTCTCTCACTGTCTATGGTGAGAGGCATGTAAAAGAACCATTGCTGACTTTCGTAAAGATTAGGCTGCAAAGTTGTCAGCGTGTTTCTGTCCCTTGCTAAAAAGGGTTGTCACAGGAGGGGATCTGACATAAAAACCTCTGCCAAATCAAACGTGCGAATCAGATGATTAGCTGTGGCGACTCCCGAGTAAAAGGGAAAAAGCCAAAAGGAAGACAGACAAGCAATATGAAGTGCAGTAAACAACCCCTCAAGAAACAACACGGAAAAGTTTCTAACAGGAATGAAGAGAAAGGTGGAGAGAGAGCTATTAAGACATAAATAAGTTGAATGAGTTTATATAAGGATGTATTTTTTATTTCAGGCACATTGGTGCACTTTAAATCTTTTCTGTTACAGATTAAAAAACAATATTAATGAAGTTTTTAAATAAGTTGAATTATATTTCTTTCTTATTTTGTTTCTAATGTTAATAAAAGATACAATGTTATGCAGAGGTTTACTAATAATTTTATAGACAATGCTAAAAACCTATACCAAATCAAATGTGCGAATCAGATGATTTCGTGGTGACCCCTAAATAAAGCCGAAAGGAAACAAGTAGTCGCTTGCGGGGCGTGAATTTATTTTTTCTTCCTAGAGGGGGCGCCACATAAAATACAGTAATTGAGAAGAACTGGTTTAATGAGATGTTTAAACATACTTAAAGAAATAAAAATGTAGATATGAGACAGACTGAACTTGAAACCTGAACAGAAAAAAATAGAGATTTATTCCTAAACAGTACAAACAGGGAAAACATGTCAATTTCCTGCTTGAGTTTTTAATCAGAATACGATTCCTTCTTCTGTATATTTACTTGTGAACAGAACAAATTCATTCAAATGATGGTCGTTCAGAGGAAGAAAGTGATTGTGACGGCACCTGTACCTTTATCCGCTGAAGAAGGTCTCGACTGGTTGCTATGGCTACCTCGTATTTGGAACTAATATGAGACTTTATTGTTTTTTCATATTTACATTCACACCTCTCGTAACGGTACACCTGATATTTCAGTCCCAGAGCTAACATAAACCCGGTTCCGATACCCAGAGCCCATAAATAGCGTTTCCTCTCCTGAGTGAAGAGTAAAATCCTCCGTGTTATTGTCAGGCTCCTCTGCTGTTGTGCTCTTACAGCCTTCTGAGGTAAAAAGCCGCTGTTCCGGGCACAGGACTTACACCGGGATAAACCTATTAACCACGACATCGCTATCTGAACAAAAACAAAAATAAAAGCAGAACCCTTAAAGCTAAATGCATAACAAACAATTGGCACATATGAAACCAAAGGTAACGTGTTGTCGAGATGGATTATGGGGGAATAATTCCGAATAGAAATGTCGCCGCCAATGAATTCACAGAAAACCCCCACGAGTTTATTATAAAAAGTATATATTCTTTATTATCAATATTATTTTGAATTGTAATTATAATTATAATTATTTTACATTTTATTGAAAAAAGTATTCTACACGTAATTGGGTCTTTTATTTTGAAATAATTTTCGACTCAACATACGGTGACAACATACGTCAATTACGGTTTATTACGATTTTAACTACGTTTTCCTTTATTAAACTACGTTTCTAACGGTGTGAATGCGGTAGCGGACTGAGAGCATGTGTGAAATACAGTATTCCTTTAAGTAGTGCACCATACTAATACTGCATCAGGGCGAAGATATCCTGTAATACTAGATTGGTCATGGCACTTGCGAAATGTCCCTTAAAATACACTGCCCTGTCAAGACTGCAGGAAGTGCAAAATATTAAAAATTATAGAAACAACTTTCGCTCCTGTACTGTTAATCCTAAAGCGAACTTTCAGTTTGTCTAAAATTTCAAGTGTAATATAATTCCAAATTACATTAAACCATTTTCTTTAAATCACCTTCCAAAACTGATTCATTTGAAGGCTATTTTTCTCAAAACTGTAATTTTACAGTTACAGCAATCTGACTTGTCAAGGCAGTAAAGATATCCCATAGATATAGACAGAATATAAAATCCCAGATATAGGGGCAGCAGTGGTCTAGTGGATAGGATGCAGGATCACTGATCCTAAAGTTGGGGGTTCAAGTCCCCACAGGGTTGTCACTGTCCCCCCAGTGTGGCTAACTGGGTTATCAAAGGCTGGCCATGTCTCTCACTGTCTATGGTGAGCGGTTCATATAAAAGAACCATTGCTGACTTTCATATCAACCCATCTACTCTGCACTCAGATACATATACACTTTAATATAGGCCAGTCTACAAAGTTGCTCCATTCTTTTCTTTTATTGTTTAGTAATTTATACTATTTATGTATCTATTTATTTATTTACTTATATAATATATATGTATGTGTGTATGTTTGTACTTGTATCTACTTTTGCACCCCCTACTGATGGTACCTCAAGAGCCTGTAACAGTGAATTTCTCCATTGTGAGATTAATAAAGCTGTATCTTATCTTAAAGAGTAGGCTGCAAAGCCGTCAGCGTGTTTCTGTCCCTTGCTAAAAGGGTTGTGACGTAAAAACCTATGCCAAATCAAACGTGCGATTCAGATGATTCGCTGTGGCGACTCCCGAGAAATAGGGAAAAAAGCCGAAAGGAAGAAAGAAAGAAAGAAAATCCCAGGTATACTGTAAACATTTTATAGTGAAGGGCAGTGGTGGCCTGGTGGTAAAAGGTGCTGGATCGCTGATCCTAAGGTTTGGGGTTCGAGTCCCACTCGCCACAAGGTTGTAACTGTCTGCCCAGTGCAGCTAACTGGGTTATCAAAGGCCGGCCATGTCTCTCACGGTCTATGGTGAGAAGCATGTAAAAGAACCATTGCCTCACGCCGGTCCCAAGCCCGGATAAATGCAGAGGGTTGCGTCAGGAAGGGCATCCGGCGTAAAACAAATGCCAAATAAACTATGCGAATCACAAGAAAGAATGACATACCGGATCGGTCGAGGTCCCGGGTTAACAACGCATCGCCATCAGTGCCGCCAACCAACAGGGTGCTGATGGAAATTGACTACTGTTGGTCGAAGACGCCGAAGAAGGAGAGGCGGAGGCGCGGTCCGCTGCCAGAGAGAGAAGAGGAAAGGCATGAGTCTAGGACTGAAAGTAGGGACTTTGAATATTGGAACTATGACAGGAAAGGTAGAGAGCTGGCTGACATGATGCAGAGGAGGAAGGTGGACATACTGTGTGTTCAGGAGACCAGGTGGAAAGGTCGCAAGGCTAGAAGCATAGGAGCAGGGTTTAAGCTGTTTTATCACGGTGTGGATGGGAAGAGAAATGGAGTCGAGTCATCTTGAAGGAGGAGTTTGCCAGGAATGTTCTAGAAGTGAAAAGAGTGTCAGACAGAGTGATGAGTCTCAAGTTAGAAATTAAAGGTGTGATGGTCAATGTTGTTAGTGCTTATGCCCCACAGACAGGATGTGAGCGAGAAGAGAAGGAGAGATTCTGGAGGGAGTTAGATGAAGTGATGCAGAGTACCCCCAGAGGTGAAAGAGTGGTCATTGGGGCAGACTTCAATGGACATGTTGGTGCAGGAAACAGAGGGGACGAGGAAGTGATGGGTAGGTTTGGTATCCAGGACAGGAACGCAGAAGGACAGATGTTGGTAGATTTTGCAAAAAGGATGGAAATGGCTGTGGTGAATACTTTCTTCCAGAAGAGAGAGGAGCATAGGGTGACTTATAAAAGTGGAGGTAGGAGCACACAGGTAGACTACATCTTGTGCAGGCGATGTAATTTAAAGGAAGTCAGTGACTGCAAAGTAGTAGCGGGTGAGAGTGTTGCCAAACAGCATAGGATGGTGGTGTGCAGGATGATGCTTATGGTGAGGAAGGTGAAGAAGGCAAAGGCAGAGCAGAAGACAAAGTGGTGGAAGTTGAAAAAGGAAGAGGTCGGGTTGTCTTCAAGGAGGAGTTGAAACAGGCTTTGGGTGGTCAGGAAGTGCTTCCAGATGACTGGACAACTACAGCGAATGTGATCAGGGAGACAGGTAGAGAATACTGGTGTGTCATCTGGAAGGAAAGTAGATATGAGACTTGGTGGTGGAATGAGGAAGTGCAGGAGTGTGTACAAAGGAAGAGATTAGCTAAGAAGAAGTGGGACATTGACAAACCGAAGAGAGTAAACAGGAGTACAGGAGACACAGCGTAAGGCAAAGGTAGCAGGTCAAAGGCCAAACAGAGCGCTGCTTGATGAGTTGTATGCTCGGCTGGAAAGTAAGGAGGAGAAAATGAATTATACAGGCTTTACAGCAGAGAAATAGAGATGGGAAGGACGTACAGCAAGTTAGATTGATAAAGGACAGAGAGGGAAATGTATTGACTGATGACAGAAGTGTGCTGGGAAGATGGAAAGAGTACTTTGAAGAGCTGATGAATGAGGAAAATGAGAGAGAGAAAAGAGTAGAAGAGGTGACTGTTAAGGACCAGGAAGTAGCAAAGATTAGTAAGGGTGAAGTGAGGAGGGCATTGGAAGAGGATGAAGAATGGAAAGGCAGTTGGTCCTGATGACATACCGTGGAGGTATGGAAGTGTCTAGGAGAGGTAGCAGTAGATTTTCTGACAAGAACATTTAACAAGGTCTTAGAGAGTGAGAGGATGCCAGAGGAATGGAGGAGAAGTGTGCTGGTGCCCATTTTTAAGAACAAGGGAGACGTGCAGAGTTGTGGCAACTACAGAGGGATAAAGTTGATGAGCCATATGATGAAGTTATGGGAAAGAATAGTGGAAGCTAGACTAAGGGCAGAAGTCAGCATTTGTGAACAACAGTTTGGTTTCATGCCCAGAAAGAGCACCACAGATGCAGTGTTTGCCTTGAGGATGTTAATGAGAAGTACAGAGAAGGTCAGACGGAGCTGCATTGTGCCTTTGTGGATCTGGAGAAAGCATATGACAGGGTGCCGAGAGAAGAACTGTGGTATTGCATGAGGAAGTCTGGAGGGCAGAGAAGTATGTTAGAGTGGTGCAGGACATGTATGAGAGATGTAAGACAGTGGTGAGGTGTGCTGTCGGGTGTGACAGAAGAGTTCAAGGTGGAGGTGGACTGCATCAAGGGTCAGCTCTCAGCCCCTTCTTGTTCAAGCTATGGTGATGGACAGGCTGACAGACGAGGTTAGACAAGATTCCCCCATGGACTATGATGTTTGCAGATGACATTGTAATCTGTAGTGAGAGCAGAGAACAAGTGCAGGAAAATCTAGAGAGGTGGAGGTATGCCCTGGAAAGGAGGGGGAATGAAGATTAGCCTCAGTAAGACAGAATACATGTGCATGAAATGACAAGGACCAAAGAGGAACGGTGAGATTACAGGGAACAGAGATAAGAAAGGTGGAGGATTTTAAGTACTTAGGCTCAACAATCCAGAGCAATGGAGAGTGTGGAAAAGAGGTGGAGAAGCGCAGCAGGCAGGCTGGAATGGTTGGAGAAAAGTGTCCGTGTGATGTGTGATAGGAGGGTATCGGCAAAAATGAAAGGAAAAGTGTACAAAACGGTGTTGAGGCCAACGATGCTGTATGGGTTAGAAACAGTGGCCCTGGGGAAAAGACAGGAGGCAGAGTTGGAGGTAGCAGAGATGAAAATGTTGAGGTTCTCTTTGGGAGTAACGAGGATGGATAGGATTAGAATGAGCACGCCAGAGGGACAGCACATGTAAGACGTTTTGGAGACAAAGTCAGAGAGGCTAGATTGAGATGGTTTGGACATGTACAGAGGAGGGATAGTGAGTATATTGGTAATAGGATGCTGAGGCTGGAACTACCAGGCAAAAGGCCTAGAGGAAGACCAAAGAGACGATTCATGGATGTGGTAAAGGAGGACATGAAGGTCGTTGGTGTAAGAGAAGAAGATGCAAAGGATAGGGTGAGATGGAGGCAGATGATTCGCTGTGGCGACCCCTGAAGGGAAAAGCCGAAAGGAAAAGAAGAAGAAGAAGCTGACTTTCAACAAGAGTAGACTGCAAAGTCGTCAGTGTGTTTCTACCCCTTGCTAAAAGGGTTGTGTCAAGAAGGGCATCCGACGTAAAAACCTATCAAACATGCTATGGTTCGCTGTGGCGACCCCTGAGAAAAAAGGGAACAGCCGAAAGGAAAAGAAGATATTGACAAAAATATCCCATGGATAAAGACATCCTTTAGATATCGACAACCCTATTTGCTTCTGGCAGAAATGGATATTGTCGCACTGTGTTAATACTGCAGGATTTTTAAAAACTGTATGAGTGTTCATTTCAGCTTGTTTAAGCAAAAAAATGTGAATATTTTCAAGTGGTGATGTTTTTTCTCTATATATTGTGTATGTGTTACCTTAAAAACTTTATTGCAACCAGTCAGCCCACATTATCTGGTGTCAAAAGCATATAGCATGTAGGATTTAGGCTCCTGAGTGGCACATCAACAAGGTGCGTAACAACCCAGAGATCACAAGTTTGAATCCGTGTTAATGCCACAGCCGTCTGTAGCCTTGGGAGCAAATTGGCCAAGCTTTGACAGGCTCATTTCCCACAGGAATCCTCAGCCAATCAGGGCATATAATGACCATTTCCCTCCAAGTATATTAGGCCACATCCAAACACGCACGCATGTTCGAAAAGAGGCAAGTATCTAGCATTGGGTGATAGAAAAGGCAAGACCCGATGGTGGGAATTTGGATATGAATATATTAGGGAGAAAATGGGGTGTGGTGGAGTATATAGCACATACTGCCTAACAATTAATATTTACGTTATGATCTAAAACCATGATGTACGTATACACCGAAGGAAGCTGTGGGTTTGTAACATCATCTGTCTGTCTGTCTTCCTTTCGGCTTTTTCCCTTTTACTCAGGAGTCGCCACAGCGAATTATCTGATTCGCACGTTTGATTTGGCAGAGGTTTTTACGTCGGATGCCCTTCCTGTCACAACCCTTACTAGTAAGGGACAGAAACACGCTGACGACTTTGCAGCTACTCTTTACGAAAGTCAGCAATGGTTCTTTTACATGCCTAACACCATAGACAGTGAGAGACTGCCCGCCTTTGATAACCCAGTTAGCTGCACTGGGGGGGACAGTGACAACCTTGTGGAAAGTGGGATTCGAACCCCCAACCTTTGGATCTGTCTGTCTATACCTCTTTTTAAAAAAGTCTATCGAATAAAGTGCACACTCACACAACCAATAACAGTTGTTAGTGAGCAGCCATAACAATATGACCATGAAGATTAGTAAAGCAATAGGTCTCCACAACTTCAGTTTAAATTAAAATCTGAACCCATCTATTAAAGGAGAAGATATTAAGTCTTGTGATATTGTGGTGTAGTATTTGTGTTCTTCGTACAGATATGGCTAATCAATGAGACTCAGGAATCTTGAGTTTAATTTGTGTTTCAAAGTATTCAAGAACTTGTGGATTAATATAGGAGCCATTAGCAATAGATTTTTTGGCTTGGTAGTTATTTGATTGATTTGCCACTTTGAACAGCATGTGAAAAATCATGATAAAATGTGACCCATTGCTTTTACAAAATCTGTCAGCTTTATTCCATAAATTTATGCATTCCATAAAAATAATGTCCATCAATACAATATAGCATTACAGCGATCCCTTGCTACTTCGTGATTCATTTTCTGCGGCTTCAGTGCATCGCGAGTTTTTCAAAAATATTCATGGAAAAATAAAAAAATAAGGAAAAATAGGGGAAATGCTGCAAAAAAGGGCCAATTATGCAAAAAAAACCCCAAACAAACAAAAAACCCAACCCAAACCCCACCAATAAATCTACTTACATTTTTATGTGAGATGCGCATCTGTGTGCGCGCACGTCTGTATGTGTATGTATTTATATTTTATTTACATCTTATGCATTATTTTTGAATGTTTGTTATTAAAAGCATTGAATATGTATTTACTGATATTGTATACACATATACACATACGTCAGTCAGTGGATGTCGATCCTACTTCGCGGAAATTGGTGGTGGTGGGGTCTCTATCCCCATTAACATTCGAAAGTGAGGGATCCTTGTATATCTCTTCTTCATATTTCACTTTGAAATTTTCAGCTATATTTTTGCACGTTTTTATGTTGTGCTTTATTAAAATTACTGCAACAATTATAATGAAGGACCAGTGACGTAGTGCTTGGCACGTCCACCTCACAGCAAGAAGATCCCAGACCCAGTTTCCTGTTTGAATCCTGTGCTTTTGAAAGGGACTCGTCTGGAATTCATGTTCTACCCACAATTGTGTGGGTTTCCTCCAGATACTACGGATACATCCACAATGCAAAAACATGCACCTTAGGCTAATTGGCTGTTTCAAATAGCCCCTAGGTCTGAATGTGAGTGGATATGTTGGCCCTGTGATGGACTGGCAAACTGTTCAGGATGTAGATAATGTAAATAATAAACACTGCAATTTTTATAAAACTCTTCTAGAGTGTAATGATAAAGTCTGACACACATTAATTGATTTTTTTTTAGGCTTTTTAAAGCTTGGCTGCGGTCTTCAATATATCACCAGGGTGACAGACACGCAGACACACCTCATTCGTTTGCTTTAGAAAGCAGTAATGCACCAGTGAAAAATACTGAAAGTTCAAAAATAATTACTGCAGTATTACATTTGACTTTTATGCAAGTTTGTTACTTCTGTCCTTGCTGTGTGCCACTCAAAATACATGTTGTTAAGAAGCCCAAAGCACATCTTTCAGCTATTGGGAACAACTACTCTACTGAATCCAAACTATTCGAATGCATAACCCACAACATTGAAGAAATAAATGATGTACATCTGTGCAAAAAAAGTGATAAAGAAACAAAAAGAGCCTTTATTTAAGAAAAATAAAATAAATCTTTGATATACTGTAATTGAATGAATTCAAATGGTAAAAAAAAAAATCCCAGGCTTTAGAAAATCTAAAATGGTGTGATTTTATTTATATTTTAGCTTTGTACATTTTAGATATGACACATTTAATACATCCATCTGAAAATGACTTTTGAAATGCATGAAGCACAACCAAATATGATTTAATAATCGTTCAGCTCATAACACAGACATTTGACCCATACTGGTTTCATTATGGGCAAAAAAAGTATTTTAAAGTTAATGCTGTCTGGCATTTTGCACTGAATAGAAGTTGAAAATAAACAGACACTAGATGGGGATCGTTCTGGCATAGGTTACTACTGGCACCTGAGTAAAACCCTAAACCAAAACGCTAAACAGGTATAGAGTCTACGATTTGCAATGTAAAAAGCTACAAACTGCTCGACCTTTGTCTTCACAGTAGCACCAGTGTACATGTTGGAAACCTAATCCAAATATACACTAAAGGAATCTTTGGATTAATAAAATACATCTACTTCATCTAAACTTGGCTTAAGACTCAACCGTGTCCACTTTCAGAATAACGTGCATAAATTGAGGCTTAAGTGCAATTTTTGAAAACTTTGTTATTTTTATGGAAACAACAAAGCATGTGCATAAACAGAGTAAAAAAAAAACAAACAAAAAAAACGAACAAGTACCAGACTATTACTTCAGAAACAATAAGTGTAAAACAAAATGTCAATACACATGGCACGTGTTGCAATTAGAGAACAAAAGAGAAATCACTCGAGTCACAAAATGCAGACAACGTCAGGTGTACAGGCTTTTCACATATTGTTCAACTCCAAGAGAGTCTGTTCCAACATCTGGTTCATATCGAGGTTCTCCTCTTTAGCATGTGACAGTTTCTCTGTTAGAACATCAAGTGTTAAAACAACATTAATATCATCAGTGATCATGTTAGGACAGAACAGAACATGCACAGGTACTACAGTTACATCGATGTGCAACACTTGCTTTAGAATGTTATTCAGTTAGCAATAAAATACAATAAGCATGGTACTTGACCCTCTCTAAAAGACAGGCGAGGAACTCGGAGACCATGCAACACTGACCATAGTTAAAGTTGATGCACGATCTCTGTTTATTTAAGGCATGCTTATTAACTACAGCATGCATCAGCAAGATTGTAGATTTCACGACCTTATAAACACAGTGCTAGATCACAGATTATTTGTATCAGGCTGTAAGTATGATTAACATATTGGAGGCTATAATGTTCTAAAATATGGTGTAATCCCACCTATCTTAGTTTAAATCATACATTGCTTGGTTATTGATATGGAACAAAACAATTGCCACTAGATTCAGTCCTCATTCAAGGCCAGTCTTAGTTCGCTAGCGAGAACACGGTTTTTCTCAAGTTGCTGGTAGAGGTGGTCTGTGCAGTCAGGCAGCATGTTAGGGAAGAAAAAAAAGACAAGAATATGAAACAAAGAAAGGACAGCTATCGTACAGAAAGAGAGTTAGTACAAATTCAATGGACTGTAGAGTTTGATAAGGGCAGAATATTTATAAAATAGAAAACTGTGAAATATATTCCTCTTTGAAAAAAGAGAAGATGAAAAAGAAACAACTGCTAAGTGATCTGTCCTGATTTCCAAGACCAGCCCTGGACACATTAGACTTTCCCCAACTCAAACATTCAACTGAGTAAGGACTTGTTAGCTGATTAATACAAATGTTGGAAACAGGAAAAATATTGAT
The DNA here is from genome assembly GCA_024760905.1 of Plotosus lineatus. Taxonomy (NCBI): domain Eukaryota; kingdom Metazoa; phylum Chordata; class Actinopteri; order Siluriformes; family Plotosidae; genus Plotosus; species Plotosus lineatus. The sequence goes on from CM045742.1 coordinate 22,289,239, forward strand.
ATGGGATGAGAGCAGATGCTGCAAAAAAAAAAAAAAGGAAATATTATACCACTTGATTCACTGAATGAAGTGTCTTCTCTAAATAGTTCATTATTACAATTTATTAATTTGGAGCTGTACTGTAATTAAGCACTAACCAACAGAAGATTCTTCTGCATTCGTTGACTTCTCAATAAAATGGGATTAGGGAAAAAGCATCACTAGAATCAGAGAGGAAGGGTTTGCTTTCTTATAAAACTAACCTCAACCTACAACTTCCCCATGTTTTCCATGGCATTAAACTTGCATAACATGCTGCTCAGTCATCCATTGTGAACTCACCGTGAATGTAAATTAAAACCAATGGGATTGTCATTAATATCCTTATCCGAGTGTTGCCGTTGTCTTCGCCGACCACTAAAATACATACACTGTCTAATCAAACTAATCTGCAGTTTGGATTTAAATTATAAAATATATATTTCATCTCTAATTTATACAGTGACTAACTTCTCATTTCTTAAACAACCATGTTGATGCCGTGTATGACGTTGTTGTGTTTCATAAAGGTCAAGTAATTAGCTTGCATCAAGATAAGTATGACTGCTGAATTAGAGAAATCGAAGAGAACCAAAACAGGACTAAATAGCTGTACTTGCCTTGCAAAAACTATTCATTAGTGATTATTTAGAATAAGAGGCTTCAATTTCCTAAAGAAAATAAAGGTTACATGATCGGATTTACCATAAAAGTCCCGATTTACCCAGTCCCAGAGTGCTGGGTGCATGAAGTAAAGCACTGGTCATGCATGGTGGCCACTGTTCAAGCCTCTGGAAGCAGTGTCATCATCTGGGTCTGCTTCAGCAGGTCAAGGCTCAGCAACATTGTGTGGGAACGCAATGAAATCATGTCATGACCTGAATGGCCTTCTGACGAAGCAGGTTATCCCATCAACAGGGTTTCTTTCTTGATGGCACGGATATAAAATTTAAGCTTAAATAGAGAAAAAAATGGTTCAGGAAGCATGTGGGATAATTTACGCACATCAGCTCAAACCACAGAAAGAAATATTAATTCCATTGAAAGTCTTTGAGATGTGCTGGAGAAGATTACAGAGTAGCTCAAACTCATGACATCAGTAAAAGAGCTGTGCAAAACGTTAATGTTGTATCGCCACTTTTTATGCCTCCTTCTGCTTCAATATCATCCCGATTGTAGAGGGGTTTCGGCCATACTCCTTTGCAATTTCGCTCAATCGCATCCCACTTTCGTATTTTTTTATTATCTCCTGCTTCACTTCAATTGATAACGGAGCCCGCTTCTTCTTTTCTGTGTCACCGGGAATCACTTTCTTTGGGTCCATGATGGATAACAAAATATAACGCTGCAATGATCAATCTCAAAAAAAAACTTCCAAGCCAACAGTCCTGTTCAACTCTCCTTCATGCATGTGACAAACAGGAAGTATGGGTACAGTAAGTATGGGTACAGTTCAACTCCCTCCTGGCCAATTTGAGGCCGGCGGGGTGGGATGTTAGGAGACAGCCAATGAGAGAGCAACTCGCGCATTGTTTGAAAGGCGCATTTGAATTTTTGAATGGCGCGTTTGGCACTTTCCATAAAAAAAAGGTTGTTTTCGTAAAAAGAGGACGAAAATTTGGGAAAGTGTTTTTCGTAACCCGGATATTTCGTATTCAGATGTTTTCGTAAGTAGAGGGCCGACTGTATACATTTATTGTTGGCTGGTTTGATGGCTCATGTATGAGACAATTTTTGAGTAAGAAGCTTTGAAAACTATATTTCTAATGGTAGACATGATATCAGTACAGGGTTCCCTTGCTACTTCGTGCTTCAATTCATGTGGCTTCAGTGCATCGCGTTTTTTTTTTTTTTTAAATATCCATCGCATTAAAAAAATAAGGAAATTAAGGAAAAATAGGGGAAAATGTTGAGGAAAATTCCACAAAACAAGGCCAATTATGCAAAAAATCCAAACAAACAAAAACAACCCAACCCCCCCCCCCATCAAAACTACTTACATTTTTATGTGAGATGCACATCTGAGTGTGTGCATGCGAATCTATGTGCACTCACACGCATCTGTATGTATGTGAATTTATATTGTATTTACATGTTATGCATTATTTTTGAATGTTTAATTGTTGTTATAAGCATTTATAGCACTGAATATGTATTCATTGATGTTATATACACATAAATGTATGTATACTTCAGTTGGGGGGGAATCCTACTTCGCGGAATTCGGCGGGGCGGGGGGGGGGGGGGGGGTTCTCGGTCCCAATTAATCGCGGAAAGTGAGGGATCATTTGCATGCATGACATTTAATGCAGTGACTGATTTATTCCCAATAATAAAACTACTGAAGTGACACCTTACAGAAATGTGAAAATATTCATACTGATTCATCTGAATAGGAGATAAAGATGAATTTGTTTACAAGCGCGTGCCTTTAAGTCACAGTGTGTAATCCCCTCTCCACACCCGAGCTTTATTACCAGTGTTATCCTATAATTACCACAGGAAGGAAATAAAATACATGAGATAACAGTAGGCCATCTGGATTTTATTTTAGCCACTCAAATAAATTAAAGGACATAAAAATGAAATTAAAACAGCACACACAAAAAGAAAAAGGACAAAAAAGTGAGGAGATATAGTTTTACATAGAATGAAGAATGTTTATTTTTACACAGTGCTGAAAGAATCAAAAGGTTCTGTACAAGAGAGAGGAAAGCGAACTAACACAGAAGGATAGAAGAAGTCAGAGAAACGAGAGGAAAGGAAAAAGGGAAAACAGACAGGTAAAGGGAGAAAAAAGACCCAAGGAAGAGCAGGGTGATGCCGCTCAGCCAAGAGGAGGCGTCTTTGATGGAGCGTAAACAACTTATCTGTGCAGGAAAAAGGAGCAGAGAGAATGTGATAAAATTGTCTCACTCAGGGTCTGAGATGATGCACAGCACACACAAGAAAAGGGAAGAAAAGCGGCACTGCACACACGATCCACAATGTCCATCACAGGACATCACGCAACCTAACACGTCGATAGTACAACAAACAACTGATAACCAGAGCTCAGTCTGAATTTCCTAATATGGAACGTGGCTAATTTATTGTATCCTAGATCTCTAGATAGACGCAATTCTATGCTCAGATTGGGGGGGGGGGTGATTATGGCTTGTTCTCTGGTGAAATATTTCATGATAACAAAATGTTTCATTTCATGAGGAACCCCCACCCCCCTTCACTCGTAAGAAACACCACTTGAAACTGGAAATGTGGAAATTCTAGTTTTTCCAGCTTAGGCTAGTTTCCCAAAACAAAAAATATAGAATTAAACTATAAGAAAATGCAACCCCTCTCCGCAGCTAGGCTTTACTTCGCAAGTTATATACAGTAGGCCCTCGTTATTCGCGGGGGTTTGGTTCCGTCCCCTCCCGCAAATCAAAATAATCCGCGAGTTCTGTACCCGGAAGTAAAATCCCATGCATATTACATGTGCAAATGATCAACCGGAAGTAAAATACAATATATCTATTACATGTGCTAAAATATGCTTCTTAAACACATTCCATAGACAGTCTTACTCATTAATACAGTATTAATTTAGTAAAATGTAGTAATGATTAAGAAAAACTTTTTAATTTTGTACTGTGATATTTATTCATATCTATTTATTAGTGAGAAAGTATTAATATATTTATTAGTGAGCAAGTGATGATTGTGCACTTGCTCACTTGAAAGATCGGCAGTCCGGATAGGCCACGCTTTGTCTCACAAGCTCCGTGTGTCACTTGCAACAAACACCTCACATTCAAAAGGGGAAGGACTTAAGCAGTGCACTTTAATTGAGGTGAGCGTGCGGTTTGTATTTACAGGGAGTAGATGAGGGGACTTAATTCAGGTGTGAACTGCATTCAGCCTGAGCAGCTCAGCCACGCCCCTCAGACGGAGCGGGGAGAAAACAGACACACACAAACATTCTAAAAATTAATTTAGGTACTGTACTGGAATAATAATTGAAAAAGACTTCACTATACACTACACTATAGCTTTACAACAGTTCAGACGATTGTTCTTCTTTAGGCACTTCAGAGGATACTGCCATTTCTTCTGGAGAAAATCTTATTTCTTCAGAAGAGACATCCAACGTCATTACCTTTTTCTGGTGCTTAGCCGGCGTTTTAGTGGCATCATAGAGCTTAACTTGTAATTAAAACACACTAAAAAAGGCTCATTGACAACTTGTGTGCGAATGAGGAAAAAGGGGCATATACATCTCAACCAATCAGCAGGAAGGAGGACAGCCATTGGCTGCATTTGAATCACGTGACAGTTGCTCAGAAATCCGCGAATAGCCAACGGCGCGAGTGCAAAACCATGAATAGTCAAGGGCCTACTGTAAATTCATATCTGATCACAGGTCATGGAATAACTGTTGAATGTACAACTTTTTTGTACATTTATGCTGAATGTATAAAAAAAAAAAATGTAAAAATTGTACACACAATGTTTATGGAATGATGGGAATTCAGTGTGCTTTTCCATGTCATGGTTTCTATTTTAACACACACACCTTATCGTTTCTATAGTAAATGACCAGCGTTCCCATTGAGGAGAATTGAGCTTGGGTCAATACTATGTTCAGATGATTCGGACGCCGGAGGCATTGGTGGTGAAGGGGGTCTAGGAGACCTCCCTCAGAAATCTTTTCAAAATTTGCAACTGAAATATGAAATCTGGGGCCATCAGTAGACAAAAGTGTTGATTTAAAAAAAATTAAAACAAGAATAATTTGTGCATGTACTGACAGAATTTCAGTGGTCTGAAGTTTTATTCATAGTTCATATGTAGCTTACCATTTATTACTTAACTAGTGAAAACAACAAGTTATAATATCAACTCGAAATCGGTAATAAAAATCATCTTCCGATTCAGGATCTCTGCCTGACAGCCTTCATAATGCTTGCAAGTTTCTCGTCTTTAAGCTTCTCCAAGTGTTCTAATGTTATCATGATCAGAGACACCGACATAGTCCCACTCAGCTTCAGTGGAACTATTACTACTGCTAGCGCTTTCCTTCTCGGTATTCCGGCTACATGCTGTTGATGTACCGTACTTTGTTCATGTAAAAAAAAACAGTCCATTTTAGTCTAAACATTAAGAGAAGCATTCATAGAATGCATTCATTGTGCACACAACATAGTGGGTCCTCGGTGGTACGGGAGCCAGTCTGCCCCGAAATGTCTCATTCGTGAATTGGTGTATTTCCGATAGATGCCAAACATTTTGACAGCTGTTTAATGTTATTTATGAACATGTAGATTGTGAAACTTTAAATAAAACCAAGACAGAAAACATTACTGGCACAGCACCAATAATTCCTTATGCCAATCTAAAATAATTTGCGCCACTGTCGCACCAATTTAGCCTAATGGGAACACTGACAATGGCTCATTCACCGAGACCTGTATTGCAGATGCACATGCTACAAGTCTGATAATAAATAGATTGATTTTTTTTTTACACCATAATAAAAATAAGAAAATACTTAATCTGTCATTTTTGCAAAAAAACTGTGACACAAGAGAAGAGAAATAACATGTCAGCCCATTTTGTTACAGAATATAATCCATCCACACAAATCCAACACAAAGTTGCACACTGATGATAATACAAAATCAGCTATCCTGCAAAATGTTAAAGTCATTACTAAACCTTCTAAAACTATAGTCTTGGTCCGATTTAAAGCAATAATGGAAGACAGAGTCCACATAGAATGACCCTTGAATATGCAGTGCACTTAAAAATACAGCTAGGGTGTAGAATGCAGTGAGCTGGAGAGAGAGACACACACACACACACACACACACACCGAACAAAAAAACAAAACAAAAAAAAACGACCCACGCTGACTTACTGAACAGCACACTGACCAGTAAACATCACATACTGTACTGTCATCTTAGTCTCAAACACCATGTTGAACTACGGTTCACTGAGCACACCACACCACACCACACCAAAGTTGACAATGTTAGTTGGAACAGAGCAAATCACAGAAGATACACACAGGATGTCCTTCACAACAGTATTCAGGGACATACCTCCCCTTTAACAATACTACATTGTAAGTGCAACGTGTGTACATTCTCTAGGTCAAGGTGAACACTGCATATTATTTCTATTGTATCAATTATTAGTGGAGATGCTAGTCCTTCTCAAAAAATTAGCATATTGTGATGAAGTTAATTATTTTCTGTAATGTACCGATAAAAATTAAACCTTCATATATTTTAGATTCATTGCTCACCAACTGAAATATTTCAGGTCTTTTATTGTTTTAATACTGATGATTTTGGCATATAGCTCATGAAAACCCAAAATTCCAATCTCAAAAAATTAGCATATGATGAAAAGGTAGTCTAAACGAGCTATTAACCTAATCATCTGAATCAACCAATTAACTCTCAACACCTGCAAAAGATTCCTGAGGCTTTTAAAAACTCCCAGCCTGGTTCATTACTCAAAACCGCAATCATGGGTAAGACTGCCGACCTGACTGCTGTCCAAAAGGCCATCATTGACACCCTCAAGCAAGAGGGTAAGACACAGAAAGAAATCTCTGAGCGAATAGGTTGTTCCCAGAGTGCTGTATCAAGGCACCTCAGTGGGACGTCTGTGGGAAGGAAAAAGTGTGGCAGAAAACGCTGCACAACCAGAAGAGGTGACCGGACCCTGAAGAAGATTGTGGAGAAGGGCCGATTCCAGACCTTTGGGGACCTGTGGAAGCAGTGGACTGGGCTACAGGTGCCGCATTCCCCATGTCAAGCCACTTTTGAACCAGAAACAGCGTCAGATGCGCCTGACCTGGGCTACAGAGAAGCAGCACTGGACTGTTGCTCAGTGGTCCAAAGTCCTTTTTTCAGATGAAAGAAAATTTTGCATTCGGAAATCAAGGTGCCAGAGTCTGGAGGAAGACTGGGGAGAAGGAAATGCCAAAATGCCTGAAGTCCAGTGTCAAGAACCCACAGTCAGTGATGGTCTGGGGTGCCATGTCAGCTGCTGGTGTTGGACGTTTTATCAAGGGCAGGGTCAATGCAGCTAGCTATCAGGACATTTTGGAGCACTTCATGCTTCCATCTGCTGAAAAGCTTTATGGAGATGAAGATTTCATGTTGGGTCTGGTGTCTCAACTTCTCAATATCCCACAGATTCTCTATGGGGTTCAGGTCAGGAGAGTTGGCAGGCCAATTGAGCACAGTAATACCATGGTCAGTAAACCATTTACCAGTGGTTTTGGCACTGTGAGCAGGTGCCAGATCGTGCTGAAAAATGAAAATCTTCCTGACCAAGTATTGAGTGCATAATTGAACATAATTATTTGAAGGTTGACTTTTTTGTATTAAAAACATTTTTTTAATTGGTCAGATGAAATATGCTAATTTTTTTGAGATAGGAATTTTGGGTTTTCATGAGCTGTATGTCAAAATCATCAGTATTGAAACAATAAAAGAGCTGAAATATTTTAGTTGGTGTGCAATGAATCTAAACTATATGAAAGTTTAATTTTTATCAGTACATTACAGAAAATAATGAACTTAATCACAATATGCACATTTTTTTTTAGAAGGACTAGTATTTCAGAGCCTGGTGTAAACCCTGTTTTATTACAAATCAGTAAAGTTCATACAGAGGTTAAAAAAAAAAACAGCACACTACTATACACTGCCTTCACAAAATCTGGCTTCACTGCTGAACACATTACAACGCTCCTCACACATGAAAAACTAATGACTACCTATGAAATGTACAGAAAAGGAAACTACATGAAGTAGCACATATACGCAGCCTTTGCTGCAGAGGTGAGAATGTGCCACAGACAATTAACGAACTTTCAAGAGGAGCAGTAAGAGTCACAGCAGCCACTGATCTTGCTGAGTAACAGAGACAGCAGGCAGTTTTACAAAAGTAGATATGGTTGATGGATTAGAACATGGTCAGAGATGAAGGGATTGGATGAAAATGAGGGCGAGTAGGCGGAGAATGGAGAATGTGCAGGCAGTGGTACAAGCAAACAGGGTGCATAAATTACATTGAAGTCATGTCGTTGAGAGCGTGGTCCAGCTCCTCGCTGATAGCTTTGTACTTGAGTTTCTGGGAATACAACTCATCTTTTGGGGGTGAAGTGCAGGTAGAGGAAGGGGAAAGAAAGGGGATAGAGGTGGCAGGGAGGTGGGTGAAGCATCCATTCCAGCAGAATGACAGGCCCAAGAGAGATAGGCGGGCGGACAGACAGACAGACGGACAGACAGACAGAACAGAAGAATGGGGAAGGAAAAAAAAAAAAAAAATGAAGCCATGTCAAAATTCTCAAAGCTATAAAGAATATACCTACAGTACATGTTCCGACCTCACAGTCCATTTACTGTCAGGCCAATGACACAATTTAAGGAGAAACACCATTGCCTACACCACTAATATTCTTTTTTTTTTTTTTGATTGGTGAGTTTATATCACTAGAGGACACGTTTCACTCACCGGGTAATAATTCTAAAAATACACATTAATGCATGAACTAAATGACTGGGAGAATGAGAGTGACTGCATTATAAATTGTTTATATTTACGTCTCTGTACAACTAATCAGCCATAAGTTTAGTCTGTCCTGTGAGGGCTGGTCAGAAACTGAGAATATTGTTTTGTATATTTATTATGTTAAGTTCATCACACAGAATGGAATTTAAAAGGAGCTATACACAGAAGGACAGTTTGATGGAACAAATAGTAAAGCAGAAAGAAGAAAAAAAGCTTTCTTGAGGTATTAATTGTAGCATAAAACTAGACAGCTATAACAAACCCAGAATCCTGCAGTGTAAAAAAAAAAAAAAAGTCATACCTTCCAGGTCATCAATGGTCTTTTCAAGCTTGGCTACTGATCTCTCAGCAAACTCAGCACGAGTCTCAGCCTATACATTAGGAGAAAAAAAATGAGCTGAAATGCATAAACACAAACACGTGTGTATAAAATTCTATGATAAGAGCTATAAAATCTCACCTCCTTCAACTTGTCAGTGAGGACCTTGATCTCTTCTTCATATTTATCTTCCTTCTGTGAGTACTGTAAAGGGAAAAAGAAAGGGGAAATATATCAAGATTAACAAGCGCAAAATACCCAACATGCAGCATGTTACCTTGATACATTGATTTATAAAAAAATAAAAATAAAACCTAAAAGTATAACACCTTTCAACTCAATTAAGCTTATTTGTTATGCTTTGCTATGTATGGTAGTTTGAAGATACTGAACCCTCATGTTGGTATAATAGAGTAGATTATATAGTCCTGCACCGACACAACACAGAAGGATGAAGCTTGATTGGGGAATAGGGGTTTTCAGGGAACCTGATTCACTCACTCTCACATCCACACACACACCCACCTTCTCAGCCTGGGCCTCCAGAGACTTCAGGGTGTTGGTCACAGTTTTCAACTCTTCCTCAAGCTCAGCACATTTGCTAGTGTTTTACATAAAAGGATGCAAGAAGAGGGAATAGACAAGAACGGTAGATGACAAAAGGAAAGGAGGAAAAGATAGAGGACAGAAGATACAGGTAGATTGAAAGACAGAATGGGTTGGAGTTCCAAAAGTCAGACAGAGACAGAAAGGTAAAGAAAAGGGAAATGCATCATTAAAACCCCCTGAAGTGAATGAAAACAGAATGTAAACAGTGACAGTACACAGTGTCCAATAAACCCCCAACAAAGCAGGATTGCAAAAAAAAAAAAAAATGAGCATGTGAAGGATTAATTCCAGATGATTAATTCATGCTGATAGGATCGGTATGAAGCCGTCCAGATATGGCATCCCTGCTTGGTTAGTTGGGTAATATAAGGAGGAAAATAAACCTCAAACGGTAAAAGCAAGGAAAGCAAAGCGTTTTTTTTTTTTTTTTGGAAGGATGGAAGCAGGAAAGGTGACTTCAGAGTGAGGAGGCCTGGCAGTGTTAATGTTAGTAGTAGTACCTTCTCTGCTGCTGATTTTAAAGGCCTAATGCATTGTTCCAGCACATTGATCTCTTCCTGTAATCTTCGCAGGCGTCTGTGAGTGTGTGTGCACAACACAAGGCCATTCCAAACAGGGAAAACATGCAAGTTAAAAGTATGTGCAAAATAAAAAAAAATTATTATATAGAATGAAAGCATAACACAATTGCATTAAAGCAGCAGCAAAATCTTAGGATTTATAGACAGGAAGTACAACATGTGGTTATGTTGTGCAAATACAGGCAAAAACATGTTATAGCAGATCAGTAGGGTGATACAGGATAAAACAGCAATGAGGTGGCTCACCCCTCAGACAGCTCTGCACGCTCCTCTGTACGCTCCAGCTCACCCTCAACAATCACGAGCTTACGGGCCACCTAAACACAACAGCCAGAATAGAAAGCACACACACAATATATTCATTGCAATATCTGAAATAACTTTTTTTTTTTTTTAACTCAATCCAGATTTCATAGGCTTATACTGCATCTCATAATGGAATTTTCCCCACACAAGCCTCATTTTGCAGTGTCTCACTGCATTTACTTGTATATGAACGCATTTTAGTTATAAAATATATACAGTTTCAAGTTAAACTGCAAAACCTGTTTGCGTAAACATGCAGCATGTTCACGTTCCCTTACAGCTCCCATTTTATTACAGGGATTCCTCACTTTTCACGGTTAATTGGGACCAAGATCCCCACGCGACCATCGAAATCCGCGAAGTAGGATCACACCCACCCCACTCCCAACCCCCGACTGACGTATACGTACATGTATATGTGTATATAATATCAATAAATACACATTCCATGCTATAAAATGCTCATAATAACAATTAAACATTTAAAAATAAAGCATAAGATGTAAATAAAATATAAATACACATACAGACACGCACGCACGCACACAGATGCGCACCTCTCTACAATGTAACTAAAGGTAAAGGTTTTGGATTGTTTTTTTTGTTGGTTTAGGGGTTTTTTTTGCATCATAAATGGCCTTGTGTTTTAGGCATTTTTCTTAATCTTTGCCTCTATTCTTCCTTAATTTCCTCAATTTTAAATTCGATAAATATCTTTTGTTATTTAAAAAAAAAAAAACAAAACAAAAAAAAAACACGCAACGCATTGAAGCGCAGTCTATTTATGGCAAGCCAAAGTGAGTTTACTAAGAACTTATAAAAGACTAAGTTTTTCTATAATTAAAACAGAAATTACGAATTTGCACTTTTCACAAAAACAGAACGCAAAGAAATAATTTCACTGTTCTAGCGATTAAAACTATAAAAACAAATGACTATGGAATTGCAGAATATGGGAGTTATGTAATGAGGCTACATGTTAGCACAGCTAGCGGCACACCTTTTATACAAACAATAAAGCAAATAATCAGAAATATCATGAATAATACTAAGAAGGATTAATTTTGTCGTAAAATTTGGAAATAGCCGCTGGAAAACACCAGGTTCCATAATGGTGAAGACCAAAAGTGTTATTCTTTAATGTGAGGTCATCTTGTAAACATGGTGAGCACCATCACACATCGGCAGACATCCTAGTTCACATGCGTATCCATCAGTCAGCTGAGAAACACACCTCCTCATATTTGCGGTCAGCTTCCTCAGCAATATGCTTGGCCTCTTTAAGCTGGATCTCCTGGATTTCCATCTTCTCCTCATCCTTTAGGGCTCTGTTCTCAATAACCTTCATGCCTCTGTAAATTGGGGGGGGGGGCAATGACACAGACAGGAAGGTAAGGAAGGAAGATGGCAAATACAGCCAGGGAAAAATGAAGATCAGTGTCTTCGGTCATGGGAACTGATGACTTTTTTTATATATATATATATATATTTTTTTTTTTTACACTTAAGCCATAGTGGTTCATCAGGCCAGTGCTTAATCCCGGTTTCCATAGCGTGAAGCGACGAGGAGTACAATTCCTCCTGGATGGGACGCTAGTCCATCGCAGGTTACCTTCCCAGTATATTTTTACTGGTACCCATATATACTGCTGGGTGAACAGAGGCACACTTGTGGCTAAGACCTTGCCCAGGGGTCTTAGCACAGTGGGGGTCTAACTGGGATTTGAACACACAACCTCCTGATCATGAACCCAGCACCCTAATCACTACACCACTGGCCCCAGGGATCCTTTATTGTACAAACACAAATGTCACCTTGACACTATTAGGATTACAGTGATGTTTCAACAATAATGCAGAGTGGGAGTCTCACTGGGATTCGAACACACAACCTCCTGATCATGAGCCCAGAACCTTAAGCCCTACACCACCGGCCCCACAACTCGTATCCTAACTCTAATTCATTATGCTACCACTGAAATGCTACATTCACGTACACCATTTTGAGTCTGATGCAAACCAAAGCTTATTTGAAAATTGTCCACCATTAACTGGCTGAAAGGAGAGAATAAGATCCATTAGGACCTGAAGTGATGTCTCTGTGTTAGAGGATCAGTACATGAGGGTGTGGGGCTACGCTGCACAGAGGGGCTGTGTGTGAGGCGAACAAAGAAAGGGAAACACAGCCTTGTGCCATGTGAACTGCTCTTTATTCAGTGCCATGGTGCCACTACGTAAACTGCTCACGTCTGTTTGGGCCAACAAATGGCATCACCAGGAGCATGACTTAATAGATACAGCTGCAACATTCCGAAAGCTGATATTCAGAAATTATTTCCTGACCATACACAGAGAAGATATTTATTTATTTTTATTAAACCACGACATAGATCAATATCTTGTCAAACTGGATGTGATAGCTAGATTGCTAACAAACCAAGATGCCGTCATTAACAGGTACTAAATGTAGAGTAGAATGTGTAGACATGTTATCAAATGTGCACAAATACAACTGTACTGTGGTCACTGTACTAAAAAAAGCTGACGGAAGGATGTGCCAGAGTGCAATATGTCTATTTTTGCTATTTATGCCAATCTGTTATAAAGGCTGGTACTGTATACTATCTTACACATCTCACCTCTCGCTCTCATCAGCAGCCTTCTCAGCCTCCTCCAGCTTCTGCAGGGCAGTGGCAAGACGCTCCTGTGCACGATCCAACTCCTCCTCAACCAGCTGGATACGTCTATTAAGAGAGGCTACATCACCCTCAGCCTAGGGAAGGACCACAACAAAACCACCATAAGATGTGAAGGACAAAATACACCACTTCTGTCACCAAAAATGGAGGATGTTTACCAATAAACACAAGGAACTGGAGGGCACTTGCTGTCAGATTTTAAAAAAACCCACACGGAAACAAGACGGATGATTTCCTTGGATAAGTCTCCCATTTACTCTCATCCTGCATATGCTGGCAATAGCGTGGACCAATGTGAAATTTTACTGACTATTCACAGACTTAATTGCACAGAATTAGTTCTGTGAAAGATAAAAATAAATGAACTGACTCAAAAATGTTTTTTATATTTTAATTTAAAGACAATGTATCCAAGACACTGTGTTCACATCAGATTGACATTATCTACAGCAGCGATTTCCAAATCTAGCCCTGGTGGAGCCTCTGTCCTGTATATTTTGATGCCTTCTGTGCTCCCTTACACCCACTTCACTTCACAAAAAGAGATTTGAATTAACTAAAATAGTAAAACAAGTTGAGTTGGTGGGGGGGAAAAAAAGATGACACTAAAATGTGCAGGACAGGTGGTGCTTTAGCAACAGATTTGGGACCCCTGAAGCACAGTACTGTATACTGTTTGTCCCTCAGAATCTTGGGATAAGCTTGAGCCAATCCCAGCTGACTATGAGCAAGAGGTGGGGGTACATCCTGACACGTCACAGCTCTACAGCAGGGCTGACACAAACACACATTTATAAAAGCATTTGCATACACAGTCAAATTGGAGCAGTCAGATGACCTAATGTGTGTGCAATTGGACTGGACAGGGAATCCGAGTACCAAGGTAAACCACACAGGCACACAACGTGTTCAAGCTCCATAAAGAAAGACTCTTAAATAAGATTTAAACCCAGAACCTTCTTGCTATAAGGTGACCGTGGTCAAATCACCATTCTCTCAAATGATATACATATACTGTACTGCAGGGTGAGCAATACACTTAAAAAATCCTAAGACAATTTTTTTTTAGAAAGCTTTACAATATATTTCACAATATTTGGAAATACACTGCCCAGCCACAAAAAAAATTAATTATGTCAATTAAAAAAAACAAAACAAAAAAGAACACTACATACTAATATTTTCTTGGAGGGCCTATAGCCTTGATCACAGCATGCAATCTCCATGCCATCGCTGCTCCAGGTGGTCTGGTCAAGGCTCAGCAACATTGAATGTGGCAATAAAAATGAAGTGTTTTTAACCTGAATGTAGTGAATGAGCAGGTCATCACAGCAATGGACTTTTTCCTCTTCTGATGTGTGTGTGTATGTGTATATACACACACTTTCTTTCTTCCTTTTGGCTTTTTCCCTTTCTCAGGGGTCGCCACAGTGAATCATCTGATTCGCATGTTTGATATGGCATAGGTTTTTACGTCGGATGCTCTTCCTGACACAACCCTTTAGCAAGGGGCAGAAACACACTGACGGCTTAGCAGCTACTCTTTACGAAAGTCAGCAATGGTTCTTTTACATGAACCTCTCACCATAGACAGTGAGACATGGCTGGCCTTTGATAACCCAGTTAGCTGCACTGGGGAGGGGGGGGGGGGCAGTGATAACCCTGTAGGGACTTGAACCCCCAACCTTAGGATCATCGATCCTGCCCCTGTATGTGCGTGTGTATATATGTATATTATATATATATATATATATATATATATATATATATATATACACACCAAAAATAAAAGGACAGTACAAAGACTTTCTATTGAAACTCCATTTATCACTACAGATCTGTTTCGAGGGGGTGGTGAAACCATCCTCTCTCTTCAGGTGATTATAGAAGATAATCTTCTATATAATTCTTCTATAATCACCTGAAGAGAGAGGATGGTTTCACCACCCCTCGAAACAGATCTGTAGTGATAAATGGAGTTTCAATAGAAAGTCTTTGTCCTGTCCTTTTATTTTTGTTATTTGCTCTACCAAAAAGTATTGAGCACTCTCCTACGGAAGGATCTACTCAGAAAATCCTCCATATATATATATATATATATATATATATATATATATATATATATATAAGAAAGCAAACTGCTATAAAATGGGGACTCAAATAATGAAAGAGTGGTTCAGTGATTGAGGAATCAGTTTCACATTTGTATTGGCAGGCATGCCAGAGTCCTAATTTTAACCTTAAAAGATTTTGGGATGTGCTGCAGAACACTTTATGGAGTGGTTCAATTGTCCAGGAGGATTGAACCGAACACTGAATGGAAATAAATATTCTGTTGCTTCAGTTTGTTGAAACAATGGCATGATGTGGTGTCAGCAATACTAGAAGCGGAACAACAGTTTCCTTTATGCAACTTTTTTTTGGTCAAGACAGATGTTAAAATAAACCTATTTCCATCTGATCAGGAACTAGCCATATAGGTAACAAAAGAATAGGTTTACTATTCCTAAGTACTGTGATTATTCATCATCCCTCACATGCTCAGAAATATTGGGACAAACTGTGATTTTGTTCATCTTAAGACATGCTTTCTACCTCTTTTCAATGACTGCAATTCATTTTCTGAACCACATAATCCTATTTAGGGTCGTGGGGAGGCTGGTACCCATCTCAGCCGACTATAGGTGAGAACAGCGAGTACACCCTGGACAGCTCAACAGGCCATCGCAGGGCAGAAACACACTGATGGCTATGCAGCCTACGCTTGACGAAAGTCAGCAATGGTTCTTTTACATGCCTCACACCATAGACAGTGAGAGACATGGCCGACCGTTGATAACCCAGTTAGCTGCACTGGGGGGGGAACAACAGTGACAACCCGTTGAGGGGTGGGGCTAGAACCCCCAACCTTGAGATCAGTGACTGCCCGGGTGTTACCTCAATTTGTAATTATTGTTTTTCTCATTTGACAGGCTGGCGGTGCAGTAATTAGCACTTCTGTATCACAGCAAGAAGGTCCTGGGTTCGAGTCTCAGGTTAAAGTGTTTCTGTATGAAGTGCTTGCACAGGTTTCCTCCGAGTACGTATTCCAGTTGCCTCCCACAGTCCAAAGTCAGGCACATTAGGTTACCTGGCTCTTTTAAAATTGCCTCTCAGAGGGTGTGTGTCCGTCCACGAGCTGTTCAACCCTAATTGGGCTAAGCAGTTCTGTCAGTGACCGAGTGTTGAGAATTCATGCATGTTTGTCTGTGTTGTGTTTATTCTTGGGATTTTGTACAACATCTGTTGTTGGATGTGCTAAATAAATAAATCTGACTTTGCTTTCTTGGAATTGTGTAACTTATACCTTTACGATATTTAAGTGATCTTTAAAAAATACAATCATATTGTATCCACCTTATATTATTCTAAATGTCCACAAATTTATTTTCAGATAACATATTCATAGGCTACGATTTCAAAAGCAGCATCTTTAATGATACCCCTCTTCAGTGGCAGGTAAAAGGACAGCTTGGTATGTGTCTTGTATATTCAGTTAAACAAAGTGAGCACAAATGCTACTCAGTTCTAGAAAATATTATCTAAAGATTGTTCTAACCCCTGAAGTAAACGATAACCCAGAGCAGCCAGTCCATTGTGCGGTCTCATTCTGGCTTAACTGCACATGGGTACAACACAGTCAGCTGACGTAACCTGGCCTAACCACTTGCAAAACAATGCAAATGAAAAAGAAAGAAAAATAAAGAGACTCAGAGCTGATGGAATTACACAAGGCCAAAGTGCACCAGGTGCTCTCAGTGACAAGGAACTAGAGAGCATTTGGTATAAATAGATCCTCAGTATCACATCTGCAGTCACAGATGACTCATCCCGGCTGTCCTGGGCTTAGTAATTAACTAAAAACTCTGGAAACTGACTCGAGTCTGGTTCACTTACAGATCAAGAAACTGTTTCCTGGTTGTGTTGAAGGTGGCTGATGGAGCTCCGTTCACCTCTGCATGGAGCCCATGTTGCCCTTATAAGGCAATTGGTTCGCAGATGGTTAGTTCACGAACACGACTTCCACAACAGGAACTTTCATTTTCTATGATCAAGCACTTCAGGGTTTCAAAAAAAAAAAAAACTAATCACAAAAGGACAAATGTCTAGATTGTAAAGGCTATTAAAAAAAAAAAAGCACATATTATAGACAATATAAAATGGGCTGTACACCTTAAAAAAACAAAAACAAAACAAAGAAACAAACCCCCAGAGTGCATCTCGAAATTTCAAAAGTGAAATACGTAAACCCAGGTGCTCGTGGTTTCCAAACTGACTAATCGTTCACGTTATGTATAATTTTATTATTATTATTATTTTATTATTATTTTTTTTAATGAAAGCCGCAAGTTATTCCGTGCGACCTTTCCCATAGACAACATCCAAACCATTATCCAATTATCTCGCAATGACGGAATAACGTAGGGAAATTCAATGACGTCTTCAGGTCCCAACACGGCGACATTCCTCTGTCTCACTATTGCGCAGCATCATCATCATCATCATCACACGCGCCTGAGCCGCGACTCTTCAAAACACTCACAGCAGGTACAACTATACTCATCACTACTATCATCATCATCATCATCATCCCCATCCTCATCATTATAATCCTCATGCTGTAATTCTGCCTCGATGTGAATGGCTCGAGATGCGCCGCTCTCTCGCGCTTACCGCTTCTCTGGCTTTCCTCTCCACAGCCACGTCCTTCTGCAGCCGCTCCACTCGCTCTTCCGCTCCGTCCGCCTGCTCTTGCAACAATCTTATTTTCCGCTTCACAGCTTCCAACGAGCTCAAACCTGCCATTATTCTACCCGACTACTGAGAGGTTAATTATTATCTGAGTTCAGAGGGCAGAAACGCCCTGGAACACGTAGCCCGGGGGTGGGGGTGGGGGGTGTATACCCGCCCTATTCAGGGTTTGGGTGAAAACGCGCAACAGTAACGCAACATACCACACCGGAAGTAGCCATGCTTTGGTTGTCACGCCCCAGATAAGTACGTCATCCAGCTGGCGAGACTGGTGGAATGATCCAGTTTTCACTGTTATTTTTCTTATTTATAACAACACTTGAATAGGGTGTAGTAGTAGTAACAACAACAACAACAACAATAATAATAATAATAATAATAATAATAATTCTTCTTATTATTATTTTGTAAATAAAAATAAAAATTATTTACTAAAAATCCATTCATTCATTTTCTGTAACCACTGAATCCTAATTAGGGTCGCGAGGAGGCTGGCGCCCATCCCAGCCGAGGGGAGGTTACAATCTGGACAGCTCACCAGGACATCTCAGGGCTGACGGCTATGCAGCTACTCCTGTTGAAATTTAGCAATACTGTAGTTCTTTTACATCCTCTCACCATAGACAGTGATGAGAGACAGGGCCGGCCTTTGATGACCCAGTTAGCTGCACTTTGGGGCCAGCCGTGCCAGCCCGTTTGGAGTGGGGCCCGAACCCCCAACCTTAGGACCACTGATCCAGCACCTTATCACCAGGCAACCTATTATTAACCCTATTATTATAAATAGAATACAGTACTTTTGTTGCATGGTCTGATGTGTATGACGTAGTACTCATGTGCTTGAGAAGCCGCCCAATAAGAAATGAAAAATAAAAACCCAGGCGTGATCGAGTCTACACACAATAAACAGCGCACTCTAGTGGCAGATTAACGGAAGGTGGACATTTTTATCGATCAGCCCATATTTTTGGACTTTGAACAATAATTTTCGTAAAGGACAACAAAAACAACAACAACACAAATACAACTCCACCAGAAAGAAGTGAATAATCTGAATTAAATATTTTTCAAATTAACCAAATTTCCTTTCCACTGTAACTCAGGGCAGTGGTGGCCTGGTGGTAAAAGGTGCTGGATCACTGATCCTAAGATTGGGGGTTCGAGTCCCACCCTCCACAAGGTTGTCACCCCCCCCAGTGCAGCTCACTGGGTTATCAAAGGAAGGCCATGTTTCTCACGGTCTATGGTGAGAGCTTCATGTAAAAGAACCATTGCTGACTTTCGTAAAGAGTAGCTGAAAAACCGTCAGCATGTTTCTGTCCCTTTAGTTGTGTCAGGAAGGACATCCGACGTAAAAAAAAAAAAAAAACCTATGCCAAATCAAACATGCGAATCATTCGCTGTGGCGACCCCTGAAAAAGGGGAAAAGCCGAAAGGAAATCTCTCCTTTCAGTTGTAACTCAACCTTCTGTAATGTTATTCTCGAACCACAAGGTGGCGCATTGAGCGTACATTATTGAACACGATTGTTGAGGGTACAGTATAAAGCAAATACCGACGTTCTTCTTTATTGTGTGTGTGTGTGTGTGTGTGTGTGTGATGGCATTGTTTTTATCCGCAACAGTGCACAAAAGTTTAGATAATTTATTAATAATTTATCTAAACACCAAACACTCCTCATATTTACTTGAAATTGTCATTAATATAAGCATCACGAATTTCTAACAAAAGTGAATACTGTATTAGGATGAAACTTAAAATAATAAAAGGTTCAAACCTAACTAAACTGTGTAATTATGGTAATCTGTCAGTCACTGAGATTTCCTGGTGTACATTTTGATTTTTATAATAAAAGAGGCCAAAAAGAAGGGCGAAGAACTCGGAGACTTTCTCCTTTTCCCAGGAGACACAACCCAAGGCTCGTGTACTGCGTCTTTACCATATAAAGCACGAGTCTAAATATAACAGCCTCAGCCTTCCAAGGACCCAGACTAGATCCTCAAGACCAAGTCTCCATCCAAACCCATATGCTATTTTGAAAAACTATGTAATATGCCTTACTGTAGTGTGTGGTTTCCATGTCTAACATAAAGATTCAACAGTTTCTTGTGTTACAGATTACAGTCTGTGTGTGTGTGTGTGTGTGTGTGTGAGATGGTGACATCAAAGGTGAACACACATCAGACCTGAATGAAGCGCAGTCATTAATTGACTTTAGTTCATAGTTTGCCAGTTCACCCAGGTCTTCTCTGAAGAGGTGGCAGAAGAAAGGTGTGAAGCGGTGAGTGGCTGAATTGCAGTGACTCTCAGCTATACTTACATCTGCGGCCTTCTTCTCAGCCAGCTCCAGTTTCTCCTGGGCATCTTTAAGAGCCTCGGAATACTTGTCCAACTCATCCTCAGTACCCTTCAGTTTCTTCTGCAGAGCTACCAAATCGTCCTCAAGCTGAGCGCGGGTGAATTTTACGCATTTTTTTGGTGACAGCAAGGAACAACAGGAAGCAGAGCGCACGGCGTGGAGAGCGCACGGGCAGACAGGGAGACAGACAGGGAGACAGACAGGGAGACAGACAGGGAGACAGACAGATCGAGACAGACAGGGAGACAGACAAAAGGAAAGAAAGAAAAGAAGTGATTAGATGCAGGGTCAGAAAGACACACTCAATACCTTGGTAGCAACTTCCTCTGCAGTCAGCAGCTTCTCCTCGGCACTTTGGAATTCCTCCATCACTTTGTCGCGCTCGTCCTCAGAAACTTGCAATTTCTTTTCCAATTCCCTTAATTCATCCTCCAGCTACACATGCATGCACACAACATTTTTTCCCATAAAAAAAAAAAAAAAAAAAAATCACATGCATTATCAAACAAGATTCGAGTTACTCAATAAACTCCCAGAGTAATGGGATCTTCATGATAATTTATGATCAACAGTGAAACTTTACAGAGCATCATATAAACATCATCAAGTTTTTCTCTGATCCTGTTAAACCCATGCACTCTAGCTGCCATCCTCCGTTCCTTTAAATCTCCTCAGGGTTAATCCGAAGCAATGATGAGGCCAACAAAGCATGCCACCAGTATTCATTCACACCCCAATTTTCAAAGGAAAACAATCAAATTCCTCAAAGATAAAGCCGACCTGCTTGCTTCTGTCCTCTGCTGCCTTCTTGTCAGCTTCAGCCTGCTCAGCTCGGTCCAAGGCATTCTCCTTGTCGAGCTTGAGCATCTGCATCTTTTTCTTAATGGCATCCATGGCTACTTATTTGTGGGGTATTTTTTTTTTCTGGCCGCACCAAATTTTAACGTTCCCCAAGAGACACGGCGGTGCTGGTCCGAAGCTCGGAGCGTTGTTGCCGAACTGAACACTAGGCTGGAGTGCAGGCGCGCTTTCTCTGCGTCCTGTCAAATATGTGCTTTCAGGGTGGGGGGAGGGGGAGGTAGGGGGGGCGCTGAATTCCTTAGGACATTCAATACTTTTTTGGAAACTGCATGTGCCCGTTCCTTCTGGAGTACCCTGTCTTTTTTTTTATGGATCTGCATGATGATTCGCTGCTGCTACACATTTCACTATACATATGCCTATATATGGGGTGTGATGGGTAAGGAGGCGTGAAGACGCTCCTATTTCTAAGAGTGCAGGAAACACTGCTGTGGAACAAAAAGTTATCCTTAATAAAACAGTTACCATAATAAAAACGTTTCCACAAAAAAAGTTACCGGAGTAGTTGTCCTACTTTCACGTTATACCTGTTTATTATTTAAAAAAAGGATCTGGCACTGGAGTCATGTTCTCATGTTGGGATGCTGCGATTTTCCTGCGGATATTTCTCCGAATTATTTCATCAGCTCATTGTTTTTTTCCAACATAATCGTACCCTGCATGTGCACTTAGTCTTTACAGATCGTAGTTGAATATTTCAGACCTCCATAAGAGGAATGGACACCTGTAGATGTATGTACATATCATGAAGTGTCAGTCGGCGCATGCGCGTCAGCAGCGCGTCCACAATGCGCTTTATCTAAACCCTGTCTCTAAACTCGTCGATCTCAAGTGGCGCGTTCTGTTAGCAGTTGTTAAGTGCTCTGAAATTGATGGGTACTAGCTGATGACAGTACAGATATCTAGGCATGGGGCATCCTTTAAGATCCTATGGGCTGTGTCTATGCAGCCTTTGGGCCAAGACCACTGGAATGGTAGGCCAAACCAAGTGCTTCTCCAGCTTCAGAAAGGGAATCTGCAGGTATATTAATGTCATATTCATTGAGAACGCATTTATGAGGTGATGTGTCTGATCTCACTGTGGTGTTTGTTTTCTTTCTGTTCTAATCTCTTGTCTGAGGACATGACTTTGGGTATTTTTAGGCTTGCCTCCTTCTGACAGCTGTTCGAGTCTTTCCTTCAAGACATCCTGACCAAATGGCTAAAGTCACACATGATGGGATAAACTCTTAAAATAATCTCTGTCAAACATCTTTGGATGCTTTTAAATATAGTGATATATTTTATTATAGTATTAGTGTCTCTCATTTACAGTATATATATATATATATATATATATATATATATATATATATATATATATATATATATATATATATATATTTGAAAAAATACATATTTTATAGGTTTGGTGACATTTTATGAGCCAACAGTTTAACAACAGTTTAACATGTTAATACTCATTTATTTTCTGAACCGCTTAATTCTAAGCCTGGAGACTGGCGCTTGTCTCAGCCAACTTTAGGAGAGGGCAGAATACAACCTGGACAGCTCGCCGGGCCATCACAGGGTAAAAAAAAAATGCTGACAGCAATGATGGCTTAGAGGTCAATACGATGGGTTACCAATCCAAAGGTCAGTGGTCCAATTCCAAATGTCACCACTGTTGGGCCCTTGAGCAAGACCCTTAACCATCAATTGCTCAAGTTGTATAAAAGTGATAACTGTAAGTCGCTCTGGATAAGAGCGTCTGCCAAATGCTGTAAATGTGACTGGGTTATCAAAGCCCATGTCTCCCACTTGTCTGTGGTGAAAGGCTGTAAGAGAACCATTGCTGACTTTCATCAAGAGTAGGCTGCATAGTCTCCAGCGTGTTTCTTCTGCCTGGTGAGCTGTCCAGGATGTACTCTGTTCTCACCCCGAGTCAGCTGAGATGGGGTACCATGTTTTGGTTAGGAAAACGAATGAGTGAATGAGTATCGAGCCAAAACCTGCCAGGAATTTCAGCCTTCTATAAAACTTTGGAGATGTTTAAAGTTCAGCAAAGTAATGTATTTCATAATTTCCAAATTAACACCCACTTTGCTGTGATGGGTCACGTTTTAGAATAATAATAATAATAAAAAAAAAAAACATTTGCAGGTACAGTACAACAACGTTCCAAAAAATTTCTGGGTTTAGACGTGGAAAGGTATTAAAGTGTGTATTACGTGTTTTGTGTGGCGTGAGTTAAACCATGACTAATATCGCCATATCGAATACATTGTCATAGGGCATCACAGTGTTGTAGTGGTTAGTTTGTCTGTCCCACAGTAAGAAGTAAGAAGGTTACGGGTTTGAGATCTGGGCTCAGGTGTCTTTATGTAGAGTTTGCATGTTCTCCACATGCTTGCATAGATTTCCCTGGAGTCTGTCAATAATGAAGCGACATGCCCATTGGGCTAATTGTCCTACCAACTTGCTCCTCGATGTGAATGTGAGTTTGAATGGTTGTACATGTGTTGGCCTTGCAGAGGTCTGGATGTAACCCGCCTTCACCTAGTGTTGGTGTGATGGGCTCTGGCCTCCACGCGACACTAATAGGATTAAGTGGTTTGGAAAATGAATAAGAGTTAGTATACATTATCATTATCTGAAATTAACTCGGAAATATTTAAAGGGCAATATAGTGCTCTGATACAAATATGAATTTTATCAGTGACACTCCCAGCTTATGTGTTGCATTTTACTGTAGTTTCCTTTGATCAATTTTATTTGATACAAACTATAGAAATCTACTTGCTTGTTACCTGGCTTGAATTTAACCTTGCTGAATTCCACAAAGTCTAATTTTTAACCTTGAAATGAGTTTTGCATTCCATCATATGATCACTGTGTGTTATTGAAAAGTCTAAAAGGCGTAATCACATTGTTTTGTCTTAGTGTTCAAGGTCAGTGTGTCATTTTGAGTGGCTCAGACTGTTTGAGTAGTTAGCAGGAGTTTGCATAGCAGGAGTCATAAAAAATAAAGGCATGCACAGTTAAAATAAACAGCTGATTTATTTTTGGTATTCTTCTTATTTTCTGTTTTGCAATTTATGTTTAAAAGCTATATTTTGACTTTCTGTAAAAATATTATAACACACTGCTTTCTTAAATCCTTTCGTGCACTGCTCTATGGGTTAAATGCATTATTCCAGAAGGAAACCTTCTACAGTATATTATAGACTTAGAACGGTCACAGCACTTCGTAAGAAGTGCTAATCAACTGACAAAAGATTCAAACATCACTACAATGTTTGTGAAAATATTTTAAAAATAGTTCTTTTAAAATCCTCAAAAGCATTCTGCAGATATAGCTACATAAATAAACGTAGCATAAATGTAGAGATTTTTGAATTACTTCTCAACTACAGCATTCAGTGTTTCAAAGACATTCAATTCTAGTAAGTATCTGTTACGGACATTAAAAAACTACAGTAAGAACATACAATAAGAAGCTAATGTATAGATTTAGGCACCGCCTAAAGACGGAGCTCCAAATAGATGTTTCTTTTGATAGGTGTCTGAGCCTGGGTTTGCTTTACAGTGCCTTCACTGGCTGATTTAATTGATATTACTTGTCTTGGTCGTTTTTAGGGTTTGTTCAATGAGTCCATGTTCTATCAAGCTTATTATTTCTGGCATTTATTTATCAAGTCTGTCTGCCTACCAGATGAGAGCAGAGAACAAGTGGAGGAAAATCTAGAGAGGTGGAGGTATGCCCTGGAAAGGAGGGGAATGAAGGTTAGTCTCAGTAAGACAGAATACATGTGTGTGAACGACAAGGACCCAAGAGGAACGGTGAGGTTACAGGGGGCAGAGATAAAGAAGGTGGAGGATTTTAAGTACTTAGGCTCAACAATCCAGAGCAATGGAGAGTGTGGAAAAGAGGTGAAGAAGCGCGTGCAGGCTGGTTGGAATGGATGGAGAAAAGTGTCCGGTGTGATGTGTGATAGGAGAGTATCGGCAAGAATGAAGGGAAAAGTGTACAAGACGGTGTTGAGGCCAGCGATGTTGTATGGTTTAGAAACAGTGGCCCTGGGGAAAAGACAGGAGTCAGAGTTGGAGGTAGCAGAGATGAAAATGTTGAGGTTCTCTTTGGGAGTAACGAGGATGGATAGGATCACAAATCATACATCAGAGGGACAGCACATGTAAGATGTTTTGGAGACAAAGTCAGAGAGGCTAGATTGAGATGGTTTGGACATGTACAGAGGAGGGATTGGTTGAAATGAGATGATTGGTTTAATCTAATATGGAAAATTTACTAAAGTGTTTGCACTTATTAAGAGACTATACAGAAAAGTATCAAATCACAGAGTCAAATTCAAATGCTTCATAAACATGATAACATCAATGTGTACAATGACAACTAGACTTTTGCAATCAAATCAAATTCTTTGAGTACTTGAATGAGCTCGGCCAATAAAACGTGAATCCATTTAATCTGGGGGCAGTGGTGGTCTAGTGGTCTAAGGTGCCGGATCACTGATCCAAAGGTTGAGGGTTCGAGTCCCACTCTCCACAAGGTTGTCACTGTCCCCCCCAGTGCAGCTAACTGGGTTATCAAAGGCCGGCCATGTCTCTCACTGTCTATGTTGTGAGGCATGTAAAAGAACCATTGCTGACTTTCGACAAGAGTAGGCTGCAAAGCCATCAGCGTGTTTCCGCCCTGCGATGGCCTGGCGAGCTGTCCGGGGTGTACTCTGCCCTCGCCCTGAGTTGGCTGGGATGGGTACCAGCCTCCCTGTGACCCTAATTAGGATGAAGCGGTTACAGAAAATGAACTGAACTGAACATTTAATCTGCATCAAAACATTACTGCAGCTCAAGAGCATATTTCCCATTTTTCAAAAAACATTGCAGATTTTAGTTTATCTTAACTAGTACTGTTTTTAAAAATTGAATCCAGAATAGCTTAGTACTAAACGTATTGCATTGTTGAGCTTGAGCCGTCAGTCAAATTCACATACAGCTCCGTTTGTAACTCGGAAAATAGAAATTATTATTATTACAGGGATCCCTCACTTTCTGTGGTTAATTGGGACCGAGATCCCCCCGCGATAACTGAAATCCGCGAAGTAGGATCAACCCCCCCCCCCCAACCTCCCCTGACTGACATACACGTACATGTATATGTGTATATAATATCAATAAATACATATTAAATGCTTTAGCATTAAAAAAAATAATGGATAGATGTAAATAGAATATAAATACACACACAAAAATGTAGTTTTGATGGGAGCTTTTAGGTTGTTTTTTGTTTTGTGTTTGTTTATTTTTATTTTTTTTGCATAATTGGCCTTGTTTTTGTGGCATTTTCCTTAACCTTTTCCCCTTTTCTGCCTTAATTTAATTATTTTTTATTTCGATGAATATTTAAAAAAAAAAAAAAAAAAAAACGCGATGCACTGAAGCAGCATAAATTGAAACGCGAAGTAGTGAGGGATCCCTGTATTATTATTATTATTGTTATTATTATTATTATTATTATTATTGTTATTATTATTATTATTATTATTGTTATTATTATTGTTATTATTATTATTATTATTATTATTATTATTATTATTATTATTATTATTATAGCAAGACTGAGAGATAATAGACTATCTTAAAACTCAAATGAATCAGAAATTGGATATAATTCCAGTATTATAATCACAGGCTGTTTTGAGTTTGTCTGTTTGTCAGTTTGCTTGTGAACAAAATCCCGAGTACACCAGTCAAAGAATTTCCAAAACATTTGATATGGACATTACCCCACATGAGTCCCAGAGATGATTTTATTTTGCAAATATCTACGTTCCAGGGCAAACCAAAAATTAGCCATGTCTGTATTTTCAAAACTTTTAGTAATTATTAACTATTATATATAACTATCTGTGATGGCCTGGCAAGCTGTCCAGGGTGTACTCTGTCGTCACCCAGAGTCAGCTGAGTTGGGTGCCAGCCTTCCCCACAACCGTAATTAGGATAATTCAGAAAATGAATGAATGAAGGCATAGATATATTGAACAAGTATTCCGAATTAAATTAAATAATCAATATGGAATTGCCTTTCCTTTAGATTTTTGCAAACATTCAATTTTCCTGGTTAGACTCATTGAAAGTGTCTTGCATCTGGAAATATCCAAATTTGTCAACTGGTACTTGACAGCCTCCCATAGTTCAGTGGCTTTACTAAACTTTCGTCCAATTAATTTGTGTTGGATCTGTGCTTAGATGTTCTCTATTGGGCTCAAATGTGGACCCCATCCCAGCCAGAACAGGAGCTTGATGCTGTTCTTGTAAAGTCAAGCTTTGGTGGCCTTGGTGACATAATTATTTGATATAAATTAGCTGGTGCAGGGATCCCTCACTTTCCGCGGTTAATTGGGACCAAGATCCCCAAGCGACCATCGAAATCCGTGAAGTAGTATCACCCCCCACCACTGACGTATATGCACATGTATAGTGTATATAATATCAATAAATACATATTCGATGCTATAAATGCTTATAATAACAATTAAACATAAAAAAACATAAAATGTAAATAAAATATAAATACACACACATACAGATGGTATTGCATGAGAAGAAGACGACACACATACATACCCGTACGCGCTCACAGATGCAACAATGTAAGCCGTTTTGATGAGAGATTTTGGGTTGTTTTTTGTTTTGTGTTAGTTTAGGTTTTTTTTTCATAATTGGCCTTGTTTTTGTGGCATTTTCCTTAACTTTTCTCCCTATTCCTCCTTCTTTTACTTTCGGCTGCTCCCTTCAGGGGTCGCCACAGCAAATCATCCACCTCCACCTCACCCTGTCCTCCGCATCTTCTTTTCTGACTCCAACAACCTTCATGTCTTCCTTCACCACATCCATAAATCTCTTCTTCGGTCTTCCTCGAGGCCTTTTGCCTGGTAGTTCCAACCTCAGCATCCTACTGCCAATATACTCACTATCCCTCCTCTGTACATGTCCAAACCATCTCAATCTAGCCTCTCTGACTTTGTCTCCAAAACATCTTACGTGGGCTGTCCCTCTGATATACTCATTTCTGATCCTATCCATCCTCGTTACTCCCAGGGAGAACCTCAACATTTTCATCTCCGCTACCTCCAGCTCTGCCTCCTGCCTTTTCCTCAGCGCCACTGTTTCTAGGCCATACAACATCGCTGGCCTCACCACCATCTTGTACACTTTTCCCTTCATTCTTGCTGACACTCTCCTATCGCACATCACACCGGATACTTTTCTCCAACCATTCCAGCCTGCCTGCACACGCTTCTTCACCTCTTTTCCACACTCTCCATTGCTCTGGATTGTTGAGCCTAAGTACTTAAAATCCTCCACCTTCGTTATCTCTGCTCCCTGTAACATCACCGTTCCTCCTGGGTCCTTCTCATTCACACACATGTATTCTGATTTTCTGAGGCTAACCTTCATTCCTCTCCTTTCCAGGGC
Source organism: Plotosus lineatus (assembly GCA_024760905.1). NCBI lineage: Eukaryota > Metazoa > Chordata > Actinopteri > Siluriformes > Plotosidae > Plotosus > Plotosus lineatus. Next base: position 22,317,838 of record CM045742.1, read on the forward strand.
ATACCTCCACCTCTCGAGATTTTCCTGCACTTGTTCTCTGCTCTCACTACAGATCACGATGTCATCTGCAAACATCATAGTCCATGGAGATTCTTGTCTCACCTCGTCTGTCAGCCTGTCCATCACCATAGCAAACAAGAAGGGGCTCAGAGCTGACCCTTGATGCAGTCCCACCTCCACCTTGAATTCGTCGGTCACACCGACAGCACACCTCACCACTGTCTTACATCTCTCATACATGTCCTGCACCACTCTAACATACTTCTCTGCCACTCCAGACTTCCTCATGCAATACCACAGTTCTTCTCTTGGCACCCTGTCATATGCTTTTTCCAGATCCACAAAGGCACAATGTAGCTCCCTCTGACCTTCTCTGTACTTCTCTATTAACATCCTCAAGGCAAACATTGCATCTGTGGTGCTCTTTCTTGGCATGAAACCAAACTGTTGTTCACAAATGCTGACCTCTGCCCTTAGTCTAGCTTCCACTATTCTTTCCCATAACTTATCGTATGGCTCATCAACTTTATCCCTCTGTAGTTGCTGCAACTCTGCACGTCTCCCTTGTTCTTAAAAATGGGCACCAGCACACTTCTCCTCCACTCCTCCGGCATCTGCTCACTCTCTAGTACCGTGTTGAATGTTCTTGTCAGAAAATCTACTGCTACCTCTCCTAGACACTTCCATACCTCCACAGGTATATCATCAGGACCAACTGCCTTTCCATTCTTCATCCTCTTCAATACCCTTCTCACTTCACCCTTACTGATCTTTGCTACATCCTGCCCCTCAATGGTTACCTCTTCTACTCTTTTTTCTCTCTCATTTTCCTCATTCATCAGCTCTTCAAAGTACTCTTTCCATCTTCCCAGCACACTTCTGTCATCAGTCAATAGAGTTCCCTCTCTGTCCTTTATCAATCTAACTTGCTGCACGTCCTTTCCATCTCTATTTCTCTGCTGTGCCAACCTGTATAGATCATTTTCTCCTCTTTACTATCCAACCTATCATACAAGTCATCATATGCCCTCTGTTTGGCCTTAGCCACTGCTACTTTCGCCTTACGCTGTGTCTCCCTGTACTCCTGTTTACTCTCTTCGGTCCTCTCAATGTCCCACTTCTTCTTGGCTAACCTCTTCCTTTGTACACACTCCTGCACTTCCTCATTCCACCACCAAGTCTCCTTATCTACTTTCCTTCCAGAGGACACACCAAGTACTCTCCTACCTGTGTCCCTGATCACATTTGCTGTGGTTGTCCAGTCACTGACCAAGCACTTCCTGGCCACCCAAAGCCTGTTTCAACTCCTCCTTGAAGACAACACGACACTCTTCCTTTTTCAGCTTCCACCACCTTGTCTTCTGCTCTGCCTTTGCCTTTTTCACCTTTCTCACCATCAGAGTCATCCTGCACACCACCATCCTATGCTGTTTGGCAACACTCTCACCCACGATGACTTTGCAGTCACTGACTTCCTTCAAATTACATCGCCTACACAAGATGTAGTCTACCTGTGTGCTCCTACCTCCGCTTTTATAAGTCACCCTATGCTCCTGTTTCTTCTCGAAGAAAGTATTCACCACAGCCATTTCCATCCTTTTTGCAAAATCTGTCCTTCTGCGTTCCTGTCCTGGATACCAAACCTGCCCATCACTTCCTCGTCCCCTCTGTTTCCTGCACCAACATGTCCATTGAAGTCTGCACCAATGACCACTCTTTCACCTCTGGTGGTACTCTGCATCACTTCATCTAAATCACTCCAGAATCTCTCCTTCTCTTCTAGCTCACATCCTGCCTGTGGGGCATAAGCACTAACAACATTGAGCATTACACCTTCAATTTCTAACTTGAGACTCATCACTCTGTCTGACACTCTTTTCACTTTTAGAACATTCCTGACAAACTCCTCCTTCAAGATGACTCCGACTCCATTTCTCTTCCCATCCACACCGTGATAAAATAGCTTAAACCCTGCTCCTAAGCTTTTAGCTTTGCTACCTTTCCACCTGGTCTCCTGAACACACAGTATGTCCACCTTCCTCCTCTGCATCATGTCAACCAGCTCTCTACCTTTTCTGTGCATAGTTCCAACATTCAAAGTCCCCACTCTCAGCCCTAGACTCATGCCTTTCCTCTTCTCTCTCTGCCTACGGACACGCCTCCCACCTCTCCTTCTTCGATGTCTTCGACCAACAGTAGTCCAATTTCCATCAGCACCCTGTTGATTGACAGCACTGATGGCGGTCGTTGTTAACCCGGGCCTCGACCGATCCGGTATGGAGGTAATACTTTTGATTTGCATAATCAATAATTGGCATTGGTTTTACGTCGGATGCCCTTCCTGACACAACCCTCTGCATTTCTCCGGGCTTGGGACCGGCATGAGGGGGAGAGACACTGGTTAGTGCCCCCCCACCTCATGGCTGCATTAACAAAATATTAGTGTATAGTAGTGTTTATACAGTGCAGCTAATGAGATCATGTTTGCTATTGTTTTGTGATTTATTTCTGCCATACAATTTGTTTCTGTTTATTAGTAGGTCACATGACCATAAACTACCCTCACCTGTGCTTTTTGAATAACCTTTTTGCCAGGTCCTTCCGTACAGCCGGTCAATATTTAATTGTTCTACATTTTACATTTTGTCAGTGCTCAGTTTTGGCCTTACTAGGATTCAAGATTCAAGATTCTTTATTGCCATTTGTGCTTTTACACACAAAGGAATTTCTTGTGTGGGGCTCAGAACTGCAAAAAACACATATTTCTATAGAACAGGTACCTAAATCCTAGGTATAGAAAGGACCTTACACAGGCCCAGTAGACAGTACTTAATTTGGTAAATATCATTATTATATTTTAGTAATATCATCCGCCTCCATCTCATCCTGTCCTCTGCATCTTCCTCTCTGCTTCGACATCTTCGACCAACAGTAGTCCAATTTCCATCACCACCCTGTTGATTGACAGCACTGATGGCGGTCGTTGTTAACCCGGGCCTCGACCGATCCGGTATGGAGGTAATACTTTTGATTTGCATTTTAAGTAATTGGCATTGGTTTTACGTCGGATGCCCTTCCTGACACAACCCTCTGCATTTCTCCGGGCTTGGGACCGGCATGAGGGGGAGAGACACTGGTTAGTGCCCCCCCACCTCATGGCTGCATTTTCTCCCTATTCCTCCTTAATTTCCTTATTTTTTAAATTTGATGAATATTTATTTATTTATTTTTAACTGCAATGCACTGAAGCCGCACGAATTGAAGTGCGAAGTAGCGAGGGATCCCTGTATACAGAAAAACTGTCACCATTAACAAGTAATAACGTATTCTTGGCTGTTACACACTTTTGCTGCGATACCTACAAATATGTAATTATCAATGCTACCTCGGTTTATTTTGCTGAGGAGTGAAGGCCAAAGCTCAAGATCAGAGTAAGGTTAAAAAAATGTTGTGTTAAAATTAAAAAATTACTTATATCTCAGAAACAAAGTGTTATAGAACCACAGATGTGATAATGGACAGATAGGAAACCATACACACTTTCAAATGGCACAATTACCTTTGGCCTTGCGTGATCTTAAAAGGTCAAAATCAAGGTAACAGGATTTTGAGTGCTATTAAGTTTACAAATGAGTGCTTATAGACATGCCATTACTAATGTAACACTAATAGGAACCCACACATGGATTTTTAACTAACACGATGTCCTCTGACCTTGACTGAACATCAAAACGTTGAAATAATGGTCATAGGAGTTTGAACACTCATGATTTTGCAAGGCAAGACAGACATACTGTGACTATGGAACACTGAAAGGAAACCATATGAGGACTTGCATATCATTGGACAAGCGTATGGGTACTGAAAACCACCACCCATATAGAACCTAGTTCCTGCACCAGTCCTGTTGTGTGGCAGAGTTTTGTTGCACTCCATGAGTGCCTCTCTAGTTTAAGTCTGCTGTTTGTGCTGAGCTGCTGTTTATCACTATGCTGATCTTGTATAGATCTCTTCATTTATGGCACATACCACAATCCTTCACAAGTATGGGGGAGGGCCAGTGAGCCATGTTGTAAAATTGTTTAAATGAGATTTTTGACCCTTGGGAATATCTAGTTGGGATCTCCTATGACAAGGGAGGAAATGCATTCCTTCTAGTCTAGAAACCCAAAACGGGTTTAAATTATCTCCTGTATTCTTTATCATCACAGAAGACTGTGTTCTTGTAGCTTCATTAAAGGTTTCCTATAAATGTAATATAAGTAAGCATGTAGAGAATGGCATGTTATAAATTACTTACAAACATTATTGTTGAAACATCACTGTAATCCTAATAGTGACAAGGTGACATTTGTGTTTGTACAATAAAGGATCCGTGGGGGCCAGTGGTGTAGTGATTAGGGTGCTGGGCTCATGATCAGGAGGTTGTGTGTTCAAATCCCAGTTAGACCCCCACTGTGCTAAGACCCCTGGGCAAGGTCTTAACCACAAGTGTGCCTCTGTTCACCCAGCAGTATATATGGGTAATATGGGTACCAGTAAAATATACTGGGAATATAACCTGTGATGGACTAGCGTTGCATCCAGGAAGAGTTAAACTCCTGGTCGCTTCACGCTATGGAAACCTGAAATAAGCACCAGCCCGATGAGCCACTTGGCTCAGGTGTAAAAAGCCCAACTAACTTCACCTTCACAATAAAGAATATACTGTAACAATATGCAAATGTATGAATATATTAGTCAAGGGCCTACTGTATATATATATATATATATATATATATATATATATATATATATATATATATATATATATATTCCACAAAGCTGTCTTTAGAGTAACTTTGGCTCTTAAACACTTGAACTCCCAGTTGGATGATACAGCTTTGTATGTCCACTGTGAACAGAACTGGGTTGGTTCAAACTCCCTAGGACTCCTTCTCATTTTCTCATTTACTTAATTATTGAATGTACACAACTCTGAGGAGCTGTTGTCTCCTTTTCAACCATCAGAGAAGAACGATGCTACCCTGGGGTGGATATCATTCATTTATCCATTTTCTGAACCACTTCATCCTAATTAGGGTTGCGGGGAGGCTGGTTCCCATCTCGGCCGACTCTGGGTGAGGGCAGCGTACACCCTGGACAGCTCGCCAGCTCATCGCAGGGCAGAAGCACGCTGACGGATATCTAGCCTACTCTTGTCGAAAGTCAGCAGTGGTTCTTTCACACGAATTTCCCACCATGGCCGGCATTTGATAACCCAATTAGCTGCACTGGGAGGGGACAGTGACAACCCGTTGAGAGTGGTGCTTTGGGGTGGATATATGACGTATAAATATATCAAGTAACTGTATGAGCTCACTCTGGTCGTGTTAGTTAGCAACACGGGATGTAATCATTGAGCCGAGTAAAACAAGGAGTCAGAGAGTGAGGGGTTGAGGGATGGAATTTGTGCTTACTGTAACCTGAGTGAGCTGACAAACCTACCACTCTGTTTTACATGTGCATGACTTATGTAAACTTACTCAAAAGGTTTGTGAGGAGACTTGAGCCTATCTCACTCGACACTGGCATAGGTACACCTGTAACAACTTGCTAGACCATTGTTGGGCCAAGACACGCAACTCTTCACACTCGAGTGCATACCTAGGGGCAAACTGAAACAGCTGATTAGCCGAATGTGCATGTCTTTGGAGTCTGGGGAGAATACCAGAGTACCTGGAGGAATCCCACACCAGCATGCAGAGAACATGCAAAGTTTACACAGAAAATCACTATGTACCACTATGTATGCCACATTATGTAAAGTTAAAAATATGGAAATACAATGCTAAACCAAAACAAGGAGTGCAAGCTAATATTTTGTTGACGCACCTTTACCCTAGATTACAGTATGCATTTTTAAACTGTTATTATTTCTTTTCCTATACTGTATTTTCATCCAACAAGGGAAATTATTGACTTTGCATTTAATGCATCCAAAGTGAGCACACACACACACACACACACTTGGGGCACTTGGCTGCCTCACACATTGGGCACACCCAAAGAGCAGTTGGGGTTTAGTTGCTTTGAACAAGGGTGCTTCAGCCGTGAAGGTGAAGGAAGGGAAGGTGCAACTCTCTTCCCCACCACACATTTTTCCAGCTGGTTCAGGAATCGAACTTGTGACCTTTCAGTCCCACAATCACTTCTCTAACCATTGTGGCATTATTTTGACAAACTTAAGCAAAATCACATTTATTTCCATGTATTAATGTCAGAAAAATCAAAACATTCAATAAAGTTTTCTCCATCATATCCCAAAGGCGTTCAGGAGGCTTAAGGACAGGACACTTGGGTGCCAATACATATGTGAAAATTATTCCTCTTTCATTGTTTGAGCCCTAATTTAATATCTGTTACACCAGGGAAGAAAAAGTCTATTGATGGTACGCCTGGTCTGTGTATTCAGATCAATAGCTGACTCATTTTTATTGCCACAGTGTTGCTGAGCCTCAACCTGACCAACTGTGACAGCAATGTCATGATGATTATGCACTACAGTCAAGGTTAAATTTATTGACAATTGACAATATTGACAATTATTCACCAAGGGCAGTCACTGTTTTTTCATCTGTGTGATTTTGACAAAGATCAGATCACATTTGATGGTGATTTTATGCAGAAATGTGAGAAATTCCAAAAGGTTCAGATATTTTTTCATACCACTGTACATATCATTCTATAATACGGATTTTCATGTCATCACAGATCTCACATTTTTTCATGGTGTATAATCAGATTCTGCTGCAACTGTAAGCAGGTGGTGACCATTATCTTCACACTGCTGTTCACTGCTGATCTTCTCTTATTGTTTGTAAAATCCGAGGGCTTTAAAGGGCAACATGTTTAGACTGGTGACTGTCCATGACTGCCCATTAAGAAGCTTACTAGCATTCCAACTGTGTGAGCTGTTCGCATTGGGAGATCAGCTATGATTTAAATACTGTAGTCTTCTAGCACTCATCCAGAAGAAAATGCATGGGACGCTGCTTAGTAAATGAATGTGAGAAGCAACTTCTTTTTTTTTTTTTTTTGAAAAGCAACAAGTTTGAGTTCACTGAATGTTTCCTTCACTGGGCTGTTCACAGAAAAGACAAAGCTAGAAGTTTCACATTTCTACTGATCTGATAGCAACATCACTGACCCAAACTAAAACCATATTTATGATAAAAGGATACCTCACAATACATCCCCTGTCTTCCCAGTCATTCACTCATTAAATGATGATTGAGTTGTTAAGCAAGCAAACAGTTCAATATTTGACCTAATTTACAATGAGCTGGGATGAAAATGAAAAATGCCATGCAGTCGGGGAACATGGCAGCCATTCCTATGAATCACAGCCATTCATCAGCAGGCAGAAGTTTGAATGAAATTTTTGTTCTTTTTTTGCACCAGACATCTTCCTACAGCAGCTACGGTGAAATAGCTATGGCCTTGAAATCTCTCCTGTCACTGTTATTGCCACTGCCATACAGCTAACATTGTGATCTGTAATGAGAGCAGAGAACAAGTGCAGGAAAATCTAGAGAGGTGGAGGTATGCCCTGGAAAGGAGTGGAATGAAGGTTAGCCTCAGAAAATCAGAATACATGTGCGTGAATGAGAAGGACCCAGGAGGAACGGTGATGTTACAGGGAGCAGAGATAACGAAGGTGGAGGATTTTAAGTACTTAGGCTCAACAGTCCAGAGCAATGGAGAGTGTGGAAAAGAGGTGAAGAAGCGTGTGCAGGCAGGCTGGAATGGTAGGAGAAAAGTATCCGGTGTGATGTGCGATAGGAGAGTGTCAGCAAGAATGAAGGGAAAAGTGTACAAGACGGTGGTGAAGCCAGCGATGTTGTATGGCTTAGAAACAGTGGCGCTGAGGAAAAGGCAGGAGGCAGAGCTGGAGGTAGCGGAGATGAAAATGTTGAGGTTCCCTCTGGGAGTAACGAGGATGGATAGGATCAGAAATGAGTATATCAGAGGGACAGCCCATGTAAGATGTTTCGGAGACAAAGTCAGAGAGGCGAGATTGAGATGGTTTGGACATGTACAGAGGAGGGATAGTGAATATTGGTAGTAGGATGCTGAGGTTGGAACTACCAGGCAGAAGGCCTCGAGGAAGACCAAAGAAGAGATTTATGGATGTGGTGAAGGAAGACATGAAGGTCGTTGGAGTCAGAAAAGAAGATGCAGAGGACAGGGTGAGATGGAGGCGGATGATTTGCTGTGGCGACCCCTGAAGGGAGCAGCCGAAAGGAAAAGAAGAAGAAGAAGAAGAAGATACAGCTAAGTGAGAAAGAAGGAGGAAATGGGGAAATCAAATTCAGCCACAGACATGAGTATGGTTTTTCTGATGGGTCTGAATGTTAGCAGAAAAGATGGACGTACTGTATTACTGTGACTGGGTTGTCTTCAAACCCATTTGTAAAGAATACAGATGACCTTCTCCACGATCCAGGAAGTTTACTAATATCTTACACTTTTATATTATGTATCAATCCTAAAATCATAGGATTCAATAACTGTTATATTATTCAGGAAAAAACAATGAAGCTAGGAGAAAAAAAAAACAAACAACAAGAACAAAAACTTAAAATTAAAAGAACATAAATATAAAATAATTGATAAGTTCCAGGACAAGCCTTAAGACTCTTTTCTGTTCAGACACCCAGGTGGTGGAATGAACTTCATCTGGCTGTCGTCCCCGAACAGCTGACTCACCGTCTGTCTTTGAAACAAAGTCCAAATGCCAATCCTTTTCTGTACTTTTCTCTATTATCTCTTCTCTAACAGTGTTCTGGTATGAAAGTATTTTTAATCTTTGCCATTAGTACTAATGAAACAATATACAGTATATATTTTTTTATGAAAACAGACTACAAAGTAATTAATATGCTCTGAATAAAATATACGATAAATGCTGTAAACATAATATAATATGTTTAAAAATTCCCGAGCAGCATGATGTATCAGCAGGAAAAGTTGCCACAGCTCCAGGGTCTGTTGTTCCATCATAAACTTGGGTTACTACTGCATTTGTTTCACTTTTCATATGTTCTCCATCTATCTATCTGTGTCCCCTATATGTTTTAGAGTTTCTTCAGAACTCCCCAAACCATGACTGTTCGTGGATTTGTTATGTTAATTCATCTGTGAATCTGTGTATACAACGGATTAGTTCTTCCTAGAACCTGTTGATTCACTGCAACGCTGACCAGGAAATGGTCACTGAAGGTTATTACACAGCTCATCAGAATACTCAACGGTGATTGGTTAATCGCCTTATACACTTGTTTGTTAAATTTTTAAAGACCATAACCATTGTTTTGTGCAACAGACGGTTGCTATGGAGCATGTCATTAGTGGAAGCATGTGATTTAATTTATTTTATCCATCATTAGCTCTATCTTCTTTTATTAGCTCACCATAGCATCACAGAACCATTCACACTTCTATTCACACCCAAGGGTCATCCAGAACATCCAGATAGCTTAAAGGGCATGACTTTAAACTATGGGAGGGAACTGGAGTACCCAGTGCAAATGTTGAAAAGCCCTCGCCGGGCACAAGGCTTGAACCTAATCACTACATCACTATGCCCTCTAGAGGAAGCATATCAAAGCTTATTATGACCAATAAAATTATTCTTTAAATCAAGTTTTGTGCCACATAATCTTAATCCAGTACTGTCGCTATGTAATAAGTGCAAAATTGCACAGCAAGTCTTCCACTGTTGCTAAATAAACTTGTTCAGGGATGAATCAAGACCCCTCGGTAGCATATTGTGGTCTCAATCATTCTGGCGGGGTTCTTTTACTGACAATGACTGGCTCTCTGTACATTTTCATATTATGGCATAACTATGTATTCTTTGTGCATCTTTGTGTGTTCTAGATTCTTGCTTGGTTTATTTCAAGTTTAACCAGGTACAGTACTGTAATCTCCTCCCAGTATAGTAAAGAGTGATTTGTTTTATGCTAAGTTATGGGATCTACAATAAATAACAAATCAGTCTTCTTCTTCTTTTCCTTTCGGCTGCTCCCTTCAGGTGTCGCCACAGCAAATCATCCGCCTCCATCTCATCCTGTCCTCTGCATCTTCCTCTCTGCTTCGACATCTTCGACCAACAGTAGTCCAATTTCCATCACCACCCTGTTGATTGACAGCACTGATGGCAGTCGTTGTTAACCCGGGCCTCGACTGATCCGGTATGGGGTAATATTTCTCATTTGCATTATAAAAGTTTGGCATTGGTTTTACGTTGGATGCCCTTCCTGACACAACCCTCTGCATTTCTCCGGGCTTGGGACCGGCATAAGGGGGAGAGACACTGGTTAGTGCTTCCCCCCTCCCCGCCTCATGGCTGCATTAATAAATAACAAATCAGTATATAATATATAATATTTATATATAATATTTCTTTAAAGGGCAGTAGTGGCCTGGTGGTATAGGGCGCTGGATTGCTGATCCTAAGGTTGCGGGTTCGAGTACCATTCTCCACAAGGTTGTCACCCCCCCCACCCCCAGTGCAGTTAACAGGGTTATCAAAGGCTGGCCATGTCTCCTACTGTCTATGGTGAGAGGTTCACGTAAAAGAACCATTGCTGACCTTTGTAAACAGTAGCTGCAAAGCCGTCAGCGTGTTTCTGTCCCTTGCTAAAGCGTTGTGTCAGGAAGGGCATCCGACGTATAAAAACCTATGCCAAATCAAACGTGTGAATCATTCGCTATGGCGACCCCGGATAAAGGGAAAAGGCCGAAAGGAAATCTCATCTCTTTAAAGTCATGTCCTTAGACAAGAAGCAGCAAAGTGGGGAGGGGTAAAGAGACAAAGTGAACTTACTGGGAACTGGCTTTGTGTGCTATTGTTCAGATAAGAGATTCCTTTCCAGCATCTGGGCTGTGTTTGCACTGGGCCTACTTCAAGAGGCTGTATAGATATGGGGTGTTTTAAAGGGCTTCACTGAAAATCACAACAAGAAAGAAAGAGGGCTTGTTTAGAGTGCTTGCTGATATGTTGTGATGTGGTGTGCTGTATACTTGCAACTGATTGCTAGTTTTTAAGAAGTAAACAGTGTGTAAACTGTAGTGTTTACATGTTAACTCGTGCGCAGACATTGCTGCTCCTGTGCGGATCACTTATGGAGAAACAGATCCTCAAGTTTCGCTTTATTTCATTCTTTTTCTGAAGAACACAACATGTAGCATGATAATTTAGCACATGTGGAGGAATTTCGAGTCAATATTTATCAATATTTGCTCAATTCTACTTTAACAGTCATTGGGTTGAAACTTTCACTAACAGTTAGACTAAGTGAACTTTCCCATATATGGAGTGAGAATATCGAGCTGATACTTCGTCCACTGGAAAAAAAAAACCCATTGAGGGTTTGTGTCTATTTCATGTATCATAATACTACATAGTATGTGTGACTCCTCATTAATGTCATGGGTACAAGAGCTCATCCATAGTGCAGTAAAACGTTAAAGATAAGTGAGGACAAATGAAGAAGAGAGAGTTCTGATCCGGGATTTGTGCTTGTGGTTTTAAAACATCAGACAGGTAAAATTCAATTCAGGTGAATTTACTCGATGCTGTTTACATTCTTCCATCACTGAAAGGGAATGTGTGTTTCACAACAAGCATGAAACGTTCAGGATAACAGCCATAAATCTGAGCAATGTCAAGTAGTGAGGGTCAGGGGCTTTTTTGGGCATTTCTTGTTCATGATAAACTAATAAAATATTCTGAAGCAGAGATGGTGTGTGTGTGTGTGTATGTGTGTGTGTGTGTGTGTGTGTGTGTGTGTGTGTGTGTGTGTGTGTGTGTGTGTGCGCGTGTGTGTGTGTGTGTGTGTGAGATAGAGAGAGAGAGAGAGAGAGAAAGAGAGAGAGAGGGAGAGAGCGCGAGAGTGTGTGTACCTCAATGCCATTCATTCAAAACCACTCTGGAATGCACTGGGGTGGGTTACTCCAGACTGATCATTTATACAGAGCAACGACTTAGCCTTTGAATGTCTTCTTTTCATTTCTTTTAAGAATTAAAAGAGGGAGAAAAAATGTTCTTCTTCACACCTCAACACCACAGACAAGAAAACATGTATGTTATTCAGGAAAACCCAAGTTATTATTATTTCCTTTGCACCTTCATACATGTTGATCTCTCTAGATTTTACTCATTCATGGTTATCTGCACTTAGGACTAAAGTATATTTTTAGTATTTTGCAGCAATTGTACTGCCAGAGAAAATATTCAGCGATGAGCGAGTCATATCACTCAGTACAGCTGTGGAGAGAAACCTCCCATGAGACTAAAGCCCAATTAGTGGAGAGTGATGAAAGAAAACATGTGATGAAATACGGGAACAGAATCAGTCAGCATGCCTTAAAGCACCACCAGCTCTAAAGGAGAAAAGGAAAAGGGAACACGGCATCTGGAAAACAGAGAAATAAGCAACGAATGAGAACCTAGCTTCATCCTGGGCTGATGCTTCAGTGTATGTATTGAACATATGAATGTATGCAGTATATATATATATATATATATATATATATATATATATATATATATATATATATATATATATATATATATATATATACACACACACACACACACACACATACACACACACACACACAGTATATATATATATATATATATTTTTTTGTAAATCTTGTCCTTTAAAAGTGGCACTAAAAATTTGTTTTGCAAAATTTTCCTTTGGACCAAATGCTTGCTATGTATCTGGGAAATTGTTCTGTCTGCTCAGCTCACCTCAAAAATGTGGGGCAGCCTTCTAAATGAGAAAGGCCCATTTCCTTAACACATTCCCAGAGTCTCAGCAAAGCCCTTGTTCACTCATGTTTATTCAGCTTTAATAGAGTCTGGGTGGGGAAAGCCACAGTTCTAAGAAAGAAAGGAAAGAGAGAGAGAGAGAGAGAGAGAGAGAGAGAGAGAGAGAGAGAGAATGCTACAAGGCTTTCTGGAAGTTAAAAATGTGGCTTCTTTAGCTTGATGAAAACCTCCGGGACACTGAAGTTTCCCTCTGGATAGAGGGAGTGAGATTTCCTTTCGGCTTTCCTCCTTTATCAGGAGTCGCCACAGCAAATGATTCACACGTTTGATTTGGCATAGGTTTTTACATCAAATGCCCTTCCTGACACAACCCTTTAGTAAGGGACAGAAACACACTGACGGCTTTGCAGCTACTCTTTACGAAAGTCAGCAATGGTTCTTTTACATGAACCTCTCACCATAGACAGTGAGAGACATGGCCCACCTTTGATAATCCAGTTCGCTGCACTGGGGGAATCAGAAGAAAATGGTTCATTCTCTGGTTCCCACATAGCTTGGAAACCATACTTCACAGAGAAAAACACAAAGAAAGCACTTGCGACCCTTTAGAATTACAAAGAATATTATTATAGGAGCGACGCTGTCACTCACTAACTGAACTACCACCACTTTACTTCATGAACACATTAAAAAAAGCAGTGGTGTTTTTTTAGCATGTCCCAGCTGTGCAGCGGCATTAGCCATTACATTCTCAGGTTTTTCAACAGTGTCCAAATTTAGAAATGAGCTTTTCACAGCCTAATATAAATCTAGCATCAGTGCTGAGTCAGTACCAGTATGTCCAGCTTCACAAGACTCAGAAAAAGAGCTGCTCAAGAGTTTGCTCTTTGACTCAATGACAATGGTTTTATAGAGGAGTGTAAACACTCACTGGGTGGTGGGTAGGCTTACCTTATTTAACCGTGCTAACATATTCTACAGCACTGTGCTGCATCTGGTCAGGTCACATTTATTAGTATCGCATATTTAAAACAACTGAGGTTGACCAAAGTGCTTTACAAACGGAAGAAAATGGTATACAGTATTTCTCTTTCACATGAGGTACACAGAACGTACTGTGATGTGCTGATTTGTGTTCCTCAGGTTATTGTGTGTTTGTCTGTCCGCAGTCCGCAGGTGTGTACTTGATCCTAGTAAATTATTCAATTTAGCAAGAAGTCAGTGATTTGTTGAATCATATGTTTAGCTGAACAAATGTTCAACTTTATCTTCAAGTTAGACAAAACATACATGCATCCGAAGAGTTGTAAGAAGTTTTTGAAAATTCGAATTACTCCACTAATGATATAGTAAGTAATTTTATGACAGTCGTAATGTTATTAGCAGTATTAGCAGAAACACACCATTCAGGTAATGTAACATAACCTAATGTCAGGCCCTATTATACAACAAGGATCTGACCCTATGCCAGTTGATGACATGTGATGAGACTGATCACGTGTTCACTCCGGCAGTCAGTGAAAATACTAATTACAGGGATCCCTCACTTTCTGCGGTTAATTGGGACCAAGATCCCCCTGCAACAATCGAATTCCGCAAAGTAGGATCAACCCCCCCCGACTGACATTTACGTACATGTATACAGTGGTAGCTCACTTTACGAAATTAATCCGTTCCAGAGCCTTTTTCGTAACATGCATTTTTCATAAATTGAACCGCATTTTACAAGGCTCCCAATACTACCCTCTAAACCCTTTAAAAATTATAAAAGTGTACCTTTTAAGACCTTCTTCTGCTTCAATATCGTACCGATGGTAGACGAGTTTGGCCATATTCCTTTGTAGTATCACTCGAGCCCGTTTCTTTTTCTTCTCACTCGCACAGGAAATCACACTCGTGCTTGTGTGTGTGTGTGTGTGTGTGTGTGTGTGTGTGTGCGTGTGTTGATCATGTATTCTTAGCAGCGTTATAATCTTACAAATGTTTATGGAAGGTTAAAAGCCTAAGTCAAGAAATAAAGCATAAAACAACAGTAATTCTGTCCTTTACACGAAAAGCATCATGGGAGATTCAGCTCCATAATAGCCAATGGGAGGGAGCTGCATCATCCGTCTTAACCAATGGTAGGCCAGCGGGGCGGGATGTTGGGAGATAGCCAATAAGAGGGAGCTGCGTCATCCCTCCTAGTCAATGGGAGGCCAGCGGGGGCGGGATGAAGGGAGATAGGCAATGGGAGGTAGCTGCGTCATCCCTCCTAGCCAATGGGATCCCTGTCAAAGATGGTGTCAGGTGGACCTGTCCAAGATGGCGCTCGAGTGAAGGCGACATGAACGACAGCTCAGTTGTTAGCCAATGGCAGGCCAGCGGGGTGGAATGTTTGAACGTCATTGATGGGAGAGCAGCTCGTGCATTGTTTGAATGTTTGAATGGCGCATTTTAATGTTTGAACATCGCATTTGAATTTTTAAGATGGCGCTTTCGTAACGTGAACTTGTTTCATAGACAAAAATTTTAGGAAAATGTGTTTCGTAACCTGCATTTTTCGTTTGGTGAGGTACCACTGTATGTGTGTTATAAATGCTTATAATAACAATTAAACATTAAAAAATAATGCATAAAGTGTAAATAAAATATAAATACACACGCACGCAGAATCCACACCTCACAAAATTGTAAGTAGTTTTGATGGGGGGGGTTTTGGGTTGTTGGGTTTTTTTTTGTTTGTTTGTTTGGGGGGTTTTTTGTTGCATAATTGGCCTTGTTTTGTGGCATTTTCCTTAAGTTTTCCCCTTATTCTTCCTTAATGTCCTTATTTTTTAATTCGATGACTTTAAAAAAAAAAAAGTGATGCACTAAAGCCGCATGAATTGAAGTGCGAAGTAGCGAGGGATCCCTGTAAGCTTAAATTGTAATGTTAGAATAAAACAAAGTTTTAAAATTGCAAGAAGTATTACATGATAAAATAAATTTAGGTAAAATGACATTTACCAACCATGAATTAAATTACCTTTTGGGGTGGAAAATATAATTCAGAAAGTAGGCCGGACAGAAGAGATGAGTTTTTAACGATGATTTAAAACATTTAAATGTGCAGGCAGATTTAGTGTGGAGTTTTTCTATAATCTGGGTTCAATTACCATATTGATTAAATTTAAAAACAGGTTGCCAACTGAAACGACCAGCTGCTTTAACGATGTAAAAGGTTCCAATGCAACAGTGACAAAGTTTGATGTATTGCATTTTGGGTCTCGAAGAAGAGATTCACATTCACCCCAACTTGCCTCTGAGTGTAGATTATAAAAGAATATACAGTATATAGAAAGAGGGAGAAAAATTAACCAAATACTGTATATTTATTGGTAGTCTATATATCAAAGGGCAAACAGAGTGTACAGAAAGACACAAAGTGTGGGGGGAAGAGAGAGCGAGAGAGAGAGAGAGAGAGAGAGAGAGAGAGAGAGAGAGAGAGAGAGAGAGAGAGAGAGAGATTTAGTAGAATTCCAGTTTATAGTCTGTATTTGGAAATGTGAGTCCCCCAGAGAGGAATATAGTCAGTTATTATCCACCCATGTTATGAAAACGTCGCTTGTCGTCCGTTGGGTCTGGTGCTCAGTTCTTCCGAGTGCATGTTTAGCTAGATGACGCTCATATGCAGGGAAACACCTCTGAGACCAAGCCTAAAATAGTCATGTACTCTACACCATAGGCCTGCACTCACTCACATCAATTGTTCACACTGTCCTCCAAGTTTACATTCTCAACTCATCCCACTCACAGAAGGGCAGAGTAAATGTGTTTAAAAGCCATCAATCCTGTGTGTCCATTTTCCAAATGAGCTCATACATACTTCATGCCTTAAGTATAAATTCATTGATGCTAGCTCCCCGCTTTAGAACATGAAAATCATTAATAGCGTATTTTTCAATTATGGAATATTTAAATAAATAAATATATTTAAATAAATGTGCATTTTATAGTAAGAAAAGGGATTTTTCAATGTTTACTATTTGTGAGGCGCTCCACCGAATGTAGGTGCTTGTCGTGAGTCGCAGGTGCTTGTCGCAGGTGCTTTCAAGTGAGCAAGTGTGCGTTGAATACTTGTTTAGTACTCAACCTTCATTTGCTCACTTGAAAGATCGGAAGTCCGGATAAGCTGCGCTTTGTCTCACAAGCACCATTCGTCACTTCCGACAAGCGCCTACATTCGCTGGAGCGCCTCACATTTGTCAAAAATTATGAAAAGGCACCAGAAATCAGGAAATGTAGTTCCGTGCTTGTTCCTGAAAAGCAGTTTACAAAAACATCTTTAGAAAAAAATACTTTCAAATGTTTCACCAACTGTAGTGAAAATAATTCATTGATTAAAAATTTTAAGCTGCTTATTCCTAATAAGGGTTGCAGGGAGGCCCATCTCAGCCAGCACGGGACGAAAGCAAGGTGCACTCTGAACAGCTCACCATATAATCATAGGGCAACACACACACACACACACACACACACAGTATCGATTTTGAGCAGGAAATTAATGCAATGAGTATGATGAAATCCATGCAAGCACGAGGAGAACATGCAAACTCCACGCAGAAACGCCCTTGCCGTGTCTGAAACTCAAACCCAGGACCCTCTTGTTGTGAGGCTGACATGCTAACCACTACACAACAATGCCACCCAGGATGCAGTAGTTCATATCTTTTGTTTGATGAGTAAAAATATGTTATTTATTTTTTTTAATTACTGTACAACTAAGTCACTTTTTTTTCCGTAAGTAAATAAAAACAACACTGGACATTATGTGAACATTTCTGATTAAAGAGTTGACTACTGTATTTAATGAGGTGTCAATTTTTTCACATGTCTGTGTGAATATGTGTACATACATATAGCCTTCATTCATTCATTTTCTAAACCATCTAATCCTAATTATGGTCACGGGGAGGCTGGTGGCTATGTCAGACAACAGTATAGCCGACAGTCTCAGTACACCCTGGACAGCTTGCCAGGCCATCGCAGGGCAGAACCATGTTGACGGCTATGCAGTCTACTCTTGCCGAAAGTCAGCAATGGTTCATTTACAGCCTCTCACCATATACAGTGAAAGACACGGCTGGCCTTTGATAACCCAGTTATCGGCACTGGGGTGACATCACTGACAACCGTTGACAGTGTGACTTAAACCCTCCTCCTCGGGATCAGTAATCCAGCACCTTTAACACCGGGTCACCACTGCATTTATTTATTTGTCTTGAGCCTAACACCTAAAACATTAATGGCATGCTGATTACGCACGGCAATGAAGGCGGTCTAACAAAAATTTAGTTTTTTTTTTGCCAGGCAATGCATGTTAAAATTTGATATTCTAGCTATGACATGATGGTATGCCCAGTTGATGTCATTGCACTGCACCACTGACTGAATTTCCATTTAATGTTTTCTGTTGACCTGGTGATTGGCTGTCCAGAGCAAATTATTTAAAAAGTCCAGTGTAAACATGTTCATGCAGGTTAAGGTGCGTGGTGCGTCGTGAGTGGTGCAGTGCATGACCGGCATGTGTATGTTGGTGTATGTTGTGCTACCGTCCCCACCCTATGCTGGAGTTAAAAAGTCTGATGGTAGGAGGAAGAATGATCTCCTCAGTCTGTCAGTGGAGCAGTGCAATGACATCAGCAGGGCGCTGATGCTGCTCGTCTGTCAGGTGTTGACGACGTTGTGCACTGGATGAATTGGATTGTCTATAATTAACAGCAGCCTACTCAGTGCCCGTCGCTTTGCCACAGACGTCACACTGTCTAGTTCCGTCCAACCTACAGAGCCCGTCTTCTTCATCAATTTGTTCAATTGTGAGGCATCCTTCTTAATCCCCCCCAGCAGATCACTGCATAAAGGAGGGGGCCTGCTACCACAGACTGGTAGAACATAGAACATCTGCTGCAGGTTTTTTTTTGCAGATGCTGAAGGATGCTAGCCTTCTGAGGAAGTACAGACGGCTCTGTCCTTTCTTGCACAGAGCATCAGTGTGGGAAGTCCAGTCCAATTTGCCATTCAGCTGCACGCCCAGGTATTTGTACATCGACACAATCTGTAGCTGTTCCCCTCTGTCACTGGCTCCGGTTGCGGCCTGGGTCTTCTGAAGTCCACCACCATTTGCTTAGTTTTAGTGGTGTTGAGGTGCAGGTGATTGGAGTCACACCATGAAACAAAGTCCATTATCACTTTCCCAATACATGACATGACTTCATTTTTCTAAAAATAATTTTTCGCAAGTAAGTAGCATCGGCCAATATTTAATAAGTGCAACCCACAACACTAAATAATAAAATAGAATACATACAGTATTGGACTAGGGGGCAGTGGTGGTCTAGTGCGCTGGATCGCTGATCCAAAGGTTGGGGGTTCGAGTTCCACTCTCCACAGGGTTGTCACTGTCCCCCCCCCCAGTGCAGCTAACTGGGTTATCAAAGGCGGGTCATGTCTCTCACTGTCTATGATGAGAGGCATGTAAAAGAACCGTTGCTGAAATTCGTAAAGAGTAGCTGCAAAGCGTGTTTCTGTCCCTTGCTAAAAGGGTTGTGACAGGAAGGGCATCCGACGTAAAAACCTCTGCCAAATCAAACGTGCGAATCAGATGATTCGCTGTGGCGACTCCCAAGTAAAAGGGAAAAAGCTGAAAGGAAGACAGACAGACATACAGTAATGGACTCTGTACACATTTTCACCAAATTCTGACGTTATCATGTCTTTTTTTTTTCAGCCATCTTGAATGATTAGGTTACAATATGAGACCACTCCACTGTTCCTCAGCTTCATTCCTGTGGTGTAAGACTAGAACAAGATAAACACAGTACCCAACCCAACCTCTCATTTAAATAAAAGCTTCAAATTCCTGTAGGAAATAGGAGATGGGTTGTATAATATTGAAAAGAGTAGATTATATTGGACTACAGGGGAAAATGAGCTGGATTGACTCAACCGCTGAGGTTATACGAGTTCTGATGGAAGAGCAAACAGAAGCGCTTATACACTACATAAGAAGAACCCAAATTTTATTGTTTTAAACAACAGCTTGTTGTGGTTAAGTCTCCCTGTACTTTATACACCTTAACACATTTTCTGTGGTTTTTCTTTTTAAAACTTTTAAACACCACCATGGGGAATACTGATGAGATGCAGATACAGTATGTGGAATATTTTGCTATTACTACTCAACTCATAACAGACTGAGTTTTCACCTTTACATCATCAGCTGCCATGTTGTAATTCAGAAATACGTACAGATAATGCAAGCAGCTAACTAACATTTCAATCATGAAAGCAGGATGATTACTTTTACCAAACAGTGGTGTGCCTGATATTATATTTAGATATACTGTATTAATCCACAAGGGCATCTGCTTTTAACCCATCCAAAGCAGGAACACACGCTCGGAACAATGGGCTGCCACATACATTGGAGCGCCCGGAGAGCAGTTGGAGGTTGGGTTCCTTGATCAACGGCGCTTCAGTGATGAAAGAAACTTGCAGCTCTCTCCCCCACCATCACACATTTTTCTAGCTGGTTCAGGATTCGAACCAGCGACCTTTTGGTCCCAAAGACGCTTCTCTAAACAGAACTGAACTTGATTGGGATTTTTCAATCATTAATCTACAGAATAATCCCATAAGTTCATGCACATCTACAGGTCGGTTCAGTGTCATGGTTAGGGCTCATGATCGAGAGATCGTGGGTTCGAATCCCTGTTCGATCCTCTCCTGTTCCATCCATGAGGATTTGAACTCTTCATGCTATGGAAACCAAGAATAAGCTCTGGCCCGATGAGCCAATATACTCAGGTGTAAAAAGACTTACTTTTGTATCTTCAGGTGGTTCACTACAACTGTAAAGTTTCATCAAAATCCATAAAGCAGGTCAGGAGGAATTGAACTTACAACCTTCCATGAACAAACAGAATGGAAGGACCAACAAACACAAAACAAAAAAGTTTTTTTTTGATGGATGGAATATCGATGGCTTCTTTTTGGCAGAGTCGTTGTTATACCACATTATGCATATTCTAATAAATAATGGATTTTATTATGCTTTGTGTGTTCCAGCTCCATCTGTGAAGTTATTGTTGCAAACTGCACCGACTTCTTCCTCTTTTCAATATTATGGGGTATACTTGTAAAATAGGGGCAGTGGTGGTCTAGTGGTATAGGGTGCTGGATTGCTGATCCTAAGGTTGGGAGTTCGAGTCCCTACAAGGTTGCCCCCCCCCCCCCCCCCCCCATGTGCAGATAACTGGGTTACCAAAGGCGGGCCATGTCTTTCACTGTCTATGGTGAGAGGCATGTAAAAGAGCCATTGCTGACTTTCGTAAAGAGTAGCTGCAAAGCTGTCAGCGTGTCTCTGTCCCTTGCTAAAAGGGTTGTATCAGGAAGGGCATCCAACGTAAAAACTTATGCCAAATAAAACGTGCAAATCATTCACTGTGAAAAAGGGAAAAGCTGAAAGGAAATCTCGGGGTATACTTGTAAAATAAAATTCAAATTGCATCTACTTAGATTGCATAGGGGCAGTGGTGGCCTGGTGGTAAAAGACACTGGATCGCTGCTTCTAGGGTTGGGGGTTCGAGTCCCACTCTGCACAAGATTGTCACTGTCCCCCCAGTGCAGCTAACTGGGTTATCAAAGGCCGGCCATGTCTCTCACTGTCTATGGTGTGAGGTTCATGTAAAAGAACCATTGCTGACTTTCATAAAGAGTAGCTGCATAACGGTCAGCGTGTTTCTGTCCCTTGCTGAAGGGTTGTGTCAGGAAGGGCATCCGCTGTAAAAACCTACACCAAATCAAATGTGCGAATCATTAAAATGACTTCCATGAAAATGGAGGCAGATGATTCGCTGTGGCGACCCCTGAAGGGAACAGCCGAAAGGAGAAGAAGATCTATTTAGATTGCATGCTGTAAAACTACTGGTTAGACAGCAATAATTATTACTGAAATCATGATGGACACCATTTTAGCTGTTGATAGCGGTTCACAAATTTAAAATTATGAAGAAGACGAGAAGATGAGTCAAACAAATCAACCAACCAATCATGCATTTCAACCAAACAATCATTCATTTCACTATACACGACACAACACATTCTTGGCAAAGACAAATACATTGTACTGTCACAATTCAAATTGTCTAGACTATATACAAGAATAAAAAGCCATATGTCCTTATTTGGATATACAGACAGAAATCTGGCCTCTCCACTAATTCCCATGGCACAGAAAGTTCCTTCGCTACACAGCTCACCCAGGTGTTACAGCGACACTTGCTGGAGAGAATGTGTCTCTGAATGCACCAAAGAGTAGCAGAAAATACAGAGTCAGATACAGCCTCATCTCTGTGGTTACACAAATATTATTCTAGCTGTGCAGTGGTCATTCCGTTTAAAGTAGACCACAGAGTTGGTCTTACTTCGTGTCAGTGTTTATATTAAACTGGAATTGCTTGGTAAAATGAGTTTGGACATTCTTACTGCTGCCCTCCTGGACCAATCAGCTGGAACACCAAGCCAGGCAGCAACTACTGTTTCCATAAGAGATAATAAAGCAGTGACAGTGAAATCATCTGGAACAGAAGCAGACACAGAATCAAACACACTGAAGTTAAAAATCTAAAAAAAAAAACAAACAAAAAAAAAATCTAAAAAAAACAAAAACAAAAAAAAAACACAACCCAAAACAAATTTTGTTGAAACTCTTTATTTTCAGTGAATACAAAAAATACTTTCATGACCAGATAAATATTTTACATACAGCATCATAATTCTTTCATTTTATTGTTACCATGTCAGTGGGATAAAGGCGGCCCTAACATTCTAGTTTCATTGAAGGAGCCTTTTCTTTCTTTTTCGCCTCTTTTCTTCCAATTCATTAAGACACCACATTTTTAACCACATATTGAAATATCTTCATTACATTTATTATTAGTAAATATAAACAAACCCTTCATACATAGTGGTTTATCGGAGAGAAAAACTCTAATTTCAGACGTAATTGCAACAACTTCCTTTAAAGCCTCAATCAGGAAATGGGAGGCAAATTTTAGGGTACGAAGACAAAAGGGATTGCAGTAATAAAACCGTTACAAGACCACACTAACTCAACCACAGCAATATGTCTGCTTAACATATGCTCTCTGTTAGGAACCTCAGAGCACTCTGTAGTATCAGCAGTTCCTGACTGGGGCTTTGCAAAGTAAACTGAAAACTACAGATACATGTGCATGGAATGCAGTGTTGATTTTTTTTTAACTCACTAGAAATGTAAAGCATGTGGACTCAGTGATGCTGTTACACTAACGGTTTCTACAGTGAATTACAGCTGGCAGTTGAGCGATCTACCAAGGCAAGAGCATCAGGCCACATTGGAATAGTAGGATATGGCAGAGCAGAATCAAACAACAGTCAGTGGTTGTTATAGATACACTGTTTATACTGCTCAGAAACACACAAAACTACACATTTATACCTCCTGAAACAAGTTGCCATTTTATACTGAACAAAAAAAAAAAGCGTCCTTATGACTTCTCTAGATGTTGAGGTTATGACTTGAGTCTTTAGTTAGTTTAAAAAGGCAACTTGTACCAGAGCAGACAATATAAGGCACTAATATACATCGCAGTCCAAATTGAAGAGGTGGGGTATTGCAGTTTGATTTAATATATGCAGTGTTTTGAAGTGCCATGTTGTATTAATCTGTAATACGCAAACAACAATCGAACAAGAATAATTATACTGTATATCCACCTGAAAGGAAGCAGCTAATTCGCTCACTATTGGCTACCACAAGAAGCGTACGCGTTAACTGCAGAAGAGTACACTGGAATACAAACAATATCAGTGCATTCTATAGATCTTGAAATGCTGAAATGACTTTTTTCTTTATTTTCTGAATCATGCATGCACCCCCCCCCACACACACACACACTTTTTTTTTTTAACTTGGTGAAACATTTTTCCTAAATAAATCAAACCAAATTAAAACCCCTCATTTTTTTTTAACACACAGGATTATCGATCTTAATCGTCTGATTGTGTGTATGCTCAGCGTAAATGTGTGCATTGTGTGTGTGTGTGTGTGTGTGTGTGTGTGTGTGCGCGTCTGACGAGGAGCTTACAGATACAGAGTTCATGGCACTGTGGGTATAAGAGACAAATATGGAGCCCAGTCATAAAAATGTCTGAAGAGTGTTAAACATGTCTGAGGTATTCATGAGTGCTTAAACACTTAAAACGGTGTAACGCTGTGTTTCAGTCCCGCTTACTGTAATATAACAGATTTGTGACTGTAATGCTTTTGGTGAGGTGCCTTTATGAGTCTCTTAACAATAAATAATATAACAAAGCACAGCTGTACGTTTTCTGGAGTCTAATTCTAAAGCTAAAGCAAATTCTATCAGGATAACAATCCTCTCATGGTTTTTCGTCTTCTTGATATGTTCTTTAGTGGTGTCGTGTTTTTAAAAGGCGTCAGATGAATATTCCACACCGGTGAAAAAAAATATATAAGTATTTGCGTCCTACGTATGTTCTGAACACTTACCAGTAAATATCCTACAGTAAGGACATCACAGAATCATACAACACATTCATTTCATAATTACCTGATATCACCACAGAAACCAAGCGTGCATGTGACTGCGTTCTGGTGTTTTTTTTTTTGTTTTGTTTTGTTTTTTTTTTTAAGTGTACAAATGAATTACTGAAAGGTAGTTCTATACGGTCAGTGGTAATATTATAATAAACTCTTAGATCTGGCATACTTGGACTGTTACATAATTGGACGCAAGCACACGCAGAGT
>CM045742.1:22347500-22410000 GCA_024760905.1 Plotosus lineatus
GAAAGTATGTATAGACTTAGTGTCACACAGACAATGTATTAGTGACACAGAAATTTAACTAAGCAAATAAGCTCAAGCACACTGGCCATTTAGCATGTGTGAAACATAATCGTACTTTGCCCTGGGCTACAAGCTCTCTTTGTGCAGCTGATGCTGACTTCACCAACGCGCTGGTTGCTGCCGCAATGGACTTCGCTGCTTCCAAGATTTGCTCCTCAAAGTCCAGTGAGTCATCTGCTTGCTACAAAACAAAAACAAACAAACAAACAAAAAAAAACAAAACAAAGCAAACAAAAAATGTGCCGTGATTTTTTTTTTAATATGATGAAAAAAGCAAAGTTCAGATGTTAATACAAATAGGAAACTCTATTTAATTTATGTACAGTTCAGGTGTTGTATGATGCATACAATCTATGCATACAATTGAAGCGGTGATATGCGTCAATCTTGAAAAGAAAAAAAGTTAATCATAAAATATAAGAAATGTTAATATTTATCAGCTGGTATGTATTACAAATCCTTTTACCATTTGAATCTATATTGAAAGTGTTTTCATTAAAGAATAGCAGAATTTGAGTACGTCCCGTTCAGATACAGGGATTATCTGCTCAGAGGATTGTGTCCCTCATAAACTGTGCTGGTATGTGACGCAAATAGTGTC
Source organism: Plotosus lineatus (assembly GCA_024760905.1). Classification (NCBI taxonomy): domain Eukaryota; kingdom Metazoa; phylum Chordata; class Actinopteri; order Siluriformes; family Plotosidae; genus Plotosus; species Plotosus lineatus. The sequence continues at coordinate 22,348,162 of CM045742.1, forward strand.
CCTTTATAGATTAGAAATGAAATGCTGTGGAACGCTCTGATTATAAGCTCCACCCTTTCATAATATGGATAATGTAGAAAATGTATTTCTGTAATGTGTTTCGGCTGCAGATTAATCATAAAACCCAGTAAAAAAAAAAAAAAAAAAAAAAAAGAAGTTCCTTGGTGAGGCAAACAGAGTCCCTGATTCATGGCGGGGGCAGTAGTGAGCTCACAGATTCTTGCACGACCTACAATCTTCATTGTTTGTCGTTTCTATTTCCTTTACAAGCCACCTTATGAAAGTGGAATATTACATTTCTAAGATGATAAAATTCGCAAAATTGGACTTTCAATCAAAACAAAAAGTAATAACTAAAGGAAGACCAACGCAGTTGGAATAAACTTAACCTCATGTTTGAGTAAAGAATTCAGATGTAAGCTATAAAACCCAATACATTGTCTGTTGCCAAAATTCAAATTATTAATATTATACTCCTAAGTTCATTTACATTTGTAAATCTGACTCTACCAGCTCTCAACCTCACTTCATGTCACTGAACTGAAGGAGGAAAAAAAGACACAGTTGTCCCAGAAATACCCTTAAGGAAGCTTGACACTGTAGGACAGTCCTGAGGATTAATTTATTCTAATCCTAAATTTCTCCTGCGTCTCTTCAAGAGCGACACCTTTTGGTGCTGAGGAGCAATTACATCATGTTTCAGTCCCAAATTGCTCCATGCAGCCAAGTCCTTCAATAGAACACCTTTTGTAAATGGATTTTGAGTGATGACAGACTGTGAACCAGCAAGCATGCCACACTAACGGGCATACAGGCTCTGTCACTCACAGCACATACAGCACACGAATCTGGAGACAGGGCGGGACACTGTAGGAATATGTTTGATATATAGTTGGACTGAATAACAACCTAATATATCAAACATATCAGACAGAGCCCTGCAGTGAAGGCTTCCAGGTCTAGCTGACCTCTGGAGCATGGAGGAGAAAAGAGGAGAGCAGGATAGGAAAGAAGGGGAGACTTCAATATAAGCAGTAAAAGATAAACAAAGGAACAAGGGGCAAACGAGAGAGGATAAATGGAGAAGAGGGTAGGAAAGGAGCAGAAAGAATACAAGACAAGAGAAGGAGATGGGGGGGATGAAGAAAGAGAAGAAAAATGAGATGGAAGAAACATGAACGAAGGGGAAATGGGAAACAGTTGTGAGTAGATCACACACTAACAGTGTTAGTCTTATTCACAAAATTACATACACCTGAAATACAAAAATGAAGAAAAAAGAAAGATGCTGGCGACATGTGTAGAGGCATGCGTGATTCCAATGAATGTGACTAACGTTTCATGAAAAAAGATTAGGTGTAGGTCAAGGAGACCCACAGCTGGATAACTACCAGATGTTCAGATGCTTCCCTTTTCAGTCTCCTCAGTGCAATAAGCATCCAATTGCATACTAAGGCACTTACACCTCATCTAGCACACTGATCACTGCAACAACAATCCAAATGATGGCGGCTTTCAGCCAAACTAAATTCAGAGAAGATATGTTGAGGTACAGTAGGAGTGTAACACAATAACGTCGTTTATATTTGTTTAGCACTCCAAATATTTTCTGTACCCATACTTGGTTTTAATTCCAGAAACCTGTCTCCTAAATCAGACATATTAAATGCATGCATTTAACACACCACTGATTTCAATTCCCAAAATAGAAACAAACTAATTTAAACCACCAAAATGACCAGGCTGTTAGTTAGGACTGTGCAGGACAATGATAATGTGGCTTTGTTTGAGATTCCTATCTGTCTGTTGTCTGTCAGGTCAGGTTTTGCCCTCCTACTGGTAACATGTAAGCCAGTACAACCTGTTGCATGGTTGAGTGGTCGGCGACTAAACCGGCTCGCCCACCAGGTTCCAAATCTGGTGAGTAGGGTGACCAGCAACCCAGTAGGAACAAAAACAAGACCTATCAAAGGGCGGATGAACTCTTTAGAGTCAACGGCCAGCTAGCTAGAGATGGTGTCTCAATAAAAACACCCTGCAGAAAGAACTTTGGGCCTGTACTGCGGATTTTTTTGCCCTTCGTATACAGCCATGACAAGGCTGTTATGGCTGCCGCCTACAACAGAATTCTGGCACGACTTCCAGATTGATTGATCTGTCTGCCAGATTAAATCCATAAGCCTTTGTTGTTTGTTGACAACCAGAAGCTCAATTGTGATGCACACCTTCAATTTCAACCAGGTGCTCAGTACACCTTTCTGACAGCTCACAAAAATCAAACACCTAAAAAAACAGAACTGTGAGTAAACTTATACAGAATACTCCCTGCAACATGATCTAACTGTTGAATGATCTCCCCTTCACAATATCACACCCAGATTATTTTACTTCATGGACATCTTCAGGTGGTATGCAGCATCTGTGTAATGTTTCATCAAAGGTGCTTGAGAAGGACTTGGGCTATTAAGCATCCATGGTTAGCTGGACAGCCAGACAAACAGACGGAAGGGATAGACAGGGCAGAAGACATTCCTTAAGTTGTAGAGACATCAGTAAAAATGAATGCATTATTTGGATCAGACAGATTGTACCGGTATATAAAAACAACAAACTAAAACAAACACTAGTAGCTCACTACCTATTTGTAGCTGTAGTGTTAGTTGTTTACAACATACCATCTGTCAGATTCAAATAATACAGTACATTCATATTTAATGACATCGCTACAAATTAGGAAACGTCTTCTACTACAGATTTTCCATCAGTGTTGTGTAGCATAAAGCAAACATACCAGTTCATTTCAGGATCACTTACCAGGGGTCATAAATTATTAGCCTCCAATTTTTTTGACCAGAAATGATGACTTTGTTTGCTGAGTAACACAAGCTACACAGTGCGTCAGGAAAACATACTCAACAAAGAGTGACCAGCACAGGGCATCTGAAAGCATTGCCAATTCTATCCAGAATTTCTACTGCAAATCAACATGAACATGCTTGTATTGTTACTGAATAGATTTGCGCTGCTCCGAGAGCCCAAAATTGTACGACGCATGAATGTACAGCTAGCTACCAACTACAAATTAGCAACACACGCTAAACTTCTGTTAATAGCATAGAGACCCCGGTGACCTACTTCTAAAAGTCTGGATTTAAGAGCTAAAAATATGAATAAAGAAAAACTGTATATGATGAAAACACATCACATCAACCAAGTTAATACAACGATACAGGGATCCCTCACTTTCCACGGTTAATTGGGACCGAGATCCCCTGCAACCATCAAATTCCACGAAGTAGGATCACCCCCTCCAATCCCCCGACTGACGTATACGTACATGTACTAGTATATGTGTATATAATATCAATAAATACATATTCAATGCTATAAATGCTTATAATAAAAATTAAACATTAAAAAATAATGCATAAGATGTAAATAAAATATAAATACACACACATACAGACGCGCACGCACACGGATGCGCACCTCACAAAAACGTAACTAGTGTTGATGGGGGTTTTTGGGTTGTTTTTTGTTTGTTTGGGGTTTTTTTTGCATAATTGGCCTTGTTTTTGGAGAATTTTCCTCAAAGTTTTCCCTTATTCTTCCTTAATTTCCTTATTTTTTAATTCGATGAATCTTTAAAAAAAAAAAAAAAAAAAAAAAACGCGATGCACTGAAGCCGCATAAATTGAAACGCAAAGTAGCGTGGGATCCCTGTATAGCCAATGACACTAGAAAATAGAGAAACAGTTGCATATATAAATCTCACTGCTGACAGGCTAGTTGTGTCGTTTCAATAAATTTCTTTATCAATTTTTGAAGTTGTAAATAAAAATATATCCATATATTTATGTTTCCTGATAATTTTATTCTTAATCTGTGAATATACTGTATGTAGATGAATGGATTGTAAATACATTGTATGAAAACTGATTGTTTATGTTGGGTATACAGTCGGCCCTCTACTTACGAAAACCTCTGAATACGAAAAATCTAGGTTACGAAAAACATTTTCCTAAATTTTCACCCTCTGTATACGAAACAACCTCTTCTTAGGAAAAGTGCCAAACGCACCATTCAAAAATTCAAACAATGTGCGAGTTGCTCTCTCATTGGCTGTCTCCCAACAATCCCACTCCGCTGGCCTCCCATTGAAGAGATGTGCTGTTGGTTTGTGAGTTTCATGAGTTTTTTTGAGAGTACTCATTGCAGCTTATTTGAGGAGGTCCAGATGAGCCACGCCCCATCTCAAAAGCTCTGCATTTGGCCACGAAGCATTTTTGTGCACGGAAGTGGGTGGCGCCACAAATGTTCCGTGCACAGAATGCTCTGTGGGACAAAAGAACTCCGATCTCACAAGGAAGCAAGTTAATATTGAATCCGGTCCTCTGATCTCTTGAGGAGGCAAGTTACTATTGAATCCGGACCTCAGATCTTTCAAACAGATAATTCCGTTTTAAATACAACACCCCGTCTCAAAAGCTCCGTTGGCAGACCGTGCCACTCCAAAACAGAGAGAGAGAGAGAGAGAGAGACAAAGAGAGAGAGAGAGAGAGAGAGAGAGAGAGAGAAAGAAAGAGAATTTTGTGTATGTATGTGTGTGAGAGAACGACAGAGAGAGAGTGATAGAGACATTACGTGCGTTAATAAAAAATGTTTCATAATGGTTTAATATATATTAATACTAATATTAAACATATTAAAATATGTTAATAAAATGGTTTAATATGTTAATAAAATGTTTAAATGGTTTAGTATATAAGTTTCCTTTAATTTTAAGACATATTTCATACAAAATTGGTGTACTTTTATAATTTTTAAAGGGTTTATGGGGTCTTGGGAGCCTTGGAACGAATCACACGTTTTACATGTAAAATGCACCTCTACTCACGAAAACTCCAGGTTACGAAAAAGGCTCTGGAACAGATTAATTTCATAAGTAGAGGGCCGACTGTATCAGGTTTTACCTCAAAGATAAATAAGTTACAGTATGAAGAATGTCTCAGCCTGATTTTATGTCAACACCTCAGTGAGTTACATCACAGCGTTACATTTTCCATATGACAATTCACTTTGATGATCATATACTGATAACATCGATCTGACAAGTAATGAAGGAATTTGTTTAAATTATCCAAAAATAAATTACTTTTGGTGGTAGGCCGAATTAAATTACTCTGTAATTTTATGAGGGATGAGAAAAATAAATCTCTAGTAAATGGGCTGAAAATGGTAAAAATCTGTTTAGTGAATCACCCATGAAGTGAAAAGCATTGACAGATTTTGTTTCCTGCAGACAGATCCAATAATAAATATGCTTGTTGATAAAAATGTTCTTGTCTCTCTTATCTTGCCTTGTGAAAGGTTTGACTAAGCTTATAACACACAAAAAAATAATCATATTATCAAACAATTCGGAAATTCCTGCAGATAAGAAGCACCCCCCCCCCCAAAAAAAAAAAAAAAAAAAAAAAAAAGAATGAAGGCATCCGCCTCTAAGCCTGCAACACCTTGGATAAAATATCTGACATTCTTTGGGAAATGGCAAAGTCCCCATATCAGCCAACAGCACATTCCTGCAGCCTAAGGCCAGGTGGAAGTGATCTGACACAGGTATGTTGGTGGACAGGGTGATAGAAGAACAGTGTATCTGAATACAGTACAGAGAGGAATAGATGGTTGGATACCTTCGGCTTGGCTCTGGGCTTCAGTTGCTCCAGTTTTTTAGCTGCAGCCTCAATGGAAGCGGCGGCCCCTAGCAACTCTGTCTCGGCGATTACTGTCGGGTCCTCAGGGTCCACCCATTCTGAGCCTGGGGTCATTGGTAAGTCAAGTTTTATTTACAAGGGAGACTTAAAAACATAAGCTGTATAACATGCTGAATATCAAATTAAAATGCAGAGGCAATCATTTTCCATGCAGGAATAATACAGTACTGTATAGCAAACTCAAAAATCAAAACTGAAAATGTAAAAAGGAGAAGAAAAAAAATTCAAATACATCAAAAGCACTAAATTACAATTATGACAAAAAAAAAGACTTTTTGCTTCAAAACCAGATAAACCACAAGCAAAAAAAAAAAAAAATAGACATGATGCTTTACATAGGGAAGAATATGTAGAAAACCATGGCGCCTTGCTTTAATCACCATTTCACTGTGCAATGCGTTTTTGATAAATTATCCTCATTCTTTACTGACTTTAAGTGCCTATAAAATACTCCATTTTTTAACAGCTCACGCAGGCAGACAGATGGTTCTGGGGATTATGCCGAACCCTGGAGAATTCTACCCACTCTCATACTGTACTTCCCTGTGTGTGTGTGTGTGTGTGTGTGTGTGTGTGTGTATACACACTACAACATTCATGCTGTCTCATACTCACCCCCGTCTGCAGCAGTGGAAAATGAAAACAGTAGTATTACAGGACAGAAGCTGGGAGACTCAGTGGTCCAATGGTTTTATTAACTTCACATAGATACAATTCATCCCAATATACTGCCTATTACTGCTAACACTGATATGGCCCTACCAACTGGACCTGAGCTCCACAATACACACATTTAACCAGCAGCCTGTGGGTTCGACTGTGATAGCCTGTCTGATTCAGGATCTATCAATAACAAAACCATCTAGTGATAAAACCACATTTATTTCTTGTTTCTACAACAGTGAAAGAGATTTGTTTTATTAGATAAGGAACAGGTTCAAGGATTACCCATTTGAGATTTATGGTGCATGTCCAGTAAGTACCATGCACCGTTATACTGCATTCACGATGCCTTGACTGTGCCAGTTGGTGAGTTGTAATAATGTAGTTTTTCATCTCAATAGGTTTTAACTAAGAACTTGGGGAAAACATGGGAAAATTGGGGGAGGGGTGATTTTTTTTCAATGCATGTAAAGGTCATAAAAAATGACTTTACCCACACGTTTACAGTTCAAGGCATACGCGAGTGATAATTGATTCTGTTCTATTATACAGGGATCCCTCACTTTCCACGGTTAATTGGGACCGATCCCCCCCCCCCCCCCCCCCCCCGCAACTGTTGAATTCCACGAAGTAGGATCAAAAGCCCCTGACTGACGTATACATACATGTATATGTGTATATAATATCAATAAATACATATTCAATGCTATATAGGCTTATAATAACAATTAAAGGCCTCCGTTTGCAGGGATACAGGTGTTGATTTGCAGTGATGCAGCACGGCACAACCGGTCCTGCAAGTAGCGATCCTGTTTGGGAGTCGGCACTCTCTCTCTCTCTCTCTCTCTCTCTCTCTCTCTCTCTCACACAGCCTGGACGTGGTCTGTCGTCAACTGACACTGTCATGTTTGTTGTGGTGATCAGTTGGGCTTCTGAGGTTGGGTTGTGTACAGCCCACATGCTTCACTTCCCCACTGTAGCTCAACCCGACCTCCACCCAACCCATTGCTGGAGACATTGTTCATGTGATAGACGTGGCAGTATGATGTGCACTAGACTAGCAATATTGGACATTTTTGAGCCTTTATATATGATTTCCAAACCACTCCTCAGTCCTAAAATTGTGTGGCTACACATTGTATTCTGCTCAAAATGTATTTGGTCCATTTTTGGAAAGTGACCTACACATGTGCTCTGAAGCGTCACAAACTGACATCATTTTCTCAAGTTCTATCATCAATAAAGTCACAGTGTGAACCCTCGTCAGGTACAGATATACAGAAATTTCTCAAAGATTTTAATGACTGTCTGTATAATTTAAAAGTAAAGAAGATCTTTAAACTATTCACAGTGCACATGGCCATGCTGATTTAACATCACTCCATGAAATAGGGAAGGGTCTAGCAGTTGGGATGATTACTTTTAATTGATAATTTGAAATTTCACATTGAGTGGATGATTTCATTGGCTTTCACTGCTTGGAGGTGGGGAATTACAAGATAAAACTTTTCTTGAATGCTGCATAAGAACAGATAATAAATGGGGATGCATATATGCAAGCCTGTTTGGATTTCCTTACCTTTCATGGTTTCAGCAGTTTGGATAAGCTCAGTGACTGAGCCGGCTACTTTCTTTGAGAGCACAGCCAGCTGCTGTCTGTGTTCTGCTGTAGGCTTCTGTAAAACCTGAAACCATATAAAATGTACTAAATTAATTTTTTCTCAGAATCCGAGAACCGCTCTGTATTAAGTGCTCTTAAAAATTTGCTGAAACTTCAGCTGAGCTGTCTATGGTTGTGTGTTTTCGGGCAAACTATTAAACTGATTGCTCTCTGATCTCAGCAGCTACCAGATTAATTTAATTGATTATATAAACAATATGCTGAAATATTTGACCATAAATAAAAACCTTTACATTGAAGTCCTGTTGAATTCTCATAGATCCTATGTGAGCCAGATGCGGCTCTTTTGATGACTGTATCTGGCTCTCAGATAAAACAGGTGGCCTTTCTTAACAGAATAACGAATATATAATTTCACTGTCTTTTAAATAAAGATACAAAAAAGCCATCAAATAAAACAAAAACAGATGAATAAATCTCACGCATTTAAATCTCTACATCGATTTTCAATGTCATGTCACTGTGGCGCGCAGCGGAGAGCCAATCCTTTCTGTACACCAGTATGTGGGTGTGTCCGATACTTTGAAACTCTAATTTTATTGGATTACAACAACAGCCACAGACTGCGCGTGTTGTTTTTGATTAAAGAGGTAAATTTCCCTCATTTTTGATCAGCTCATTTGCACGAAGCCAAGCACAGCTGGCAAAAAAACACAAATGGACAGACATGGAAAAACTTCAACCTGCAGACCAGCTGATTGCCAAAACTTGGGACGCTCTTCCTGTAACATAAACACTGCAGCGTGTGAGTCTTGCCGTATTGACCATGTTTGGCATGCGAGCAGTCCTTCTCACCTGAAAAACATCAAGACCAACCTGCAACCACGCTTAACAGATGGAAGCCTAAACGCCTGCATGAAGCTGAACCTCACCACATATCAATCAGACTACAAAGCCATCAGCAAAACCATGCAGCACCAGAAGTCGAATTAATAGTAAGAAGTACTTTTCATATTAATAAATAACTTCGCTGTTACAATGACATTTAAAGTAAATTTAGAGTCTTATTATACTCTCAAATTGTTGGTCTTCTTTTTCAATTTAGTTGTATTCAGTGTGTGTGTGTGTGTGTGTATATATATATATATATATATATATATATATATATATATATATATATATATATATATATTATGGCTCTCAGAGGATTAGATCTTAAAATATGTCTTTTTTTTGGGCTCTCTTATTCAAAAAGCTTCCCGACCCCTGTCATATATGATTGCATGGATTTTTAAAAATATTTTCTCGAATAATATGACTGCCTGTAATTCCATAAAATATCATTGTCTCTATGAAAGCATCTCCAACAGGAATCTGCGTATGGTGGACCTTCCATAAAAATAAGAAATGTGGATGGGGATAACATATACAAACATTTACTTGAAAAAGAAAAAATGCTCTGGATTAAAGGGAATAATAAACTTGGGATCTATTATAGGAAGGTTATCCTATAAGTGAGCAAAGGCACAAATAACGGTGGAATAAATACCGATATAGAAATGTAAGTGCCAGTAAACTTGACTCAACTGTGATTGGAAAACGAACCATTAAGAAATACAGGATATTATGGATAATGTACGGTGTAATGTTGTGAGAGAAAACTATATAGAATTCACTTACAGTGTTCAATTATGTTCATCAGCATATCAGCTTATATAATTACAAGATACTCAATTATAGAAAGTAGCTACAGTACCACATAGATGCTGGGAAATTTAATCAAACTATAAAATATAAATATTGACAACAACATGCATCACACACACACACACACACACACACACACACACACACACACACACACACACACACACACACACACACCAGTAAGACATGTTCCAGCAGGTCAATGTATCCGGTCGTACACTCTAGACCATAAAGCAAGGCTTTGCTCCGCACTTCCTCAGTCACCTCCTGGTGATATGCAGCTTGCTGCAGGAGAAATATATGACACAGTACAATGTACATGATCACTAAAATTCCACCGAACCACTACAAGAAATTCTACACAATAAAACAAACACTAAACATCAAAGTCAGTCATGAGTTAGTTGCAATACTACTTGTATTATATTCTATCCAAGTGGATGAACATTATGAAACAGCAAAGCTATTACTGCTCTTAAAATCACATGCTAAATGAATAAAATAACAATAAAATAGGAATAAATGAATCCTCATTTCTGTACCCGATTAATCCTAATTAGGGTCCGACTCCGGGCGAGGGCAGAGTTCACCATGGACAGCTCACCGGGCCATCACAGGGCAGAAACAAGCTGACGGCTTTGCAGCTACTCTTGTCGAAAGTCAGCAATGGTTCTTTGACTTGAATCTCACACCACAGACAGTGAGAGACAAGGCCGGCCTTTGAAAAACTCAATTAGCTGCAGTGGGGGGACAGTGACAACTCGGTGGAAATGGGGCCTGAACCCCCAACCTTGGGATCAGTGATCCAGCACCTTACCACCAGGCCACCATTTTCAGAATAAATGAATTTGGGAGTATAAACTGAAGTTTGGATCGAAGCGACCTTGAGAAAAGGAAGGAACCATGTTTACACTACACTCAAGCCTCTGGTTGGCTTCTTTTCTTTGAAGCTTGCCAGACAAGTGCCAGAGCTGCTGAATGAAAATTTATGAGTATTCGGTGTGTATTCAAAAGTGTATGGACCTCTGTGTATGTGTGATGAAGAATGTGATGGTGATTGTTGAGCGAGAGTGATTAGCACCTTGCAGGTGAGCAGCATGTCGGAAATGGCTTTGCGGCTCAGGTTGGCAGTGGCGATGACGTCCTCCTGCTGGCCGGAGTTACCTGCTGCCACAGATTTGGCCGTGGCCACAGTGATGCCCTTGGTCATGCGGATCAGCTCCTCTGGTGTGGCATGCTTCTCCAGCATATCCTTGGACTGGAAGACCTGCATAGCCAATTCAGATTCTGTTTTGTTTTTCTTTTTAAACATCATTCTATCCACATATAACTTATGTTTTCTGCACCTTTAACTTCCTTTTTTACACTCCTACGAACGTTAGAGTCAATCCTTTTCATAGAAAATATTTTTTATGGTGAAGAAGAATCCATTTACAGCACCTGACCAAACAATGAGATAAACATTTACCTGAATAAGAACAATGGCAAAACAAGACTATTGGGTAAGAAGGAACTGATCATGAACCAAAGCCTATCACCAAGTCATCATTGCCTATTCCTAATTAGGGTCACAGGGAGGCTAGCACCCATTACACAGTTTCTTTTGGGATCAGTAAAGTATTCTGATCTATTCTGTTCTCAGCCGACTCTGGGAGAGAGCAGAGTACACCCTGGACAGCTCGAAAGCCCATCACAGGTCAGAAGCATGCTGACGGCAATGCAGCCTACTGTTGACGAAATTCAGCAACGGTTCTTTTACATAACTCAGCAGAGACATTGCCGGCCTTTGATAACCATGTTAGCTGCACTGGGGGACAGCAGTGACAACCTGGTGATAGTGGGGCTTGAACCCCCAAACCTCCGGACCAGTAATAAGGCACTCTTCCACCGGGTTGCCCCTGTCCAATATCACCAAGTTTTAGGAGATAATTCTCCTGCCATCACTTAAGTTATAGTAGCTATAAACAGGCAATCCCTCATCAAACTCTCTTTTATCTCGACCTAATAGGATAAATCATGCAGCATGTTATGCTACAGGGAAACTGCAATGTGAACATTTCTGTCAATAATTTCCCTTCGGGCTTCCGAGTGGCACAGTGAAGTTGCGTGACTATTACCCCAGTGATCGCAAGTTCGAATCCAGATTAATGTCCCAGCCATCCATGCCTGGGAGTCTATTCGAGCCAATTGACTGAGCTCTCATGGGAGGAAGGGCGGGATGGCATAAGTTCACTTCCCGGTCACTCACAGTGACCGCCAGCCAATCACGGGCATTTATGAGCTCATTCATATGACAGGATGGATTGTGCTTTCCCTCCGAGTATGTTAGACCGCCCCCAAAATACACATGCACAGAAGTTTCAAAATGGGCAACAATTCCCCCCCGCAAATATACAGCACTGTATTCCCTTGCAGAATTAATACAGTATATCAAAAAAATAAATTATTAATTAAACATAAATGTTTAAAGGAGTCATGTAGGTGCGCACGCCCATGCTATGGGCCTGGGACTATGTTTCCATGGCACTTCCACTGAGTAAGTATATAGAGTATTAATAATGTATGTTTAACTCTTTTCAGGTCATGGTGCACAAGAGTCTCTGTTCTGTGTCTGCCACATGCTAATAATAAAATAAAGTATTAACTTTGATAAATAGCTCGTGTTATTTCAGCATCTATTATCAGTGAACTAGTTAAGTGCTCACAGATCTAAACTCCAAGTTGGGAACTAGCTGTTCACTACTCATGGTTACACTTGGAAACATTTGCAACTGGGATACATGAGAAGGGGTTACCTAGACAACAAGAGCTGGCTACGAATGAGATTCACTTGTGCTGCAAGGCAATTCCCATGTCACTCAAATTGCTTATCTTTCGTCGCTTCTCGTGCATCTTAGGCGATTTGACTGGAGTACAGTTACATAATTCTTTTTTTTCTGAATTCTTGTTATAGAAATAATTACCATTCAAAAATTCATCCTTCTAAATTGGAATCCAGACATAAACCGAGTGTCCTTTAGTAGAAAAATCTTGTACTGTAATTAATCATATATCTCACAAAAAAAACTGTATCCATTAACCAGAATACTGCTGCTTTTGATAAAACTGGGTTTCCATTATCAACTACAATTACCTGATTTCAAAGCCACATAAAACCATAAAAACTCTATATGACCACGCGCGTAACTATTCATACAAGTTTGCTATGTGAGTCGGCAGTTGTCAGGACCAGAGTAACATTGGCAAGAGCCAGAACGTGATGGCTGAATGACTGGGTTTGAGTTTCTCTGGAGTGGCTAATTTTCCACTAGCTGTTCGCCACGATCCAATTGGCTAATGCTGCAAGACAACGGATTTGATTATGAATATTCAGTCAAGTTTACGATACATAAAAATCACTAATTCTGAGCTTCATATTTACTATTTTTAAGGATATATAGATGCATAGGAAGTACATGGCATGTTTCTCAAAAAAAAAAAAAATCCTTAACCTTATGAAAAATGAGGCCTAGAGATCTTTCCTGTGGCAAGAAGAAGTTTAGAACTGTTAGCGACACTGAGTGAAAGAGCCAACACGCTAGAGGAAGCCTAAAATGGTACATCTTGTGATGCACTACCAATTTGCAGTGATTGGCACCTGACACAAATGGTTCAGGGAAAAAACAACCAGTGATAGTGTTAGACAGTGGACAGTACTATTCACCCAACTTATTAGTGATCATAATGTTCATGCTTTTCTTCTTTCCTTGATTATATTATTCATTCTGCCTTTTTAAAACACACACACACACACACACACACACACACACACACACACACACACACACACACATACACACATACACACATACACACATACTCTCTCTCTCTCTCTCTGTCTGTCTCTCTCTCTCTCTCTTCTTTCTCTTATGGTCTACTATTATATTTTTTCTGTCTTTTATGTAATGTTTCACTTTTTATGTTTTATGCTTGATGACTCAAAAATTGAATTTGTATGATTGTATCTTGTGGTATGATTTTTTTTGTTTCAGGTCAATAATAGAAAACGATTTTTATTTCCAATACGCTCAAGACAGTGGACTACACCATTCCCATTTAGAATATATTAGAAGACATTATACACTTCGCAAGCTCTTGAGAATGCTGGAGTAGATTAAAAGTGTAAAAAGAGAAAATGAATATGCCATTGAGATTGAGATGAGATTTCCTTTCGGCTTTTTCCCTTTTCCAGGGGTCGCCACAGCGAATGATTCGCACGTTTGATTTGGCATAGGTTTTTACGTCGGACGTCCTTCTTGACACAACCCTTTAGCAAGGGACAGAAACACACTGACGGCGTCGCAGCTCCTCTTTACAAAAGTCAGCAATGGTTCTTTTACATGAACCTCTCACCATAGACAGTGAGAGACATGGCCGGCCTTTGATAACCCAGTTAGTTGCACTGGGGGGACAGTGGGACTAGAGTGGGACTCGAACCCCCAACCTTAGGATCAGTGATCCAGCACCTTATACCACTAGACCACCACTGGCCCTTCATGAATATTCCATTATTCAGCAATAATCCCGAGGTAGTGAACCAATCAAATCGTACCATTCCTGTGTAGTATACATCAAACATGATTATTCAGTTATATATCTGTATATACCTGATACTCGAAATACTGAATATTCAATAAGCCAATAAAGTATTCCTTAATCAATTAAAGAAAAGTAAAAAACAAACAAACAAACAAAAAAGCCCCCTCTTCAGAACCTAGCATTACTGCAGTCGCTCAGTGTAAAAATGTGCAAAGCTGGACAGTAAGAACTCGCAAGTAGACTTGTTTAATCTGCCACAAATACTGTATTCGCATTAGAAGGAAGAACACATTTTCATTCTGAGAGCTGGTTACGACGTACCGTTAGCTCTTGCCTAATGAATTCAATAGTGGCCTCAAGAGCCCTCGTGCCCCGAGTGGCTTCGTCCTCCACGGCTTTCACTGTTTTCAGCAGAGATGTTACATTGGTCACCATCACCTAAAGCACATCCAGAGAGAAAAAGTAAACAGCTTATCAGCAGTGTTCTGAATAATATATGAGGCTATTTTTAAAAAAGGATAATTTCAGGTACAATATACAGCATGTCCAAATGACCAACCCACCAGCAGAGGGAGCAGGGATCAATGTTACATTCAGATCGCTCATGAGGTTTTCAATGAAGATTCAGTGCAGTGAGCATAGTGTTTAGTAAGAGTGCTGGCAGAAAGTATAATCCTTTCCTACTGTGACGAAACTGACACTCAGAGGACAGAGATTTGTTAAACTGAGCACATCAACGTCAACAGAATGTATAAGAGCCACGGAGAATTTAGTGGAATAACTGAAGATAAATTGTGTTCGGAACCACATAGAAATATTAGTCATTCTGATTTTAATGGGTAGCCTGAAGGCATTTCTAGCTAACTGTCGTGTTATCATTAATAGAGAAAGGTTTAGCAACAGCTCGTGTTACTGTACTATAGCCCCAGGGTCTCTGGTTCAATCCTGAACTATATTCTCACTGTTGGACTTCCAGGTCACAATCTGTCGGCCATTTTGTACTGGGCAAAAATGATACATTTTTATATCATCATCATCATCATCATCTTACACTTGGTCTGGTTGCAGGGGCAACGGCCTAGATATCGACTCCCAGATCTCCCTTTCCCAGCCAGGGAGGTCTTCAGGGGGCATTTTAATCAGACGTGTAAGTCACCTCAACTGGCTCCTCTCAACACAAAGGAGCAGCACTCAGAGATCTTGCTGGATGGCTGAACTTCTCACCCAAGTTTTTACATTTTATTACTAGATTTACACTCTCGTCGTGCTTAAAGGTGAGTGTAGGGGATGTACAGACAATGTAAAGAAAAACAGTCAGATGAAGTTTCATATGTTGCCACTAAGTGGGCAAAAACGTAGTAAATGGCTAGGAGTGATCAAAAGGTGTGCATGAAGCCAGATGGATCAGTGGATCCTGCAAAGTTATAGGAACCATCATGACATTATATGCATGTTTGTGACCTAGTATTTCGTCACTGGCTGAAAGCAATGTTATCCACAACTCGAATATGTTGGACAGATTGCTACTACCACATGTGATGTTGACAGCACGGCAAGGTGTTCCCTCAGGTTTTCTGGTTACATTTCAGTTTTCTGATACATGCTGATTGTCCCCCTGTGTGCATTTCCATATTGACTTTTGGAAAAAGTCTGCTTCGAATAATTCAATTACTGAAGATAAATGATTGGATTAAGTGTGAAAGTCACAACAGAGCAAGACCTCAGATTAGGACCTTGAAGAGCTCCTTGTATTAGACATGTACTGCATAGCTCTCAAAATGTATGAGGCGGTGTACATCTCTCCACTTAGCATGATCTGAATCAACTCATTAGAAATAAATAAGAAACCAAACGCACACGGCAGGTACAAGTTCATGTTCCACATTCTAATGCTACTAAAAGTAAAAAAAAAAAAAAAAAAAAAAAAAAAAATTCTGGTCATTACTATGCACAGCTAATAACTGAAGCACTTGACCAGTATCTTGACGTATGTATTTATTATTCTAAGCAATTCCAAGCTGTTACGCGAGTATGCAGGTGTACCATTGTTCCTCACCAGTTGGCACTGAATGAACAGGATGAACCAACTAATAGATGTGACTAATGGAAGTTATTCTGCATGATCATGACCTTTGCAGGAACAAAATATACCATTTTAGGGATCTTCTGAGCTCTACAGTCTCTGTAGGTGGAGATCTATACCTGAAGAAGTTTCTTCATTGTACAGCACTTGGTGAATAAAATTTCAGATTCTGACAAATACACCAACTGCGATGAACACAGAGCCAAGTGATGTGCTGTGATCACACACAGCTTAGTTTGTTCTCCTGCTGTGTAGCTGATGCCGCGCACACACGCACACACACACACACACACACACACACACACACACACACACACACACACACACACCTATCAGAGTACCATGGGGCTTGAATGATCGCCACACACTGAGACATTAGGAGTGAACTGCTCACATCCAAGTCAGAGATGGTCAGAGTACACATACACGCATGAAAACACACATTACCTTGGCAGCACTCTTTAACTGGTACATGGAAGGGTCATCTGCTGGTTTCCCTGAAGCACACTTAGTTGCACCTATCAGTTCAGCAAGCGCTTTGGCCACATCCCTCACAGCATTGATGAGAACAACCTGAACCAAGGCCATGTAAAAGGAGTACAAAGAATGTAAGAAAGCAATAAGGGCACATAGCCTGTAATTGGGAACAGCTGGGGCTAGGAAACAAGCTATGAGTGCTTTATCACCAGTACGGCTGAGCGAGCGAGTGAGAGAGAGCGAGAGAGAGAGAGAGAGAGAGAGAGAACCTTTTGTATTATTGGTGTTCTGCCTGCCCAAAGCTACATTAGATTAGCTATATGTCCCTGTCGCAGTGTGTGGTGTAATTAGACATTATGATTTATTAAATGTTTAAAACCTCCCACCAATCATTTAATCATCAGGTGTCATTTTGAAAATATAGTGAGCGTAAATGTATTGAGTGATAGTACCACTCAGCCCAGTGGTTCTGAGCATAGCTAAGGGTTCCGTGATTTAAAACAAATATTATTTTATTACAGTAACATAATTATAACCCAACAATATAAAGATATACAATATTTAAAAAATTACTATATTTATTAGTGCTTATTTGATGGGATTTGTTTAAACGAATGGCTTTTATATTAACTTCAATATATATTATATTGCTGCACATTTCAGACAAAAATTATACCTCTAATAAATCGCATAATACGCATTTAAATATTGATTACTAATAAATAAAATGATTCAATTTAATTCACAGTGAAGGGGGTCCCTAGTTTAAAAAAAGAGTGAGAACTTCTAAGTTAACAAAATCTTCTTCATTTCCTTTTGGCTTTTTCCCTTTTTCAGGGGTCGTCACAGAGAATCATCTGATTCGCATGTTTGGTTTGGCATGGGTTTTTACGTCGGATGCCCTTCCTGACACAATCCTTTAGTAAGGGGCAGAAACACGCTAACGGCTATGCAGCTACTCTTTACAAAAGTCAGCAATGGTTCTTTTACATGAACCTCTCACCACTGACAGTGAGAAACATGGCCAGCCTTTGATAACCCAGTTAGCTGCACTGGGGGGTGGGAGGGATGGGGGGTGGGGAAAGTGACAATCCTGTGGAGATTGGGACTCGAACTCTCAACCTTAGGATCAGCAATCCAGCGCCCTTTACCACCAGTCCACCACTGCTACTTCTAAGTTAACAACATAAGGACCCCCAAATTCAAGAGATGCAAATGATTAAATATATGCAGATTAATCTAAAACACATCAGTCCACACACACACACACACACACACACACACACACACACACACACACCTGTGTCTCTGGATCGTCTGAACCCATGCTGGCAGCCCCTAGTTTAACCACGTCTGTCAGCTGGGTGATGGTCTTGGCGGAGGACTGCGCAGCTTGGGCCAGTTTTTCCTGGCTAGAGGCTGCGCCAGCTACTAGCAGCTTGGTGTCCTCCACTAGAGCCTTTGCTGTCTTCAGAATGTTCTCCCTAATTTGTGTGAAACAAAAAAGTGCACATAACCATGTTTGCACATAACCATGTTAAAACGGTGCCAAAATGGAGGATTGTTTATTGGTGGCGAGCTGAGATTCTTTCGGTTCTGCCGAGTTCTACCTGTGATCTGCAAAGGACTCTTCATTTTCAGCATTAAGTGTGCCTGCAGTAGCGAACATGATGGTTGTGTCCAGATCAGCGATGATGCCAGAGACAGAGCTGGCGGCCGTGATGCAGGCCTGGGTTCCTTTGTTACCCGCTTGAAGGGCTGATAAGACCATGGACACCTGAAGGACATAACAGCAGATTATTAAGAATATGAAACTGGCACAGGAATGTTGACGATAAGTAATTTTATAATTGTTGCTCGAGCTGATTAAAGCCATCGTGATGATGTGGCACGTCCTATAACCCGCATCTATCTGCAGGGGGAATGACACAAACAAAGAATGATGAGAAGCAGCTGGGAGTGAAAGCAGTAAAGGTCCTATCAATCAAGAAGTAGACTCGCTCTCCTAGGATGAATATTAATGGCTTTGGCACTTGGGCAAGAAAAGGTCCATATATCCGCATACAGGCTGATCACAGAGAAGATACAATAAGGGAGAGACAAGAAGGTAAAAAAAAAAAATTAAATGAAATAAATTTTCCTGAAAGAGATTTCCTGACCATCCATATTAGTGTCGCAATAATTCCAGCATGTCATGAGAATTAAATTCACTCCTGCAGTCCCATTTCATTTACTCAGCACTGCACTACTGCTACAGCTGGGCACCTCTGTACATACCACTCGCCATATAAATGAAGCAAAGAATTAATATAGCATCACACATTCGACTGTACCCATTCACACCACAAGGAACCGCAATTCAATATTTAATCTTACAAAACTACAAAACATTCAGTGCAGAAGCCACGAGTGAACAGAGACTGTATTGAATAGAGCCGAGTATATGAGAGATTGCATTAATATTGCATACAAAGCCATGGGCACTGACTCGCTATGCCCCCCCTTTTTAAAATACACCGTTGGTATGGGTGATGAGCAAATCCTTCACAGCACACTCGTAGAGCCATTTCCTTCACCATAATCGTTGTTGCCGAGACAATTTCAGTACCAACGTTCACCCATAAAAGGATCAGGTTTTTGATATGGACTCTTAATGCTCTGGATAACACATCGTCTTGCAGTATTATTACTTCAAAGCAATTACCAGCCGTTGTTGTGGCTTACTACGCGAGATGTGAAAAAAAATTTACTGCCTAATATTATTGGTGCAAACAAACATTTATTTAATTTATTTAGCCAAATACTTTCAGGGATAATGCAGCATGTTCACAGTTCATTGTGAAGACCTCTGGTAATTCTTAAAGGTTAAGTAAAGGAACACACAGCAAATTAGTCTTGGAATCTGCAATACAGCTCCTTCCTTCAGGGTTTCCTTCAAAGCCATAAAGCAATTTGTTAAAAATCTAATAAGATATTAATGAACAGAGAAATATAATGAATTAAGTAGAGAATGACAACGGTACAGTCAATGTTTGTGGGAGGGGTTAGGCTTCCATCCAAAACAACTAATGAAACGCGCGCACTCTCTTAAGAGGAGGAGCTTTCTATCATGAAAGAGATTATCATCAGAGCTTTGTTGGTATCTGATATGCATATTGGGCAGTGGTGGTCTA
Organism: Plotosus lineatus; assembly: GCA_024760905.1. Classification (NCBI taxonomy): domain Eukaryota; kingdom Metazoa; phylum Chordata; class Actinopteri; order Siluriformes; family Plotosidae; genus Plotosus; species Plotosus lineatus. Next base: position 22,368,238 of record CM045742.1, read on the forward strand.
GTGGTATAAGGCGCCGGATCACTGATCCAAAGGTTCGGGGTTCGAGTCCCACTCTCCACAAGGCTGTGACCCCCCCCCCCCCCCACTGGAGCTAACTGGGTTATCAAAGGCCGGCCATGTTTCTCACTGTCTATGTTGTGAGGCATGTAAAAGAACCATTGCTGACTTTCGACAAGAGTAGGCTGCAAAGCCGTCAGCGTGTTTCCGCCCTGCGATGGCCTGGCGAGCTGTCCAGGGTGTACTCTGCCCTCGCCCTGAGTTGGCTGGGATGGGCACCAGCCTCCCCGTGACCCTAATTAGGATGAAGCGGTTACAGAAAATGAACTGAACTGAACTGATATGCATATTTAAGATCATGTATATACTGCGGATAAGGTGACTCGCTCATTCATTATGCATGTTCTCAATGGTGGGTTTCCTCCAGGTGCTCTGGTTCTGGTTCAGTCCCACAGTTCAAAAACATATACATTAGATCAAATGGATATTCAAACTGGCCCATGGGTGTCTTCTTCTTCTTTTCCTTTCTTCGGCTTTTCCCTTCAGGGGTCGCCACAGCGAATCATCTGCCTCCATCTCACCCTATCCTCTGCATCTTCTTCTCTTATACCAGCTACCTTCATGTCCTCCTTCGCCACATCCATGAATCGTCACTTTGGTCTTCCTCTAGGCCTTCTGCCTGGTAGTTCCAACTTCAGCATCCTACTACCAATATACTCACAATCCCTCCTCTGTACATGTCCAAACCATCTCAATCTAGCCTCTCTGACTTTGTCTCTAAAACGTCTTACATGTGCTGTCCCTCTGATGTGCTCATTCCTGATCCTATCCATCCTCGTTACTCCCAAAGGGAACCTGTGACAGTGTGAATGAATGTTTGTGTCTATGTTTGCCCTGCAACAGACTGGTGACCTGTTCAGGGTGTACCCTACCCCTTGCACAGAGTTAACTGAGATTGGCTCCAGCTACCCCTGCAACCCTGACCAGTAACTGCTATAGATACTGAATGGTTGTACAGCATTTGCAGTGAGTTGGTTGTAGTTGTGATGTTGTGATTAGGGCAACAAATATTCTGTTCCCGGGGGACAACATTTCAAATTAAATGTATGACAGGACTTTGAATTCTTTGTTTTTTTTAAACAAATATATTTTATTTACAGCCGGGATACCAGTGATGGGATATGTCAAATAAATGACCATATTCTTGAAAGTATGGTGCATTGTGCTCTGCAATTAACACAATAGTACACCACTCACTCAATCATTTGCCAAACTGATCAATCCTATGACGGTCATGGGGAGTCTGGGTCCTATCTCAGCCAACATTGGTTGAAAACAGGGGTACTCTCTGAACAGCTTACCAAACCATTACAGAGCCAACGCATACTCATTCACACTCACACCTAGGGGCAATTTGCCCAATCTGCACTTCTTTGGACTGCGAGAGGAAATGGAAACAGGAATACCCAGAGGTAACCCAAGGAACCAAAGAGACAACATGCAAATCCTGCAGAGAAACACTCAAGGCCGGAACCTTCTTGCTTGGTGTGAGGCACACATGTTAACCAATACAACACTATATGTCACCTATTAATACATGAGTAACACACACAAAAAAAAAAAAAAAAAAAAAAAAAAAAGACAACCCCCCCCCAAAAAAAAAAAAAAAAAAAAAAAAAAAAACAAACAAAAAAAAACTATTACGTTTTCATGTAACATAAAGGCAAAGACGCAGATATTGAGGACATCAAGCGTTATGATCCATAGATGTGGCTATCCTCTTTTATTGTGTTTGATGACCTCTCTCGAATTCTGTCTCCTCCCACTTTTATATAAAGCAGTGCTGAGTACACACAGACTTACTGCCATAAAACATGGTTGACTTTTGTAATCCAAGTTGGATGCATCCTTATTCAGTTGGTTGGACATTGGTGGTCCACATAATTAGACATAACATTTTTGTACAAATGGCTAAATAACGGCTGTCTCTACAATGCCAAATGTACAGATATACCTCACCCAAAGTCGTTAATTGGTTGCAGGAGAGACGACTTAAGTCGAAAAACGACTTAAATCAAATTAGCTTGTCTCTATGCTAGCCTAGGCTAGGCTACGCCAAATTTACTTGCCTAGACTAAACAGAAAATAAGCATTCCTAGTTCTGTACTTTATTCATGAATGCAATTTTCAATATGGTTAATAATGTTGCGCCTGGAGCATATGCGTCGGACCCAAAGATGCAGGAGACCATGTAAGAAGATTCAACGATTTTATTTTGCACTTTGGAAAATCTAAATCACTGGAAATAATTAATCGATGGTAACTGGTCGAGCACGAAGCTGGATACCAGGAGTCAGAGAGATAGCAGGGAAATGGAATCACTGGTAAGGACAATCTTCTGACGTCGGAGGGAAGCGCGCCGCTCCTATTTATAGCTCTCTGAAAGCTGATTGCTGAATGGAAAAACCTCGAAACGACTTAAGCCGAGGTATACCTGTATTCTACATTCCATGTCATGTCAAGGTTTCAGAATAGGATGCAAACAGACCCAGAAACAGTGATATTAGTTCACCACTACAGTACTGTTACTTAAGGGACAGCACAATAATGCCATCAAACCCTATAATGAAGTTGTTAGCTGACTCCTTGACTTGAAATCATTCATCCTACTGATGTTCAGTCTTCTTTAACAAGAGACAGATGTGTGTTCAGTAACACAAACACTATCCAACCCCTTCAAGCACTACTGACACAACACTGAACAGACGTACTTCTTTCCTCAAGCATCCCACTAGAACACACCAGACACTCACCTTATGAATGTGATGTACAACCTTCAGTGTAAAATATAAAAATCTTCATGAAAGTGTTGCAATCACAACAGTGGAGGATAGAAGCGAGAGCTATCAGGCCTACCTTTTCAGTTACAGCTCGTGCACATTCTATCAGCTCCCTCTTGGTGAAGCTGTCTGTGGGACTCATCTGGAGTGCGCCAGCTTTCTGCACCAGGTAGATACAGCCATGACCGAGTTCCTGAACACGGCTTTTTATCTGCACGCCAACCTGGAGAGGAGCAGAGATGCATGGCACTGTGAGACCCTGACCAAGTGTACACGCTCAATCCCTCAATCCTAGACCGCTTTAGTTCTTCACATAAAGGCTGATGGGTGAATAATGAAAAGACGGCGAAAGCTGGTGAGTGGGCTGGATGGCACTACACCTTTAGTTTCCTGACACATAGATCCATGGGTAGGTGGTGCTTCATTACCACCTCACCAGAGGCTTTTAAAGCTAGTGGGGGTGCGCAGTCACTATGGTAACAGCAGCTGCTTATGTAAAGGCTATTGACGAGAACGGGTGGGTCGTAGACACTGGATGCACACTCTGGTTTAAAATATACATAATCAAATTGTGATGCAACACTGGCACAAACCACTTTACTCTGGACAATATCTATGAATACACACACACACACACACACACACACACACACATATATATATATATATATATATATATATATATATATATATATATATATATATATATATATATATATATATGTCAAGAATGAAAGGAAAAGTGTACAAGACGGTGTTGAGGCCAGCGATGTTGTATGGTTTAGAGACAGTGGCCCTGGGGAAAAGACAGGAGGCAGAGCTGGAGGTAGCAGAGATGAAAATGTTGAGGTTCTCTTTGGGAGTAACAAGGATGGATAGGATCAGGAATGAATACATCAGAGGAACAGCACATGTAAGATGTTTTGGAGACAAAGTCAGAGAGGCTAGATTGAGATGGTTTGGACATGTACAGAGGAAGGATAGTGAGTATATTGGTAATAGGATGCTGAGGCTGGAACTACCAGGCAGAAGGCCTAGAGGAAGACCAAAGCGACGATTCATGGATGTGGTGAAGGAGGACATGAAGGTCGTTGGTGTAAGAGAAGAAGATGCAAAGGATAGGGTGAGATGGAGGCAGATGATTCGCTGTGGCGACCCCTGAAGGGAAAAGCCGAAAGGAAAAGAAGAAAGAAGAAGAAGATATATATATATATATATATATATATATATATATATATATATATATATATATATATATATGTGGGTATATATGTATATACACACACACACCCATACACACACACACACACACACACACACATACAGACACAAACACATACAGGTATACCTCTACGTAAGTCATTTTAAGTTAAGTCGTTTTCGATTATATGGCGGTTTTCAAAAAATATATGGAAAAATAAAAAAATAAGATTTACGTCATTATAAACATATAATCGCGCCCCACTACTTGAGAATCACTGAATTAGTGGCAGCCCTGGCAAATTATACCTATGCATAATCACGACATTACTGGCACATGATTCAAATTTAGCCAATTGCTGAGAGCTTTCGTTTCTCCCTCATGCTGATTGGTTGCAGATAATGTGTACACATCTTTTTTTCCTTTAAGCCTCTTTTTTAAGCGCTATGATGCCACTCAAACGCCCTGCATCTTCTCTAGCTTCTGCTATGGAGCCTAAGTGCTTTTTTTATTCATAAATATTATCACAGTGCAAAAGTAAAAGTTTTTACTTAATCATTACCACATTATTACTGTATTAATGAGTAAGACTGTCTATAGAATGTGTTTAAGAAGCATATTTTATCGTATGCAATATTATACATGGGATTTTTAAACCATATTGTGGTTTTTCGGAAATGTATACATACAATTTTATTTATTATTTAAAAATATTATAAAAGTATATATTATACAAGTAAACTTGGTGTAGCCTAGAGACAAGCTAATTCGAGTCAAGTCATTTCCAACTTACTTTGACTTTTTTGACATTCTCTCTGTAACGACATAAGCTTGAGGTATACGTGTACACACACGCGCACACACACACACACACACACACACACACAGACACAGACACACACACACACACACACATTATATCTCGTATCCCACGTTATAAGCGCCCAGGACGCTTAAAAAATTGGAGTGGGTTTTGCACTTATTAAAATGGTTATCAGTGGGAGTGGAACTGTAAGTGCTTATTACCATCGAAATGGAATCATGAATAATAACAGAACAATAAAAGAGTTTAACTGCTATTTGTATTATTCATTTCACGGTATCAAACAAACTACTTACATGAAAGCTGAAAATAAACAGAAAACAGCATAATTAAAAAACAAAAAAGACCCTTTAATTTTCCCTCCCGGTGCTGTTTCTTTAAATATTTTCCCCTGATATAAAATCGAGCCAATCAACATGAATGTCAACTTTAGCACATGGCACGTTGAACCAATCAACACAGAGGTCGACTTTAGCACATGGAACATGATTAAATTTATGAAGTTAGTAAGCAGGAAAATCAGGTGAAAAATACTCGTCATCGCTTTCTGATAGGTTCATATCTGGCTCATCGCTCCATTCATTCAAAGCATCCCATAGTTTTGCTGTAGCAGTTTCTAATGGTTCATCTTGTTGGACATTCACCAAGAGAACACAGCAAAATATTTTCCTGTTTTTTAAAGCACAGCGGAACAATCAAATGTGTTGTTACTGATAAACATTATAGACATTCCCCAGTGGCAGGGGGGTCTTAAAATACTGTGTAAACTCACTTTTACAGGCATTGAATGCTTCATTTTACGGTTACAGAGACTGATCCAATAAAATTGGGAAGTTTGATCTACTATTTTGCTCCCAGTACACATGGGCGGTTATTAGATGCAAGATGAGGGGAAAAAAAAACAAAACAAAACAAAAAAAACCCCCAACACCGAGGCGGGCGCTTATTGGAGCAGGGCGCTTATTACGGTATATATTGGTACTTCGCGCTTCAATTCATGTGGCTTCAGTGCATTGCGGTTTTTTTAAATATTCATCGAATTAAAAAATAAGGAAATTAAGGATGAATAGGGGAAAAAGTTAAGGAAAATGCCGCAAAAACAAGGCCAATCGAAAAAAAACAAAACTTAAACAAACACACAACAAAAAACAACCCAAAAACGCCAATCAAAATTAGTTACATTTTTGTGAGGTGCACATCTGAATGCATGCACGTGCATCTGTGTGCATGCACGCACGCACGTGTGTCTTTGTGTGTATTTATATTTAATTTACATCTTATTCATTATATGTATTTATTGATACTATATACACATGTATACATGTGTACACATCATTTGTGGGGGGGGTTAATCCTACTTCACGGAATTTGGTTTTCGCGTTGGGATCTCAGTCCCATTTAAGCGTGGAAAATGGGGGATCCCTGTGTGTGTATATACAGGGATATATACAGGGATACCTCGCTACACAGTTCATGCGGCTCCAGTGCTTCATTCGCCCTGCTGGTGCACCATCACCTGTGTTTTTTTTTTTCGAAAAGTTCAAGCTCTACTTCCCAACCAAATTTATTTCAGCTTTTGAAAAATAACATTCATGGAGTGCTTATTATTATTATTAGTAGTAATAATAATAATAATAATAATAATAATAATAATAATAATAATAATATTTTATATAAACAAATTATATTTACAATATAGCCGAAAGGAAGACAGACAGACAATCTATGACCAACAAACCCCCCCCCATCCCGCGGTAAAATTGTCAAGCGTTGACCGGTCCATGGCGATAAAAAGGTTGGGGACCCCTGGTTTATGGTGCTTTTCTAAACAGCATTTCTATTTTATTATCCAGACAATTCATTCCATATAAAATGTTGGAGTCTGTTTTAGGAGTATAGCCAGCTGTGCTTCTTGCTTATCTGATCTCTGCACTGTATACATTATCCACAGCACATCATTATAATCTGTGTGTGTTTATATATGTACCTCCTGTCCACCCTACTCCACTCTTTCCATCTTACTGGTCTGTTGATGACAGACTGTTTGTCCAAACTGATCCTCACCTCCTCCAGTTCAGCTGTGGCGGCTGCCAGGCGTCCCTGTTGTGCCAGCTGGATGTAGTCCACAGTCACCTGAGACGCCAGGCCACCTAGCTCCTCCTGGCATGTCACAGACTTTGTCATCTGGAACAGATCACTACATGAGTGGCCTGCACTGTACATATTTACACTTCAGTGGCAGTCTATATGTTTCCATTTCCTGGAAAAATATTTCCATTTCCTGTTACTGAAAAGCTTGAATACTCACATAGGACTATCAAAACACATATGTACTGTATATAAGTGTTTACAAAAAGCAGCTATGAGCATTGGGATATGAATATAAAGACAGGCTACTCACCATCTCTTGCGCAGTGATAGCGATTGCTTTGGAGAATTTCACCATGGTGGTCTGGTAATCCACAAACGTACCGTCCGGTTCTGGAGGAGTTCCCTCATCCATCTAAGAGAATAAAAACCATGAAACAAGGTTGATTTCGGCAGAGCGCTTTAGCAAAATAGGCTTTATTGAAAGCTTGAATATGCGCTTCCTCTTAATTACGGTCTTTGTGAAAAACGGGTGAAAATTAATCTACAGCTACGTTTCAGTTGTTGCCCTCATCCATCGTGGGTCTTCTTGACAATATAATGAAAGAGTGCAGACACATGTGAATGAGATGAACAGCGGTGAAGGATCAAACAGAGACTAATAATGAGCTCCATGGAAGGCTACACTCGTAGAAACAGTCTTGGTGTGAATGAGTGACAGCTGGAGACACTCAGGCTCTGAATGTGAAAAGACTCCTGCAGATTTCTAATAACAGCTGCTGAAAGGACCCCCTCCCAAGGATCCACATCCAGAATCCAGTTCTTGGCACAAAACTGGCACAGAGAAAGAGCCAGGCTGATAGCATGCCATGTGTAAATATGGATATCATATTTCCATTATACAGTGGGGTTGAGATATCTATTACCAAGTAATACTTTCATTTTAGGTGGGTAATAATGTATTTGAAAAAATCTTTATGAAAATCAAATACTATCTTACGTTTTAAAAACAGGTTACAGGGTTTATGACTGTGGTGTCACACCCCCCATTTAGTTATGGCCAATTGGCACCCGAGTTCTTCCTTAACAAAATAGCAAGAGGCTACTACTGCCAACACACGTCTGTCTGTCTTCCTTTCGGCTTTTTCCCTTTTACTCGGGAATCATCTGATTCGCACGTTTGATTTGGCAGAGGTTTTTACGTTGGATGCCCTTCCTGTCACAACCCTTTTTAGCAAGGGACAGAAACACGCTGACGACTTTGCAGCCGACTCTTTACGAAAGTCAGCAATGGTTCTTTTACATGCCTCTCACCATAGACAGTGAGCGACATGGCCCGCCTTTGATAACCCAGTTAGCTGCACTGGGGGACTGCCAACATGATGCCAACTATTTCGCAAAACTGGGTATCCATTTGATGTTTTCTTTTATTCCTCTCATTTTCTGCTTACTCAATGGAGTAAAACCCTGCCCGCTCACGGGCTTTCCACTTGGGCACTACATATACCAAACATGATCTGAATCACAAACTCTCACATGGCAGTGGCACGCCTTGTCGGGAGCCCCAGATACCTGTTTTATCTATGATATTCGTATTAGTGTATAATACAGCAGCACTCAACCAAATATACTTTTATCAATCCATGCATCACGGGGCCGGTGGCATAGTGGTTAGGGTGCTGCGCTCATAATTGAGCGGTTGTGTGTTCGAATCCCACTGAGACCCCCACTGTGCTAAGACCCCTGGGCAAGGTCTCAACCATAAGTGTGCCTCTGTTCACCCAGCAGTACAAATGGGTTCCAGTAAAAATATACTTGGAAGAGGTAACCTCCGATGGACGAGCGTCCCATCCAGGAGGGGATGAACTACTAGTTGCTTCACGCTACAGAAACTGGAAATAAGCATCTGCCTGATGAGCCACTATGGCTCGAGTGTAAAAAGCCCAAAGGACTTTACCTTGCCTTTTACCAATCCATGCATCTATCCTTCTACATCTATCCATCTATCTATATAAACAAAAACCCTTCTTTTTAAACTTGTATTTCATATCAGAGGACAAAGACAGAATTGGATCATTTCGGTATTTTCTCCAAATCCCACCTTTAAACCCAGGTGTAACAGAGAATGCTGTATTTTAGTAGGAGTGAACTATTATCCGTTTCCTTTGTGGATTTGCGTGTGAAATGAACTCAAAAAGACCATGTTTATCATCTGGTGGTCCACTCACCCTTCCCATGGCCTCAGCAATGGACTCCACCATGCCTCCTACCATACCTCCCTCACTCGCTGCCTCATTCAGTGTCACCATAATGTCATCGACTGCTTCCTTCATCAGCTGCGCCGCCTCGGCTATTGCATCATGAGTATGGGCTGCCTGTGTGAAGACGAAGTGTATGAGTACCAGTTAAGGCATTCAAAGTAGTTGATTGCTAAAAAGGTACAAGTCCTGTTATAATCTCAATAGCGAGGAACAGCTATGCAAAATCACAAACATGAACAGGTAGACATATTGACACTTAGAATGCCAATAAGAGTGATCAATGAGATTGATCCAACAATCTAAAAATGTATAAAATACAGTTTCAGTGAATATACACAAAACTTAGGTCCCTAAAAACAGCTGCCGACAAATTATGCTAATTGAATATAATGTTTCATTAGCAAGTTACGGATTTGACACTGTAACCGTTTACCTTCCCATAAGAACCAGCTTAGTGGTTTCAGAGCAAAAGGACTCAATAGTTATTCATAATATTCAAACTTTTATAATTCTCTTTCCACATTTTTATTCATTGTGCTGTTCAGATAAATTAAAATATTTAAGAGGATGTGACGGTGTCATGGTGTCAGTCTATTAAACAGACATCATTGGTCCAGTCTACTCAACAGGGTGGACTGTTTGTTAGGTTTCCTGGTTTTGGAAAATGTGCCATAAAGATATTCCACAGATTAATAGCTCCAGCTTCTCCTTTCTGTATATAGTACTAAAGGCTCTGTATATACAGCATGCATATGCATGCATATGTATATGTATGTATGCATATGTATATACAGCAGTCTGTTTGTCTTCCTTTCGGCTTTTTCCCTTTTACTCGGGAGTCGCCACAGCGAAACATCTTGATCCGCACATTTGATTTGGCAGAGGTTTTTTTTTTTTTTTTTTTACGTCGGATGCCCTTCCTGTCACAACCCTTTTTAGCAAGGGACAGAAACACGCTGACGACTTTGCAGCCTACTCTTTACGAAAGTCAGCAATGGTTCTTTTACATGCCTCTCACAATAGACAGTGACAGACATGGCCTGCCTTTGATAACCCAGTCAGCTGCACTGGGGGAGACAGTGACAACCTTGTGGAGTGTGGGACTCGAACCCCCAACCTTTGGATCAGCGATCCAGCACCCTATACCACTAGACCACCACTGCCCCATATATGTATATACAGCAGTGTGATTAAAAAAAAATCAATCTTTGTTTTTACCTTAGGGTTTCCGCCACCCTCTTTGGCTGCATAGAGCATTTGCAACGCAGACTCGGCAAGTGTCTTTGTCTGGTCCAGGATGTTCATCTGCTGCTGGTGGTCCATGTGCTTGGATGCCAGCCCAACTGAAGCCACAATTAGTGGCTCAAAGTAGCTAGCCAGTTGACTCACCTGAAAAAGAATGGAAGCTATGCAAATCAAAGCTAGCCACACTGAGAGATGTAGTGTTTAATTCAGCCTGATATTCAAGGGGATGAACAGTGTGAACAGTCAAATCTGAATGAAATGGCAGTGCACACCATAATGAGGTATACCACAGGACTCATTTGCTATGTGAATTGGCCTGTGTGTGTGTGTGTGTGTGTGTGCGTGCGTGCGTCACCTTGTGCCCAAGCTGTGCGGCTTCCCCACGGGCTGCGGTGGAGATGGGTTCGATCAGATGGCCGATTTCTTGCACGGCCGAGGTCACCTGCTCCTGCACAGCCTGCACAACCACCAATACATTAGCCACAATGCTGGCACTGCCTCAAATCAAAAAATCTGCTATAACACCTGCTCATCAGCAGAAGGACAAATTCAGACTGTGAATAGAAGGAATATTTTTAGCACCTGATCAAGCGAAAATAAACACTAATAGGCAACTGACAAATAAACAGATGTATCCTAGCACCTCTAAAGAGATGTCGTCTCTGCATGGCAGACTCTGGCCCACAGCAGCTAAAGAGGCCTGCTCGATGTCTCGGATGCACTTGTTGATGCTGTCGATGCTGTGATCACACTCACGCTGACCTGGCGCCTTGTCCCTGTAGCAACATAAAGAGCAAGTAGGTGCTGAATCTTTACTTTCATGCCATTTTATCAAGACATTAGATGCATTACATTTGACAAAAAAGCATGCTATCTAGTGCAGACTTGACCACTTATACACACCCATTCAAAAATACACTAATATGCACACCCTGGATGCACTCCAATTGCAATTGGATAGATTGGGAGGACAATGGAGTTGGAGGGCAGCCAGGCAGTTACAGATTGCTTCTTCTGATACAGTTCCTAGTCAAGGGGTGGCACAGTGGTGTAGTGCTTAGCACATCCGCCTCACAGCAAAAAAAAAAAAAAAAAAAAAGTGTTAGGTTTGAGTCATAGGCTATGCGAAGGCGTTTCTGTTTGGAGTTTGCACATTCTCCCCTTGTTTACATTGGTCATTTCAGGGTACTCTGGTTTCCTCTGACAGTCCAAAACCATGCACATTAAACTAATTGGCTGTTACAACCTGCCCCTAGGTGAGAGTGTGAATAGTCTTGTGCAAAGCTTTGGTGAGCTGTGCAGTATGTACCCCACCTTTGCCTATTTTGGGCCGAGATAGGCTCCAGCCTCCACATAATGCTGATAGGATTAAGCTGTTCTGCAAATGAGTGAGAGATGGTGAGTTCCAGTGGCGCTTGCTGTTAGCTTAACACACACTCGTATACCTTAGACTGATGACTGATCTCAAATCAGCCTGTCTAGATGCACAGATCTAAGATCAGACATTAATACGGACTATGGTTTGATCTTAAATCATTTCATCCAATCCTCTCCCTCTCTCCCTCTCTCTCTCTCTCTCTCTCTTTCTGTCTCCCTCCAAAGGCATCCCTTGAACACAAACATGGAGGTCATAGTTCTGTGCAATTTGATTCAGGTAGCTATTTAGGTGTTACCATGGAGACAAACAACAATCATAAGACAATTGTCTTCTTTTAGGAGAAACATAAGAAAGGTCAGACTTGAATATTAGGTACTTTGTACATAAAATGGCACAAACTAAAAGGTTATCTGGCTCAGGATTATTGTTAGATTTACAGTTGCCTTGGATCCCATTGTTACTACTGAAAGTTTTATCGTCGTGTGTGTTAGTCATTGCTTCTGCCACTGAAAACCAGCAAATTTTAACCAAACAAAAAGAATATAATCAGCAGAAAAGGGATGAGCAGTGATATGCTTTTCACGGACTATGAAGTGAGAAACAAATGTCTGCAAATCAGAGATGTGAAGAATTATATTACACATCAGACTAAAACAGAAAGTCAGAACACGACGTCGAGGTATGATTCACCCACAGACACTTTATTTCTACATCTTATGGAACAGTTCTCTTTTTGCTGACTCTTAATTAAGCATGCATCTACAGCTTCCTCCAAACAAGATACTGTGTGTAATTGCTGTATCGATGACAATGCATGAACGAGCTCTTCTACCACTCATTCACTCAAGCGGACAGCAGGAAGAGAAAATTAGAGCAACTCTGAGTTTCCATAAAAAGCCTACACGAACCCAACTTAACAGCTGCTGTAAATTAGTGCGTACGTACCGTTCCCACACATTCTCTCCCAAGTTGATTATAAGTAAGCAAGCTTTGTTTAGAATGCACATTAAAACCATCTCATTGTACAAGAAATAAAAAGCAGAAGAATATCAAAAATAATCAACAAAACCAAGTTATATGAACCTTGTGAATATGGACAGTAGTAGACTGTATTGGTGTAACTCTTATGCCCATCAGTCCAGGAGTCCAAAACTAGCTTAATGGTCAGTGGCAAGCTGCATACAATACATTTAAGTTAGAATTTTTTCTGCTCACAATGGCTGAGGGAGGAGGATAAATTATCTTGGTGTCCGATGTTCTTAAAATCAATTTTCAAGGCAGAGTTATTCAAAAAAGCTAGATATCATAAAGGGAGGTCAAGGAAATAAGGCTTACCTTGTTTTTTTTTTAACATTTGGCTGAATGCCAAATTTATCAGGAACTTCCATCAATAAACAGTAGTGAAACTTATGCAATGCTCAAAGTTACTCGCAGAATGCACAGAATGCCTTTCTTTCTCTGCAATGGCATGCATTGTTAAATTGTGCTTTGTATATTATTGATGGTTTATATACCTACAGCAGTCATAGTGGTGGTATTAAGAAGTTAAGTATGATTAAGTAAGATTAAGTATGGCCCAGGTACCACATGCACTGCACTGCCCACCACTGCTTACCAGTCAAGCAAAAATCCGGCTGTGTCTAAATGCATTTGAAGATTTCTCTCTTCCCATAGTGCCTGCCACCTTTGCCACTGACCCAGGATATACTAGTCCTTCTCAAAAAATTAGCATATTGTGATAAAGTTCATTATTTTCTGTAATGTACTGATAAAAATTAAACTTTCATATATTTTAGATTCATTGCACACCAACTGAAATATTTCAGGTCTTTTATTGTTGTAATACTGATGATTTTGGCATACAGCTGATGAAAACCCAAAATTCCTATCTCAAAAAATTTGCATATTTCATCCAACCAATAAAAAAAAGTGCTTTTAATACAAAAAAGTCAACCTTCAAATAATTATGTTCAGTTATGCACTCAATACTTGGTCGGGAATCCTTTTGCAGAAATGACTGCTTCAACGCGGCGTGGCATGGAGGCAATCAGCCTGTGGCACTGCTGAGGTGTTATGGAGGCCCAGGATGCTTCAATAGCGGCCTTAAGCTCATCCACAGTGTTGGGTCTGGTGTCTCTCAACTTTCTCTTCACAATATCCCACAGATTCTCTATGGGGTTCAGGTCAGGAGAGTTGGCAGGCCAATTGAGCACAGCAATACCATGGTCAGTAAACCATTTAGCAGTGGTTTTGGCACTGTGAGCAGGTGCCAGGTCGTGCTGAAAAATGAAATCTTCATCTCCATAAAGCTTTTCAGCAGATGGAAGCATGAAGTGCTCCAAAATCTCCTGATAGCTAGCTGCATTGACTCTGCCCTTGATAAAACACAGTGGACCAACACCAGCAGCTGACATGGCACCCCAGACCATCACTGACTGTGGGTACTTGACACTGGACTTCAGGCATTTTGCCATTTCCTTCTCCCCAGTCGTCCTCCAGACTCTGGCACCTTGATTTCCGAATGACGTGCAAAATTTGCTTTCATCCGAAAAAGTATTTTGGACCACTGAGCAACAGTCCAGTGCTGCTTCTCTGTAGCCCAGGTCAGGCGCTTCTGCCGCTGTTTCTGGTACAAAAGTGGCTTGACCTGGGGAATGCGGCACCTGTAGCCCATTTCCTGCACACGCCTGTGCACGGTGGCTCTGGATGTTTCTACTCCAGACTCAGTCCACTGCTTCCACAGGTCCCCCAAGGTCTGGAATCGGCCCTTCTTTCACTTTTTCCTTCCCACAGACGTCCCACTGAGGTGCCTTGATACAGCACTCTGGGAACAGCCTATTCGCTCAGAGATTTCATTCTGCATCTTACCCTCTTGCTTGAGGGTGTCAATGATGGCCTTCTGGACAGCAGTCAGGTCGGCAGTCTTACCCATGATTGCGGTTTTGAGTAATGAACCAGGCTGGGAGTTTTTAAAAGCCTCAGGAATCTTTTGAATCTTTTTCTTGTGCAGGATATTCCTTTAAATAAAATGTAAAATTTCACCAATTAGCTCATAGCTATGTGCATAAGAGCTTGCTTAATCTGAGACAAAATCCATGTCAGCAAATGAACACAGTGAAAGGAAAGTGCTATCTACCCACTTCCACATACATTGATTGACTAGTTTCACTGTGACTGACAGTAGAGAGAGTTTGCTGTCTTCCACATCTGGCCACGTATACCTAAGGCAGTGGTTCTTCGATAGTGCCCCCCTGGGGGTGGCGGGGGGTAACGTGTGACCACAGGGAACATGCTTTTTTTGTTTTTGCCGTATTAGGATAAAGTGTAATTCTATATCCACTACAGCAGGTGGCAGTGGCTTCCTCACTGTTAGAGTGTGCCCAGAGGTAAAATAAGAAGTGAAGTTAATAAAACCAGCATGGAAATTTTTAAAAGGGACGGAAAGAGAGGCAGAGAGAGACGGAGACGGTGAGAGAAAGTCTCCCGAAAGCAAAGTCGAGGAGGTATGATGAAGTGGGTGCAGCACTCGGCTTCACTGTGCTGCGGTGAGAAACGAGGAGAGACCGATGTGCTTACTGAGTCTGAAAACATTGGCAGCGGAAAACATGAACCCAAATAAATCCAGGTGTGACTTTAAGATGTCATACCAGGATCACGTGATGAGCCGCGTGAGTTTTTTTCAGCGAAAACGTGCCGAGTATTGCCGAAAACCATTCCGCTTTGTGAATGCTTCTCCAGCAAACCAGCAAACACTGTTAGCATCAGATAAGATGGAGTACCAAACTGCTCAGTGCAGAAAACCTGAGAACAGAGCAGAGGAACTGATCCTACCTGCAGCAGACACAGTCTCTGTCATGCTGGATGATGTCACTGCTGTGAAAATAAGTCCAGGTCCCAGTTTTACACTGAGCAGGTGCTGAGAGTTCAGTATCGAGCTTTAAACTCTGCTTCAAACAGCTGTGCACTGCAAAACGTGCTCATTATAGCCATTAATCTGGACTTAATCATTTTGACTAAAACAACAACAATAATAATAAAAAAATAATAATAATAATAATTGTTTTATTCATTTTTGTTTTGTAGGTTAAAGTGTTTTATATATTGTGCTCCTGAATTAATATTGCTGATCAATTTGAATTAATTATTATTTATTGATTTTATTTAATTTTATTTTCCAGTATCAAATGGTTCAAATTGATGGTCAAAAATGTTTACAGTTTAAATCAGAATACTTTTTTATTTCAGGCAAATTGATGCACTTTAAATCTTTTTGTTTAAAGACAAAAAATTGTTAATAAAGTTATTCTTTGTTGGAAGTTGATCTATATTTCTTCATTTTTTTTGTATTCCATAATGATAAGGATTTACTACATTAATAAGTATACAGTGCTATGCAGAGAATTACTAATAACAATTTTTATACAAATAACACTACAGTGGAACCTCAACTTACGAAAGCCCCAACAAACGAAAAATCCAGGTTACGAAAAACATATTCCTAAAATCTCTGGATACGAAACAAGTTCACATTACGAAAACACCATCTCAAAAATTCAAACAATGCAGGAGTTGCTCTTGCATTGACTACATTTCCCAACATCCCGCCCCCGCTGGCCTCCCAATGGCTATCTCCCAACATCCCGCCCCCGGATTATTCCGCTCCCTCCCATTGGCTATTATGGAGCACCCATACTGCTTTTTGCGTAAAGGACAGAGTTACTGTTGTTTCATGAGTTTTTCGAGTGTGCTTATTGCAACCTTATCTTTTGGCTCAGGCTTTTAACCTTGCATAAACATTTGTAAGATTATAACTGTTAAGAAGACATGGTCAACACACACACACACACACACACACACATACACACGTATGATTCCCAGTGCGAGTGAAAAAGAAGAAGTGGGCTCGTGGCATGAGGTTGAGTGATCTCGCAAAGGAATAGGGCCAAACCCGTCTACCATCGGTACGATATTGAAGCAGAAGGAGGCCTTAAAAGGTATGTCTTTATAATTTTTAAAGGGTTTTGGGGCCTTTATAATTTTTAAAGGGTTTTGGGGGTAGTTTTGGGGGCCATGGGACGAATGACACGTTTTACATGTAAAATTCGATTCAATTTATGAAAAATCCAGGTGATGAAAAAGGCTCTGGAACGGATTAATTTCGTAATGTGCGGTACCACTGTATTTATATGGGGGGGGTTCCTCTTCCTAGGGGGGACATGAGAGAAAATAATTGAGAAGCACTGGTCTAAGGCAATGATGAGATTAGAATTCGGGTACCATGTGTGCGTGCACGTGTGTATTTGTGTGATCGATGACTTAAGATTTGAACCTCTGTGACCGGAAGTATCAGGATGAAGACATAATCTTTTGGTGAAGTCTGTCTGTCTTCCTTTCAGCTTTTTCCCTTTCACTCGGGAGTCGCCACAGCGAATCATCTGATTCGCATGTTTTGAGTTGGCAGAGGTTTTTACGTCGGATGCCCTTCCTGTCACAACCCTTTTAGCAAGGGACAGAAACATGCTGACGACTTTGCAGCTACTCTTTACGAAAGTCAGCAATGGTTCTTTTACATGCCTCTCACCATAGACAGTGAGCGACATGGCCCGCCTTTGATAACCCAGTTAGCTGCACTGGGGGACTGCCAACATGATGCCAACTATTTCGCAAAACTGGGTATCCATTTGATGTTTTCTTTTATTCCTCTCATTTTCTGCTTACTCAATGGAGTAAAACATGGCCCCCCATTGATAACCCAGTTAGCTGCACTGGGGGGGGGGGGGACAGTGACAACCTTGTGGAGAGTGGGACTCGAACCCCCAACCTTTGGATCAGCGATCCAGCGCCCTATACCACTAGACCACCACTGCCCCCTAATCTTTTGGTGAAGTCTATGGTCAAAAACATGAAGGAAAAGATTCACAAACCTGATGGCGGTGATGAGGCTCTTAATGGAGTCAGACACGGTGCGAGAGTGCCCTGCCAGTACAGACCAAGTTGGTGGGTCTTTAGGGTTGAGAATAAGGGAACGAGCACTTTTCAGCAACTGAGTGGAACTGTCCAGCATAGAACGAGCAGAGCGCTGGATTGGCTCCTGAGCCGCTGAGCCCTGCCAAGTAAATATAAATTTAAAAAAAACAATATAAAAAGATGGTTTTGCTCCACCACTCAAGTCTACACATTTCCAGAACAACCTTTAGCAAAATTCACATCATATTTGTGTTAACCTGTTAAGAAGTGAACTGAAACTAAACATGAATCAGTCAAGTCAGTTATGCTGAAATATTCAACGGGAAAACAGTGTTTTCTTTATGCTCCACTGGCAATCGCTACCTCCACAGCTGCAGTCTGAACAAGCTTGCGGCCAAACTGGGGTAATAAACCTTGTAAAAGCACAGGAAGAGTGTTTTACAAACTCTGTAAAAAACGAAGCTGACCATCATTTCACCTTCTCTACAAAAACGAGGTGGCTCATCAAACCACCACTGCCTTGTTTTTTTTCCGGAACCTGAGTGCAGCTACTTTGCTTTGGCACAGGATTAAAGGTAATAGATCAAAAGGTACTTAAGTCACCTACGTATTCATGAAGGCTATGGGAGCAGTTGAAAAGGCAATTTCATAGTACCTACTGTACAAAAAGCAGTGGACAAAAGAGCAGTCTGAGGCTAAGAGCTTCCTAGAACCTGTTGTAATTTTTATGAGAAAAGTGCTATTTAAAATGGTGCCTTTCAGTAATACATCATAAATAAAATATCTCAAGTGCTACTGGATGACATTATCTCACCTCGTTGCTTATCTGAGCAGGAATGCTGGCGAACTCTGGATTAGAGGCAAATGTGGCAAGGTTCTCCACTGCCTGAATGAGAGGGGTCGTTGCAACTTGGCATTTCTCACGGTTCTCGTCAGAAAAATCTCCATCCAGGGCCTGTGAGAAAAATACCAAGAACAATATTTTACTTGCAATACGAGAAAAGCCAATAGATTACTCAATGATATTAGAGTTAATTAAAATAAACACGAAATCTAAGTGCACCTTAATAGTTTTGACGAGGTTAGCTGTGGTATTGGCCACTTCTTTGGCTGACTGTACAAAATGTCTCCTGGCAACAGGGTTAGCGGTTTTGGATGATGCTAGACGACAGGCATTGCATAGAGCTGAGGTGTGCTTGGCCACAATTGTGGCTGCTGACAGCACCTATTCGGAGAAATATAGCCATTAAATGACAACGTTTTATCTGCTTTGTCTTTACTAGGGCCACAGAATTGGACATTTAGAGCAGGGGTCTCCAATCTTATCCACGAAGGGCCGGTGTGGGTGCAGGTTTTCACTTCAACCAAACAATAGTCACACCTTCCACGTGTTTCCACCAATCACTGGTCATCAAAAAAAAAGAAAAAAAAAAACTAGATTGGACATTACTATTTCAATTCTGAAGAGGTCCCACCTTGGTGAGACCTTTAAGTCTTAAAGAAAGGTGATCTCACCAAGATGGCCCCACTTCAGAATTGAAACAGTAATGTCCAATCTAGTTTTTTTTTTCTTTTCTTTTGATGATCAGTGATTGGTGGAAACAGGTGGAAGGTGCCGCTATTGTTTGGTTGAAGTGAAAACCTGCACCCACACCGGCCCTTTGTGGATAAGATTAGAGACCTCTAATTTAGTAGAGTATCGATAGACAAAGCAAATGATAGAAAGCATCCTCAAGATTGTACATGATCCAGAGATTGACAAATAATATCTCTATGAGCTTGCCCACCGAGCAAGTGATAGCATTATTACTATTATTGCTTTCATCATCATTAATATTTTTACTAGTAGTAATGGCTCGAAATCTGTCTGCCATACACACACACACACACACACACACACACACACACACACACACACACACACACACACACACACACACACACAGACATCCAGGCTAATGACATTATTATAATTTATAATAATATATAAGTGTATAAATTGTACACCTAGTCTGTTAAAGGATTGTAACCAAGCAAGGAAACAAACAAATAAAAAATAAATAGCATAATTTTTAACCTGGGAGGGACTACTGGCTGGGTCCACCAGGCTCTGACATGCCATCTGAATGGCCTGGTTAGCTTTGGCGAACTGGATGGGGTCCACCAATCCCTGATGTCCTGACTGACTGTTTGGATCCGACACACCCACCAGATATGATGACTACAGACCAGAAAAGGAGAAATTTTGGGTTTTGAAATACTTACCTTTTCACACAACTTTAAAGACATAAGGCCAACTTGAAAAGAGACAATAATAGGAATTCCCAACGTATATATTTTTAGTAATAATTACCTCGAGATTGTCTTTCTACTGAAGTCTGCCATATTCAAATGAGCACGCTAATAACCATCCTTTATTCTTTTTAATAATCATTCTTTATTCTTTCACCACGAGAACTTTCTCTCTAAAAAAATCATGGCACCGTCATGACCCAAACAAGGCAGAACAATTTATTCTGATCAAAAGGACCCAAGTTGGTGTTTAAGCATGACCCATACTCTGGTTTATTTTTGTGCAGCCTGCTGTCGGGCAACTGCGGGTGTAAAGAAATTATAATGGGAAACAATGTAACTGGAAAATAAATCATCTCCATTTGTGTAGCTCGATTAGAGTCTATTCAAAATATTCAGTTGTCTTTGTCAAAATGTAAATGTCTTTGGTTTCTTATGCTAATAAATTACCAAATAGTGGTGTTAAAGAATAAAAACATGTGGATCAAATATTCTTTTAACATATCGACAAAAGAATGAAGAACTTTTATGATCACTCACCTGGCCAGCTGCCTCAGTTAGTCCACACAGTGCTTTAGATGCCACACCCACACACTCCCCAAATGCCGGAACATCTCCTGTCTTACAGTGCTGAGAAATACCCGCCATGGATTCTCCTAGCACCTGACATACACAACAAGGTTACAACATAGTGTTTCATCCCTCCTTACACTATATAGGGTAAAATTCCATCTTTCTTCAGTGTCGACGTAATGTTTTTACCTTGGAGTTCTCCATTACACTCTCAATGCAGTCAAAATAGGAGAGCTCATTGACAGGTTCATTGGGGTTGTCTAGCATTCCTCGAACCGCCTGAAGAAAATCAAAAATGCAAGAGAGATCACAAGGATGGTGAAATGATGACACTGAATGAGCGTCTTTGAAATTATCATTTCTTTCTGTACTGAGCAAATATTTCAAAGCTCTACTATTCCAATCCTATCCTAATGGTATCAGGACACTTAACCCCTGGACGTTCACCCCCCCAGACAACTACCCCTGGACAACTACCCCCCAGACAACCTCCCCCCAGGACAATTACCCCTTAGGACAATTACCCCCACACAACCACCCCCAGTACAACTACCCCCTAGGACAATCATCTACAGATCTTTAACTTTAATCTGTGGATAAAGGCTCTGTTAGGTACTTTGATCTTATGCCTTTGTCTATAATAATAACTCTAATTTTATTGGATTATAACAACAGCCACAGACTGCGCGTATTGTTTTTGAGTAAAGAGATAAATTTCCCTTGTTTTGATCAGCTCATTTTCACGAAGCCAAGCACAGCTGGCAAGCAAACACAAATGGACAGACACGGAAAAACTTCAACCTGCAGAGCAGCCGATTACCAAAACTTGGGACGCGCTTCCTGTCACATAAACACTGCAGCGTGTGAGTCCAATAAAATTAGAGTTTCAAGGTATCGGACCCGCCCGCACACAGAAAGGATTGGCTCTCCGCTTCGTGCCACAGTGTTGTGGCATTGAAAATAGACAAATAGATTTAAATGCGCAATATTTCTTCAAGCCAGTCTAGTCATCTGGCGGTCACTTTTGGAAACAACGGCCCGCGTCCAGACGATCCGGACTAGTCGGAAGCTACAGATTTTGTCTGTTGCATCCGAAATTCGTTAAAGTGAAGTCCGTAAAACCAAGGCATGAGTTTAATAACAATTAAACATTCAAAAACAATATACACTCTTAGGATTCTGCTAAAAGATAATAAATATCTGTAGTTGCTCTGTAATTTGTGGATTCGGGTTGTCATTGTACAACTCTCTTTGCTGAACTGAGTATGCATGGTAGAGTATGCATGGTGCCGATCTGAGCAGAGAGTTAATTCATCTCTGTGTATGAGACTTGCACCCATGCTAGTAGGCTTACACTTCTGACCAACCATATTTGCTTAGGATTACAAAAGTCCGCAAAACAGTGTAAACACAAAGATCACAGAGATGTCGTCTTAACAGAAGGGTAACACGCTATATAACTAATATATATATATATATATATATATATATATATATATATATATATATATATATATATATATATATATATATATATATATACACACACTCAGTCTCTTGTTTGTAAACAATGAATGCAGCGTCGTTGCATCATTATGTCAGCATACCAAGTAGGTACGTCTAAAGGTACGTTTAGGGGGGAGACGTAAAATCTCAAAAAAAAAAAAAAAAAACGAATGAACATAAGTCGGGGAGTGTCTGTAATGATTAAGTAAAACTTTTTAATTTTGTACTGTGATAATATTTATGAATAAATAAAGCGCTTAGTCTCCTTACCAGAAGCTAGATAAGATGCAGGGCATTTGAGTGGCATCATAGGGCTTAAATAATAATTAAAAACACACTAAAAAAACGTGAATTCACAATTCTAGTAATCACGTTGATGACATGTGTGCGAAGAAAAAAAAAAATCGTTGTACACATCATCTGCAACCAATCAGCAGGAAGGAGAAACAAAAGCTCTCAGCCATTTGCTAAATTTGAATCACATGCCAATAATGCCGTGATGATGCATATGTATAATTTGCTGGGGCTGCTGCTAATTCTGTGCTTCTCAAATAATGGAGCGAGATTATATGATTATAATGACGTAAACTTGAATTTTTCCATATACTTTTTAAAAGCAATGCAGCCATGAGGGGGGCACAAGCCAGTGTTCATCCTCATGCCGGTCCCAAGCCTAGATAAATGCAGAGGGTTGCAGCAGGAAGGGCATCCGGCATAAAACTTGTGCCAAGAGGGTGCTGGTTGAAATTGGACTACTGTTGGTCGAAGAAGGAGAGGTGGGAGGTGTGTCCGTAGGCGGAGAGAGAAGAGGAAAGGAATGAGTCTAGGAGTGAGAGTAGCGTCTTTGAATGTTGGAAGTATGACAGGAAAAGGTAGAGAGCTGACTGACATGATGCAGAGCAGGAAAGTGGACATACTGCGTGTTAAGGAGACCAGGTAGAAAGGTAGCAAGGCTAGAAGCCTCAGAGTGGGATTTAAGCTGTTTTATCATGGTGTGGATAGGAAGAGAAATGGAGTAGGAGTCATCTTGAAGGTGGGGGTTGTCAGGAATGTTCTAGAAGTGAAAAGAGTGACAGACAGAGTGATGAGTCTCAAGTTAGAAATTGAAGGTGTGATGTTCAATGTTGTTAATGCTTATGCCCCACAGACAGGATGTGAGCTAGAAGAGAAGGAGAGATTCTGGAGTGAGTTAGATGACGTGATGCAGAGTACCCCCAGAGGTGAAAGAGTGGTCATTGGTGCAGACTTCAATGGACATATTGGTGCAGGCAACAGAGGGGACGAGGAAGTGATGGGCAGGTTTGATATCCAGGACAGGAAAACAGAAAGACAGATGTTGATAGATTTTGCAAAAAGGATGGAAATGGCTGTGGTGAATACAGTATTTTCTTCCAGAAGAGACAGGAGCATAGGGTGACTTATAAAAGCGGAGGTAGGAGCACACAGGTAGACTACATCTTGTGTAGGCGATATAATTTGAAGGAAGTCAGTGACTGCAAAGTAGTAGTGGGTGAGTGTTGACAAACAGCATAGGATGGTGGTGTGCAGGATGACGCTGATGGTGAGGAAGGTGAAGAAGGCAAAGGCAGAGCTGAAAAAGGAAGAGGGTCGTGTTGTCTTCAAGGAGGAGTTGAAACAGGCTTTGGGTGGTCAGGAAGTGCTTCCAGATGACTGGACAACTACAGCTAATGTGATCAGGGAGACAGGTAGGAGAGTACTTGGTGTGTTCTCCGGAAGGAAAGTAGATAAGGAGACTTGGTGGTGGAATGAGGAAGTGCAGGAGTGTGTAAAAAGGAAGAGGTTAGCTAAGAAGAAGTGTGACATAGAGAGGACCGAGGAGAGTAAACAGGGGTACAGGGAGACACAGCGTAAGGTGAAGGTAGCAGTGTCAAAGGCCAAACAGAGGGCGTATGATGACTTGTATGATAGATTGGACAGGAAGGAGGGAGAAAATGATTTATACAGGTTGGCACAGCAGAGAAAGAGAGATGGGAAGGACGTGCAGCAAGTTAGAGTGATTAAGGACAGGGTGGGAAATGTATTGACTGATGACAGAAGTGTGCTGGGAAGATGAAAAGAGTACTTTGAAGAGCTGATGAATGAGGAAAATGAGAGAGAAAAAAGAGTAGAACAGGTAACTGTTTCGGACCAGGAAGTAGCAAAGATTAGTAAGGGTGAAGTGAGGAGGGCATTGAAGAGGATGAGAGTGGAAAAGCAGGTAGTCTTGATGATACACCGGTGGAGGTATGGAAGTGTCTAGGAGAGGGAGCAGTAAATTTCCTGACAAGAACATTCAAAAGGTCTTAGAGAGTGAGCAGATGCCGGAGGAATGGAGAAATTCCAATGTCCTGGAACCCATTTTTAAGAACAAAGGAGAGTTGTGGCAACTACAGAGGGATAAAGTTGATGAGCCATACGATGAAGTTATGGGAAAGAATAGTGCAAGCTAGACTAAGGGCAGAGGTCAGAATTTGTGAACAACAGTTTGGTTTCATGCCAAGAAAGAGAACGACAGATGCAGTGTTTGCTTTGAGGATGTTAATAGAGAAGTACAGAGAAGGTCAGAGGGAGCTGTATTGTGCCTTTGTGGATCTGGAGAAAGCATGTGACAGGCTGCCGAGAGAGGAACTGTGGTATTGCATGACGAAGTCTGGAGTGGCAGAGAAGTATGTCAGAGTGGTGCAGGACATGTTTGAGAGATGTAAGACAGTGGTGAGGTGTGCTGTCGGTGTGACAGAAGAGTTCAAGATGAAAGTGGGACTGCGTCAAGGGTCAGCTTTGAGCCCCTTGTTTGCTATGGTGATGGACAGGTTGACAGACGAGGTGAGACAAGATTCCCCATGGACTATGATGTTTGCAGATGACATTGTGATCTGTAGTAAGAGCAGAGAACAAGTGCAGGAAAATCTAGAGAGATGTTAGGTATGCCCTGGAAAGGAGGGGAATGAAGGTTAGCCTCAGTAAGACAGAATACATGTGTGTGAATGACAAGGACCCAAGAGGAACATTGAGGTTACAGGGAGCAGAGATAAAGAAGGTGGAGGATTTTAAGTACTTCGGCTCAACAATCCAGAGCAATGGAGAGTGTGGAAAAGAGGTGAAGAAGCATGTGCAGGCAGGTTGGAATGGTTGGAGAAAAGTGTCTGATGTGATGTGTGATAGAAAGGTATTGGCAAGATACAAGACGGTGTTGAGGCCAGCGATGTTGTATGGTTTAGAAACAGTGGCACTATGAAAAAGACAGGAAGCAGAGCTGGAGGTAGCAGAGATGAAAATGTTGAGGTTCTCTTGGGGGGTAATGAGGATGAATAGGATCAGGAATGAGTACATCAGAGGGACAGGACATGTAAGATGTTTTGGACACAGTCATACAGGTTAGATTGAGATGGTTTGGACATGTACAGAGGAGGGATAGTGAGTATACTGGTAGTAGGATGCTGAGGTTGGAACTACCAGGCAGAAGGCCTAGAGGAAGACCAAAGAGAAGATTTATGGATGTGATGAAGGAGGACATGAAGGTAGTTGGAGTAAGAGTCGAAGATGCAGAGGATAGGGTGAGATGGAGGCAGATGATTTGCTGTGGCGACCCAGGAAGGGAACAGCCAAACGGAAACGAAGAAGAATATATGTTTTGAAAGCCAACGTAAAATTGAAAAAGACTTGACTCGGAACGACTTCAGTCAAGGTATACCTGTGGTGTGTGTGTGTGTGTGTGTGTGTGTGTATATATATATATATATATATATATATATATATATATATATATACACAATGGTACCTCAGTTTACGGAATTAATCCATTCCTGTGCCTTTTTTGGAACCTGCATTTTTCGCAAATTGAACCGCATTTTACATGTAAAATGCATGATTCGTTCCAAGGCTCCCAATACTACTCCCTAAACCCTTTAAAAATTATAAAAGCATAGCTTTTAAGACCTCCTTCTGCTTCAATATCGTACCGATGGTAGCCGGGTTTGGCCATATTCCTTTGTGATATCATTCGAGCCCGTTTCTTCTTCTCACTTGCACCGGAAATCATACGCGCGTGTGTATGCGTGTGTGTGTTGACTATGTCTTCTTAGCAAAGTTATAATCTTACAAATGTTTATGGAAGGTTAAAAGCCTGAGTCAAGAAATAAAGCATGAAACAACAGTAAGTCTGTCCTTTACATGAAAAGCATCATGGTAGATTCAGCTCCATAATAGCCAATGGGAGGGAGCTGCATCATCACTCCTAGCCAATGGGAGGCCAGCGGGGTGGGATGTTGGGAGGTAGCCAATAAGAGGGAGCTGCGTCACCCTCCTAGCCAATGGAAGGCCAGCGGGGCAGGATGTTGGGAGATGGGCAATGGGAGGTAGCTGCGTCATCCCTCTTAGCCAATGGGAGGCCAGCGAGGTGGGATGTTTGAATATCACTGATGGTCATTGACAGTTTGTTTGAATGTTTGAATGATGCGTTTTAACGTTTGAATGGTGCGTTTGAATGTTTGAATGGCGTGTTTGAATTTTTACGGTGGCGCTTTCGTAATGTGAATTTGTTTCGTATACAGAGACAAAAATTTTCGGAAAATGAGTTTCGTAACCTGCATTTTTCGTTTGGTGAGACTCTCGTAAAGTGAGGTACCACTGTGTGTGTGTGTGTGTGTGTGTGTATATATATATATATATATATATATATATATATATATACACACACACACACACTTACATATTTAGATTCACACAGGATATATCTAAAAGGATACTAAAGGGATATAGAATTCTAAAGGCCAGTTTTCATAGACAACTTAATATTGTTTATGTCAATCATTCAAATCAATTAAATCAACAAACTCCAACTTGGTCCAGTCTACTTTGAATTTTATCCAAATTCAAAAACCAGATCCAAATATCTGGAGCACCCAATCGATACAGGGTATAGACAGTTGCATTATCTGGGGTCTCTGCTATTTTTGAATACGAAATGAGAAAGAAGTGTATTTGCTAACCTCTAGCTCCCGCAAAGCATTATCACACTCCTTCTGGCCAGGTGCTTGCTGGGTACACAGCGTGATGAGCTGGTTAATACTCTCGGTTACAGCTCTGAAACACATTGCACATAACACACATCACATAATGATGTGCTGAAATAAAGACAAAGGGGAGAAAAAAGTAGCAAGCTATTACAAAGCCCTCAGCTGTGCTCTGCGGACATCAAGCCTGATTCTTACAAGTCTTATTGTTCTTTAAACTTGCACCTCCTTATGCATTAATTTTATTTGTCTATCACACCACACACACACACACACACACACACACACACACACACACACACACACACACACACACACACACACACACACACACACACACACACAGTACATGTGTGACTTGGGTCCTCTCTGTCCTTCATTAACACAAGAGAAATCAATCAAGCACAAAGCCCAATCGTGCATCTGTTTCTTTCATCTACCTGAGGCAATTTCACATGCTCATGCAGTGAAACAGGCTCAGATGCTGCACACATGTCTCCATCTACAACACATTCCATTTCCAAATTCTCCCTTTGTATTTAATGTATGAAGGCTTTGTGCTGTTTGCCACATTCCACTAGATTTCACTGGCTCTTGCCTTCGGGCTGGGTGGTTTACACTGATTACTCACATGGCTACCAATTGCAATCCACTTACCTTGCTGCAGCTGCGAGAAGATTCTTGGCATTAGCAGCTCCAGGATCCACAGACAGTGACTTGGCAGCCAGCAGCAGCTTACTGGAGGCCATTGAGATGTTCTTCAGATTGCCAATCACCTGCATTTGGTCATCTTTAGACTGTGAAATAAAAGACAAACTAATCACAAATATCCGCTGACTGCATAACAAGCTTTTTTTTGCCAGTGTGATGAAATAGCAAATATTTCTTTAGAAAGATACTGCATTAAAAGAAGGTTTTTAACCTGTAGGGCATTGTATGTGTATATATATATATATATATATATATATATATATATATATATATATATATATATATATATATATATATATATGAATTATGAGCATCTGCTCTGGTGTTATACTGAAGTATTTGAAGCAAAACAGTTTACATTATACACTGAGCTGCAGCACAAGCTAATGTCTGCTCAGAGGCAACGTGCCAGTACAGCACCCCACCCCCCTGCTTCTTTCATCCCTCACTCACTCTTATTGGGCATGCCATGCTCCATCACCCTTCTTCCCCAACCCATCTCTCCACATTAATGAGCAAAACAAGCAGAACGAGAACATCATCAACGGGTTCATGGATGGTATGTCTCCTGTGCTCTCGGGGGTGATCGTGTGCCCAAACAAATTAAGTGATGAGGTCTAATTAAGAAATGAATCAAAAACATTTTACATCTGCTTAATACCACATTGGGCCCCTAGAGAATCAATTAGTTTGAAGATCTTTGTGATCTATAATTTGTTTATGATGATATATTTTACTGATAGGAATTCTTGATGCTGTCCTGACCCTTTTCTGGCAAAAAATATAAATATAAAAAATGTTTGTACTATTATTGCATATTTGGAAGATGTAGAGTCTAGAAACTGGAAGAAAATAAACAGAAGCAATTGCAGAATATTAGTTTTAGTGTACTCCTTGGTGTCTAAATTTTATTGTTATGATGGTCCAGATTTTGGTACTTGGTTCACCACGCATTATAAAACCGTCTAGACAGTATAAAACTTTACAGCCACAAGTTGAAAATCCCATTTATAACCACACAGAATAAACTCAACACCTACACTTGATGTCTTTTAAACGATTATATAGTATTTGTAAGTTAATGCAGCATGAAACCCAGCTGTTCAGTTTGAGGTTACTGGTTTTGTTCCAAGAGGAAATGAGTCGTGCACTATTAGACTTGTACCTGAGTGTGTCCAGCCATCTCGATGCCGGCATCCAGAAACTCGTCAAAATCCTCACTGAACTTGCCAGAGGCCACAGCGAGCTGGCTGCTGGTGCCGCGTGATGAGTGCACCACTTCTCCAGCGGAATGGTTTAGCTCAGCAGCTGTGTGGTTCAGGTCAGTTTGAGCCTCCTGGAATGACTTGGAGCATGGAGGCAACTGCACAGAGAGAAACAAAGAGGTAGAAACAGTGCTGTGGTAAAGATTAATGTCAAAGGCTTTGCTTCCTCTAGCGTCATAAGTAGTATATCAAAGGTATTAGTTTTCCTCGGGATGCAACTGTACATCCTTGTCAAAAGGGAATATAACGTGCTGTATATAAACCATTCTGTATTTTTCACATACACAAGCTCATTGCTGAAAAAACCCCAGTATCACATAACTCAAAAATGCTGTGGGCTGCATATGATTAAATAAAAATGTATTTCTTGAATTAAATTCCCAAATAGGGTGGAACCATAGTGTAGTGGTTAACAAGGCTGCCTCATAGCAAGAAGATCCTGGTCCTAGTCTCAGACTTGGGTGCTTTTCTGTGTGGAGCTTTTATATTCTCCCCTGCTTGCATGAGCTTCTTCATGCCATTCTGGTTTCCTCCTACAGACCAAAGGCAAGCACACTGGATTAACTGGGTTGTTTCAAATTGATACTAGGTGTGACTGTGAATGGTTGTGTGTGTTGGCCTTGCAATGGTCTGGTAAATAGTTCAGGGTGTAGCTTGCCTTCACCCAGTGTCAGCTACAATAGACTAAAACCTCCCTGTGACCCTAGTAGGATTAAGCAATTCGGCATATGAATAAAGAGAAATTCCCAACAAAAATTCCCAACAATATCAAAAGCGATGTTAAATAAATTGTCTGAGGTCCATGGTTCTGCTGAGTGGTAGGTAAAGGTAAAGTCTGTTGGGATTTTTACACCCGAGCCATAGTGGCTCATCAGGCCGGTGCTTATCCCCGGTTTCTGTAGCGTGAAGCGACTAGGAGTTCAACTCCTCTTGGATGGGACGCTAGTCCATCGCAAGACACTTCCCAGTATATTTTTACTGGTACCCACTTATACCGCTGGGTGAACAGAGGCACACTTGTGGTTAAGACCTTTCCCAGGGGTCTTAGCACAGTGGGGGTCTAACTGGGATTTGAACTCACAACCTTCCGATCATGAGCCCAGCACTCAAACCACTCCGCCACTCAGCAGTTGGGGCTGGTGGCGTAGTGGTTTGAGTGCTGGGCTCATGATCGGAAGGTAATGAGTTCAAATCTCAGTTAGACTTTGCCCAGGGGTCTTAGCACAGTGTTTTGTGTTTTGGAAAGCGGAGGTAACTGGAGATCACAGAGGAAACCCACAAAAACAAGGGAAGAATTTGTAAAATAAATTAAAAAAAAAACATTTCACATGACAGAGCGTAACCTGACCTTGAAGCATGGACCCTGGAGTTGTGTGGGTGGCACCACTACCTACAATCCCCCGTGCCAGACAAACAATAATTAAACCTTACAAGAATCTCTAGGCCTACACTACCTGTTAAAAAATAAATTAAAACCTTGTTTAGTTTGGTGTTTTCAGTTAAACTACGATGGATTTTTGCAAAGAAACCCACCTCCCCCTCCCCTCACCCAAATAACTGGTCAGCTGATTAAATACTGCAGTATATAAATCATACATCAGTTTTCCATTAGAGCTTTTATTATAAGCCTCAAGACACTTCCTTCAACATGCAAAGGGACTTAAGACATGGCTCTCATCACTCAGTTCTTAAGATATCACCAGACATCAGTTCTTCAGTGTTAGAGTTCTGCATGGTCTGGATTAGGCCATTAAAATGAGCTAATGAGCCGTCACTGATAACAAATGTGCTTTAGCTAAACAATGAAGACTCACATTTTCCACCAGAAGTTTCTTGCTGGCTTCTCCGATGCTTCTCAGAGCCATGTCTACGTCTTTTTGTCCCGGTAAACAGTTCACACAGTTATTCAAAGAGTGTGAGACAGCTTTTGCTACCTGAAACAAACAAACAAACAAACAAACACAGACGCAGACACAAACACACACACACACACACACACACACACACACACACACACACACACACACACACACACGTTCTTTCTCTGACATTATACCACTGCACCCTAACAGCTCTAAGCCCTAAGGAAAATAATCTAAAATGCTAATCAGACCCAGAGCAGAGCAATTCATGTTTCTTAATTTATGCCACTGTCATACACATATGGCAAGCAATATGTTTATCTCCCAAAGGTACCACAGCAAATCAGGAGAAAATGTTACATCATTCCAGATATCAGGCATCAGAGTGCATAGTAGATAATACACAACAACTTCGTTAACAGGGCATAATGGCGCTGAAATATGGCAATGTGCAACTTTCCAAATTCCTTTGAGAAGTATAGAGAATATAGAGAGTACACACAAAAGAGGGAACAAGACATGGAATGAGAGTGCAAGGGGGTTACTGAATGTCAAACATTTCCCCAAAAAAGGAGAAAAATATATTCTTTCTCCCTCTTATTTGACCTAAATAAGGGAGAAAAAAATCTTTTCACCGTATTTATAACAGGCAATCCATTCTGGCAGAAATGCTAAAAAGGTCTTCTTCTTTTCCTCTTCTTTTCCTTTCGGCTGTTCCCTTCAGGGGTCGCCACAGCAAATGATCTGCCTCCATCTCTCCCTATCCTCTGCATCTTCTACTCTTACTCCAACGACCTTCATGTCCGCCTTCACTGCATCCATAAATCTTCTCTTTGGTCTTCCTCTGGGCCTTTTGCCTGGTAGTTCCAACCTCAGCATCCTACGACCAATATACTCACTATCCCTCCTCTGTACATGTCCAAACCATCTCAATCTAGCCTCTCTGACTTTGTCTCCAAAACATCTAACATGTGCTGTCCCTCTGATGTACTCATTTCTGATCCTATCCATCCTCGTTACTCCCAAAGAGAACCTCAACATTTTCATCTCTGCTACCTCCAACTCTGACTCCTGTCTTTTCCCCAGGGCCACTGTCTCTAAACCATACAACATTGCTGGCCTCATCACCGTCTTGTACACTTTTCCCTTCATTCTTGCCGATACTCTCCTATCACACATCACACCGGACACTTTTCTCCATCCATTCCAACCTCCCTGCACACACCCTTCACCTATTTTCCACACTCTCCATTACTCTGGACTGTTGGGCCTAAGTACTTAAAATCCTCCACCTTCTTTATCTCTGCCCCTGTAACCTCAAAGTTCCTCTTGGGTCCTTGTCGTTCACACACATGTATTCTGTCTTACTAAGACTAACCTTCAATCCCCTCCTTTCCAGGGCATACCTCCACCTCTCTAGATTTTCCTCCACTTGGTCTCTGCTCTCACTACAGATCACAATGTCATCTGCAAACATCATAGTCCATGGAGATTCTTGTCTAACCTCATCTGTTAGCCTGTCCATCACCATAGCAAACAAGAAGGGGCTGAGAGCTGACCCTTGATGCAGTCCCACCTCCACCTTGAACTCTTCTGTCACACCGACAGCACACCTCACCACTGTCTTACATCTATCATACATGTCCTGCACCACTCTAACATACTTCTCTGTCACTCCAGACTTCCTCATACAATACCACAGTTCTTCTCTCGGCACCCTGTCATATGCTTTCTCCAGATCCACAAAGGCACAATGCAGCTCCTTCTAACCTTCTCTGTACTTCTCTATTAACATCCTCAAAGCAAACACTGCATCTGTGGTGCTCTTTCTTGGCATGAAACCAAACTGTTGTTCACAAATGCTGACCTCTGCCCTTAGTCTTGCTTCCACTATTCTTTCCCATAGCTTCATTGTATGGCTCATCAACTTTATCCCTCTGTAGTTGCCACAACTCTGTACATCGCCCTTGTTCTTAAAAATGGGCACAAGCACACTTCTCCTCCATTCCTCTGGCATCTGCTCACTTTCTAAGACCTTGTTGAATATTCTTGTCAGAAAATCTACTGCTACCTCCCCTAGACACTTCCATACCTCAACTGGTATGTCATCAGGGCCAACTGCCTTTCCACTCTTCATCCTCTTCAATGCCCTCCTCACTTCTCCCTTACTAATCTTTGCTACTTCCTGCTCCTCAACGGTCACCCCTTCTACTCTTTTTTCTCTCTCATTTTCCTCATTCATCAGCTCTTCAAAGTACTCTTTCCATCTTCCCAGCACACTTCTGTCATCAGTCAATACATTTCCCTCTCTGTCCTTTATCACTCTAACTTGCTGCACGTCTTTCCCATCTCTATTTCTCTGCTGTGCTAACCTGTATAGATCATTTTCTCCCTCCTTACTGTTCAACCTATCATACAAGTCATCATACGCCCTCTGTTTGGCCTTTGACACTGCTACCTTCGCCTTACGCTGTGTCTCCCTGTACTCCTGTTTACTCTCTTCGGTCCTCTCAATGTCCCACTTCTTCTTGGCTAACCTCTTCTTTTGTACACACTCCTGCACTTCCTCATTCCACCACCAAGTTTCCTTATCTACTTTCCTTCCAGAGGACACACCAAATACTCTCCTACCGGTCTCCCTGATCACATTGGCTGTGGTTGTCCAGTCCTCTGGAAGCACTTCCTGACTACCCAAAGCCTGTTTCAACTCCTCCTTGAAGACAACACGACACTCTTCCTTTTTCAGCTTCCACCACTTTGTCTTCTGCTCTACCTTTGCCTTTTTCACCTTTCTCACCATCAGTGTCATCCTGCACACCACCATCCTATGCTGTTTGGCAACACTCTCACCCACTACTACTTTGCAGTCACTGACTTCCTTCAAATTACATCGCCTACACAAGATGTAGTCTACCTGTGTGCTCTTACCTCCGCTTTCATAAGTCACCCTATGCTTCTGTTTCTTCTGGAAGAAAGTATTCACCACAGCCATTTCCATCCTTTTTGCAAAATCGATCATTTGCAAAATGCTAAAAAGGTACCAGAGCTAAATTAGTGAAGGCAGAGTCTGATAATTGACCTGTGCTAGTCTCTGCTGGCTCTCGGCATCGCCGGGGCACACCAGGGCCTGCTGGGCCTCATGGATCAGCATTGTCGAGCCCTCCATTACATGACTGGCTGAATCCAACATGGCTGCCGCAGACTGCCTCTCTGCTGTGCAGGCAGCAACTCCACGTGCAGCCTGAGCCAGAGTCCGTAGAGCCTGCGCCGTCTCCCGGGCGGCCACACCTGCAAACACATACACAAGGCAATCGTTATATTTAATGCTTCTCAATAGTCTCTCTCTCTCAATCACCCAAGTGCCCTCATTCCAATTATTTACTGTATGGTCTGAGCTCATATCATGCCTTTTATTATACACCCAAACAACAGCAGAGAAACAGACCTCTCAAGGGGTTCATTACAAAACCAAAACCTCCTAATTTTCAAAAAATCATTTCTTACTCAGCTTCCCGTCGAATGTTTTTAATACTTGCCACACTAGCCTCATTAAGTGACAGGCTGGAGTGGAGCGGCTGTCCTTTGCTCATTCCAAAAGACAGAAAGGGCTGATCATTAACACTGGAAAACTGCATTATTAAGGTAACTCTCCCCAGACTGCTGGCGCGATGTTATATGCAGTAGAAATAAGATTGATGAGAAAGCGGAGTGACAGCACAGTGTGGTGGATGTTAGCATGTCCGCCTCTGATGAGCTGTCCAGGGTGTGCCCCGCCCTCGCCCCGAGTCGGCTGGGTTAGGCACCAGCCTCCCCTAACTATAATTAAGCAGTTCAGAAAATGAGAAAATGAATGAATGAAGAGAAAGCGGCGCTGTACCTTAGGGCTACGGTGGCTCTGCAAACAGGAAACATTGGGAGAGACTAAGACAAGCTATCATGGCTATAATGAGGCTAAAAAATCCCCACGCAAAAAATGAGAGGATCAGTCAGTCGTTCACGACCAGTGAAATAGTCCAAGAGCTGGCACTTGAACATTAAAATGTCTTACACACACTAAAAGGATGTTAATACAAAAGAAAAAGCTGTAAGAATGGACTTGGACAGTGAAGGGAAATGGTTTAATGTGCAATAATAATAATTCATGCTCTGTTCCAGAAAATTATATTATGCAAGACTTCAGGGCTTTCAGTCCTTTATCGTCCCAATGATTTAAGCTTATACTACTTTATTTGTAAGATAGTAAATTGTTTTTAGAATTATCAACAGTATGAACAACATTAAATGTTCTAAGGATAATTCCAAATAGCACGTGGGCCCGTAAATGAATAGCGCTCGCTCTTCTTTATTGTACATTCACAGTTATCACTGGTCACTTAAACATTAACACTGCAACTGATTAGCACGTCTGCCTCGCAGCAAGAAGGAATTGGGTTCGTGTTCTGAGCCTAATAAGGGTATTTCTGTATGGAGTTTGCATCTTCTTTATGTGCTTGTATGGGTTTCCTCTTGGTATTATAGTTTTCTTTCACAGTCATATTAGGCTAATTGGCTGTTTCAAATTGCACGAGTGCGAGTACAGTAGTTGTGTGTTGTGCGGCCATGCAATGGACTGGCAAGATGTTTATACCCTAACCTCACCCAGAATCACCTGATTTGGTCTCCAGCCTCTGTGCGACCCAAGTAGGATTAAGTGGTTTAAATAAATAAATGAATAAACAAAATGTTTCTGGATATATGGACCAGCATACCAGTGTAGTGTTGATTGCCTTGCGCAGCACAGGTGAGCAGCTGGGCCATGGAGGAGCCCACAGCCTTGGATGTGCTCCCCAGGTCCTGAGCACATTTTTCTAGCTACACAAGACAAAGGTCACATGTAGTCACTACATGCAGCCTGCACAGCTACAGAATATACTTAAAATAACACACACACACACACACACACACACACACACACACACACACACAGGGGGGGACTGACACACATACACACAAAGGCAGTGGGATATTGAAAAAGGGAAGCAGACACTAAGACGGACTCGTATACACACCGACAGACACAGACATGTCCATAAACACACACCGATTCGCCAGGCAGAGGTTTGAGTTGTCCATCAAGTGCAGCCATCTTGGCATCCTGGAGTTCGTTCTTCAAGGTCTGAACAGCACTGAGAGCTGAATCTATCTCCAGAGGCCCACACGCTTCATGAGCCTGAATCAGAAGAAACGCCTTAAATCACATGGACTAACATTTTAAAGTGATACTCTTACTCATTTATAGGAATAATTTATTATCCACTGTATAATTTATTTATATATTTTAAAAGCACAATTCCATTCGTATTACTACATAAGGACAAATAAAATGCTTTTTTGTTGCTTTCACTCCCATTTATTTACAGATGGGTAGTAATGTATGAACATTTTTACTATACAGAGATCCCTCACTTTCCTCAGTTAATTGGGACCAAGATCCCCCTGCAACCACCGAATTCTGCAAAGTAGGATCAAACACCCCCCCCCCCCCCCCCCCCGGACATATATGTACATGTATATGTGTATACTAGTATAATATCAATAAATACATATTCAGTGCTAATAATGCTTATATTAACAATTAAACATTCAAAAATAATGCATAAGAATAAAATATAAATACACACACATACAAACGCGTGTAGATACGCACGCGCACTCAGATGTAAGTAGTTTTGATGGGAGGTTTGGGTTGTTTTTTTTGTTTTGTGTTTGTTCAGGTTTTTTTTTTTTTTTTTTTGCATAATTGGACTTGTTTGTGTGTCATTTTCCTAAACATTTTCCCATATTCTTCCTTAATTTCCTTATTTTTTAATTCGATGAATATTTAAAAAAAAACAAACAAACAAACAAAAAAAAAATGCAATGCACTGAAGCCGCATGAATTGAAGCGCGAAGTAGCGAGGGATCGCTGTATTTAGTTCAGGATGTTTGGTGGACTCTGTGTTCTGTCTCGCATGATATACTTGGAACATGACAGGTATTCACAACATCCCACACTGCTGTGCAAACAAAAAACAAAGTATGTCAGCTTTCTTTTCCATTTCATACTTCTCGATTGTTACATACTATGTATACATTGTGCCACAGTGCCTCACACCACCATGTTAACAGCATATGAATAAAGGTGCTAATTTTCATAATTATACCATGCTGCAGCCCAGAAATAATAACCAAGTTAATATCCAATGAGTTGAGTGCGTGTCAAGATTTTGTAAGCGTGTTGTAAACTCTGGCCAGATAACACTTCACCTTAAAATCTCTGTTTGTATGAGCTCAGACGAATGGATACGAGAGATACACGAAAATAGACCTAACCTTTTGTGCGGCTGTCCGTAGCTCTGCCAGGCAGGTGGCCAGGTTCTTGGCGCATTGACCCAGTTGCATAGCTGCTGCCTGATCTGTTACTGTCGGGACGGCTGATTTTGCAGAAGTAACCATTTTACCACCGGGCTTTGTAATGAAACAAACCAAAACAACAACTGTGACTAAATGCTTAGGCTGTGTAAATATTAAAGCAGTCTCGAGTTATTAGATGCTGATTCAGTATAATAATAATAATAATAATAATAAAAAACACCTTACAGAAAAGAATTCAAGCATAAACTGAATCTGTATAAGATCAGTAACTAGCGTTAAGGTTCGAGCTACACCTGTAGAAAGCTCTGACTGGCGATGATGAGAGCCAACTGGGCACTCAGGTCCTCTGGCTGGGCCTGGCTACTTCGCATACCTTGCACCAGCTGAGGGATGTGATCAGCTACAGCCTTCAGAAACACACACCATCACCATACAGTTCAGATGAAGCATTTGTATGGAAGGTCTCATCGTTTAGCACAGCATTTCTAATCTTACACAAGTAATCCATTAGATAAAGTAATGAATGCTAATCATGAACACGCTGAGGGTAATGAATTGAGTGAAATGAACAGGCACAATACCTTACAGCTGTGCACTAACTGCTGCTGGGATGCTGTGTTCTTGTTGGAGGCAGCTGCATTCTGAGCAGCCGCGATGGTCTGGGTAGCTGCTGCTGCAGCCTGTTTGGCAGCAATCTAATCCAAATAAATAAAACATTACCCAATAATACTACAGAACATCTCAAACATAGTAACACACACACACACACACACACACATACACACACATACACACACACACACACACACACACACACACACACACGTAAATCAGCTCTGTGTTACATAATTACTTCCTATTCACCCAATTATATTTTACAAGTTCCAAGCCTCAAATGCTTTTTATTCTCTCTCTCTTTCTCTCTCTCTCTCTCTCTCTCTCTCTCTCTCTCTCTCTCCATTTATACTGTTACAACTGCTGTATTTAATGACTTTCTTTTAATATCTGGATCACTCTTTTGATTTGTGTATTGAAATAGTCCTAAAATACACAGCCTTGCATGCACGAGGAGATGAATGAATACAGATATTCATGAGCTTTTTGAAGCCACAGCCAAATGCAGGAAGCAGGGATATTCCACATTCTGTAGGAAGACAGATGGAGGGCAAAAAGAGGCCATCAGAACAATGCCAGATTTGTTGTCAATGAGAAGGCAAATTGGCAGATCCCGCTGGAGGAGAGAAGTCCCACGGGGGGATGCAAACACATTTTACTAGAACTACCGAGTTAAACAACCCACTTGGATATCAAAACATGACAGGCTGGTGATGAGAGCAGCATCGAGTTAAAAATGGGAGTTGAGGAAAACAAGCAGAAAATAGTAGGAATGTTTTAAAGCTTTGTAATCGCACTGATTCCATGTTCTGTCCATTTTACATTTTTAGATCATTTTCAGGATGTGTGCTTTTTAAGAATATTTGGCAGAGATGGTACGTCTTGTGTATACTGAGAAAAAATATATTCTTAAAAAGGCACAGTATAAACAGAGTTATATCTTAGGTGGGACCAAAAGGTCAGAAATGAAGCTGTGACAGAAATATTAACATTTTTAAACCTAGGTGCATATAGGTACAGTACAGTATAATGCTTGATTACATCATCACTACCACTGCCTATACCACCACCACCACCACCATCATCATCATCATCATCATCATCATCATCATCATCATCAGAGACTGTTTTTCCTGGCTAGTCCATTTTGACAAACAGAATAAATTACTTATGTTTGTCACTAAATATCACAGCTAGGTTCAAACATTAAATAATACTCATGGAATATTGTGTGGAATTGTACAGAATACGGTCAGGGTGAGGCAGGTATGAGGTCACAAAAACAGCGGCACAAATATCTACTGCCAGTACTGCTCAAAAGAAAATCCGAGCACACAGAATTTAATCACATGTCAGTGGACCGGACCGCTCCAAAGTGTATAAGTGACCAGAGACCACAGGCCTGTCCGTTTGCTTTCTGTTGTCTGAAAAGAGGCAGGTTTGTAATTTTACTGGTTACAGTCCACATATGGATAAAAAACAAGTACGTATGTATATGCTATGCTGCCAGCTGCACTCACTCACTTATTTGCTGAAAAAAACAATCTTATTACAATCTAAAAGAGACTGCCACCTATCACAGCCGACACTGGGCAAAGGCAGGGTACACCCCGAGCAGCTCACCAGACCATGACAGAGCCAACACACAAAACTACTCACACTCCCATCCACACCAAGGGGCATTCTGGAACAGCCAGATAGCCTAATATGCATTTCTTTGGATTAGAGGAGGAAACCAAGCATGGGAACGCGCCAAACAGAAAAGCCCAAGTCGAGAAAGGGATTTGAACCCAGGACCTTTTAACTGTGAGCCGCTATGGCACTGGGCCCCCGGCCAAAAACAAATTAATGTATTCAATGTTATCCCCTCTTCAGTGAACTGGGTTCCACCAACATGTATTTAGTTTTAAAATGGACTAGTATATTTTTCGTAAACACAAGAAACGCAAAATAAAACTGGATTTTTCTGGTTTGGTGATGCCTGCATCAAATACCTGTGACAAGCCGCGAGTGCCTGCCATACGGATTCAAACATTATCCACTCTGAATAACGTCTTAATTCCCAGATAGCAAACTAAGCAGATCATGCGGTTACTGTGCCATAGACACCA
This sequence comes from Plotosus lineatus, assembly GCA_024760905.1. NCBI lineage: Eukaryota > Metazoa > Chordata > Actinopteri > Siluriformes > Plotosidae > Plotosus > Plotosus lineatus. Next base: position 22,408,378 of record CM045742.1, read on the forward strand.
ATTATATATAGTTTAGTCCTCTACCCTTATTCCTGCAGTAATAAAAGTTCTTCGCATGCACAGTTATCAGAAACTCAACACAGCTACAAGCGAGTGAAAACCAACCATAGTCCGAAAGGAAGTGAGCGAAAGAGAGAGCACTGAGTGAAAGTGACAACCGTGTAGTGTGCCAGTCTCACCTCCAGTCTGTTGAGCAGCTTCTTTTTAATGGCGTTCTGGGCGGCAGCATTGGTGGCCACTCGCAGGCCCTCGGCAGCTTCTCTCAACCTCTGCTGCTGCTCTTCGTTCTCTGGGTGAGCCGCAGCACCCTGGAAGATTTCAAACAGAATGGTCACACTTTCTGTTGGCGTCACTGTGCTCTAAGAGTGCATTAACATCCACTGAAACAGTATCCTCATGAAATGAATGACTGGTAAGGAGCTGTTCTGAAACATCATTGAACAAATAGAAGTGAAGTCTTTCCCTACAGCAGTCCTTCCAAAGCCAGACCACTGCAGGTCCGGCACATCCACAGTCATTCACCCACACACTTAGGATCAATTTGAAACAGCCAATGAGCCGACTGTGAAGTTTGGAACTTGGAGAGGAAATCAGAGCATCGGAAAGAAACCCATACGTGCACGGGGAGCACATGCAAACGCCACGCTGAAATACATGTTAATCTTCTGCGTGCATCTGAATCACAACGAGTCTTTACACATCACATTTAAAAAGGCTACAGTTTCAGATTTCTTTCAGACTGTTTATATTTATGAACATTATGCTACAGTACAATGGCACAGAGAAAGCACATCCAGCTAGCAGCTGAAAGAACAATTTCATTATTGTTATTTAAATAGACAAATACTCAATATTGGAACAATGCTTAAATGTAGACTTTGGATTGCTTTCATATAGTTTTTGTTTTATCCACCAAACAACAATAATGATTTGAAACCTGTATAACCATGTATGAAGCACTGTAGCTTCTATTTTAAAAAATAGCAAAACAACATTTCACGCTCTCAGAAACGGAAACTCTTGCTTTCTTTTTCTTTCTCTATCCATCTCCTGATGCGATTTTAGTTCAATGGAACGTCACCAGAAGATTTTCATGGTTGCCTAGGAAACTGTATGCAAGAAGTAGGTATCTTGCAGCAAAGAGTCAGAAATCAAACGTAATGACAAGATTCTGGAAGTTTATAAAAGCTTTCCGTGTGCTTTATTTTTTGCTTAATTAATAATCTTCTAAATTAGTTAACAAGGACAAAATTCAAGTAGGATTTTTTTTTTCATTTATAGAGTACAGGAAATCCAAAAATTCACATCCACCCTCACATTCTGCGCTAATCTGGAACCAAATTCTAAATTAAAAAATTGGTCTTCTTCTTTTCCTTTCGGCTTTCCCCCTTTTTTTTCAAGGGTCGCCACAGAGAATCATCTGATTCGCACATTTGATTTGGTGTAGGTTTTTACGTCGGATGCCCTTCCTGACACAACCCTTTAGCAAGGGGCAGAAACACGCTAACGGCTTTGCAGCTACTCTTTACCAAAGTCAGCAATGGTTCTTTTACATCAACCTCTCACCATAGACAGTGAGAGACATGGCCCGCCTTTTATAACCCAGTTAGCTGCACTGGGGGG
>CM045742.1:22412500-22577500 GCA_024760905.1 Plotosus lineatus
AGAAAGTACTCACCTTTACATTTAAAATGGCTGTGTAATAAATTAAACATACATGTGCATCATCAAATGTGTCCTTTCATGTATTTTAAGAAAACATCTTCAAAAGAAAACACCGGAAAATCACTTGGGCCTCTATGGGAATCATGTGAGTGATATATTCCTTTGTGATGCAAAACTGAGGACAGAAAAACTAAACCAATATTTATCCTTTTAAACCACAACACAGATACGTTTTGGTTGGAAAGCCTGAATAAATGATTTCATTGACCCACAGTGTATTATTGTATCACAATCCACAATGAAATTTCCTTTCTTAAATAAACCCTTCTGGCCATGAAACCGTTTTTTTTTTCTGTCTGTAATTTAGACCATCTGTCTGAATGTGCTTCAGAGAGCCACTGGCCTTTTACCCCGACATGACAATCAATGACACACTGTGAAAAGGAAATTGAATCAAGTTCATTATAATATGCAGAGATATTTTAAAAGCTACCATATTGTGATGATGCTTATCATTACACCCTACCTTATGGTCAGACTGTACACTTATCATGTCTCAGTCCCTCACCTGCATCTCCCATAGACGTGAATATACTTTCAGTGACTGTCATGATGGTATCGGTAGCCTGGTCGTAGCGGCCGATAGGTTCGCCACAACTGGCATAGTGGCGCACATGCTGAAGCAGATCACTAAGCGCCAGGCTGACCGTTCCAGCTGCTCCGTTCACCTGCCGAAGCAACTCCGCCTCATCCGAGGCAGCATGGCATGCTTTAACACACAACTCCACTGAGCGCTCCACCAGTCTTCCTGCTTCCACCAGCTGCTCTTGACACACAGGTGAGCTGATGGTTGGGCTCACCACCTCAAGTAAACGAGAAAAATACAACATTAATGCAATTCTCCTGCTGTTAAAGAGAGCTGCGGGAACAATGATTGCAGATCATTTTAATTTACCAAGCCATTAACATAATTAAGTCAAGACCTACTGAGTTCCGTCAGTTCGAAGAAGAAAACCTCTCCTATTGCTCAATCATGCATGAACAGTATAAACAGTGTGTGGTTGGATGGAAGATATTCATCTGTAAAATACATTCAATCTCTCCCTCTATCTATCCATCCAAACACACATCCACAAAAACGAATCCGTGCAACACTCATAACCCATGCAGCTATTCACTTATTCACACACCTATCTAATAATCCATGCCATCTATACAACATGCTATTCAAAAAAATTGGCACCCATTATAAAATGGAACAATAAACATGTACTGTAGTAACATCTTGTAAATTATAAGCATATAGTAAATTACAAGCATATATTCAATTTTAAATTCATTTTACATTATATACATATTATTAAGTTCTAAACATGAATGAGAAAATGAGAAAATGAGCTTCCTTGGTCGAATCCACATGTGTATAGGCAGAATCAGGAGCAAATCCTTTGATCTTTGCCGATTTTTCCGCGTTGAAAAGTGGTTACGCTGGCTATTCCTCAGTCATTCCTCGGTCATTCCGTGTTGAACGTGAACATTCCGCCTTTATTCCGCCTGTTCCGAGATCATTCCGTGGGTCTTCCTTCTAAAAAGAAGTAGTACCGCGGTCATTCCGCAAACGTTCCGTCCTTTCCGTGAACGTTCGGTGAATTATCTGAAGGTCTTCCTTTTCTGTCCGCACTGGTTCCGAGGGTGATCCGAGCGCTTTTACACATGTATTCCGACAATGTACCGCGGTCTTTCCATGTCCTTTCCGCACATTCTATGATTGTTCCGAAGGTGTTTTGAAGGTGCAATTTTCCGTAGGTTTTTGACCCATTTTCCGTGTAAAAATGCTGAAGCTCCTCCATAGAGTGCGTTCTGTGCCTTTCTGCTATGATCATTGCATTCCGCGCTTAAGTGAAATGGGGTATTAACCACAAATGTGCCTCGGTCCACCCACCCAGCAGTACAAGTTGGGTGCCAATTATAAAAAAATAAATAAATAAATTAAAAAAAAAAGGAAAACCGGGAGACGTTAGCTGTGCTGGAATAGGATCTCATCCAGGAGGAGTTGAACCCAAGTTTAAATTATTTTCACATGTATGAAACTACTGTGTAAAGTTATTTTTTGAAGAATTGGATAAAGAATACAGAAATAAATACAGATAGAATGCTCAACAATCCAGAGCAATGGAGAGTGTGGAAAAGAGGTGAAGAAGCATGTGAAGGCAGGTTGGAATGGTTGAAGAAAAGTGTCCGGTGTGATGTGTGATAGGAAGGTATCGCCAAGAATGAAAGGAAAAGTGTACAAGACGGTGTTGAGGCTAGATTGAGATGGTTTGGACATGTACAGAGGAGGGGTAGTGAGAATATTGGTAGTAGGATGCTGATGGTGAAGGAGGACATGAAGGTAGTTGGTGTAAGAGAAGAAGATGCAGAAGATAGGGTGAGATGGAGACAGATGATTCGCTGTGGCGACTCCTGAAGGGAACAGCCGAAAGGAAAAGAACAAGAAGAAGAAGAATGCTGTTTAGTTTCACCAAGAAAAGGGAACCTTCAAGATATCACCACAGTACATTACATGTGTGTTGGCGTATTCGTGGTAAAAGACTGCATACAATGTAAAGCACTTGACAGTGAAGTATAAAATATGAAGGGAGATCATTGATGCTTTGGGTCCATTTTGTTTTTGGTGGTCAGCAGCACTTGTAAAATTTAATGGCATCATGAATTCTGCCAAATACCAAGACATTTCAAGCCCAGTTGACCCTGCCAGAATGTTTAGCCTTGACCATACTGCAAACATATATCTACCAACACATATCACTCTGTTTATGTACCAGAGCCCCGGTGGAAACCCGTGATCTGACTTGAAGAGAAAAGTCCAAAAGTACTTAAGAATGCAAAGGAATTTGCAATGAAAGAGTGAACCAAAGAGTCCTGTACAAGACTATCCGAATTTGTTATACATTACAGAAAGAGGTTCAGGGTTATTATTTTCTCTGTGGGCGGCATAACACAATATTAATCGTAATCATAAAATTAATAGGGCATTTGAAGGGAATGTATAACTAGTTGGACATGCACACCAGGGATTGGCAATTCTTCATTAGAGATCTCACTTTTCTCACCACCATAACTCCAGAGATGGTAAACGTCTGGCAAACGCAGAGTCAGTTTCATATAAACAGCTCCTTTTTAATGCCATGTAGAACCTCTCGTTCTCACATCCATATGTGCTTGTCCCTGTTCTCGCAAACCTTTATCCAGCAAAAGCATTGGTCTTCCAAGGCTAGACATTTGCTTTCCTCAAAGCCATATTTTTAGGTTGCAAAGCCCAAAATTATAAAAATACTTGATTCAAGGCATTGTTCGGCAGTCCAAGTTCTTTATTTTTTTATCGTTTTAGCAGGAATAGCAAAAAGAACATCAAGACTGACTTGGATTTAAAGCTGTCCCATTGTAATGGTGGCTCTTTAACTTTCCTAGGCAAATGTTAACTTTTGTGAGCAAATTGGGAATATGCAACAGGTGACCAAATTCCTTAAAAATCAATCAAATGAAACAAAACTACGTAATTGTATACGAAGTTTAAAATGCCATTACTGCATGTGCAATTTTCATGATGGGTTCAGTCAAAAATGCACATACCAATCCATCCATCTACTTTTATCTGTCCCTTTTGATACCTACCAAGCAACGATCTTTCCACCGACTCATCCTCCACATGTATATACACATCCATCATTCATCTATGAACTCATGTATCTATGAAACTCCACACATCCATCCAAATAACCTGATGGGTCATGTGGTACACACACAAAGCTAAAGTTACCTTGGTGCAGGCCACTAGCTGTGAGGTGGAGAGGGCACACTGCGTGGCCGCAGTTATCACCCTGTTCTGCAATGCCGTGTCCTCAGCTACCTGTGCCACATTCTTCGCCTTTAGCACCAGCAGTGCAGCAGCGTTGGCTACTGCTTTAGCCAGGTTCATCATGATGTCCTGTAATGACATCAAAACAAAATGGAGAAAAATCAGACCGATATTATGTGTACAAATTCCTCCCTTTGATTTTGTTACTGTTCCCTGACTGTACATGCATGAACACAACACACAACTATAAATTGTGCACACACACACCTGGAACCTCTCGTCGGTCTCTCCCTCTCCAATATGGCGCAGCAGGTCCCCGCTAGCCTGTCCAATGCTACCTGCTGCTGTCAGCACCGTCTGCCTAGGCTAAAATATTCACAGCAATGTTACTATTCTGAGTCTGAACTCCAACAGAAGGCTATCAAGCTGTGTAGGTGAGTGGGCAGGTGAGTGTACCTCTCCAGACGCCGGCTCCACAGCCCTGAGCAGGTCACACACTGCCCCCGTTAAAGTCCTGGCTGCTCCCATTAGCCTCTGTCCACTGCCCACCTCATCCTCCATAAGAGCCGCCAGCAGCTTCACACCCTTTGACATCTCCGTAAGGTTAGAGGATATGGTAGTGATCGCGCAGCCTACAGCTGTGTAATCAGTATCTGTAGGGTCACCTTTAGAGAATGACAAAGATAGAAAGCAGCATCATTTCTGTATCATATTTCAGAAATATTCTCCAGGTCATTTTTAACCTTAAAAGTAGCAAGGAAGAAATGAAACATAAAAAAAAAGGTCAGATTAATCCCTTGCTCAGCATTTAAAGGATTATTATGCTTTTGTAGTGCATGTGCCATTTCCACACAGTGACATCAGTATCAAATTAACACCAGGAGGAGGGGGGGGGGGTTTATGCGGTGGGGGTATTTTGCTGGCATGCTTTCAGCCCACTAGTCTCTTATCGAGAAGAATCACTGCAAATCAATATATGGTTTTCTGCCTGATCATTTGTACCCTATGATGATGGGATAGATCATTTTTATCTCTGTAGTGATAACTCTACTCCACCCAAAAGGACAAGGGGCTCACTGAAAGGCTGGACACTATAAAAATAATACTGTAATGCCAGGTATGCTACGGCTGGTCATATGCTAATCATGTGGATTCTGTAGTGTTCAGGTAAACAGCTCCAGGGAACTGCAGGACACATTAAAGCAGTAATTGAGAAACAACCTGGAGCAATGTGGTAAATAAAATTGTGTTTACTTGTTTTTTCCTAAGGGGATGATTACACAAGAGGGGTGAGAGAAAAGCGACTGATGTGAATAGCAATTCATGGCTGTCGCTTTTCATTCTCAAAATGTTCATGAATTCGTCTTTTGACATTCGTGGCATTGTATTTTTGTTGCCTGGTTTGTCAACTCATCACCAAAAATGTCAAGCATGTTTTAAATTTTCGCAAATGTCACACAGACACAGACGCGACAGTCTCAAATTCTTCTCAAACAGTCCGCACATCTCATGAGAAGGTCGCAAAGTCATTGTTTTGCTGACATATTATTCTTTTTCTGGGGATTTAGCTCAGTTGGTAGAGCGTCCGCTTTATCCTCCGGAAGGTCGGAGTTCGAATCCGGCCGCGTCATACCATGAGACGTTAAAATTTGGGAGTTGTTGCTTCCTGCTTGGTGTTCAACATCAAAAGGATAGAACAACGCAACAACTGGTGCCGTACAGTGGCAACAGGTGCCCATAGCGCAGGGAGCGCTGGGGTCTCATGTGCATTGAGCATACGCGTGTATGAAATTGCGCTATATAAGCATCCACAATAATAATAATTTTCACAAGGAACAGGGAAAGGTTGGAGGCTTCCATGCAGAACGATTGAAACTTCCCGGCATCCGACATACAGTATTCCGGGTATTTTGTCATCATTCGTATTTTATTTGCATTTTGTTCACACTAATAACACACAAATAAGAATCAAACAAAAAGCAAACAAAATACGACGGGTTTGTATTAATTTTAAAATAGCTTCAATTCAAAAAGCCAAATTTGTAAATTTCATTTCATAAACAACACTTGGAAAAATGGGGCAGTGATGGTCTAGTGGATAGGGTGCAGGATCGCTGATCCTAAGGTTGGGGGTTCGAGTCCCCACAGGGTTGTCACTGTCCCCCTAGTGCAGCTAACTGGGTCATCAAAGGCGGGCCATGTCTCTCACTGTCTATGGTGAGATGTTCATGTAAAAGAACCATTGCTGACTTTCGTAAAGAGTAGCTGCAAAGCCGTCAGCATGTTTCTGTCGCTTGCTAAAGGGTTGTGACAGGAAGGGCATCCAACATAAAAACCTCTGCCAAATCAAATGTGCGAATCAGATGATTTGCTGTGGCGACTCTCGAGAACGGGAAAAAGTTGAAAAGAAACGAATAAGAGAAACAATGCTGGAAAAATGTTTAATTTTTATGGCTATATTAATTCCACATAGACAATTGACTGGGTAGATCGAGATTAGTTTCCTCACATTGCCGTAGCTTAATACTCATCCGCATACAGATGTTTACTATGTAAGGATTTTGTGAGCACAACCAAAATAACTAAAATAACTGCATTACCGTGTCAGATACACAATGATAAACATCACGATACCAGAGTGGAACAGATATTAAGATTTTGCTTTGAAAAAGTGATGAAGTTCCTGATAGCTAACAGGCAGATCTTTGGTCTATCAAACAGATGGCATAGAGAGATTAACTCCAGTGGAAATCTGGCTTGAGCCCACATGGCCAGCTTCCAAAAGACAGGATTATGCCAAATAGACCAGCGTCAGGACACTGCATTCAATATTCCTTCATCAACAGAAATATTTACAAGCATAAATAAAGAGTATCTGCTTCCTGATTTTGTCCTTGATGTGGACTGGAAGAAGGCACGTGCTGATATTCAAGCTGAAAGTCTCATGTTTTACACCACTGGCATGCATTTCTTGCATTCCAACACAAATAAATTTTGAATTCATTCATCAGGGCCATTAAGAAACCCAATATCCCTGTTGGTACCAGATAATGAAAAATATTTGACTAGAGAAACAAACAAGGGAAATGAGAGAAAGAGGAAAAGACAGACCAGCTGCTATGGTCCCTTGTAAATTTACCTGCAGTAAGATTGACAACAGATGCAGTTCCAGCAGTAATGGCATCTACTTGCGAATGGATTTCATGCTTGGATTCATCCACTTTATTCTGTACCCACATCCTCGATGCCTTTTAGAAAAGAGTAAGACATGATGACCAGCAAATATACCAAATCATGTGGGTTACTATTTACACTAGACTGTTTTCTTTGGCTGGACTCCACACCAGATTATATATTATCTCTGCAGTGTTATCAGCATGGCTTATCAATTTAGATAAAATAAACAGTTCATGGCCTCCTTATTCACATTTACAACATGTCAGAGGGAGGTGAGGCTGCGCTGCATCAGAAGTACTGAGTCAGGAAACTCGCTGTCAGAAACAAATGGCTATGCAATAAATTTAGTTTCAAGTCACAGAAAAAGTCTGAAAAACTTCAGGACTGCCAAATTCATTCGAAAATTATTTTGAATGTGTATGTTAAGTACAGTGATCCCTCGCTACTTCGTGCTTCAGTTCCTGCAGCTTCAGTGCATCGTGAGTTTTTCAAAAATATCCATCAAAAGATAAATAAATCAGGAAATTAAGGAAAAACAGGGGAAACGTTAAGGAAAATGTTGCAAAACAAGGCCAGTTATGCATAAAAACTGCCAAACAAATAAAAACAACAACAAAAAAAATAACAACCCAAAACCCCTCAGCAAAACTACTGACATTTTTATGTGAGGTGTTCATCTGTGTGTGTGCGCACATGTCTGTATGTGTGTATTTATATTTTATTTTCATCTTATGCATCATTTTTGAATGTTTAATTGTTATCATAAGCATTTATTTGTATTTGTTGATATTATATACAATATAAGGGGCAGTGGTGGTCTAGTGGTATAGGGCGCTGGATCGCTGATCCAAAGGTTGGGGGTTCGAGTCCCTCTCTCCACAAAGTTGTCACTGTCCCCCCAGTGCAGCTAACTGGGTTATCAAAGGCCGGCCATGTCTCTCATTATCTACGTTGTGAGGCATGTAAAAGAACCATTGCTGACATTCGACAAGAGTAGGCTGCAAAGCAGTCGGCGTGTTTCCGCCCTGCGATGGCCTGGCAAGCTGTCCAGGGTGTACTATGCCCTCACCCAGAGTTGGCTGGGATGGGTGCCAGCCTCCCGGCGACCCTAATTAGGATCAAGCGGTTACAGAAAATGAGATGAATGAATGATATTATATACATATACATGTACGTATATGTCAGTCAGGAGGGTCGATCCTACTTCGTGAAAATCGGCGGTCGCGGGTTGGGGGGCGGTGGGGTGCCTCGGTCCCCATTAACCGCAGAAAATGAGGGATCCCTGTACATCAAATTGGAATGCACTGAAATATATTAACACGCTTAGAATTTTAGACGGCAACAGACAGCGGGACCATTGGTCAGATTAAATATATATTGCTACAGTATAAGCTAAACCAAGGAAACTAAAACAGTATGAGGGAAGATCATAAGACGCTGTTATGTTTATTCTAATATGGTCTAAATTTATGATTTCTTTTTCATGTTAAAAAGTATTTAGTAGCTACTATGAATTATATAGTAACTATATCAAACTTAATTTAAAAAAAACGATGTAGGTTGTAAGAGAAAGAACTGTTCATTTAGCGATCCAGGGCTGAGTTTAAATTGATTCAAAATGATATAGTGGCCCCAAAAAACTTCCTATTCGCTCTAATTCTACTCATTATAAAGAGAACCGGTCACCAGCTTATTCAACAGCCAGCATGGCTTCAGGTTTTTTCCTACCAGTCAGGAGTCACACCTGATTAAACATGTATAAAGCAACTGAGCTTGCATTTCAAACAATACTTGAACAGTTGGAATGGAAAACCGAAGCCCCACCAGGCCTTCACAGATGGGATTAAAGACCCATGACGCATGACACCCCCTACATTTTGTGAAACATATAAAATGCACCTGCCTGAAATACCTTTGCAAATACATGCTTTCTTTCTAATTACAACAAATGTAATAACAAAATATTTTAAAACTATCATATATTTGGTGTGTAATGAACGAATGAGTAAAGAAAATGTTTTTATATCAAGAAACACTAAAGATTCACATTCATAAAGTCAACATCTTTAACTTTTTGACCAATGTGAAAATATTTCATATAATACATACAACTGAGATGTAAACATTATGAAACCTAAATATATTTCTAAGCTGTCAGATTCATTTATGGCGTCTTGTACCATCGAGAATTAAAGATTTAGATCATGATACACTTCTCAAATAATACAACAGAACTTATTGTATATAAATCAAACATCAACACTGAAATCTCTTTATGTGTTTGATAGTAACTAGCAGCTATCATTATGTATGGGAAGGTGGGGATGAGAGTTGATGTGTATGCTCACCCTGTCCTGTCCCAGTGGTGGCAAGTTGTCCACCTCACTGAGGTCTGCCTGAGCTTGCTGTACCGCCTGCATACTGCTGTTTATAGTGCCCATGAGGGCTTGCTGGGCCAGGCTCTGATAACGCACACATAGTACGAAAGACAGGGTTACGTATACGCCCTGCTATTTGACAGTCAAATCAAATGTGTAGTGTAGGGCTACAATCCTGTCTGTACATTGTAAGAATCTCACCAGTGGGGGCATGTGTCCTCTGTGCATCTGCCCCATAGTGATCTGCTGCTGTGGAGCAGGCATGGAGCCCATGTTAAAAGTGTCCGGCCCACCGACAGAGCCTGAGCGCATGATGCCAGGCAGTGCAACTGATCCATGTTCCACTCTTCCTACACGGTTAAACTGCTGCTGTAGGATGGTCGACCTGCACAAATGTTACCAAACACATGGATTTTAATTCACAGGACATTTTGGGGTTTGTTCCCCAAGTCAAAATCCCTGCTTTTTCTTTGAGCTGAATTTCCATAAGTAAAATGAAAGGAAAAACAGGCTGTCTTTGTGCTGAGCAGACAGAAAAACAGGCGTCTATTTGTACTAGTTCACAGATGTTTTCAGTACAAAACAAAACTTTTACAGCTTAAACAAAGTTAAACAAGTTCATATCGGGAAATAAAAAGCTGCATGGAAAATAGATTTTGATAAACAGCCACCAAAATATGGATACGCTACAAGCAAAAGTCTCTGCTATTCCATCTGCCAATAAATAAACAAACAAATAAATAAATAAAGATTGACTTCTCATTGCTGCATTAGATCTTTTAAAATTCTAGGATGTTCCACAAATTTCTTAACCCATGTTAGCCCTGATACACACTGATCAGTCTTAAAATTAAAAACTGATGACTCACGATGAAATAAATAACATTGAATATCTTGTTACAGAGGCACCTGCCAATGATTAGAATCTACCGAGTAGAATGCAAACAGTCAAAGTTGGTGTTGGAAGCAGGAAAAATGACCAAGCACATGGCTCTAATACCTCATTTCACTGGACTACGGCATGTAAGGACCGTAGCGGAAAGGCGCGGAATGCAGTCTACGGAAGCGCTTCGGCATTTTTACACGGAAAACGGGTGCAAATACTATGTAAAAGTAGAAATTCTTATACTCCCCATTTCACTGGACTACGGCATGCAAGGATCGTGTAGCGGAAAGGCGCGGAACGCAGTCTACAGAAGAGATTTGGCATTTTTACACGGAAAATGGGTGAAAATCCTATTGAAATATGGAAATTCTTACACTCTAGGAACGTTCACAGCATGTGCGGAACAGGTACGACAAAGTACGCCAAAGTGACCCCACGGAACACTCACGGATTTTTTTTACGTGAACGTGCTTTTCAACATGTTCACGGAAATTTTGGCCTGCCGGAAGCATACGGAAGTGGAGGAAGACTTGAGGAATAACTACGGAATCACACACAATGACACAGAAGATGAGGGAATAATTGTGGAATGTTTGCGGATGACAACATTTTTGCTTGTGTAAGTCTGCCGTGCTCCAGTGAAATGGGGGTATAAGGGACACAATGACCAGGCCATGTTGTAATGACGAATTTGCGGAGTCTATTCATTTATAACGGCAGGTCTTGTGGGATGTTCCTGGTATGTAGTACTTAACAAATGTGCTCCAAGTAAGGACAGTCAGTGAACTGGCAAGAACATCATTGATGACCAAAGCTCACTGATGTATGTAGGGAGTGACGGCTTGTACAGTGTGTGGCCTGATTCTACAGAAAAAAATACCATTGCACAAACTGCTCAAAATGCTCATGCGGGCTATGACAAAAGGTGTCAGAACACAGTGCATCTCTGCTTGGTGTGTATGGGGATTCATAAATGGCACGCCATTCAGATAGCTTTAATGCTATGGCTATCTGGTGTAGATTGCAGCTCAGGAGAAACCAGGAGTGCTAGTATAACAATTACAACCACACAATATAAGAATTATTGTGCAATAAAATTGTAAACAGGCACTACAGGCACTACTGCTTAATTACAGCTGATTGTGAAGGGTCTCCATTTTTGGATTCAAACATGGACAGACATGACATAGGAAGCAGTGGAGCAGTGATGTAACATGCAGTCTCCTGTAATGTAACAAGCAAAAAAGAACAAGCCCATCTGTAGATCTGATTGTATCAGAGCCGGAGTCCAGAATAGATAAAAAGTATGCTGAAAGCAGGAACACAGACACACAGGTTCTCGCTCGCTGTCCCTCATCTTCTAACTGAAGTCATCCTGATGATTTTGCAGTTTCAGGGGAAAAAAATAATTCAGCCATGTCGCTGTCAGCTACATCCTTCTCAAGGGCAGAGTAAAATAAAACCTATCGCTCTTGTCTGTGATTAGATATGACCACGTGCCAGTTTCTACATTATCATTAAGGCTCTTCTGTCTAATTTCAAATGATCTTTGAGCTTCAAATAATAGACACATGGGTGATTAACATTATTCGCGTTAAGCCATGACAACCAACTTAGTATTAAAGCAAATTAAATGCTTATCATAGGGTTAACAAAATGCACACTTTTTTGGTGAAACCGATTCCTCCAGCATGGTGGACTCTTCATCTCCATCCAAACCAAAACGGTCCTTGCTCTGCTTCTGTAAAGTCCAAACATCAGCATCAGTCACACATATAACCAGCTGTAGCTTACACTGACTGAGGATCGTAAAGGAAAGCTTTGTGCATTTACCTTTTTAAGGATGATGTCTATATATCCTGCAATCAGTTGAGAGATTTGCTCTCCTTCTGTAGTCTGAACAGAATAATAGCTCTCTTGGTATTCACCAAAGTCCTGGAGGAAACACACACACACACACACACACACAAATACATTAACTCTAACTAATAAACTCATGATAAAGACCATGTGGTGCATCTTAAACCATTATAGCATTCCTACATATATGGGTATGAGAGTATGCTTCATTAAGTAGCACAATCCTAATATATAATATATACTTCTGTAATCCTGCATGTTTGACGCACTTTAAAGCGTATGTTGTGAGACTGTATGACTGTTAACTTGCTAACAATAGTTTCACTTGTGTTCTTTTTCTAAGTCTTATAAAAAACACTTGAAGGCCAGAGCATCAGGACCTTCCCTTGCTCCCTGTAATTTGACCTTCAGCTGAAAGTGATCATTGTTCGAGGCTCAATTTCAGTGAACTGGAAACCTTGGCCAATGCACAACAATGCACTCAATTTAAATGTGCTGCCAAATGCACTTTGGAGAAATCTAACTACTAATATCACACATGTAAACATCCTTGAGCAGTACTACAGATAAGAACAGACTGCCTAAACAGTATCCAAACAATACATGCACTGCATCGGAAAAACGCTAAATGAGAATTTAATGGAAGAAGATGATGGTAGGAAAAACATGGCCGGTGCAGGCTTGTGTACCAATGTGAAACTCTTGGGGGATGCTGCCCATCTCTTCACTGTGGTTAAAGGCCACTCCTGGACTACATCTTTGGTCCTCTCGTCCACCCGCATCACGGACTCTTTGGTTATTCCCAACAACCGTGGGACAAGTTTATTCTTGCTCTTCATCTTCTCCTGTTTGAAAAGATATCCCATAATATTAGTAGAGTCCCAACCAGAAATATACTAGTACAGTATGTGATAACCGACACCAATCCCTCCCAATTCACTAAACAAGATAGTTGTATAACTAACTTAATGTGGTTCCCTTGGTTTCAAGATTAAGAGATTGACAAACCAGTAAACAGAGCCATCCCTAACGTCTTTTCACCAATCTGGAAACCTGTCATTTTCCATCCACCAGCCTGCTCTCAGCCATCATACATCACCAATGAGGGGAAACTCAAAGCTAGAACATGCTTCTTCAGGACATATGAAGCCAAAATTTTCACATCTTTTCAAACTGCAGCAAAATAACACAATTGGAAGGAAGCTCAATCTTCACTCCTGGGCAGACATAAGCTCACATGTTGACATGACTGTCCATGTCACTATGAATGCGTGGGGACAGAAAACACTACGTATTCCTCAAACACAGGAAGTGCAGCCATTTTTGCCTCCTTGAGTTCCTGTCACTGACAATAGTGGCACCATGGGGTATTGAATTGGCAATCTCTTGGTGATGGGGAAAACACTCTTCTGTTGTGCTAATTTGGAGCTTGGAGGTGTAGCTCTACCAACACATCATAGGTAGAAAAACAAGAGAGAGAGAGAGAAAAAAAGGGGGCAGTGGTGGTCTAGTGGTATAGGGCGCTGGATCGCTGATCCAAAGGTTGGAGGTTCGAGTCCCACTCTCCACAAAGTTGTCACTGCCCCCCCCAGTGCAGCTAACTGGGTTATCAAAGGCGGGCCATGTCTCTCACTGTCTATGGTGAGAGGTTGATGTAAAAGAACCATTGCTGACTTTCGTAAAGAGTAGCTGCAAAGTCGTCAGCGTGTTTCTGTCCCTTGCTAAAAAGGGTTGTGACAGGAAGGGCATCCGACATAAAAACCTCTGCCAAATCAAACGTTCGAATCAGATGATTCGCTGTGGCGACTCCCGAGTAAAAGGGAAAAAGCCGAAAGGAAGACAGACAGACAGACACACAGACAGAGAGAGAGAAAAAATAAACCCAATTTTGTACGGAATTACTTACAACTACAAGTAAAATGTTTTCACATTTAAACTTGACATGATCCAAGCAAGGATCACTCCGACTAATGGTAAAACCACTCAGTAAAGTAGTTTTAATAATAAAATCAGGAACATGGGTGTGTGTTTTTTTTTTTTTTTTCTTTTTGTCTAATGAAACCAAGTAAAAACAATTCATTCTTGTACCTCTCCTGCTAGAACAGTGCGCAACAGTCTATCGAAATGTCAGGCTTGGATATTATTTTTACTTGTAATGCAAGAATTCAACACAATAGCTCAAAGTCCCTCCCAGGAATTCATAGACATTTTCACTTCCTTGAGTGTTTTATCTGGATTATTGCTCGTGTTACTTTCTATTTTAATCAGTTAAGTGTTCGGTCACTATAACATGTGACTGGGCAGCACACTAACATTTTCCATTTGTTTGGTAGGATAGAAAATAAATTGAGTTTTTTTCCCCCTTGTAAAGTAGAGCTGAGTAGAACTGTTACTCCTGTGGCCAGCAGGGAGCTAACTATTACACTAGGCCTCTTGCTGTTTACATCGCCCTGGGCATCCTAGCTGTAGTGTAATGGCAAGCCAGGTAAACTTGTGAGTACACACACACACACACACACACACACACACACACACACACACACACACACACACACACACATACACACACACACACACACACACACACACACACACACACATACAGGATTGTCGAAAACACTTTTCTCTCCAAGAAACCTCAGGCGGTTATAACTTCAGGGTCAAAAACAGTGAACACTGATCAGAGTGTTCAATACAAAATGGACTAAATATATTGTCGGAGACATTTATAAACAATGAACCTCACATTCAAGGGTATGTTCTGAAGATGAATGCAGACTTTTAAAAATAGACAAGGACACTGGGTGTTTTGATATTCCCTTGTATTTTATGTTTTGTTATATTATATTTCATATGAGATACATAGAAAGTACTGTGATGTGCCGTTTGTCCGTCTGCGTTCCACGAGAGCGTGCCCAGTCCTAGTAAGTTATTACCTTTCGGTTGAGAGATATATATATATATATACACACAGTAAAACCTCCGCTGACGAACGCTTAAGCTCATGAACTTTTCGCCTCAAGAACATTAAATTCGCGAGCATATAGTCTCTGCTGACGAACTAGTTTTCGGCGGACGAACCAAACCACGCGGTCGAACAGCGCCACGGTGGCGGCCACGAGAAGTTGACGCACGCTCACGGCGTCACAGTTCGCCACCCCCTTTCTTTGAGTGCGGAAGTGGTTTGTGTTTGATAGACATTTTGGACCATATTGAGTGTACTTTTGCTATTATGGGACCGAAAAAGACCCCACCACAGGCGGAGATCATTGAAAAACACGAACGAGGTGTGCGTTTGTGTGACTCAGCGTCCCAGTACCAGTACGCTAAGTCTACCATTGCTACCATCCTTAAGAACAAGGAAGCTATTAAGGGTGCGTGTGTGGCTAAGGGTGTTTCCAAAGAGTAGGCGTTTCCAAAGTCTCCTTCCAAACAGTAAGTCCCTCCTCCCTCCTCCTCCCACTCCATTCCATCAAGCCATCAACTACCATCACAAAGGTAAATAAAACCACTTTATTATACAGTACAGTTTATTTCTTTAATTACAATACAATAGCACATTTATCATACATAAAATAAGGTATATTTTTGTGTAGTTTTAAGGCTTATTTAGTAGAAAATTATGTTTTATGGGGACCTGGGAACGGATTATTCTCATTTTAATGGTTTCTTATGGGAAATAAATGTTCGGAAGACGAACTTTTCGCCTTACACACACTTTCTGGGAACCAATTATGTTCGTGAGCTGAGGTATCACTGTATATATATATATACACACACACACACACACACACACACATATATATATATATATATATATATATATATATATATATATATATATATATATATATATATATATATACTGTATATTGTTCATGTTATTCTCACTAAACTTAAGAGCCTACAGAAATTGTACGAAAGTAAAGTAATATTATGATAGTCATTACATACACATAGACAGGAACTTACCAAGGGAGCTTATGAAATTTGTACTAAAGTGGGACTGATGGAGGGAACACACGCATTCACTGACCTTTCACGTGGTATGGGTACTCAGACACATGCATGTTTTGTCGAACTTAAAGCTGTGGTTGATCTTCAAATTATCTAATTATATCCGACGTTGGACTTATTGAACGTTCCTGTCGATGTAAATTTAATCACCATCGTATTTGAGAGCTTACGATAATTGGAATAAGATAAAGTAGCATTACATTTACATTGAGAGGAACATTCCAATAGATACTGCACAATTAATAATTAGAAATTCAACTTTTCAAGTTAGACAGAATATGTGTGAGTCTGAGTTCTCACAACACGCGAAAGGTCAATGAATACGTGTTTTCGCTCCACCCGTCATTTCATTTGGTCAATTAAACTCTCTTTATCTTTTATTGCTGTCTATTTGAAGGCTTCCTTTCGGCTTTTTCTCTTTTACTCGGGAGTCGCCACAGCGAATCATCTGATTTGCACGTTTGATTTTACATGAACCTCTCACCATAGACAGTGAGAGACATGGCCTGCCTTTGATAACCCAGTTAGCTTCACTGGGGGGGGGGGGGGGGGCAGTGACAACCTTGTGGAGAGTGGGACTCGAACCCCCAACCTTTGGATCAGCGATCCAGTGCCCTATACCACTAGACCACCACTGCCCCTGCTGTCTACTTGAAGTATTTTTTGAAAATGTGTGTTAGTGTGATCCACTCAAGCACAATAAAAGCAAAACTTCAGCTGCAGTTGAATTTCTTTCTGAATAAACAAATAAATAGATGCATTTTCGGTGAAGGTATAATGTGTGTGGAAAGCCCTTTCATCAAGATTTATGTATGGATGTGGTTTTTGCGGCACCACTAATGATCTGAAATCGTTCCCTCACTGAGAGTTAGATAAACCTTACTCTAACAGCACCGGATTTAATGGCAACATTTAAAAGATGACAATGCACATACTGAACACAGAAGATCATCTCATTCAGTCATTCATCTTCCGCTTAACCCTGGGTCTGATCGCAGGGGCAGCAGCCTAAGCAATAAGGTCCAGACGTCCCTCTCCCCAGCCACTTCCTCCACTGAGGCGTTCCCAGACAAGCCGAGAGACATAGTCCCTTCAGTGTATTCTAAGTCAATCCTGGGGTCTCTTCCCGGTTGGACATGCCTGAAACACCGCACCAGGGAGTCATTCTAACCAGATACTTGAGCCACCTCAACCGGCTCCACTCAATGCAGAAGAGGAGCGGTTCTACTCCAAGCTCTCCCCAGATAGCAGGGCTTCTCACCTCATCTCTAAGGAAGAGCCTTGCCACCCGGCGAAGGAAGCTCATTTTAGTCGCCTGTATCACTGGAGCCAGGCCTGGGGGCAGGGCTTAAATTCGAGTGCCTGGTGGTTGAGCTTCTGCCCATGGAGCCTGGCCAGGCCCAGCCCGAAAAGGAGACATGGGTCTGCCCTCAAATTGACCCACCACCTGTCGAAGGGGCTATAGGGGTCAGCTGCAGTGTGAGCTGGGTGGCAGTCAAAGACATGGGTTCTGTTGGACCGATCCTCAGCTACTAACTCTGACTCTTGGAACATATAAGATATGTGAATACAGGGATCCCTCACTTTCCGAGGTTAATTGGGACCGAGATCCCCACGAGACCATCGAAATCCGCAAAGTAGAATCAACACCCACCCCCACCGACTGACGTATGCGTACATGTATCTGTGTATATAATATCAATAAATACATATTCAATGCTATAAATGCTTATAGTCCGTCTGTCCGTCTTCCTTTCGGCTTTTTCCCTTTTACTTGGGAGTCGCCACAGCGAATCATCTGATTCACACGTTTGATTTGGCAGAGGTTTTTACGTCGGATGCCCTTCCTGTCACAACCCTTTTTAGCAAGGGACAGAAACACACTGACGACTTTGCAGCCTAATCTTTATGAAAGTCAGCAATGGTTCTTTTACATGCCTCTCACCATAGACAGTGACAGACATGGCCCGCCTTTGATAACCCAGTTAGCTGCACTGGGGGGGACAGTGACAACCTTGTGGAGAGTGGGACTCGAACCCCCAACCTTTGGATCAGCGATCCAGCGCCCTATACCACTAGACCACCACTGCCCCGCTATAAATAACAATTAAATATAAAAAAATAATGCATAAGATGTAAATAAAATATAAATACACACACATACAGATGGAATTGGATGAGAATAAGATGACACACATACATACTTGTGCGCAGATGCGCATGCACACACAGATGTGCACCTCACAACAATGTAACTAACTTTTCCCACAATTCTTCATTAATTTCCTTATTTTTTAAATTCAATTAATATTTATTAAAAAAAAAAAACCGATGCATTGAAAGCCACATGAATTGAAGGGCGAAGTAGTGAGGGATCCCTGTAATTGCAAGCCCAACTTTGGCTTTGTTCCAATTCTAGATAACAGACTTCTGCTAAACCTTTTCTACAAAGTTCTGGCTATATTTTGCATTGTTATGAAACTGCATAGCTCTCATACTTTGAAAACTCTTTATGCTGCACTTGTTGGTCACTGTACTTATGAGTGATTCTGTACCAAATGGGAAGGTTTTCACCTTGTAAAAGTACAAGGGCTTAATGGTTATGGTTGAGGCGATGGGTTACTGATCCAAAGGTCAGTGGTTCAATTCCCACTATCCCCACTGTTGGGCCACTGAACAAGGCCCTTAACCCTCAATTGTTCAGCTGTATATACATAAAAAAATAACTGTAAGTTGTTCGGGATAAGAACGTGTGCCAAATGCTGTAAATATAAATGTATTCTCAAATCCGTGTGTGCTTCTGTTGGTTCTTTCCACTTCTTTCATCCTGAGAGCACTGAGAGATTTAAACACACTCTGCCTCTCAAATAAGCGTCCGATCAGGAGTTTAAACAGGGGACATAATGATATGTACAGATGATAGAGAGAGAGAGAGAGAGAGAGAGAGAGAGAGAGAGAGAGAGCGAGAGAGAGATTGTATACAGAACAAACTTGCATAGGTTACTTATGCACGGTTTAAACATACGTTCCACTCTAAAGAACGCCCTCTAACGACTTACAAACAAATTCATCTAACCGGCCGGAACCGAACTCGATTGTAAGCTGGGGAGCATCTGTACTTACATTGTTGCATCTGTATGTACACGCGCATCTGCATGTATGTCGTCTTCTTCTCATGCAGTTCAATCTATATGTGAGTGTATTTACAGTATATTTTATTTACCTCTTATGTTATTTTTTAATGTTTCATTGTTCTTCTAAGCAGTTATAGAATTGAATATGTAATTATTGATAATATGTACAAATACATGTACGTATATATGTCAGTGGGGGGGTCGGGGGTGATCGTACTTTGTGGATTTCGATGGTTGTGTGGGGATCTCGTTCCCAATTAATCACGGAAAGAGAGGGATCCCTGTGTGTGTGTGTGTGTGTGTGTGTGTGTGTGTGTATGTGTGTGTGTGTGTAGTATATATGTATATGTACATATATACTATACATACACATACAGTTGGCCCCCAACTTATGAAGACCCCTGCATACGAAAATCCCCAGTTTACGAAAAACATTTTCCTGAGTTTCCGACCCCAGATACGAAACAACCCCCTCTTACGAAAAGAAATTAAAAATTCAAACACGCCAATCAAAATTTCACACAACGCGCCAGTTGCTCTCATTGGCTGTCTCTCAACATCCCGCCCTGCTGGCCTGCCAGATGGAGACAGAAGGAAGCTTAACTCTTTAGTTTTTAGTTTAGTTTTTAAGTTGTTTATTTCAGTAGATGTTTAATAAATGTGGGCGCATATGAGCTCATCTGGAATTTCAATACCTCAAAGAATCAAATTAAAATTGAGTTTGTCAAGCAGGGAATGAGCTTTGAATTCACATCTGGTGGGTGTGGCCCACGGCGAGCGCGAGAGAGAGAGAGAGAAAAAGAGAGAGAGAGAGAGCGGTGTGTGTATGTGTGTGTGTGTGTGTGTGTGTGTGTGTGTGTGTGTGTGTGTGTGTTAATAAAAATGTTTAATAATGGTTTAATTAATAAATATGTTAGTAATATGGTTTAATATGTTAATAAAATGTTTAAATGGTTTAATAAATAATTTTCTTTTACTTTTAACACATATTTCATACAAAATTGGTGTACTTTTATCATTTTTAAAGGGTTTATGGGGTTTATCCAGTCCAAAGACTGGAGCCTTGGAACACATTAGGCGTTTAACATGTAAGCTGTTACCCCTACTTACGAAATACCTGCTATACGAAAAGGGCTCTGGAACGGATTAATTTCGTAAGTTGGAGGCCGACTGTATATGTATATGTGTGTACAGTGCATATTCATCATGCTTACTTTCACTAGGAAGAAGGACACTCCGTAGGTTCTCAGGGACCTGGCAAGTTTAACATATTTCACCTTTGCCTCAATTTCCATCATTTCACCACAGCTTTTATGTTCCTACAAGTTCAGAAGTGAACAGAAAAACATGTGCATTACACAGACAGGCATTCAGCTTCACACGCTTTTCTCACACATCATGAATCGGGTGCTCATTAAAATTAAGATCCTTTAACCCTGTAGCACCCGCATGTTGCATATGTGCAACAAATTCTAATTAGAATTCCCCATGTTGCTTTCTTTGACTGGGCTCCACTGGGTTAATCAAGAATTAATCTGCTTCATCTTAATCATTCTGTGGTTCTCATAGCTCATTCTGCTCATGAGTGAACATTTTAATAATATTTAGTACAGAACTAATTAGAAGATTCTGAATGCTTCTGTATTTTCTGAGTGTGGTATCTCTGGTGTAGTGTAAAGCAGAACAAACCTGAAAGATCCTCTTCTCAGCTCCTCTCTGCTTTATATATTCTTTGGGCAGGAACTCCTTCAGGCTACAAATAAGTCAATATGGCACATATTTACTCCCTGAGACGTGGTTATATCAGACATGGATGTGCAGCATTGCTCTTATACTAACCCTTAAGCTTTACAGCAGTACCCAGAACATATTCACACGTGTTCAGTGGCTGCAGTAGCAGCCTTCTGATACATACAGAGACTTACTCTAGGAATCCAGGCTTGTGTTTGTGCTCCACATGGGGACCGAACTGAATCTGTGCCTGAATTCCACCAAACTCGCACGCCTTATCAAAAGACACTGGGTGGGAGCCATTTAAGATGTCATCTCTGGCCTGGGACACAAAGATACAAGTCAGGCTATCGTATGAACACCATAACAAATAAACAGTATATGGTCACAAATGTCAATGAAAAAAATATCACAGTTATGCTTTTAAATTTTTCACAGTCATTCACCAACTAGCATAAATTTTGTTATCGCTAATGAATAGAAATAACTATTCCAGCATCTGTATGCATTTCAAGTGCCAGCAATGTTTTCGGTGCACCGGATACGGCAATGCCACAGCCGTTTACAATTTCAGAATGTCCAAGCATGACTTCTGAGCTCTGAGGAAGCACATGGCATTTAAAAGGCTTTGCGAGCTAATAAATGACTGTGGGCAGCTGAACCACAGAAGAGCAGCATTCGCTGGCTACAGTACAGAGCTAATTCGGTCACATTTGTAACCGGAGTATAGTAAGACTGTCACAGTATTATTTCTTTATTGAGCTAGTTAACTAGTATAGTTTAAATTCTTGTTAATTTTACAGCAAAGTAATCCATATTTTTATAAACAGACATTTCCAAAAATGTAGCAAAAAAACAAAAACAAAAGAAAAATCTATTGAAAATAGGGGTTTCAACTATTGATTGCTACTAAAATTATCCATTTATTTCACATATTTAATGTATCAATTATACAGTCATTTAATTCTCAATCCTTAAAAATGCACAAATATTACATAACAGGCACTTATTGGAATCACGAATGACGCTCATAAAAATACATAAAGCATTTTCCCAAATATAGAAACATTACTAATGAAGTTCACAATCTCCACACTATTCATTCATTCATCTTCTTTAAGTGCTTTACGTCTTTCTTCCTTTTGGCTTTTTCCATTTTACTCGGGAGTCGCCACAGCGAATCATCTGATTCGCACGTTTGATTTGGCAGAGGTTTTTACGTCGGATGCCCTTCCTGTCACAACCCTTTTAGCAAGGGACAGAAACACGCTGACGACTTTGCAGCTACTCTTTACGAAAGTCAGCAATGGTTCTTTTACATGCCTCTCACCATAGACAGTGAGAGACATGGCCCGCCTTTGATAACCCAGTTAGCTGCACTGGGGGGGTTTACAGTGACAACCTTGTGGAGAGTGGGACTCGAACCCCCAACCTTGGGGTCAGCGATCCAGCGCCCTATACCACTAGACCACCACTGCCCCCTGTCTTTAAGTGCTTTATGCTGGTCAGTATTGCAGTTAGATCTAGATTCCATTCCAGACATACTGAGCACAAGTTAGGAAGACACTCTTGATGGAATGCCAGTCCACCGACACGGTCTGGCCAGAGAGAGGAGGAAAAAAAAAAAAAAAAATCATGCACTTCAATTGGTAATTGGCATGGCACCATTTCAATAAACTTAAAGTGGCCCTTTCACTTATTAAGTAATACAGTGTTGTCTCCTATAAGCGAAATCAGCCACAAACCACTTGTGTCATTTTGTGCGTTATGTTTAAAGACCCCTGCACTGTACTGTGCGTGACAAAGTTAGTCAACATCGCCATCTTTTTTTTTATTTTTCTTCAATGTTGTACATCATCTTCCTTTTCTTGACACCCAGATCTCGGACTTTTCCTGCTTTCTATGAATCGGTATTGCACACAAGGCCTTTCCTCTGGCCAGTTTCCATTCTTGCCATCGTTATTGTAAACAGATGTTTAACCAAAACAAGATTTTTTTAAAAAAAGGGATGAATTTGAGATACCGAGTCTGTGAGCTGGGGTGGCTTAACCAGGAACCTTTTGTATTCAGCCACAATGAAGTGATAATGGAAGATAAAGCACACAGGCTATTTACTAGTGAGTGAACATCTTTAAGTAAACACCACAACATTTATTTCCATCTCGGACTGCATTCGTTTTTCACCGACATCTTGAACTGATTATGGGGGAAACAAACCTCTCCTTGAAGTCTTCTCCAGCACATCCCAAACATTTCCACTAGCACCGAGGTTATGACACTGCGGTGCCAGTTCATGTGTGAACATGTCTTATGCTCTCTACAACACACTTTCACCGTTTAAATGCCAAATTTATATCTGTGCCATAAGAGAAGGAAAAAATAGTAAATTGAAGTGATAACCTGTCAATTCAGAACATTCAGGTCATCAGCTGACTTCCTTTTATTACCACATAATGCTGCGGAGCCTTGACCCGACCAACTGAAGCAACAATACCATACTGATTACACCACGCTGTAAGACTGAGTGCAAGACTTTTTTCAACCAGGCAGTGTACCTGCAAGTTTTGGGGAGTTGGAAGGAAACCAGAGAAAAACTGAAAAAATATGAAAAACTCAGACGGAAGCGCAGACAGAAACCCGAGTTCAGGATATAAACAGGTCCTGTATTTGTATGCTATATGTGTTCAGTTCATTTTCTGTAACCGCTTCATCCTAATTAGGCTCGCGGGGAGGCTGGTGCCCATCCCAGCCAACTCAGGGCGAGGGCAGAGTACACCTTGGACAGCTCGCCAGGCCATCGCAGGGCGGAAACACGCTGACGGCTTTTCAGCTACTCTTGTCGAAAGTCAGCAATGGTTCTTTTACATGCCTCACACCATAGACAGTGACAGACATGGCCGGCCTTTGATAACCCAGTTAGCTGCACTGGGGGGGACAGTGACAACCTTGTGGAGAGTGGGACTCGAACCCCCAACCTTTGGATCAGTGATCCGGCGCCTTATACCACTAGACCACCACTGTCCTTGCTATATGTGTACGGTATGTAATTCAATTTCTAATACAATATAAAAATTAATTTGATAACGACATGACTTCCAATTTTTTCTTGATCACAGATCAAGATTGACAGACGTGACACTGTGATTCCGAGAGAGCACGATGGTTGCCCTTTTGGCACCTTGAAAACGTGTTGACGCGCTTCCTGCCTCCCTCAGGGGCAAACATGTCTGTCTTCCTTAACAGCTCTTCAGCATCGATGCACAGAAAGAACCATCACACACACTTCAGAGTTTGAGTCTCAAGGTGTGACCTGTTGCAATCTGTGCTCACTGCGGTATTATTGCCTGTTCCATACGAACCATACGGTCTAGTATATGGAATCGTATCACTGCTTCAGCCAAACACATTGCTCTGTATATAGCACTGGGCATATTAGGCATACAGTGCTATTGATTTTCTGAGAGTGCAAGGAGTTTGCAGCCAAACTGTGGGAGGATAGCCGGAGACGGGCATTAAGAGAAATTTACAGGTCTGGAACACAGATACTGAAATGCTTCCAGATTCTGAGAGAGTACTGATAAATCCAGAGTGTATCATGTTCTAGTTAATGGCACTGGGCTTACAACAAGGCAAATCAGCACTGCATGATTCTAAAATCAAGCTCAAGCCACACCAACTCAGATGCACACACATACTTGAAGTCTGCAGGCTTGGCAGGACTAAGGTGGGTGACGAGGTCACAGATTGTCAGTAAAAAAGAGAAAGTTTACCCATGCGCGCACACGCACACACACACACACACACACACACACACACACACACACACACCAAGGGAAATCAGACCCCATGATTCGGTGCTCTGCTGAAAAAAAAAAAATCTGTGGAACAATCATGTGAATCCCCTGCAGTAGACCAAGAGAGACAGCCTTGTGTTGTGTGTGTGCATGCCTATGCGTGTGTGTGTGTGTGTGTGTGTGTGTGTGTGTGTGTGTGTGTGTACCACACAAAAGGACAGAATTATGTGTTTACCCCACTGAGTGCTTTTCAGTTTATGTCAGTGAGTGTGTGTATATGTGCTTCAATTTATGTCTGAGTAGATGTGAGTGAGTATGTGTGGCACTGAGTCAGAGAATCTGCTGGGGGGTCGAGTTACAGGAGTGGAAACAAGACAGAGAGACTAGAACACAGGGAGGGAACCATCTTTCTTTCCGAATGTGTACAAACACTATGAGGGGTGTGTGTGTGTGTGTGTGTGTGTGTGTGTGTGTGTGTGTGTGTGTTCTGTATGAGTGTGTCTAAGTGCTTACTCATAAATGCCTAGGAACAAACACATCCAAAACAAATACTCAGAATAATATGTATTCATGTGTAACAAACCACGCATCTGAATAACAAAGATAAAAGTCCATGAGGTTACCATGGATATTTAAAATGAATAGCCAACTGGACAAATTAGAGTTAATCAGTTACATTATCCTTTCCCTAATTAATATAATCTTAATAAAACATGAATCTTTTCATAAGTAATGCCAGTACCACATTTCTATTAATTAGCATCTGTTCCATTTGCAGCAAAATAAAATTACTTCTGTATTAACAAATGTTTAGTCAATACAAACTTTAGCATATATTGATTTACTAGCTCTGGAAAAAATACACACCTTTTAAAATTTTTAGCAATTAATGTTATGCCAATGGAAAAAAATGGTACAGATTGGAAAAGTGACTCCTCACCTTTAAATTAAATAAACCAAACATTAATTAACATCTGTACTGCTTTATGCTGATTAACGCTTTTTAATGCAGATGCACATTACACGGTTAAAGCAATACTCCAGTGATTTTTTTTTTGTAGATAATAAACATCTACCCCATCTGCCACATATGTGCAAATACCCCAAACAATTTCAGCATGTTTTTCTATTGTACTGAAGAACAGAGACCCATTAAATGAAATCTCACTTATTATGACAAGGGAAGTCAATAAAACATTTGGGCAAAACATGCACACAGTAGTATTAAAATGACTTATTTCCTGAGATGCTGCAAGTTTTTCATAAGAAAGATTTGTGCTTCTGCATTACCATGATACAGTAGTTTAATGGCTCTGATCAAGCACAAAAATCACAAAACCTTCAGGAAAACATTCATAACAGAAATTACTTTATGTTGCTCCACCGTTGGAAGATCGGCTACAACTTCTACATAAGCCTGAGTCTATCTGTTTAGCTTATTCCAAAGCCTTATTGTTAGAATGTTGTAGCTTTTAATTTTGTGCTCGATATTTTGT
The DNA here is from genome assembly GCA_024760905.1 of Plotosus lineatus. Taxonomy (NCBI): domain Eukaryota; kingdom Metazoa; phylum Chordata; class Actinopteri; order Siluriformes; family Plotosidae; genus Plotosus; species Plotosus lineatus. Next base: position 22,438,833 of record CM045742.1, read on the forward strand.
CATGTAAAATGTTAATTAACATAAATTTACTTTCTGGGTATTTTCAGGCTTTCAATTCTGTTACTATACAAATAACAATTAGCACAAGTGATAAGTGCAGTAAGATTTCATACAGTTTATAAATTTGTGATCACTGTACTGAAATAAACATATGAAATAAAACAGTTCTTTTTATCCTTTTTCGCTTTAGCATTGGGTGCTTTTATGGCTTTAAAGCTAAACAATAAAACTGTCTTTCAGAAATTGTTTTATTATTATGATACTGTAAACGGTAGTAGCTATATGATTATTAGATTATTACAACCCAGTGATTGACTGCTTTCATAATATGTGTCAGACTTCCAGTTAGCAACCCAGCCAAAAACAAAAGAGAGAGTGAGAGAGAGAGACCAAGCATGTGCGAATCTGCATGCATGGGAGCCTTTGTGAGAACTATCGACATTACAATTATAAAACATCAAGCATATCAGCCCCAGACTTTGCCAGTAGTAACGTATGCTTTTGAAAAAAGAAAACTCGATTGATAAACCAGCCTCCATGACAAGATTCTAATTGCTTTGCTGATTGTAGCCAATTCAGGTTTCAGGGCAAACTACAGGCGCTCCCCGAATTACGTTCATCCATTTTACGTTTTTTTTTTCGATTTTACGTTTAAAGTCAAATTTTGAGTTTAAATGTACCTACCTAGTACGCTGACGTAATGACGCAATGACGTAATGATGCTGCGTCCATTGTTTACAAACGACAGACTGAACGTGCCCCTCCTTCTTCCCAGTTCAGTTTTATATATATATATATATATCTTAGTTATATAGTATATATATTATATAACATGTTACCCTTGTGTTAAGATGTCATCTCTGTGATCTTTGTGTTTACACTGTTTTGCGGACTTTTGTAACCCTAAGCAAATATGGTTGGTCAGAAGCGTAAGCCTACTAGCATGGGTGCAAGTCTCATACACAGAGATGAATTAACTATCTGCTCAGATCGGCACAATCTACCATGCATACTCAGTTAAGCAAAGAGAGTTGTAAAATGAAAAGAGAACTCTCCGCTCTGCTGGTGATTCACATCAGTGCAGACTGTGTTCTAAACGAGTTCAACGGCGCCCTTGCTGACTTGAAAGACCGGAAGTCCATATAACCCACAGCAAGTACACTACTTTCACAAGTACATTACTTTCAGTTTTGAGCGCCTCACATATTGTAAGCATTGATTGGCTGTTTTAAGCTTCATGTAAAGTGACTCGGTATGAATAAGTGACTTATTTGAAATGAATATTGATATTATTTGATATATTTGATATTATTTTACAATGTTATGTTTATAATAATTAATTTAGGGGTGTTTTATGAGATACGGTAATGGTATTTATGGATGTATATTACAGTATGAGCGTCATACGTCACACGTCATACGTCACATGACATACTTCACTGTAACAACTTACGTTCACTTTCAACTTATGTTCGGCCGTCCGAAACCAATTAAAAACGTAAGTCGGGGAGCGTCTGTAATATTCTCTTATCTGAAACACCAACCACAATAATATGACCTTCACAAAAAAAACATTTTACTGATTGTTTAGATTACAAAGTGAAGGAAAAACCAATATTCACTTATTAGTAAAAAAAAAAAAAAAGAGGGGGGGGGGGTTTTAAACATACAGAAAGAGAGAGAGAGAGATCTTAAATTAAATTATCTCCACAACTACTATATGCTAATCTGCTAATTGTGATTATCTGACCTGAACATACAGCAGGTTGAGCTGTACAGGGTCACGAGAGTCCACGTTTTGATCCGAGTAGAAGAACTTCCTTCTGAGCAGCAGTATCTCACTCTCCTCCACTCCCTGTTCACGGAACGTTCGACTGTGGTCCAGCCAATTCACTATGGTAAACAAAATAAATGTTTAGGCAACAAGTAAACTACATGCAAGATATAAAATGATGAACACCTCCGGAAATATTAGGTCTTGTATTACCTGAAGGAGTTTATGTACTGATAATAACTGCCTGTATTTCAGTATAATCTTTATTATCCCACTTTTTACACAGCTACTTACAAAATATTGACTTAAATGTGATCATATTAAGTAAAAAAATTATTTTATCTATGGTTTTTAATAAACAAATAACAGATCACTAAACAACATAATTGACAAAAAAAAATTTGCATATCATACCTCATACTATTTTCCAAATTGTTTACTGCTGCTAGAGTCGCAGAGAGGCTGTATCTCAGCTGCGACTTGGCAAAGGTGGGGTTTACCCTGAATGACTTTCCAGACACAGGGCCAATGCACACACAACTCATCACAATCACACCTGGGCCAATTTGGAACAGTGAGTTAAGCCTACTGTGCATATCTTTGGACTGTTGGAGGAAACTGGAGTACATGGAGAAAACTAATGCAAGCACGAGAAAAACAAACTTCACACAGGAACCTCAAGCCTGAGACTAAAACACAGGACCTGGTTGCTATGAGAATTTAAAGGAGCTTTGCAATAAAATACAAAAACTGCACTCACAGAATGTAAACCTCTTCCAAGATGAAAAAAGACCAGCGTACACAGCACCCCCTCATGGGCCTACTGTTATAACACTTCCAAAAAATCATCCACTTTCAAATTCTCACATTGCTAATGAATCATTCATACTTTTCCTAGACCCAGAATTTGATCAGAAATCATCTCTGAAATCTACTGGGGACGTCCCTTTGGTAGAAATTTCAAGAACATTTGCGCATACTGTTAACAAACACACAAAAACCTAACCAAAACATAACCTACTCAATGAAGGTAACAAACTATTTAACAAGGCGGGACAAATCCAGGCACCCAGGACAATTGGACTCCGTTTCTGACCTTACAGGTCTATACATTATTGCATGGTGAACAAGAAGAAATAATTAAAAAGAAAAAAAATCTACTCCTCAGGAAAAAAGAGGGAAAGTATTTGCTAGGTATGTAGCCATGTACATCTCAGCGTGATTACTACACACAGTCGTTCTGAATCCTTTCGCCTCCTGCGATACACACATCTGATGAAACGTGAGCATGATTTTTTTGTAGAATAAGCACACATGCTTGAGAAAACAGTAGAACTGGAGGAAAATTAAGAGTGTCACAAGCAGGCATAACTATATAACCCTTCTGGTAGCCTGTCAGTCAAGTCTCAATTCAAAACGTTAAGATAAAACACAGAGGCCAGCCAGACTCGGATCCTCGCATGAAACAAAAGCACAGAGCAGCAAAGTTTCAAAAATGAAAGCCTAGCCAACAGTCCAAGGCAGAGATCTCTCTCTCTCTCTCTCACACACACACACACACACACACACACACACACACACACACACACACACACACACACACACACACACACACACACACACTCATTCCTTTCTTAATCACTCAAAGCTGGGGTTGATAATCTGCCAGCATGAACATAGGAAGTCTTCTTGGCTAAAACTAAACCCTCTATTGGTGGCCATTCCAAAGCCACACCCCACTGCACACAAATGCTCTTTGACATCACGTCATTTTAATGACAGATTTTAGAACGCATTGGATCTTCATTCAGCCAAATAAGCAATATATCGTTCAGCAGTTAGGAAACCACAATGCGTATTGTTAAAACGATGCAGTGAGACACTCTGACTGCAGGTACACGGTATGGCCACAAAAGAGCAGGGAAACATCTGAGCATTTCATTGCATATTTTGTGGCAGACCAAGAGGCAGTGATGGTCGGCATTTTCACAAGATTTCTGTGGGCAAGGATGACTGACACCCCCCCAACCTTTTTCCGATCCCATAAGACATTAATGTGTTATGTGTATACAGCTATATGTAATTAGTTCATCATCAGTTCATTTTCTGTACCCGCTTTATCTTAATTTGGGTCACGGGGAGGCTGGTGCCCATCCCAGCCAACATCGGGCGAGGGCAGAGTACACCCTGGACAGCTCGCCAGGCCATCGCAGGGCGGAAACACGCTGACGGCTTTGCAGCCTGCTCTTGTCGAAAGTCAGCAATGGTTCTTTTACATGCCTCACACCATAGACAGTGGGAGACATGGCCGGCCTTTGATAACCCAGTTAGCTGCACTGGGGGGGACAGTGACAACCTTGTGGAGAGTGGGACTCGAACCCCCAACCTTTGGATCAGCGATCCAGCACCCTATACCACTAGACCACCACTGCCCTATGTAATTAGTGTATACAGCTAAAAAAAAAAACAAAAAAAACCCAAAACATCAAGTCCAGCTTAAATTGATTAACGACTTTGCTATGAATTAGAATATTAGACCATGTTTTAAGCTCCAACCCTAAATTTAGTCTTTTGCTACAACATTATAACTGGAGATTGTGTAACTTAGTAACTTTATACTTTAGCAGCAGAGGTACACTGAGCTCCATCCGTAGAAAATGTTATAATGAGCTCTATTTAGTCTTTGTTACAATCTCCCATTCTCTTGGTGGCTCTTTGAAAGTTAGGACACCCCCCACCACCACCACCACCACCACCACCACACACACACACACACACACACACACACACACACACACACACACACACACATGCACGCACATGCACGCACAAGTGCCTTCGCATCACAACAGCTTCATGGCAAAGCAGAGTCATTTTGAATCCTATCGCCTGCTGTGTTGCACGGATCTGATGCAGGACAAATGATGAAGGCCGCGCTCTAGTACCCACAAAGGCAGGCAAATGCACTTGCATGCTGCCGCTGACTGAACATTTTCTTGTTTAGTCAATGGATTTTTCCTCTTGAGAAGAAATAGGATTTCAAATACCACTGAAAAGTTATATTATGCTGGCTTCTTTAGTGAAACATTTTCAGAGCTCCATCTTTAGGCAGTGCTTAAATATATTACAAGTGAAAATTGCAGCCCATCCTATAAAAATTTGTCAAGAAAAGGCTGGAAATATTATGCACTGTCTCAGGGCGCAACAAACGTAACACAAATTCAATTTTTTGATGCAAGATGCATCTTTAAGGTATGACTATCTTAACCTGCTTTCGGTTCCAACCTTTTATATACACCGCTGACATGATTATAAGAGAAGGCAGTCGGAATCAGAATACTTTATTGATCCCAGGGGAAATTGCGTAGCATCTAAAGGATTAAAAACAAACTTACGCTCGTCATCTGTGTGAAGCTTGGCTTTGAGTTTTTCCATCTTCCGCTCGTCTCGGAGCAGAGTTCGCTCTTTCTTCAATGTACCCATGCCATCTTCCTTCTTCTCTTCCCCCTGCTCCTGGATCAGAGAGTACTCCTCGTAGTTTGTGATTCCTAACAGGGTAAACAAAAATGATGAGACTAAAATTGAGACGTTTCCGTGAAACCCAAGAATAATCCAGATAACCAGAAGTAGAGAAATGAAGCAGAAAACCTTCTAAAGAACCAAAATATAATCAAGATATCTGCCAAAGAGGCTCTCTTGCTCCTCCCTATTCATTCATCTTCACTCTAACCCACCTCTGCTGTAATTGAAATCTACTGCAGGAATAGCTCAATGCCATGAGAGCAAAGCACAATTCTACAGAGTCACCGGGATAGAGCATTACTTTCTCTGAAACACAGTAACAGCGTGCTCCATCACAGGAAAATGGATTCCCTGCTCTTCAGACAAAACCCATTTACAGAAGCACAAAAATATAGAGGAGTACCAGAAAAACATCTCACTGGGGCAGTCTGGAATGAGATGGACCACAGAGAAAGAGAGAAAAAGAGAAACACCCACCTATCCTGCTGCATATGGTGACTAGCAGCTCGCCTACGGTTTTGGAATCGTCCACCATGATGGTCTTGATCGCTCCATCCAGCATTTTAATCTTCTGTGGCCTCTGCTTCTTCTTGTACTCCAAGACATCCTGAAAGTGTGAAGACAGAGGAATCATGGGTGAAACAAACATCTGAAGAAAAAGGCTTAAAATGTACATGGAAATTGAACAACTATCAGAATAAGGAAAAATGAGAACACTATGTGAAATGTTATTGCAATGAACAGCATCTGTGCGGTTACCCCATTTCTGAGCATGTAGTAGTCCAGTGTACGACCGGATTCCAACCAGATGCCTTTCCTCGGATCATCATCTGACAAGAACAGGCCATAATCTGAAGCTAAATTACAGAAAGACAAGACAGAACCAACATTGGTCAATTACCTCTCTTCCATTCTGTCTGGCCTACTAAGATGTATCTTCTACTTTTCCTTTCGGCTGTTCCGTTTAGGAGTCGTCAGAGCGAATCACCTGTCTCCATCTTCATAGAAGTCATATTAATGATTCACATGTTTGATTTGACATAGGTTTTTATGTCGGATGCCCTTCCTGACACAACCCTTTAGAAAGGGGAAGAAACACGCTGACGGCTATGCAGCTGCTCTTATCAAAAGTCAGCAATGGTTCTTTTACATGAACCTCACACAATAGACATTGAGAGACATGGCCGGCATTTGAAAGCCCAGTTAGCTGCACTGGGGGGACAGTGACAACCTTGCGGAGAGTGGGAGGCGAACCCCCAAAACTAGGCTCAACGATCCAGCACCTTTTACCACCAGGCCACCACTGCCTCCTGGCCTACTAAGATTTATAAACAGTCTAATTCATTGGTGGAATGAGTAAAAAAAAAACAAAAAAACGTGTTTCTCAAAAAAAAAGCAGGCATTGATGTCAATGATATCTACCTGTGCACTAATGAGCAGGATTTATTGTGGCTTGCCGAGGCAAATCAGATCAGCCCCACAGCACATGCATGATAGAAATCAGATCTAGGGTGTAATCATAGTATTGAGAGTGAAGAGAGGACCCTGTTCTATCAGTCAGCATGAGAGACCTATCAAAGGTCATGTTCCACTTTCAGGAAGCTTGATGACTGGAAAAGTTCTTTCTTTAGATTTTTATATATATGTATATATATATAGGATTTTCTGAGTAGATCCTTCCATAGGAGAGTGCTCAATACTTTTTGGTAGAGCAAATAACAATAAAAAATAATAATAAAAATAAAAGGACAGGACAAAGACTGTCTATTGAAACTCCATTTATCACTACAGATCTGTTTCGAGGGGTGGTGAAACCATCCTCTCTCTTCAGGTGATTATAGAATATATATTCTGTAGTGATAAATGGAGTTTCAATAGAAAGTCTTTGTCCTGTCCTTTTATTTGTATTATATATATATATATATATATATATATATATATATATATATATATATATATATATATATACACACACACACACACACACACACTTTAGCTTTGTATTCCAGTTGCACTGATGTCTTCAATGCCAGATCTTTTTTGAATTATTTTTTTAAATCCCTTTTGATTTTAGTCATCCTAAATTAAGACCGGGTTCACTGCTTTGTAAGATAATAACTAAATATTATAATAAGGTTCTGTAGGTTTTCTCCGGATGCTGTGGTTTCCTCACATAGTTAAAAGACATTAGCCAAAATTTCCAGTTCCAAATTGACCCTAGGTGCGGATGCGAGTGTGAGTAACTGTGCGTGTCGGCTGTGCAAAGGAACGGCAAGCTGCTCAGGATGTACCCCGCCTTAATCTTCATCCTACAAGGGTCACTTCAGCCTTCCCGCAACCTGAGATGGAGGATATAGTTTGGCAAATAAATTAATGGAATGAATGAAAAATATGAAAAAAAAATTCCCATTAAAGAATTCACCTAAAAGGAATATAGTGAAATTAGAATGTAATTAAATAAACATGGTATGGAAAATAACTAGTACTTAGCATTCGCAGCTTAATGCTTCCATTTATTATTATTGTGTTCGGTTCACACAGTATTTTCTAATATTTTAAATAATTACAGATGCTCTTCAACTTAGGTTTTAGTTGTGTTCCGAATGGCCAAACATAAGGTGAAAAAACATAAGTTGTTACTGTACGTTCTAGTAACGTATGACCGCTCATACTGTACTATACATCCATAAATACTATTACCGTATCTCATAAAACACCCCTAAATCAAATCAAATGTAACATCGTAAAATAATATCAAGATTAATTTCAAATAAATTAAATTAAAGCAAAAATAATTTCAAATAAATACATTTTAATCAAATCCACTTATTACCACTGATTCTGATTACCACTATCACTAATAGGCTTATGCTTCTGACTAACCATATTTGCTTAGGGTTACAAATACGCAAAACAGTGTAAACACAAAGATCACAGAGACGACGGCTTAACACAAGGGTAACACGCGGTGAACTGGGAAGAAGCAAGGCACGTTCAGTCTGTTGTTTGTAAACAATGGACGCAGCATCATGCGTAAGTAGCATTTGAACATCTCGTACTATGGAGAGCGCGCGAAACTCAAAATTTTACTAAATTTTTTTACAGTCAGTTCAAACGAAAAATCAAAAAAAATAAGGCAAATAAACGTAAAGTGAAGACCATCTGAATTATCTAAGGCGATATAAGTAAAAGTCTGAAATGTCTTGAGGAAATTTTTACCTCTTTTTTTAGTGATGGAGTTGAAAAAAAAACCCCCATGCTGAAGTCCTGCCGCTCTTGTATCAGTGTCAAGGAGCAAAGAAAAACTTGCAGTACCAATGGAAATATGCCACAATAGCTTTGAAATCTGCAGTGCTCTTAAACCTTACAACTGCGATTACAGCATAACTCGTACAACTACATACACAAACTCATACTGAAAGAGTAGAACACACAACACCAATAAACATCAGCGGGAGTAACAGCAGCGGGAATAGCTTTGACGACTGGAAGAGTATCTAAACTGTACGGTACACGAGCAAATTTGAATGGCTACATCATGCAGGTCTGCTACATCAAAACCTCAGGCACATTTTTACATTTAGCAGAAACCTTTCTCCAGACTGACTTACATTTACCATTAACATATAACTAAGCAGTCCAGGGTTAAAGGCTGTGCTCAAGTGCCCAACAGTGAAAGCTTGTTGGTACTGGGGACTGAAACCCTGACCTTCAGATTACTACCCTAGAGCCTTAACCACTGCTGTTATTTTTTAATACATGCTGAATTCATATTGTAATATTTACACTAGCTAATGACACCATTCCTTTAATGAATACAGAGCAATTAGGTCAAATGACCTTTAATGTAATGCATGTAACAACACCCAAGACCCAAAGCACATTATTCCAACTTTGTTTCAGCCATTATCATATTATTATGATATAACCGACTGTCAAATACTCAGATCTAATGTAGTATAATCTGATCTGGTGTAATACAAATCAGTGACTTCACAGCAATGGAGTGAATATAGACATAAGAAAATCAGAACAAACCCAGCTTCATTTGCTCACAGTAATCTCACCTTGTCCAGTTTGGGCTTCAGGAACCCTCTCTCTGATGATGCGGCAGGCATCGTACACTGGGGTGGAGGGCTCAAACTGCATAGTCTTCACAACATTGCACTGTCGCACACAGATCTTCAGTGACAGGGCCACCATCTTGACCTCTATTTAAATCAAGAGTATATGTAGACAGAAATATTTTATTAATGAAAACCATCAGTCACAGCATTGGTGGAATGTAACAGTTTATGCAACAGTGCTGTTAGAATTCTCAATTTTCAAACTCCTCATACATCAGATAATGCTTAATTTTAGAATTAATGCATCACTCATAGCCTGTTGCTGGATTACCCGTTTGTTACTACATGGATCCCTCACTTTCCGCAGTTAATGGGGACTGAGACCAATCCCGCAACCACCAATTTCCATATACGTGTGTGTGTATATAATATCAATAAATACATATTCAATGCTGTAAATGCTTATGACAATAAAATACACATACAGATGCGCGCGCACACTCAGATGCGGGTCTCACATAAAAATGTAAATAGTTTTGTTGGGTTGTTCTTTTGTTTTTTTTGTTTTTTTGCATAATTGGCCTTGTTTTACGGCATTTTCCTTAACGTTTTTTTCCCTATTTTTCCTTAATTTCCTTATTTTTTAAATTTTGCGACAAATATTTTTTAAAAACCCGCGATGCATTGAAACTGCAGAAACTGAAGCATGAAGTAGCGAGGGATCACTGTACATTGTTTTGACTGTCTGCTCGTTACCTCTTCCCCTCTTACTCTGAGCGAGTTTGGTTTGATTGCATGTGCACTTTCATTCAATCACATAGATGCTTTTGAAACTTTTGGTTTGAGATCAGGTGCCCCACCCGGAATTAACATTATACATTAGCTTAGTCTAATATTGCTAGATAGGTTTAGATATATGTATGTTTTCTGTGAACATCATAGTAACTTACATTCAGTCCATTCTTGTCACGTTTATTCCTTCAACACCATGTCACCAAGTCAAAACTACAACCAGCCCTTTAACCTCCTGTCCTACTGCAACCCATCCACAATTCTACATGCATTCACTCACCCCGCGGTTCTGCCCTACAAACCAGTATTCAGTATCTGTGACAGTAACATCGGTTTCAAATTTATATTAAAAAAGTAGGCTCATTGTAATACATTAGAGTTTCTATATAAAATAGTTCATTTGAGAATACAAAAATTAATAATAATAATAATAATAATAATAATAATACAATAAAAAGACAATATTGTTTTAATGATGATGAAATTACCGTAAGAAGTTGTTAAAATAACATTCACAACAGGATCATCTGGTGTTAATGCTTTGTAACACTTTGAATTTTTCAGGTTTTCCGGTAACATGCGTGAAAGATAAACAATATGAGTATAGTAAAAGATTGGGCCTTTTGCTTCACTCCACGTAGCCTTTATTCCACCCAATATTTTATTGCTTATATAACTGCCAGAATGCATAAAACTCCCTGAAAAGCTGGACTGAAAAATAATAAATAAATACATCTCAGCACCTAAACTGTTGTAGACCAAATAACAATATGATGTGTAATCCAATCACTATGCAAATTAAAGAGTGAATGTTTGCATTGGAAACATGTGCTTTTGCATTGCAACACTGCAGAATGAGCAAATTAATGAGTTCCATGCAGAGTAATTCTCATAGGTTCAAACGTATATATCAAAGAACATGTTTGGTTTTCGTCACATTTTATTAGTCAGAACATTTGGAGCATGTTCTCCAAGAAGTGATGAGATTTACGCCATTCAAAACTCAATCTAAAATTGGCAAGGTGTAGCTTATTTACCAAGCGTTTAAAGAGATATGAGCTTTTTTCTGCTTTTTTGACCCATAAATACTGTTAAAATGTTCAATAGCCATGTTAGAAAAAGCCAGAATGTCAAGTAATGAGATTAGCACATGTTTAAGTTTCCCTCTGGGCTGTCTGAGCTGGGCCCAAACTCAAGTGTTCACCAGTTTTGTTTTTTTTGGCCACATTAGTGCGCCACGGTGTGCTGAGCCTTCTGATTAGTTGGTCTTACTCTACTGAATGCAAATGCACAGCTGTATCTTTGCCCGTCCCATTCTGCCTCCCAGCGTACTGAGTGTGGAGCTTTCACGCATCCAATTAGAACAAAGTAAGAGAGCGGAAATACCATAAATGGGAGGAGGAAGCCAAAAAGGTTGTCCAATCAAAATCAGTGTTACAGGAGGGAAATGAGGAAGCATCTTCCCGAAGGACTGTGAAGTTTTCTGGATTATGAATCATAATTTGATTCACAACTATTGTCTAAAATGAAAAATGAAGGTTTGGGTATAATATCTGAGCTTTAATTGTTCATTTTCACATTCTGGTTGGATTTTTGTTTTTATAGTAACAGACACTGAATGTCACTCATCACTTGCCCGAAAATTCTGTTTGAATTACACGCTAAAACACAAACATATGGAGATTTTAAAGAGAAAGCTGTGATTAGGAAATGCATAAACAATACATTTCTTGAGAAACTTTGATGTACGTAAACAGACTCCAGATTTTGCTTTTTGTTTAATTCTTTTCAAGAAGATCATTGAAGAAGGTTAAGGGTTAAAAGTAAAGATGGTCTTTAAAAAAATGTTTATTACAATCTGTCATGTTGGAGCACCAAAAGAATATAATAAAACCTTTAAGAAAAAAGAAAAGATTTTAAAGCACAAGTTCAAATCTTTCCTGCAAGAGTAACAGGAATTCCAGAAGAAATGTTACTTTTAAAGGCCAAAATTTGCTTTCTGGAATAAAACAGCATCGTGACGATAAGAGGTGGAAGGTGCGCGGACATTTGCTCACAGGAGAAATGCTCACAACCTTAATGAAAAAACAGACATTTGCTCACAACATCTTTATTTCTTTGTTCTAATAAATGCATAATACATAAAGATCACAATGTGTTATACAAATTCTTTATTCTTATAAATACATAATGCTAAATTAACTCATTATACATTAGGGTTAGGGTTAGGGTTTAGGGTTTAGGGTTAGGGTTTAGGGTTCGGGTTAGAGTTTAGAGTTAGGGTTGGGGTTTAGGGTTAGGATTAGGCTTAGGCTTAGCCTTAGGGTTAAAATTGAACAAAATGTTTTATGTTGTGAACAAATGTCTGTTTTTTCATTAAGGTTGTGAGCATTTGTCCTGTGAGCAAATGTCCTGGAACCGAGGTGGACACAACCCGAGACAGATTTTCCCTTCGAACAAATTTGTTCATGGGCCACAACAATGAATGACTGCATTCCCTCAGTGCCATCTCCCACAGTCTTATAAAGATTAACACACACATGCACACACCCACGCAGTCTGAAGTGGTGATAATTTCGCTGCATGGATCTTTTACTCTCACTCAAACACACAGGGGACCTGCTGAGCCATTATTCACCAGATGTGAGGTTCATTTACACACCACCCCCGCTGACATTTTACACCCAGTTGGAATGCAGCGGCAGACGGACAGTGACACACAAGTCACAACTCAAATTGGACATGGAGGATAGGGAAGGCTGTCTGGCGGCGAGTGAGAAAGTTGGAAAAGTAGGAGGGAAAGACATTTATCTTCTTGCACAATAATTACTCATGAAAAATGATGCCCTCGTAACTTTATCCCAAACTTGTGATACATCAAGCTAAAATAAACAACTGAGGACTCTTCAAGATCTTTTAAGACAACCATTCTCTAATCCTTATCCATCGGGTTCACAAGTGAACCAGTTCCAGCTGACTTCAGGCAAGAGGTACGACTGAACATGTTCTCAATCTATTGCAAGGCTAACACAGCTATGAACAACCATTCACACTCACACAGTTATGGCTAGGGTGTGGGGGGTTAGGGGTGACGGTGCAAGGGGGACCATATTTAAGGTTAGAATTAACCCAAGCAAGCACAGGGAGAAAAGCCCCAGTTGACCATGATGCTTATCAACTATACGGGCAGGACTGAATCTAGTGACCTGCTGGGATTTTTAGAGACAGCATTCTTCAAAGTTCACACAAAATGGTACAGAAACAGAACACTATAGAGGCACTCAGAGTGTGATGCACAGTTGCCAGACACATGTGGGTAATAGTGACAAGTGCAATGATTAAACCAAAAAAGAAATCTGGCTAAGACGGCAGGTTTGTAATTTAACTTGGCATGGTTGTAATGAAATGTCTCCCCCTAGTGCATTCCTAATGTACATCATAATGTATTCGTTCTCAATGGTAAAGAAAAGGGAGACATTTATGACCTTGCTGTGATGTTGAGCTTTGATTTTGACCTTCCAAAAACAAATAACCTCCAGGACGCAGGTGGGGTAGCATATTGGCCATGTCTGGCTGAAATCTGTTTGCTATGTTTGCCAGGAAATTGTGAACAAACACCAGCAATCACAATACCTCTGCTGGTGGTGTAGCAAAAATTCTGGCAGAGCCAACAAAAAACAAAATTCAGTGAGCAGAGGTTCTTTGAGTGGAAACTTTGATGAAGACAGCTGTTAGAGGACAGTCATAAAATACATTCAAGCTGACAGAAAGTAAAATTAACTCAAACTTGAAAAAGGCCTCTTTACAGCTATGGTGAGCAGAAAAGCATCTCAAAACATACATTAGAAACCAGGTTGTACTACTGTGAATCAAGGACAGGAATGTGATGCTGCACTGGGCACAGGCTCCCAAAAAACTCGTCCACAGATATTTAAACTGTAGACTATATATACACCACTACAAACACTTCCCAACTTCCGTTTTAGTTCGATTCCGGACAGCCGAACGTAAGGTGAAAAAAAACGTAAGTTGTTACTGTATGTTCCATTGACATATGATGTTCAGACTGTACTATACATCCATAAATACCATTACCGTATCTCATAAAACACCCCTAAATCAATTATTATAAACATAACATTGTAAAATAATATCAAATATATCAAATATAAACATTAATTTCAAATAAATTAAATTCAAGCAAAATAATTTCAAACAGATAAGTTTTAATAAAATTCACTATCAAATATCAAATACAGTATCAAATATAACCTTTAACATTCTCTGTGATGCGATCTTTCTGCATGTAAATGGTTCCGATGGTCGACGTAGCCATTTGGAAGAAATGTGCAACATTCACATGTTTTTCTCCAGCATCAATTTTCTTGATAATAGCCATCTTATCTTCGTTTCTAACGAGATGGCTTGCCGCTTTTTCTGATTACCACTATCACTAGTAGGCTTACGCGTCTGACCAACCATATTTACTTAGGGTTACAAAAGTACGCAAAACAGTGTAAAAGGATCACGAAGACGACAAAGATCACAGAGACAACGTCATAACACAAGGGTAACACACAGTGAACTGGGAAGAAGGAGGGGCACATTCAGTCTGTCGTTTGTAAACAATGAACGCAGCGTCATGCGGCAGTAACGTATTACGTCAGCGTACCAAGTAGGTACGTCTCATACTACAGAGAGCACACTAAACAATTTTAACACCAATTTTTTTTTTAAACGTAAAATCGAAAAATACGTAAAACGAATGAACGTAAGTCAGGAAACGTCTGTATAAGTATTTTCAGGGACAGTGGTGGCCTAGTGGTAAAGGGCGCTGGATCGCTGATCCTAAGGGTGGGGATTCGAGTCCAACTCTCCACAGGGTTGTAACTGTCGCCCCCCCCCCCGTGCATTTAACTGGGTTGTCAGCGTGTTTCTGTCCCTTGCTAAAAGGGTTGTGACAGGAAGGGCATCCGACGTAAAAAAAACCTCTGCCAAATCAAAAAACGTGCGAATCAGATGATTCGCTGTGGCGACTCCCGAGTAAAAGGGAAAAAGCCGAAAGGAAGACAAAATCAAAGGCTGGCCATGTCTCTTACTGCCTATGGTGAGAGGTTCATGTAAAAGAATCGTTGCTGACTTTCAACAAGAGTAGCTGCAAAGCCGTCAGCATGTTTCTGTCCTTTGCTAAAGGGTTGTGTCAGGAAGGGCATCCGATGTAAAAACCTATGCCAAATCAAACTTGTGAATCAGATGATTCGCTGTGGCGACCCCTGAAAAAGGGAAAAAGTTGAAATGAAAAGAAGAAGTATTGCCAGGGACAGTTCAGTATTCCTGGACGTTACACAGGTTTATCAATCACAGATATGATTAACCATTGGTTATAATGACCACAAATTATATTAAAACGCAGTAGATCTTCAGGTTCTTCAAATATGAAAAACTCCATAACCAATTCAGTAATGGTTACCCTAATGGTTACAAATTAGGCAAGAGGATGTCTCCCAGTTAAGAGACAGAACTGAACATCCCTTTCACTGAATAAGGCTAATGTAGCTTAGCCTGCAAGTGACAATTCAAGTCATGTCACAGGGTTCACCTCAAAATTGCTCCTGTTATAAAACTGCACTGGCGATTTTGTGCTGTTCACTGGGGACGGATGATGAGTGTGAGCTAATTAGAGCCCCCTGCCTCTGATAAAGACATCCAGTCATTGATGTCACATGCACAAAACTCTGCTTTCAAAGTTAGCCATTGACACGGCTCTCCAGTGTGTCCTTCAGGGAATCTTCGGTAATCATTGTAATGCTGGAACAGAGGAAGAAGTATCAAGTTATGCTTTTATTATCCTAAAAGTGGTTTTTAACTATAAAGGAAACACCACAACAAACCTTGCTGTCAGGAGCCTGCTGTTGTAAATATGGACAATTCAATTGGGCCAAGAAAGCAGGGGCCATCTGGAATGGATTGCTATGTGGTGTTTCAGAGCAATAACAATAGCAGAGGGCAGAGCCTACCCAAACGCCACTCCTTGTAGAGTATGTGTATGAGTAAGAGTGCTTTGGTAGAGGAAAGAACATTCTGTCCTTTTTGACATTCATGTAAAACCAGGTACAAAACCAAACCAAGCAAATGGTAGCAAGCAAGTGACAGATTCATACATAGCCACCTACTGGACTTCTGATTAACTGTTCGGATAACCAGAACAATAATAAATATCAGTACAGATGAGCTCTACAGTGCTTCTCTCTGGCGGTAAGCATTCTCAAGCTCTTGTGCTCATGAAGCATGTCTGGAGTTTTCTCACATCCCAGTTGGTATGCAAGTCAGCCAGTTGGAGCATGGCTCTGAGAGTGATATGGGAGGATAACTCCAGGACACCCAGCTGTGATGTGTAAACACCATCTTACAGCTGTGACTGCTAAGAAAGAACTGCCAATGATGGTTCAATGACAACCATAACGTTTAAACAGCCTTATATAGGAGTCTCAAGTTCTCCGAAAATAAAAGGATTCCATAGCTATCCCTGTATTATTGGTGCATGAAGTAATACCATCAGTGATACCTCTGATGTTTCTATGTTTTAGATAGTAAATGATATAATCATGATATACTCATTTTTCTAGAACCGTAAAAGTAATTGCTGAGCATTTATTGTAAAATATTGAGCTATAGACAAAGATTTCTGTAACCTGCACTGAAATTAAATGTATGGATATAACCCCTTGAAACCATTCTTACATAAAATACATAAGCCTTGTTATGCAACGCCACTAAAACAGTCATGCATCTGCACCAATTTTGTGCTTTAAAATCCTATAATAAATACTTGCCTTGATACCAGCTGCATTTGGGCAGCATGACATTGAACTATAATTACCCTTTAATCAGAGCCATGTTAGACAAAAACAAAAACAGACAACAAGACCAAATTACAGGTGGTTTCCTCGTTTTCTACAAAATGAGTTCGGAAAATGAATATGAATTCTTAAGGTTCTAAGATAAACATAGTCACCTCGCAACCTTTTCTCAACCGCAATAGTAAGAAATTATGGCGCCTAAAAGCGCCCTTTGATGACTAAAAAGTCTGCATACACAAGTGTATGTCACTTTATTTATAGCAAGATACTCAGCATATTAGAATTCTCATTCATTCTTTCATTTTCAGAACCGTTTATTCCTAATTAGGGTCGCAGGGAGGCTGGCGCCCATCTCAACCGACTGCAGGCGAGGGCAAAGTACACCCTGGACAGCTCGCCAGGCCATTGCAGGGAATTAGAATCATCTGCTTAATATAACAATATACGCTGCCAGGTCAAATATGTCATACTCTACTATTTTCTTGGAAAGCCTTTAATCTTGATCACAGCCTGTAATCTCCATGGCGTTGTTGCTCGAGGCTCAGCAACATGAATATGGCAATAAAATAATCAGCTGATCAACTACATGAGCAGGTTGCATCAATGGACCTTTATTTCCTTCTGAGGCATGGATCTAAAATGGGGACTCAAACAATGAAAGAGTGGTTTAGGGAGGATGGGCATCATTTTCACATATGTCTTGGGCCCCAGAGTCTTGACCTTAACCCTACTGAACATTTTCAGGATGTGCTGGAGAAGACTTTATGGAGTGGTTCAACCCCCTCATCATCAATTCAAGACGGCGGTGAGAAATGAAGCCAGCACTGGATGGGAATAAATATTTTATTGCTCAAGTTTTTTTTTGAAACCATAGCATGATAATTACGCGCTGTAAGCAATGCGGAACAACAACATATTCATGTGTGTAACTTTTTTTTGTCGAGGCAGTGTATATAAAGCATGCCATTAAGTCACTCAGTAAAATAAAAGCCTTTTCTCAGCTGGACTGAGCAATAATATGCATGTATAAAATCCTCAGACCATAGTGATTCCCTCATCATGGGAAGCCCTCACACAGCGTCTCTGGCTCGACTTCCCCCCCCAAAAAAAATAAAAATAAATAAAAAATAAAAAATTAAGGAAGCAGAGATCAAACTAACACTAGGATTAACATTCCATTCATGTAGCCATAAGATTTTAATAAGGCTTAATAAGATTTAAAACAAGCAAAGGGTCACGGTACACAGTGATGTGCTAATCTTTAAGTATGTAAATGCCTCCTAGCTTGTGCATGAATCTCAAATATATTTTAATAAGACAGAGTTTGCACATAATTTTGCATAATAATTAGCATGCCCTCTGTCAGCACCCCTCCATAATTATTGGCACCCCTAACAATTGCTATGAAATAAATGTCATTGAAGTATTTCTGTAATTTCTACAGTCGTTTATGAAGTTGATCAGTGTATCTAGAAACATGTAATTAGTATTTTTTTTCTCTTCAAGGTGGTATAAATATGAAGTGACACAGAGGCCACACACCATTCAAGTAAGGCAGATGTGTGTTGACCTTCACAAGTCAGGCAATAGCTACAAGCGAAAAAAAAAAAAAAAGAAATCACCCTGCACCTGTCCATATCTACTGTCAGATTAATTATTAAGATGTTGAAAACAACCAGAACAGTGGTAAACAAGCGAGGACGAGGACGCAAGGCTATTTTGCCAAAATCTACAGTGAGGAGGATGGTAAAAGAAATGTTCTCCAAAGTTCATCAGTTCATCAGTTCATTTTCTGTAACCGCTTAATGATAATTTTGGTCACGGGGAGGCTGGTGCCCATCCCAGCCAACTTCGGGCAAGGGTAGAGTACACCCTGGACAGCTCGCCAGGCCATCGCAGGGCGGAAACACGCTGATGGCTTTGCAGCCTACTCTTGTCGAAAGTCAGCAATGGTTCTTTTACATGCCTCTCACCATATGCAGTGAGAGACATGGCCGGCCTTTGATAACCCATTTAGCTCCACTGGGGGGGGACAGTGACAACCTTATGCAGAGTAGGACTCGAACCCCCAACCTTTGGATCAGCGATCCAGTGCCCTCTACCACTAGACCACCACTGCCCCTATGTTCTCCAAAGCTCACTGTTAAATAATTGCAACAAATGATAACCTTTTTGGGTCATAAAGTCTCTGAAACAACCATCCGGTGACATCTATGTGCCAACAAGCTGTTTGGGAGGCATGCATGGAAAAAAACGTCTCATTCACAATCATCAATGCAAATGTCTGAAGTTTGCTTGGCGGTACTGTGACCTCAACTGGGACCATGTGCTTTGGTCTGATGAGACCAATATAGATCTTTTTGGCAATAAACACTCTAAGTGGGTCTGGCAGAACACAAAAGATGAGTATGCAGTAAAGCACCTCATGCCCACTGTGAAGTATGGGGGAGGATCAATGATGCTGTGGGCCTGTTTCTCTTCCAGAGGCCCTGGAACCCTTGTTATGGGGCATTGCATCATGAGCGCTGAAATACCAGGACGTTTTAATGAGAATCTGGTGGCCTCTGCCTGAAAGCTGAAGATGGGTCGTCACTCGGGTTTTTTCAGTAAGATAACTTCTTTTTCTCCTTTCAGCTTTTTTCTCTTTCTTGGGAGTCGCCACAGCGAATCATCTAATTCACACATTTGATTTGGCATAGGTTTTTACGTCGGCTGCCCTTCCTGTCACAACCCAGGGACAGAAACATGCTGACGGCTTTGCAGCCTACTCTTTACGAAAGTCAACAATGGTTCTTTTACATGCCTCTCACCATAGACAGTGAGAGACATAGCCCGCCTTTGATAACCCAGTTAGCTGCACTGTGGGGACAGTGACAATCCTGTAGGGACTTGAACCCCCAACCTTAGGATTAGCAATCCTGTGCCCTATCCACTAGATCACCACTGCCCCACAACATGTGGCTAAATCTACACAGAAATGGTTCACCAGATACAGACTCCAGCTCCTCCCATTACCATTTCAGTTCCCAGACCTCAACCCCATTGATAATCTGTGGGGTGAGCTGAAAATGAATGCCAAGGAGAGGATCCAGGTTGCTGGATGAATTAGAGAGATTGTTCAAAGAGGAATGGTCCAAGATCCCTCTTTCTGTATTTCCCTGTCTTGTGAAACATTATAGGAGAAGATTAGGTGCTATTTTGTTTGCAAAAGGAGGTTGTACAAAGTATTAACATCGGGGTACTAATAATTGTGGCACACATGATTTGATGAAAAATAATTATTTCATTATGTGGGATTTTTTTCACACTGAATAAATGTCATTGAATTAAAGGTTGTATTTTCCTCTTTTTTTCAAAGTGGCCCTACATTATTTAGAAAATTGCTGAATTTATTAGAAGCTAAAGAACACATATTATCTAGGGGTATACACACACACACGCACACACACACACACACACACACACACATACACACACACATACACACACACACACACACACACACACACACACACACACACACACACACACACACACACACACATGTCACTGATCCCCAAGGAAACTGTGCATATAGTTGCTCCATACAGGTTAGCGTGAGATAAAGTCTTGATAAAGAAAATTTAAGAAATTAAAAATATTTACTTAAAAAAAAAATACATACAGAATCTACATATAGAATATATACAATATTCGGCCCTCTACTTACGAAATTAATCCGTTCCAGAGCCTTTTTCGTAGCCTGGAGTTTTCGTAACTAGAGGCGCATTTTACATGGAAAATGCATAATTCACTCCAAGGCTCCTAAGACTACCCCATAAACCTTTTAAAAATGATAAAAGTACACCAATTTTGTATGAAATATGTGTTAATAGTAAAAGAAAACTATTTACTAAACCATTTAAACATTTTATTAACATGTTAAACCATTTTATTAACATATTTATTAATTAAACCATTATTAAACATTTTTATTAATGCACACACACACACACACACACACACACAACACTGTCTCTCTGTCGCTCACTCTCTGTCTCTCTCTCTCTGTCTCTCTCTCTCTCTCTCTCACACACACACACACACACACACACACACACACACACACACACACACACACACACACAATATACATAGTGCGCGCCGCTGAATGTGGGCTCCGCCCACATGCCAGAGCATTTTAAGATGGGGAATTCAAAGTGCATTCCCTGCTTGAGGTCCAAACTCAACTTTAACTGAATTCCTTGAGGGATCGGAGGTCCAGATGAGCCACGTTTTGCTCACATTCGGCGGAGCGCGCCACATTTGTTAAACATTTACTGAATTAAACAACTTAAACTTGTTTTGCAGAATGCGGGCTCAGCCCACACGCAGCTGACGGAACAATTCTATTTAAATGTTTAAATGGACGGGGTGTTGTATTTAAAGCAGAATTACATTACCTGTTTGAAAGATCAGAGGTCCTGAGGCGATATTGGAGGTCTTGTCCAACAGAGCACTCTGCTCAGGTCCTTCGGCTTCAATATCGTGCCAAAATAATCGCCTCCGTCACTGTATTTCTGCTTTAAGGTCTCCTTCTGCTTCAATATCGTCCCGATTGTAGAGGGGTTTTGGCGATAACGAAATATAACGCTGCAATGATCTCAAAACAAGCCAACAGTCCTGTTCAACTCTCCTTCACGCGTGTGACAAGCAGGAAGTATGGGTACAGGAAGTATGGGAACAGTTCAGCTGCCTCCTGGCCAATGAGAGGCCAGTGGGGCGGGATATAGGGAGACAGCCAATGAGGGAGCAACTCGCACATGGTTTGAATTTTGAATGGCACGGAATGGCGCGTTTGGTCGCAAAACACAATAAACAAATAGAATGTAATGCAAAATGTAACTGCATAACCGTGGATTTTGCCATATGAAGGAATTTTATAGTTTACTGGCCACAGGTAGAAATGATTTGCTTTATCATTCAGTGGTGCATTTCAGAGGTATCGGAAGTGACTGGAGAGAGGAACCTCTGTACCTCATTGCTTAGGGTGCTGCCCCCGCGACCCGACCCCAGATTAAGCGGAGGAAGATGTGATGAAACGAGACAGTCTCTCACTGTACATGCTCCTGTGAATGATCAGCAGGTTGTGAAGTGGGTGGGCAGTATTGTTCAATATTGTCTTTATTTTGGACAACATTTTTCTCAACCGGTAGTCACTCTACACAAAACCCAACTCTGTCTTAATCATGTATTAACTGCCATCATAAAAGCACTATCGCGCTATGTCATCGGTATTAATAAACTAGTCAAAGCTCATTGTTGGGCTCCTGAGTGGCACGTTGATAAGATTCAAGATTATTAACCAGGAGATCGCAAGTTCAAATCCAGTTGCCACAGCCATCCATGACTGCGAGTCCATGGAAGCTAATTGGCCAAACTTCCCTGTCACTCACAGCGATAGCCAGCCAATCATGGGGGTCTTTGAGCTCATTCGTACAAGGAGGCGGATAACACTTTCCCTCCAAGTGTGTTACACCGCCCACCAATACGCATGGTACCGCAGTTTGAAAAGAGCCGGGTGGCTAGCACTGCATGTCACGAAGGGGGCATATGCATGCTTTTGCCCCTCTCTGGACAGTGTTGGTCAGTAGTCAAGTGATAGGGAGGGCAATACCTGATGAGTTCCCACTCAATGGATAGGACTAAAATCAGGGAGAAAAATGGGGGAAGGGGGTTGGGTTCACCCCATTTTTCTCCCTAACCCCCCATTCAAAAAAAAAAAAAAAAACAAACAAAGAAAAAACCCACAAAAAAAGAGCTCATTGTGGTCATGAAGGAGAAGAAGCCACAAAAACAGGAGCACAGAGTCTCATTACAGGATTAAGCCACACAATTTACTACTTTTAGTCCACTTATCTGGTCATATACTCACTAAATCGAATTCTCAGATTGCAGTTTTCCTTTTAAAATGCAAGCTCATGATTTCCTGTACTGTGATTTATTGAATATATGAAATATAATATATTTTATTCCTTAGTTCTACGGCTAAAAGCAACCTGTTCACAGCTGTGAAGAACTGAAAGAAGAAAGGACATAATAAAAGGTATTATATGTAGCCTGTGGCCCTATTTGGATTGGATTAGGTGTACATGAGGACGCAGGGTAATGAAATTATCTCTGGGATTTTTGTCTTTTAAAATCTGTCATGCCAGTCATTTCTACTGGAAATGCAGACCTTCTATAAAATGACAAGTAAACACAAAAATAAATAAATATCCCAATCTAAACTGACATGAGGATAAAACATTTTTTAAACGTGTAGTAAAAAAAAAAGATTTTGGGCATGTTCTCAAAATAAAATAACAGGATGTTCTCTATATAACTTACATTGGTGTGTTTAATGTCTTTGTTGTTGTATCTATTGACTCACTTATTTATTGTATCATCTTTATTATTATTATTATTATTATTATTATTATTATTATTATTCTCAATCTTCTTATTATTTTTATTTATTTATATTTATTTATTCTTACTGTATTTATTCTTACCTATTATTATTATTATTATTATTATTATATTACTACTACTACTACTACTACTACTACTACTACTACTACTACTACTACTATTATTATTATTACTAAAATATAATAATGATATTTACCAAATTAAGTACTGTCTACTGGGCCTGTGTAAGGTCCTTTCTATACCTAGGATTTAGGTACCTGTTCTATAGAAATATGTGTTTTTTGCAGTTCTGAGCCCCACACAAGAAATTCCTTTGTGTGTAAAAGCACAAATGGCAATAAAGAATCTTGAATCTTGAATCCTAGTAAGGCCAAAACTGAGCACTGACAAAATGTAAAATGTAGATCAATTAAATATTGACCGGCTGTACGGAAGGACCTGGCAAAAAGGTTATTCAAAAAGCACAGGTGAGGGTAGTTTATGGTCATGTGACCTACTAATAAACAGAAACAAATTGTATGGCAGAAATAAATCACAAAACAATAGCAAACATGATCTCATTAGCTGCACTGTATAAACACTACTATACACTAATATTTTGTTGGAATGCCTTTAGCCTTGATTAACAGCAGGTGTATCAAAAAACTTCAGTAACTTCACAATATTTATTTCCCTCGAGAATTAGGTTAATTTTTCGCCGGCGGCATCTTGAATTGATTGGAAAAATCAAACCACACTATAAAGTCTTCTGCACACCCCAAAGACTTGAAAATCAGTTGAGGTCAGGATTCTGCCAATTCATGTGTGATAACTGTCTCTAAACCACGCTTTTATTTGTTACACATTTTTTTTATTTGTACAATTAGGAAAGAAAAAGTGTATTGATGGGATAATCTGGTTATTCACTATATTCAGGCGATCAGCTAATGTCGGGGTGAGGGGGCGGGGTTGCTCATAATGTTGCTGAGCCTTGACCTGACCAAACAAAGTCAGTAGTCCATATCAATTATGTGCTGTAATCAAGGAGAAAGGCAGTCCAACAAAATTAGTGTGTGATTTATTTTGCCAAGCATTTAAATTGCATATTTTTAAGAGCTAGGAGGAAACCAGAGAATTTATTTTATTTGTCCAGGTAGTGCAGTATAACTATGCTAACACCATATATATTCTCTGCATGTGCTATCCAGCACCCAAACAGACTCAGGCAATTTTATCATGTCTGAATAGCACAAATGTCAGTAAAGGGCTGCAGTAATCATGTAATGGTGTCATAATGAGGTTTTCACAGCCATTTCTAAAGAAATTATATTCTGGCAACCTCAGAAAAGGCTCTTCAGATCTCCATTTCTAAATTCACCGGCATTAACAGCACCAGACTACAAGATTTATAACAGGACTGAAAACCCTTAAATCAGTAAGACAACTCTTCAAAACTATAACCAGCATGAAGTAATTCTAATTTACACTGTGATCAACTCATTCTTTTATTATTAGAAGTCCTGTACTGCAGTATGGGGCAAACACGTGCACACAGACATTCACACAATGATTCTGTACAATGAAATCAGACATCACAATTAGAATGAACATGCGGAACTCCTTTACCATCAGGATATTGAAACAGGTTGACAATCTAATAGGCTGTAAAGAAAAACAGACAGAAAACCTGCAGCTTTGTACAGCCTTGATGTTCCAGATGTTCAATTTAAAAAAAAAAATCAAACAAACAAAGAAAAAAAAGGGGGGGAGCCACAGTTCACTATTACAGAGAGGGCAAATATAGGCTACTCACACATCACTCAATTTAAAAATACTCTCTGATTAATCAGTGTCCTTGCAGTGGCTCATATGAGACTGTGCTGAGCAATGAGCTGTCTCCCCTTTCAGTTTTCATTTTGTATAATCCTGCTGTTTTTCTACAGCATTTCATTTCATGTCTGGTTCCTACTCAAGTTGGACAGTGGGGCACAATTTACAGAACCAATACTATGAAACAGTGAGACATATCTGTAAAAGAAAGGTGGAGAGATGAAATTGTCAAGGGCACCCAGAGCCAGATCACATTATTTCATGCAATAGCAGGAGCAGCATGCCACTGCCTCCAAAAGGAACACAACAATCCATCATCAACATGCTACTTGTTTGTAGGAAATTAATACTAATCGGTCCATAATGCTACTGACTCATACGCTCACACGGGGTGAAGGTGTGGTACACACTGAACAGCTTGCTATACCATCACAGAGCAAACACACACACACACACACACACACACACACACACACACACACACACACACACACACACACATAGGTCCAATTTGGAACAGCCAGCTAGCTTAATGTGCATGCCTTTGGATTGTGGGTGGAATACTCAGAGAAAAGCCACAGTAGCATCAGGAGAACATGCAAACTCCATACAGAAACATAAAAACCCCAAAATTTCTTGCTGTGAGGTCGCGGTATTAACCACAATGCCACTAGTGTGTCATGTAGGTTCCAAAAAAGTAATGATGAAAAATATTACAAGTCACCACAAAAATAAAAATCATATTTCTCCTACAGGGTTTGATACTGAAAAATGAACACACCCTGTAAAGGCGGAGACAGCAGTACAGCTAAAACTGTAAAGACAAATTGAATCGCTTGCATGACCTTTAATGAACTTGTATTCGGGATCAAACATGAAACATTTCCACGATACCATGCTTCAACATTTTCAGAACCACAAACTCACTGAATACAAAAAAGAAATTTTATTAAGCCAGCTGAACATGCTTATAAGGCCAAACAGAATGTGAAAGCTGCACTAATAATCAAATGAACATTTGATTTATAGTCAATCAATCACAGCAGAAAGAAAGAAAAAAATAAGAAGTACATTTGATCTTTTGCCTTCTCAGTTTCGTGTACAGTAAACACCATCATCTGTGAGTGATATTCAACAAGTTGGTGGTATATATATATATATATATATATATATATATATATATATATATATATATATATATATATATATATATATATATACTATATATATGTATGTATATATATATATATATATATATATATATATATATATATATATATACACACCATATATATGTATGTATGTATGTGTGTATATATATATATATATATATATATATATATATATCACACTAATCAAGTTGTTTTAGAGAATTTTAGAAGAATACGGGAAAAAGTTAAGGAAAATTCCACAAAAACAAGACCAATTATGCAAAACAAACCCCTAAACAAACACAAAACTAAAAGCAACCCCAAAACCTCCCATCAAAACTAGTTACTACATTGTTGTGAGGTGAGCATCTGAGTGCATGCACGCGCATCTGCGTGCGTGCTCACGCGTGCACGTCTGTATGTGTGTGTATTTATATTTTATTTACATCTTATTTTTACATTATTGCATTATTTTTAAATGTTTAATTGTTATTATAAGCATTTATAGTGTTGAATATGTATTTATTAATATTATATGCACATATATGCATATCAGTCTGGGGGAGGGGTGATCCTACTTCGCAGATTTTGGTGGTTGTGGGGTATCTCAGTCCCAATTAACCGCAAAAAGTGAGGGATCCCTGTATTCCATTAACTTGGGTACTGGTGGTATATATCTGTCTTCCTTTCGGCTTTTTCCCTTTTACTCGGGAGTCGCCACAGCGAATCATTTGATTCGCACGTTTGATTTGGCAGAGGTTTTTACGTCGGATGCCCTTCCTGTCACAACCCTTTTAGCAAGGGACAGAAACACGCTGACGACTTTGCAGCCTACTCTTTATGAATGTCAGCAATGGTTCTTTTACATGAACCTCTCACCATAGACAGTGAGAGACATGGCCTGCCTTTGATAACCCAGTTAGCCGCACTGGGGGGGACAGTGACAACCCTGTGGAGAGTGGGACTTGAACCCCCAACCTTTGGATCAGCGATCCAGCGCCCTATACCACTAGACCACCACTGCCCACTGGTGGTATATATATATATATATATATATATATATATATATATATATATATATATATATATATATATATATATATATATATATATATATATATATATATATATATATATATATATAATTAATCAAGTTGTTTTAGAGAATCAGGAAAGGCTTGAATTCCCTACTGAGAAATAGTTTTGTTTACTTACATAACAGTATAACCTATGAAATGTTCTCAATATTCTCATCCAGAATTCAGAAAGGGAAAAACCCCCAAAAAACTAACAAAACCCCCCAAAACACTCCTCGGTGAATTTTATTTCTATTAAAGTTGCAACATCTATTAACCAGTTCTGTCTCAGTTCTTCAGCCACCACTGAGAGCATCTTAACCTAATCCATGAGTGTATGTGCTCAACTCTCCTTCTTCCTGTTTAAAGGCCAGTCTGTAGTGTATTGCACACAGCAGAAAGACTGACAGGTCAGCAGCAGCTCTCAATGTAGAAGCCTCATGACATTAGGGTCAAGAGCCAAAAAAATAAATAAATGAAAAATTTTAAAAATAAAAAATCGTGGACCTCACACACCCCGATAAACCATCTGCTTCATAAACACCCGTCAGGCAAAAGAATGTACCATCAGAACCAGTACCACATGGCATCAGGCATGGCGAAAGGCAAAACCTATTCTGAACGGACTTTCCCATTACAATATATGATTGTACACAGTTTCCGTTGTACATATGGATGGATGAATGCCTGTATCGATAGAGGGATACCCATGTGTGTGTGTAGACTTTGTTTATACAATGCTTTGCTCAAGAATAGCCCGACCTACTTCAGCTTCCAAAGAGAAAATTTCTGTGATAATGTTTATTGTAACTGCTTAAAAAAGAACTGAAATAATCTTGATGATACCACAGCCATCTGCCAAGGTGGGCAGCAAAACGCTGTAGATGAGAGAGATAGCATACTATGTGGCGACACTAGCAGACAGCAGCTGTATTCTGAGGTCATGTATAAAGAATAGAATAAATAACACTTTAGTGTGCTGTGCTACCCTGTAATACAGGATATACCTTGATTATCTGGCTCATGTTAGCCTTAATCCTCACTGAGTGATGACTACATAGCTAAATGAAAAAGTAGGAACCTCTGTACTTGTTTTCTTAAGGACACGGAGACAATGCGAGACAGTAGCTAAACAAATAAACGAAACATATCATTAACAAAGTTCAGACATGGTGCTGCTCAAAACACGGTGAATGACAATGCACTCTGGGGACACGTATTCATTTATGTTTTCTAAAAGATCCAGAGTTTACCTGAAAAGATAAGAACAGGAGATATAGCAGTGGTGGTATTGTTAACCCTTGCAAAGTATATGCGCTTTGTATGGGGATGCTATAGTTGCAGGCCGTGCTGGCTGACAGAAATGATAAATCTTACCCTTGTCTTGAGGAAAAAATAAAAAGCCACCCAGCTCCTTTCACTCTAAAAATACTCCACAAAGTAGAACGTCCTCCAGCACCGTCACACATCTTCCTTACAGCCCCCTTTCTTTCACCGTCTTCCATTCTTTCCAGAGGTTTGCCTCTCAATTACATTCACAGCACACCAAGTTGGACATTTTAATGTTCACATTTTCACCCAAATTTCACCTTAATTCAGTGGAACCTGGTTTATTGTCCTTGTTTTAAAGTAGAACGCCCTGTTAATTAGTAGAGACACATTCATGGGAGGATTTATTAAAAGGAGTGCTGCTACGGGTTAGAGCACATAATACATTCAAACTGCCTTCTTATTACAAAGACATAAAACCCTGAGGACAGAGAAAGAGACGAAGAGGAGAAAGAAAGAAATCTCAACATCGGTCCACAATGACGGTCGAACTCGCTCGCTCACTCTCTCTCTCTCTCTCTCTCTCTCTCTCTCTCTCTTGCTCTATCTCTCTCTGTGCATATGGCTTCAGCTTCACCAAAGTTGTGGCCAATGAAGGAATGAGTTCCAAATAAAACTCCTCTGCAGAATTTTCTGCTTTATATACAAAAACTATTTACTGTTGTGGGCCAGGGCAGCAAAAAAATAATAAAAAAATAAATAAACTGGCACATACTTAATTAATCCACTCACAGTGAAAAGCATCCTGGCATGAAACATAGAAAAATCTCTAAATTCTCCAGTACACAAAAGGACGGAGTAATAACTTTTTGATGTAACTCAGACTATAAACCTGGGATGATGCTGGCTATCCACCACCTACTTTTTCCACGGTCAGTGGGTGGTGTGTCTCCCACGAGTTTTTGCTTTCCTGGCACAAGAGTACAATCTCAAAACTTACTTGGTGGAATTTAATCAAATCCGGCAAAAACAGTGGCCTGCTGTCGAAGGCAGTTGCCCTGGTGTTGTGCTCTCTACCTCTCTTTTTATTCCTCTCTTCTCTTCCCCTTAGTGGAGTGGTGTGTGTATGCATGCATGAATACTGTATATGTATGCATGTATGTATGGGAGGTCACAATGAATCAGAGTGTGTTTACAGTACAGTAATTCACTGTTATCAGAGGGATACAGCAAAAGAAAATGTTCAAAATGTCTATAATGAAGGCAACAACAATCCACACTACAGGGATCCCTCACTACTCTGCGCTTCAATTCATGCGGCTTCAGTGCATCGTGTTTTTTTTTTTTAATTCAATGAATTAAAAAATAAGGAAATTAAGGAAGAATACGGGAAAAAGTTAAGGAAAATTCCACAGAAACAAGGCCAATTATGCAAAACAAACCCCTAAACAAACACAAAACAAAAAGCAACCCCAAAACCTCCCATCAAAACTAGTTTACTACACTGTTGTGAGGTGTGCATCTGAGTGCATGCACACGCATCTGAGTGCATACACGCACATCTGCGTGCGTGCACGCGCGTGCGTGTCTGTATGTGTGTGTGTATTTATATTTCATTTACATCTTATTTTTGCATTATTGCATTATTTTTAAATGTTTAATTGTTATTATAAGCATTTATAGTGCTGAATATGTATTTATTGATATTATATGCACATATACGTATATCAGTCT
Source organism: Plotosus lineatus (assembly GCA_024760905.1). Classification (NCBI taxonomy): domain Eukaryota; kingdom Metazoa; phylum Chordata; class Actinopteri; order Siluriformes; family Plotosidae; genus Plotosus; species Plotosus lineatus. The sequence continues at coordinate 22,469,340 of CM045742.1, forward strand.
GGGGTAGAGGTTGGGGGATAATCCTACTTCGAAGATTTTGGTGGTCACGGGGGTATCTCGGTCCCAATTAACCGCAAAAAGTGAGGGATCCCTGTATTCCATTAACTTGGGTACCAAAACACATATGCAAGTGCGTGCGCACACACACACACACACACACACACACACATACACATACGTGTATGTATATATATATATTATATGTTTGTGTGTGTGTGTGTGTGTGTGCGTGTGTGTGTGTGTGTGTGTGTGTGTGTAAAAGCGTACTTTAGCAGTAATGCAGAATTCTGTAAGGGTTTTGAGTGAGGTGAAGTCAGGGGACCTAATTTTCAGAGCTAATCCTGTTCAAGTTGCAGCTTCTTGGCAAAGACAGATAGATTTTTATTTAAAATCTCCTGGTACTGCATGAAGTCTATGATGCAATACATAAGAAAAGTTCATATCTTTGAACCATTTTTGTTGCCAAAACAATTTAAAAGAAGAGGAAGAAATATTTATCTCTAAAAAGTATTTTATCTCTCTTCTCTTGGAATAAATTTGTCAAATAAAGTGCAGAATTCACTTATATTTTGTGTGAACTAATTAAGTGAATTACTCAAACACTATTTCATAACATCTAAATAACTGCAAGTTAACGAGGTTATATTTCTCACAACCAAGATTGAATATTCTAAAGTCCAAAAAAGGTCAATGATAATATCCCAACAAATCCAAATACAGTCAAACCTCGGCTGACGAACGCTTAAGCTCACGAACTTTTCGCCTCAAGAACTTTAAATTCGCGAAAATATAGTCTCGGCTGACGAACTACTTTTCGGCGGACGAACCAAACCACGCGGTCGAACAGCGCCACGGTGGCGGCCACGAGAAGCTGACGCGCGCTCACGGCGTCACAGTTCGTCACCCCCTTTCTTTGAATGCGGAAGTGGTTTGTGTTTGCTAGACATTTTGGACCATATTGAGTGTACTTTTGCTATTATGGGACCGAAAAAGACCCCACCACAGGCGGAGATCATTGAAAAACACGAACGAGGTGTGCGTTTGTGTGACTCAGCGTCCCAGTACCAGTACGCTAAGTCTATCACCATCCTTAAAAACAAGGAAGCTATTAAGGGTGCGTGTGTGGCTAAGGGTGTTTCCAAACAGTAGGCGTTTCCAAACTCTCCTTCCAAACAGTAAGTCCCTCCCTCCCTCCCTCCTCCCACTCCATTCCATCAAGCCATCAACTACCATCACAAAGGTAAATAAAACCACTTTATTATACAGTACACTTTATTTCTTTAATTACAATACAAGAGCACATTTATTATACATAAAATAAGGTATATTTTTGTGTAGTTTTAAGGCTTATTTAGTAGAAAATTATGTTTTATGGGGACCTGGGAACAGATTATTCTCATTTTAATGGTTTCTTATGGGAAATAAATGTTCGGAAGACGAACTTTTCGCCTTACACACACTTTCTAGGAACCAATTATGTTCGTGAGCAGAGGTATCACTGTATATAACAAGTGCATTCAATACTTACATTAGTTATGCTAGCTAGTAGGTAATTAGCTGCTAATGTAGCACACAGGTTCTGCAGCTATTGACGACGACAACAACAACAACAACAACAACAACAAGTGAAACAGAACTGCCTTTCAATGCTCCCCAAATTGGTTTGCCAAAGTGCTGTTACTATTCTGGTTTTAAACACAAGAGGCAAGTCTTGCATAATGTTAAATACAATCAAACCATCCTCCACAATTAACAGCAACCAACTGAGAGGTTCCTTTTCTCGTTTTGGGGTTCAGGAGGTACTCTACCCATATTATAACCTAAAACTAGAGCTAAAGATTTCACAGCTATTTGTTTATGGATGCTCAGAAAATCTGATATACCCTGTTCTCTTGGTGCAATCATGTGCAGAAACTGTTTCAACTGCATACAAAAAAAAAGGAACCCCCCCCCAGAAACATTGCTATATACACTGAGGCCTGTACTACATCCTCCTCTTCTTAAAAGTTTGTTTAAGAAAGTGCTGCATATACAACACACAGCATAATATTTGTAGCCAAGTCTCGATCATTATTATATGTAACAGGAAGCACAAACCCATTACAGGTGATCAATGTTTAAATTTAAGATCAACACAATACTCCACAAGTCATCAGGAGAATAAAACACATTTTATCAGTAAAAGATCAACACATTGTGCAATGTGCAGAAGGCAAAGACAAATGCATTATGGGTGTTATTAGGGTGCAAGGAAGACATGAGTAATGCCTATTAACTTCACATATTTCCTGAAAGGTCATTTGACCAGCGTGTTTCCCATCTCCAGTCAGCAATGCACTCCGAGTGCTCACCATGTGTAAGAAATGTTAAGGTGCATGGCAAAGAAGAGAAATCAATGATCACTGCAATCAAATGGTCATGATGAGGCAACATGAACACAGGGCAACCGGCCTTTTAATTATTTGCTCTAATTTTTATTTTTCTGGAGTGAAATGATTTACAAAATATACAAGATCTTAATTAGAATAAATTGATAGAAAAACAAAACTTATGAAATTCTGATATCCAACTTTTAGTGTACATATTTAAAATTTTTCAGATTTTAGCATTTCTGATAATAATACAGGTCAATATGCACCCAGGGAAGGCACGTCCAAAGGCCAAAGAAAACCCCGTTAATGACCGAGGTCAGTGGATAATTTTTAAAGAGTTTAGGGGGTAGTATTGAGGGCCTTGGAACGAATCACACGTTTTACATGTAAAATGCGGTTCAATGGGAGGGAGCTGCGTCATCCCTCCTAGCCAATGGAAGGCCAGTGGGGTGGAATGTTGGGAGATAGCCAATAAGAGGGAGCTGCGTCATCCCTCCAAGTCAATGGGATTTGTTTGTCCATGAATTAAGAAATTACAGGCACATGTTAGGGAAGGTCGTATGGTATTAGTTGTGTTAAAGGAATAATAATCATAATAACCTAATGTCGAGGTTAAAGAATCGCCCACATATTGCACCAGTATGCTGAAATCAGCCCTCCCATATATAAAAAAGCATCAAATATTTAAAAGAGGTATGCAAGAGGGAAATCCAGGGTCTTATTTTCAGAAAGGCTTGACAAGAGAGAAAAGAATTAATGTTGGGCCCAATCAGTCAGTTGCAGTATATGTTTCCATCATAAAATGAACTGTATTCAAATGTCTACTAGAAGATGCACAGACGGCAAAGTGATGAGTAGAAAGGATGATAAGGTTTTGAAAACAAGATGAAAGAGAACAGCTATGGTGTATTTGAAATCAACCCTTTCGCTCAGTAGGTGTTTTCTGGAGTGATTCTGTAGTGAGTTAGATGAAGTGATGCAGAGTACCCCCTGAGGTGAAAGACTGGTCATTGGTGGACATGTTGGTGCAGGCAACAGAGGGGACGAGGAAGTGACGGACAGGTTAGATATCCAGGACAGGAACACAGAAGGACAGATGTTGATAGATTTTGCAAAAAGGATGAAAATGGCTGTGGTGAATACTTTATTCCAGAAGAGACAGGAGCATAGGGTGACTTATAAAAGCGGACGTAGGAGCACACAGGTAGACTACATCTTGTGTAGACGATGCAGTTTGAAGGAAGTCAGTGACTGCAAAGTAGAAGTGGGTGAGAGAGTGTTGCGAGACAGCATAGGATGGTGGTGTGCAGGATGACACTGATGGTAAGAAAGGTGAAGAAGGCAAAGGCAGAGCAGAAGACTAAGTGGTGGAAGCTGAAAAAGGAAGAGTGTTGTGTTGTCTTCAAGGAGTTGAAACAGGTTTTGGGTGGTCAGGAAGTGCTTCCAGATGACTGGACAACTACAGCTAATGTGATCAGGGAATCAGGTTGGAGAGTACTTGGTGTGTCCCCTGGAAGGACAGTAGATAAGGAGACTTGGTAGTGGAATGAGGAAGTGCAGGAGAGTGTACAAAAGAAGAGATTGGCTAAGAAGAAATGGGACATAGAGAGGACCGAAGAGAGTAAACAGGAGTACAGGGAGACACAGCGTAAGGCGAAGGTAGTGGTGTCAAAGGCCAAACAAAGGGCATATGATGACTTGTATGCTAGGTTGGACAGTAAAGAGGGAGAAAATGGACAGTGATGAGGCCAGCGATGTTGTATGGTTTAGAAACAGTGGCCCTGGGAAAAAGACAGGGGGCAGAGCTGGAGGTAGCAGAGATGAAAATGTTGAGGTTCTCTTTGGGAGTAACGAGGATGGATAGGATCAGGAATGGGTACATCAGAGGGACAGCACATGTAAGAGCTATTGGAGACAAAGTCGGAGAGGCTGGATTGAGATGGTTTGGACATGTACAGAGGAGGGATAGTGAGTATATTGGTAGTAGGATGCTGAGGTTGGAGCTACCAGGGAGAAGGCCTAGAGGAGGACCAAAGAGAAGATTTATGGATGTGGTGAAGGAGGACATGAAGGCAGTTAGAGTAAGAGTAGAAGATACAGAGGATAAGGTGAGATGGAGGCGGATGGTTTGCTGTGGCGATCCCTGAAGGGAAAAGCCGAAAGGAAAAGAAGAAGAAGAAAAGAAGATACACACACACACACACACACACACACACACACACACACACACACACACACATATATATTTGTGTATATATATATATATATATATATATATATATATATATATATATAGAGAGAGAGAGAGAGAGAGAGAAAGAGAGAGAGAGAGAGAGACAGAGAGAGAGAGAGAATTTTTTTCCTTGGAATATAAACAAAGTTCCTGGAGACTTGAGGTGCAAAAATCACACTTTATTTGCATTTATTTAATAATGTCTCATGTTTTTGTGAAGAAAAAGTAGAGTCTCTCATGGAAATGACTGGTTGACTGTATGGTAACTGGTAACTATATCTAAATTTTTAAACTCCGTTTTTTTCAACACCAAAGCCTCTTTTACTGGACTCCATCACTATCGATGTGTAAGCCAGGAAGTAAGAGGCAGTATTTGCTTGTGGAGAAATGCATAGAGATGGATAGAGAAATGACTGAGTGGAATGAGTCTAATCTGTCCAGACCCAGTGTAAAAAATGAAAGGTCCACAAGGGAAAGCTGTCTGACACCTTCCTTTAGCTGCCTCAGTGGGCAAGCTTGTGTAGAAGTTCAACAAAAAAAGGAGAAAGAATTCGAGTGAACCACATTTTCAAAAGGATGATTCATGTGTCAAGTATAAGTCCATAGACTAGAAAATTCTCTCCATGTCTAATCCAACCGCAGAAAAATTAGTCAATTAATTGTGAAATTTAGTTTTACTGTATGTTGATGACGCTGCAGTGCTAGCCCGGTGGTAAGGCTAGGTTAACTGATCAAGGCTTGGAGTTCAAGACCCACTATCTATGGGTTGTCACTGATATCCCTCCAGTGCAACTAACTGCGTGATTAAAAGCCGGCATGTCTCTCACCATCTGTGGTGAGCGGCATGTAAAATAACCATTGCTGACTTTTGTAAAGAGTAGACTGCATAACCGTCAGTGAGTTTGTCCTACAATAGCCTGGTGAGTCATCCAGGGTGTACCCTGCTCTCACCCAGAGTTGGCTGAAATGGGCACCAGCGTCCTAGTGATCCTAATTAGGATTAAGCGTTTCAGAAAATGAATGAATGAGAGATTTCCTTTCGGCTTTTTCCCTTTTTCAGGGGTCGCCACAGTGAATGCTTTGCACGTTTGATTTGGCAGAGGTTTTTAAGTCAGATTCCCTTCCTGACAAAACCCTTTAGCAAGGGACAGAAACACGCTGACGGCTTTGCAGCTCCTCTTTACGGAAGTCAGCAATGGTTCTTTTACATGCCTCTCACCATAGACAGTGAGAGACATGGCCCACCTTTGATAACCCAGTTAGCTGCACTGGGGGGGACAGTGTGGAGAGTGGGATTCGAACCTCCAACCCCAAGATCAGCTATCCAGCGCCCTATACAACTAGACCACCACTGCCCCGAATAAAAAAATAAATAAATAAAAAAGTCCAAATGTTATATGTTTTTAGACTGCATCACATTATATTTATTGCCAAAGTGTCACAGCTTCCAGCTTCCCTGATTAAATGAATAAAACTTATTGTAAAATTAGACAGTTTAGTTAAAGTTAGATAACTTGCTGATATTAGGCTCCTTTTTAAAAAAAAAAAAATCTAAATATAAATACTGTGTACCAAGCCAGCTATAAATAATTCAAATAATATTCTGTGCTCGTTTTACATTTCCTTTCCACATAGTTATCGCAGTCAAAGTTTTTTATTTAAAAAAAAAAAAAAACCCTCAACATTATCATTGTCTGGTATTTTATGACAAAAATCAGCAGAAGTTGCAGCTCGCTGGTTAGACTTACACTTTGGAAGTGAGTGCTCACAATAGAACCTGATACACTATTAGCTTGGTAGTCTGGCATTTTACTCCCAAGCCTAGAGGCTCATCAGGCCAGTGCGTATTCCGGGTATCTATAGCGTGAAGCTACCAGGAGTTCAACTCCTCCTGGGTGGGACGCTATTCCATCGCAGGTTACCTTCCCAGTATATTTTCCTGCTACCCATTTCTACTGCTGGGTGAGCAGAGGCACACTTGTGGTTAAGACCTTGTGCAGGGGTCTTAGCACAGTGGGGTTTAACTGGGATTCCAACACACAACCTCCTGATCATGCACCCAGCACCCTAACCACTACGCCTCCGGCCCTACACACTATTAGGCTAAAGTATGCTTAAGTTTGAAATGTCAGCAATATTTTACATGTTGAGTTACAAATTGGCCATTGGTTAAAAGACATTTATTAGGTGGGACAAAGTAAAACCACTTCATCCAATAAACATTAAGTAAACTTTTTTAATGAAAAAACCCACTCATACTCTCTTTACTCCAAATAAAATTAGCTTCCAGCTGAAGAGCAAACTGATGTGTTAAAAGCCAATGTTCATTCTTCCTACTTCCTATTAAACCAGTGAGTACACGGAAACCTAATAGCTTTAACAGGTTTCAGATGTTTCTCTGTTAGCTCCATGTCAAGGGCTTCAAATACGATCACACACACACTGCACTGTTCACCCAAAAACTGCACAACACTGCAGAGACATTATAGAACACAAGACTGATGAAAGATATCAACATTTTGGTAAATATTTCATTGCTGCATTATGCATTGATAAATATTTCAGTCTTAAAACAAATCACCAGTGAGATAGTTTAAGTGAGATATTTGTTGATTAATTGATAAATAATACAAGAATGATCATGACCACTCAGAGTAAAGCAAATAACATTGATTACAGTGGTGATTGCTAAGCAGTCGGATATATTAGGCAGAAAGTGAACAGTTAGTTCTGGAAGTTTTGTTGAAGGAAAAATGAGCAACGTATGGGTGTGAAGGACTTTGAAAAGAGCCACATTGCGATGGTTAGACGTCTGGGTGTATTCAGCTGCAAAACAGCAGGTTTCATGGAGTGTTCCTTGTATGTACTGGTAATTACCTACCAAAGTTGGCACAGGTTTGTGCATCTGGCCTGAAATCACAGAAAAGCTACTGTAGCATAAATTGCTGAAGCTGTTAATGCTGGTTATCATGAAAAGGACTCAGAACACAGCGTGCTGCAAGTAACTGTGTATGGGGGCCACCTAACTTCAGACCAATCAGGAAACGTTATTATGGCTGATCTGTGTACGTATGTGTCTGTGTGTTATATTTAACTTAAGCCTTTATACATGTACTAACCTTCCAACCAGCATTTTTAGAATTATAGATTATTATATTTCTGACCCAGAGTACAAACATGAGGATAGGAAAATCGGGTTTTGATAAATTGATCAGTGTAAAAACATTTCTGTGTATTTCAGCAACATTTATATCATATTTAAAGAATTTGGTTTTGTAAGTATATGAGCCACCAATTATACTGTTTAACTGCCTATTTAAATGCACACTGTGGTGACTTTCATCCACTGTGACAGTTTTTCAGTGTTCGTTGATTTATGATTTAATAATAAAATAATATGGTGCAATAAAATTATGTTGCAAGTTGTGTGAATAACTGCTATAAATATCACTTTAGCTGTTCTGAGCCCCATATAATTGCCTTCTATTATCATATTATATTGTATTGCATGTTTATTTCTAACTGCTTTGGTGGCAATTTAGGATTGTTTTATTGCTTTTAGCGGATTGTGCATTTGTTTATTCAATTTGAGATGTTATCAGTTTGAAAGAATATTAGACTTTTACATATTTTACATGTGCTGCCTGTTACAGTACAGTACCTTGGCCTTGTTAGCTATATTTAGCAAGTAACACTATGGCAGTCAATTAAAGCAAATATCACCCTGAGACCCACAATAAAGTATTTAGGTACATGGCAGACATTTTATTTACATTTGTACGGTGAGGAACGGTGAGGTTACAGGGAGCAGAGATACATAAGGTGGAGGATTTTAAGTACTTAGGCTCAACAATCCAGAGCAATGGAGAGTGTGGAAAAGAGGTGAAGAAGCGTGTGCAGGCAGGTTGGAATGGTTGGAGAAAAGTGTCCGGTGTGATGTGTGATAGGAAGGTATCGGCAAGAATGAAAGGAAAAGTGTACAAGACAGTGTTGAGGCCAGCGATGTTGTATGGTTTAGAAATAGTGGTGCTGAGGAAAAGACAGGAGGCAGAGCTGGAGGTAGCAGAGATGATAATGTTGAGGTTCTCTTTGGGAGTAATGAGGATGGATAGGATCAGGAATGGGTACAACAGAGGGACAGCACATGTCAGAGGTTTTGGAGACAAAGTCAGAGAGGCTCGATTGAAATGGTTTGGACATGTACAGAGGAGGGATAGTGAGTATATTGGTAGTAGGATGCTGAGGTTGGAACTCCCGGGCAGAAGGCCTAGAGGAAGACCAAAGAGGAGATATATGGATGTATGGATGTAGTGAAGGAAGACATGAAGGTCGTTGGCGTAAGAGTAGAAGATGCAGAGGACAGGGTGAGATGGAGGCAGATGATTTGCTGTGGCGACCCCTGAAGGGAACAGCTGAAAGGAAAAAGAAGAAGACTATCCATGATAGTAATAATGCTTGCTGAGATTATTGGGTATACTGACCAAAAATTGGCATATGCCAAGTATTATCATTACCTTCATTAAAAAAAAAAAAAAAAAAAAGTCAGTGCTGGGGACTGATGAAGGTTAAAGTTAGCTAATGTCTGGTTCAGCTGGTTTTCCTTCATCCTGCTACAGTACACAACCCTGCCTGTGTCTCCTCTCAATGCCACAACCCATTATTCTAACCTACCAATTACTCACACACAGTGCACACTTGGCCTGCAAACAAAGTGAAACTTCCCCCCTGTGGAGAGACAGCCGAGGTAACCAAACAAAACTCAAATGAGAGACTCGGCCGGCCTGTAGATAAAGCACTCATGCACGACTACTTCCCCCTGTATTCAATTAGTCCTGCACCTTTCGTACTGAATGTTTCCCCAGCAGATGATTAATGGCTGGTCAGCATTTCGACCTTGGGATGCATGTGAAAGGTGGGAGTCCCAGGCACCCAACAGGTATATTATTTGCTATACAAGTTAGTGAGGATTCATAAGGATATGATAGTTATATCAGAGGATGGATGACTGGTTCTCACAAGGAAAAAAGGGGGTGGATGTGCACAATTAAATGTAATTGTCTAGAAAAGCAAGAACACTTCTCTTCTGATGCAGTATTCACTTCATGGTTTTATATAAAGACACTGTTGGACTGCGTGCAATTATGGTCGTTCTGAAGAACGGCAGAGAAATTCCTGGCTGTCAATCTAACAGATGCTTCCTGATTCACTGTTTCATCAAAAGATGCTCCACAAACAAAAACATGCCCACCAAATGCTGGAACTGAGCGTTGTGCTCGTTTACTCTTGCCTGTCTTGGTTTAATGATGAATGATAGTAAACCCAAAATGTGTGAATACCACACACTACCAGGAAGAGAATGATACAACATCAGCATGCCTCGTAAGCTCTCGTACTAATAAACCACTAGAGTGCATTTACACTCACTCCATCACAGCTGAGGCTCGCATCTCAGCACAGTCAACCATGCATTTTGTGTACTATATACCCCAGAGAGCAAAGCAAAGGGCCCTTTGAGTTTCTCTACTCTAGTGACTCAGGCAGGAGTTTGAGGATTAGAACCCTCGGACTTGAAGAAGGGAAGGATGCTGCCATGCTTTGTTAGCAACTGGCAGCCGCTACTATGTCATGCGCCACGTACTCTGGTTGCCATGGCAGCTGAAGCCCAAGCCTTTTTTTCCTGGGGGCCGGGTGGCTTTTGGTCAGCTATAGTCACAGAGCATAAGGCCCCTTTCTGAGCAGCACAGGACTATTCAGAGCACCGAACCCCTGCTAGGAGCGACAAAAGGGCCCGAATTTCATTACCAGTTCTCAGAAAAAGAGTCAGCGCGCATTCACTGGGACACTGAACACTGATCACCAGAAGACTGCACACGCTTTGACTGAGAACACCTGGTCTTGCACACAGGAAAACTGAACAGCCAACTGTTTTACACAATTTACACAATCATCAAAAAAAAAAAAAAAAAAAAAAAAAGACTGCTCTCTTTTGGGCTCTAATTAAATATTGCACATGTGCACTTTCTTTAAAAGATCAGGCATAAACGGGTCTTACCTTATTGTTTGTACATACAATGCCAAAGCACCTCAGCAGCTCTCCACAGCTGAAAAATAAACGAAAAAGCCAGTTACAAACAGGAAGACTAATCAGCATGTTTTTTTTTTTTGTTGTTTTTTTTTTTTTGCTGAATCACTGTTTCTGAGTAGAACACTTTCTGCTAATAGAACTTGACAGGTTTATCCTCAAACTATACAACACTAATAATTAAACTAATTTAGTTTGTGGGCATTACAGCTACACGTTCCCTCATTTAATTCCAGAGAAAACGGTAATTCAGAATTACTCCTTATTTCAGTGTGAGTGCCAGCGTGAAGCTCCGAGGGTATCGTGGGTCATCTGAAGTAGTCATTAGTGGCGGGAGGTACGGTGAAAGGTTAAGGCAGAAATTGGCAAGAGGTTAGGGAAGGGAAGAGAGATATGGCCAGATGCCTGAAGGAGATGGAGAGAGGAAAGCAAAAGATTGGGAGAAGAGAAACAGATCAGGCAGACTAAATTATTTTCATATATACTCCACACACACACACACACACACACACACACACACACACACACACACACACACACACACACACACACACACACACACACACGGAGGTGTAATAAGAACCCCAGGTAGTAAAATGTAGATTTATAAATATTCCTTTTTTTGTGGCAAAAATGCTCTCAAGCATTTTATTAGGTAGACAATCCAGCCAACACACTTTTACATTGATTTTATTCCAAAACAAGTATTGGCTGAGTTTAAAAGGCTGAACTTGAAGGATGTTGGAGGAACAGGATTTCTGGAGGCTCCAATCTATTGTCTTCCTAGCACAAGTAGGGTCAACATTCATATTACTACCATGTAGCCTACTCATAAATCAAGCCTGAGCATGGCGCTAGCCTTCCAACAAGCAGTTATTCTGAAGGTCAAGATAATTAGTTTTGCAGTTGAACGTATAAGATTAAAATACAGACACTATAAAAATGTCCAAAAAAATAAAGCTTTTAAATGTGTGATTTGTTTGTTATGAAAAATATTTAGCTTTTAAAATATATATTGCATGCTATAGCTGTCTCTGTGTTAGCCCTGGAAGAGGCCAGCGGCCTGATCAGGGTGTACAGTGAGTCGTCAACTTACGACCTATGCGAGTTACATCTGATCAACTTTACTACCCAAAAGTGGTGAAGCATGATTCATGGCAGTGCAGTGCGAGTGTTGCGTACGACAGTTGTTTACGCTGTCGGCAGCGCCAGCATCTTAAAAGGCCAAGCAGGAGATGATGCAGCTTCACTTTCTAACTGCTCAGAGCAAATCTATTCATCTACGTTCAATGCCACGTCACTGTGGTGCGAAATGGAGAGCCAATCCTTTCTGTGTGTGGGCGGGTCCGATACCTTGAAAGTCTAATTTTATTGGACTCACACGCTGCCAATGACACGGAAGAAACACGTCACTGCATGCTGCAGTGTTTATGTGACAGGAAGCGCGTCCCAAGTTTTGGCAATCAGCTGGTCTGCGGGTTGAAGTTTTTCCATGTCCGTCCATTTGTGTTTGTTTGCCAGCTGTGCTTGGTTTCGTGGAAATGAGCTGATCAAAACGAGGGAAATTTATCTCTTTACTCAGAAACAACACGTCTGTGGCTGTTGTTATAATCCAATAAAATTAGAGTTTGAAGCTATCGGACCCGCCCACACAGTGGAGTACAGAAAGGATTGGCTCTCCGTTGCACGTCACAGTGAAGTGGAATTGAATATAGATGTATAGATTTAAATGCGCGAGATTTATTCATCTGTTTTTATTTGGCATGAGTGTATTTGGATGGAAAGTCGAAATACGACCAGATCGATTTACGACCGGTCTGCCAGAACCAAAAGCGGTCCTAAGTCGACCACTGTCTGTACTGTACTTCTCAATTCAGATATGACGGAAACCAAACCAGCATAAGGTCATTCGAGTAGTGATGATCTATCCGAACATTACTGAAAGGCAGGATACACAAAAGTTTGTACTTTCTCAGGGTTCATAATACATAATTTCCCCAGCGCTTCAATATACAACAAGGCCATATCACAAAGATCTTCAGATAATAGTTATTTACAGCCAGCATACATCTGGGAAATGTTGGCGTTGACGATGAGTTGAATAGTGTACGTATGTGTGTGGGGGGAGTCCAGAATAGTTGAGAAGCAATTAGGTGGAAGTTTTGATGACTGGTCAGGATATTGATTCGGAGAGCTAAAACTTTATACTTTATTTTACCACCATCAATAACTCACAGTTAGTTAGGGAGTTATAGCATGTTGTGCCCTGAGTTCGATTATGAGTTCTCTAGGGTGTTGTTGTATAGGCATAAGTGTAACATTTTTTTACACACACAGTGAGTGAGAGAGGTAGAGCGCGCGCGCGTGAGAGAGAGCAAGAGAGAAAGAGGATAACAGACATGCAGCATTATTCATTCATTCTCTAAGCCACTTGATCCTAATTGGCATCGCGGCAAGGCTGGTACCTATCTCAGACGACTCTTGGTGAAGACAGGATACACCCTGAACAGCTCAGAGCCAACACATTTAAAACCATTCACCTAGTGGCAATTTGGAGCAGTGCATGTTTTTGGACTGTGGAAAAAAACCCCACACTAGCTAAGGGAGAACATGCAAACTTCACACAGAACGATCCCAGGAATTTGACCCAAGTCATTTGCCTGTGATGCAAACCTGCTAATCACTGTGACACTGTAGTATTCATACCTATTATTTTTTTTTAAGTCAAGTGTTCCCAGGTCTTCCAGATTTATAATCATAGTATGTCTTTTCCAAATTGCAAATGCAATAAGCAGAAAGGTTGCAGAAAAGATAGCACTTTCATTCAGGACAAACAAAGCGTTTGCTTCTAAAACCACCAAAGGCATTTCAGAGTAAAAGAAAAATGAAAACTAAACACACCTTGTTAATTACATCATTTTATTGTATTTTACACTGAGCCTCTCAGACTATTGAAAACAAGAATGACTTCATAAATCTGCTTCTGTGGACACTACAACCAGGAGGTGTTTTAGTCATTTTATAAAATAGAGTGAGTGATGGGTCACTTGGACCTATAGTTTTGTTTCAGAAAAATTAGGCTCATTATTTAGACCACAGGCATCAAACTACAAGCCTGCAGATAAAATCTCATTTTATGAGACCTGCAAGAGCTTAAAACGAATATGATTATTGGACATTCTTTGCATCAACCATTACCATGAAACCTAATTCATCATCCTTCCACTAGGTGGCGGCAGCCCATTTCAAGTAAACATCTAGTCATTCATGACTCAAAAACGATTGCATTGATAGCTTGTCACTGTTAAGAAAGGTCACAAAATGCAGGTGAATAAAGGAGAAGATGACAAATGCCTAAATTAATTATTTTGCCAAGGAGATTTTATGGTTGCCCTTTTAGAATAGATGTTCGGTGATTGTTCATCCCTCAAATCACCTTTAAAGTTAGAGATGTGGCCCTCAGTGAAAGTGAGCTTGTCACCCTGGATTCAGAAGGAAGCTGGAGTGGTAGGAGGAAAGAAGTTCATTGTATGTAGAACGACAAAAAAAATTAACATGAAGTAATACCCAATCACTTGCAAAGCTGACAGAGAGGAACTTGTAGCCCAGTTGTTCTTCTAACCAGATTAGTGTAATGAGCTTCAAATCCCAGTAGTAAACTCAAAAACACACCACTCAAGCAGTTGCTGTGAGGGAAAACAGATTCCCCCATTAAAAAAAATTATCACATTCACAAAAAACATTTATTATACTCTTTATTATCCTAAATGTTCACTTTGGTAAATAATATATATATATTTCAAAAGGTCTGTCTGTCTGTCTTCCTTTCGGCTTTTTCCCTTTTTTTTTTTTTTACTCGGGAGTCACCACAGCGAATCATCTGATTCGCACGTTTGATTTTGGCATAGGTTTTTACGTCGGATGCCCTTCCTGTCACAACCCTTTTAGCAAGGGACAGAAACACGCTGACGACTTTGCAGCCTACTCTTTACGAAAGTCAGCAATGGTTCTTTTACATGCCTCTCACCATAGACGGTGAGAGACATGGCCCGCCTTTGATAACCCAGTTAGCTGCACTGGGGGGCACAGTGACAACCTTGTGGAGAGTGGGACTCGAACCCCCAACCTTTGGATCAGCGATCCAGCGCACTATATTTCAAAAGGTGTAGAGTAAAAATAATTTACTTAAAATATTTTAACAAACATTTGTGAAGGTTATCGCCAGAATTAAATACAAAACAATTACCTCCATTTGTTTTTGTCTTCTTTTGCTTTTATAATTCTGTAAAAAGGCAGTTTCATGTTCATGTTGAAACTATTTTTACAGTTCCACTATGGATTAGTGATGTCCACCACTGGTGACATCACATGCCTCTGTTGCCTGAACAATACAATTACTGGCAAGGCGAAAACAAAAATCCCATGTGTTTATAAAGATAAACACAGAAGAAAACACTGCCAAATTTTTAGTAAGAGCTGTACATGGACTTCTGGGAATACAACAGTTTTCAGACAGGACAACAAATTCAGGTGCATCAGTCAATTGAATTGATCAAATAAATTAGGCAAAAGAATCAAATTGATGGCCACCTGAATACGACTATTGATTACTTTAGAAAAAAAAAGACAAAGTAACTGAAAATGAATGGGTAGTCCTGTCCAACAACAAGCATTTAAATTTTACCTTTGCCATACATGGTTACAGATGGTTCAGAATACATGCAAGACCAAAAGGAGCACATTTTGTCAAAGTCTTTATAGTCAAGTCAGTAGCCACCTTGGCAACACTCCCAGGTGGTTATTTCCAGTCATAGAAGATCAGGTTTCTATCTACTTGAATAGAGTGACCCATCAACCCAAAAAAAGATCACCAAGAAGATCTAAAATGACTGTTAATACCTGACCAAAATTATATGGTATATACTTATTTTAAACAAAATCATCACTTTGACAAGTGTTGCACAGCAAACCTTTGCTCTGATAAGACCGTATTGCAGTCAATGAATTCAAAGTACCTATGTGGTCTTTGTTAGGTTCTGTTAAAAATACAAATGGCACATGTGTGGTGCCCAAACACATAACACCTATCCAAACTGAGGTGAGGGTGTCTTCCATACATGGTAAAGGATATAGAGGGTTTTTTTTGTTTTGTTTTTTTTAATCTGGCCTCGGAGAACACTAGTTAATTAAAATATTGTCGATATGGATGTGTCAAGGGACCAAAGTCTATTTCTACTACTGAATTAACAGAATCTTTTGAACTTCGCAACCACCTTCGTTTAATTGCAACTCATTTCATTATCTTTCTCAAATATTTCTAAATGTTGAAATAATTCAAGAGTTTTGAGTGAGTAAAATTGAAGCCATGCATTTTAAATAAGTCTGAAGAAAAAAATAAAATAATGAAAACCCATATAGAACATCAGTGAATTTATTTATACTTAGATGTGTAAAAAAGTATATTATTGAAACTAAACTGACCAAAATGATATCAGAAATAATCAGGGAGAGTGAATTGGACTTTGTGGACTTTCACAAGTCCAGAATGCTGCTCAGTGGGACTGCTGAAAATCTGAAACCCTTTAACACTGATTTATTACTTCCGGAAAACTAAGTGCATATGCTGCAGAGTATAGAATATTGCTGAAAATTGTTTAGTATCGATAGATAAAATTATATTGGGGTCAGCAATAACCCTGCCAGAAAAATAAGCTTACCTTGGGCTGATACTCCTCCCTTTCGACCATGCAAGCTTTTCTAAGATCTACGGTTCATACTTTTGGTTTAGTGTTCTGCTTCTGCCCAATTCCAGATACAGTACGACTGGTTCCCTGTACTATGTGGAAGATGTGAACAAGAGAACTTGGAGATGAGCGAGTGTGCTGCTGACAGACTGGTGCTCCCCAAAACATTTGGGCAGCATGCTTTTTAAAGCACCACTCACAACCCTTTCTGCTCAGCTTGCACTTTTAAAAGTTCTGTGCACTTTGTAAGATGGATCACTAAAAGTGGGTAATGATTTAATTTTCCCCCTGCAGCCTGTGGACTATAACAGAGTCATTCTGCAGCCTATCCATTCCAATGGCTTTGACACGAAATGCAAGTGGGCAAGTGTGAAAGAGAACGTGTCCCATAGAAAACAAATGGTTGAGATCATTTAATAAGAAATGATAATATTTCTTAGGGATAACTTAAATCGTAATAAAAATATCCAACATATTAAGAAAATGCATGCACAGTACAGCAGGTCATAGAAAATTCTTACTGAGGAACACTGTTCATCTTCAGATGTGTTTTCACTTTTAGGAAGTTATTCTACACGATCAATATCATGAAGGAGGCATTGTACTCCAGCACATTCCTCCAAATATCCCAGAAAACTTCAGCACCAACCAAAGCAATACAGTACACCCAGATCCCACAGAATCAACCCCAACAATGAAAATTCAAGGTCACACAAATAAAAGCCTTATTTTGTCAGGGTCAGCGTTGGTGACGCTATAGGTCAGTTGGAGACTTTTCTGTGACGTCAGGTCCAGAGAGTATTGAAGGAATCTCTCTGTGCTGTGGAATCCATTGTTTGGAATTGATGGTGAAGGATACAGGGTCTCAGTCACTGAAGAATGAAGACACTATTCAGAGATGTGCTAAATGAAAGGAATGAGCATTGTCACTTAGGACAAGTACGAACAGCAAAGCAGGAGCTGGAAGACTGGTTTAGACTATTCTTACTCCTATAAGTCACGCAGTTGCACATATACAGACATCACTAACTTAACTTTTGGTAGAAATGATATTTCTTCATGGTAAATAACTTACTAGCAGATGTGGTAGAGTAATATAATCCAACAGACCCAACATTCATAAACATGAATGCTGCTGATTCTGTGTAATTGAATCACAATTGAAAGGGACATGTTCAAAATAATAGCAGTGTGGAGTTCAATTTATGAGGTCATTCATTCATTGAAAAACTGGTGACAATTTTTTGACTTTATTTAAGGAAATAAGGCAGCAAATGTTTTACATGCTATTGAGCATTTCTCTTTGAAAGTCTGAGGAAAATGGGTCTTTCCTCATTGTTCAAAAGAACACCGCACCTTCATTAAAAAGGTGATTGGAGAGGAGACAACATATAAAGAAGTGCAGAAAATGAGTGGCTGCTCAGATAAAATGATCTCAAATTCTTTAAAATGGAACCAAAACCCAAAAGACATGGAAAAAAAGCAAAAACTAGTTGAATGGACTGAAGAGCCGAAATGGAAATGCTCTTCAACAATCAGCTCTAGTAAGATCAAAGAGGGTCTAAAATTACCTGTGAGTCCTGCTACAACTAAATGCCCATGTGAACCCAAGCTATCGGCAAGAGGCTCTCGCAAAGTCCCACTGGCGAAAAAAGATGTGTGTTAAAGAGGTTACGATTTGGTTGCATTGACTGGCCTAAAGAAAAATACAACCACATTTTGTAGACTGACGAAAGTAAGACTGTTCTTTGTGGGTCCAGTGGACCATGGTCAACCCCAAACACTGAATTCAAGCCACAGTACACTGACGATAGTGAAGCATGGTGGTGAAAGCATCATGATATGGGGTGTTTCTCATACTATAGAGTCGGGAATATTTATTGCATACCAAGGATCATAGATCAGTTTTAATACATCAGAATACTTGAAAAAGTCATGCTGCCTTATGCTCGAGAGGAAATGCCCTTAAAATAGGTGTTCCAACAAAACAACTGGCACAAACACACTAGTAAACAGGCAACATCTTGGTTCCAGACCAGCAGTATTGATCTTATGGAGTGGCGGACATTAATCCAATAGAAGACATGTGGGGTGACATCAAAAATGCAGTTTCTGAGGCAAAACCAAAAAAAAACCCAGAAGAACCGTGGAATTTAGTCTAATCATCCTGGCCTGGAAAACCTGTTCACAGGTGCCAGAACTTGGTTGACTCAATACAACACAGATGTCCAACAGAAACAGTGATTATACAACTAAATATTAGTTCAGCGACTCAAAGGAAGTAAAATCTTAAAACATTTTTCAGTTTATGGTGAATGTTTGAGTTTGTAAAGAAGAAAACAGACACTGCTATTTTTTTAAAAGTCTAATGCAGTGGTACCTCACTTTACGAAATGAATCTGTTCCAGAGCCTTTTTTCGTAATCTACATTTTTTTGTAAATTGAACAGCATTTAACATGTAAAGCGCGTGATTCGTTCCAAGGCTCCCAAATACTACCCCATAATCCCTTTAAAAATTATAAAAGCATACCTTTTAAGACCTCATTCTGCTTCAATATCGTACAGATGGTAGACGCGTTTGGCCATATTCCTTTGCGATATCACTCGAGCCCGTTTCTTCTTCTCACTCGCACCAGAAATCAAGAGCACGTGTGTGTGTGTGTGTGTGTGTGTGTGTGTGTGTGTGTGTGTGCACACGCGTGTGTGTGTTGACCATGTCTTCTTAGCAGAGTTATAATCTTACAAATGTTTATGGAAGGTTAAAAGCCTGAGTCACGAAATAAAGCAGGAAACAACAGTAACTCTGCATGTAACATGAAAAGCATTATGGGAGAGTGTGTGTGTGTGTGTGTGTGTGTGTGTGTGTGTGTGTGTGTGTGTGTGTTTGACTTCCGGTGCGAGTGAGAAGAAGAAACGGGCTTGAGTGATATGTGGGGGGGGGCAGAAAATAATTGAGAAGCATTGGATTAATGGTGTATTCATAAAATGCCAACCTCAACCTTCTCACACCACCCAAAAAAGAGCAATTTAATGCTAATAGTGCATTAGTCCAGTTTAGCAGGAGGTGAGGATATCGGAGCTTTGAGAAAGTCATGTGTTTTCAGTGGACCATCATGTTGAAAGAAACCCTTGGTCCAGCTTGCAGAAACTGTAAAGTGCAAAGATTAACAGAAGCAGCAGGTAGACCACTTCTAATGACCTGCTGCACAAGCACTAAACCTCGTTGTTATAGTGTCTGACCTTGCATCAGGTCCACTTTGTACTAGAGTCAGTAAAATATCAGTGATGGTCTCGGAAAGCTTCTTATGTATTGCGATATGAAATCGTGAAATGTTTTATTTAAAACAAAAGGTTATTACCTATTATGAGACCACGACATTAAGAGACCATAAATATATTTCACTATATTACAGATCTCTCTCTCTCTCTCTCTCTCTCTCTCTCTTTCTCTCTCTCTCTCTTACTTCCAGTATTTTATATTTTTGTTTTTTTCCCCCTCTATAGCTATATCGTACAAGGAGTGAGATTAAAAAATACATATATTAAAACATTATTTACTGTAATTATTGGTGAACCTTCCTGCCTGGGTGTGACTGTGATGAATACAGTGTAACATGCTTTTATTAAGTTTTGGGAATAGTGCATGCTTTTGTGAAGTAAACCCAGGATGTATTATTTAAATTTAATTATAATGACTACACTTTTGGAAGTAACCAGACTTGAATGCAAAAACATCAGTTTGAGATTAAAGCAAAATAAAAAAAATAATTTGCAGTTTTTAGAAAATGTAAAATTTCTCCCTGTAAAGGGTTTTCGCATTTGTACTCAGTGGTCATCTTGTAGGAACATCTTAAACCTTACTCATGCAGTTATTCCATTCGCCAATCATGTGGCAGCAGTACAGTAGGCCCTTGACTATCCGCGGTTTTGCACTCGCGGCTTTGCATACCCCCCCCCCCCCCCCTCCCCGGCATCATACCGCGCCCCACTATTTGAGAAGCACTGCATTAATCTGATTCTTTGCACCCCAAACTGTTTGTAGCAGATGTTCTTCAAGGCCTCTTGTATAGTGAAGCCAAAATTAAAAGTACTCTATGAACTAAATCTACGCCACTCCATGTAGTCTCTCAACTCCTTAGCCTCATTAAATGACCCACTCCCTTGGCACAGATAACCTAATTGTCTAGTCAACTGTGCATGTTATTCTGAACACATTGTCTTACAAATGAGCTCTCTGAACTAAAAAAAAAAAAAATAGACAGAATGAGTCGAGAACCTTTCTACAAGCTACTGACATTGTATTTCACCACTGGAAAGAAAAAAAGTGGCCTGAGCAACAAACAACTCATGAATAATTCTGCTGTGGAGAAACAGTAATTAGTCAAGTAGCTGCTTGTCTTCAGCTACAGCACAAATACACACGACATGCTTCTCCCCATTCAATCATTAAAGCAATACCTAAGACTTTTTTAATTACAATAACCATGCACCTGCTACAATCTGTTCATTAACACACACACACACACACACACACACACACACACACACACACACACACACACACACACACACACACCATTCACTATCTTCTGCTTAATAAATAGTGCAAAATGACAGTAACGCCACATTGTGCTGATCAGCGGTAAAACAGACGGTCAAGAAAACACATGAACCGTCTACACAAACATTGTCTTTTGAAGCATATTGCTTCAGAAAGGAAATTTAATAGCACGCTGTAAATGTACTCATAGTACACCACAATGTGAGATGAGAAGACTTGTAATCAAGTCACAGTAAAAATCAGGATACTTTGCCTCAGGAATAAACACAACAGGAACCAGGACTCAACTCAAGAGGGATGGGTGATAAAAGAAAACAGAACTCAGTCCTCCTCTTGGACAAATACAGATTTGGATTCAAATCCAGAGAGGAAAAAAAGGTTATGGCACACTCTCAAATTTCCATAAGACTCCAACAGTGTGAAAATTCCTGTGTGCACATGTACAAGTTATTTAAAAGAACCCACAGATATAGGAAAATACCACACGCCATATTTGCTACTGATGCTAGCTACTGCGATTTGGCAGAGCGAAAACATCAACCGAAGCCAGAACCAACTGTCAGCCAATGAAAACATGCAGTCCTGAAATTCACTTCATGTACAGCAGGCTTTCCCTGACTGGCTTTGTTAAGAACATCATAAACCTGATAATAAATTAAAGTGATGTTAATTCCTATATTTTAAAGTTCGCCTAATTTCTGAAATAACCAAGCAAAGCAGTGACGTATTACCAAATTGTGTATTGTAAGCCAAGATGAGACCTGATGGTTTCAATTAATTGTTTTCTATTGGCATATACTAAACTGTAAAAAGGAAATTAACACCCTAAAATGCATCCAATGTGTTTCTTTCAAAGCATTTAGTGAGTCCATACACTCATTTGGAGGCAACTCATACGTTTTTATTCTTAGCGGAAATTAATTCATGATAGGAAGGTATGTAATAAAATGGACACAATTGGCTCCATCCTCCAAATCTCGATAAAGCTAATCCTTTTTGGCAAGTGCACCAACATACCAAACCTCTTGCTGCAAACCTATGGCTCAGTCCTGTAGGTCCTACCTTACCCTTGACCTAAATCTATCAAAGTCAGGTCTTTAGACTTTTAGACTTGACCAGAGTGAGTGTACTTTCAAGGTTCTTTCTTTAAAAGGACTGTCTCAACCACCCCCAGGTTATGGCCTGCAACACTGTAATCCTCCTAGCAGATTTGAGCAGCACCATGAAAGAGCAAGATTACCGAAAAGGAACACCATCAACGCTACATCCACGAGATAAGGTTTTTTGTTCCAGCAAAATCACACGGAAATATGGCCAGTACTAAACATACACCCAACATAACCCTAACCCTGCCAGAAAAAAAAAAAATGGCACAACAGATTTTTTCCCTTCTCACCATTTTCATGAACTTTCAATATCAAAGATAAAAAAAACATGTTTTAACTAAAAAATATATACTACAGTATATCCTTCCCTAAATAAATAAAATAAATTTTAGACACAAGTGAAGCTCACATGTAAATTATTGTATATAAAACAACATGCAAATCTTTCAAGGTGGAGCTTTTCTTTAAATTAAAAAAATAATAATAAAAAAAAATAACCAAAAAACTAAAATTAACAACTACCAATGGGGATTCTGTGCCAAAAATCGAGGTCTAGTCTGTGTCTGGAAAATATGTAGTCCACATTTTCATTTACAAATACAGTGACCTTTAGCTCACCTGTCAGATGAGTCTTCTGCTATGATACATCACACCGTGAGGATAATGATGAGACGACCTAAAACAGTCGGTTTATAATTCAATGAGGATTTCTACCACCCTTAAGTCAGCCCTTGGCATTTCACATAACTATTACTCCAATGAGATGAAATGTGCACATGTAAGCCAGCAGCAGGCTTAATGAATGTCGCCATAGAGAATGATTTATGTTGTCGCTAGATCACTGGGCCAGACATAAAAGCTACACAGGGCACAAATGAAAATGCAAAGGACATTCAAAAGATATTCAAACGTTCAGACAGGTGTGTGTGTGTGTGTGTGTGTGTGTGTGTGTGTGTGTGTGTGTGTGTGTGTGTGTGTGTGTGTGTGTGTGTGTGTGTACACCGCTTGCTTGGAGTTACAGCAGCACTATAAAAGTTCACACTTCCAGCCCTTATGTTAGAGTCCCTCTTTCTTCACCACTGCACATGCAAAAGTCCCGAGAGAAGGACGAGTAAATTAACAGCTAAAACTAGAACTCCTATTTGCATAGAAAAAAAAAAATATTTATAACTAGCATATAAGATTATAGAAAAGGTGTGATGCACGACAAACTCCCTCACTCCCAATGGATATCGGTTTCCGTGATCTCTTCTCCTACATATGACAGAACTGGGTAGCCTGCTTCCAAGAATTCAGATATCAACTCTCATAGACAGAAATTAAAATCAATTCCCTTCTTCCTTGTGCACTCCTTTGTCTGTGTCTGTTCATCATCTTCATGTTCATATTCTGTAACCGCTTAGTCCTAATTTGGGACGCGGGCAGGTGCCCATCCCAGCCGACTCTAGGCGAGGGCAGAGTATACCCTAGACAGCTCGTCAGGCCATCATAGGGCGGAAACACGCTGACGGCTTTGCAGCCTTCTCTTGTCGAAAGTCAGCAATGGTTCTTTTACATGCATCACACCATAGACAGGGAGAGACATGGCCGGCCTTTGATAACCCAATTAGCGGCACTGGGGGGTCTCTGTGTCTGTATATTCTTTATTAGGGCCAGTATAGATGTCGCTGAAAAGCTTATTTATTTATGCACAGGCCAACACAAATGTGTTTTATAAGAATACAAAAACAAACAAAAAATTAGCCTTGCCGGACAATTTTTAACATTGTTTATTGAAATAAGTGGTTATTATAATTTTTTAATTTTGATATACCGTAATTAATCCAGTAAGCAAAATTATTTCCTCTGCATTTAACCCATCCACAGTGAACACACTCACACACACACACACACACACACACACACACACACACACACACACACACACACATACACTTGGGAGCAGTGGACTGCCACACACACTGGAAGCGAGCACCAGGGAGGAGTTGGGGTCAATAATGTGGAGGAAGGGAAGATGCTACTCACTGACCCGCCGCCACACATTCGGGAATTAAGCCAGAAACCTTTTGGTCTTAAAGCCAGCTCTTTAACCATTAAGCTATGGTTGCCCCTCTAACCTGGATTGTGCCAGTACAGTACGTATCCACTTGCGCCACCATTCCGCCTGTAAAATGTCTGTAAAACGCCACAGTCTCGCTTCAGCATGAAACATACATCATCGTAAAGTTATTTACTTTTCTGTAATCTAGAGGGGTTAGGATTTAATCAAATAGAGTATATTTGCCAATATCTTGAAATACACTGTAGTATATCACATATACAGTGGAACAGAAAACAGATTTCAAGGCAGGAATTTAATTAACAATGGGCCTCATCTATCAACCTGAATATGAAAGAATTAAAATCAGAATTCTAGGAAAATTTATACAACAAAAGTGTTAGTCATAAAAAAACACTTCATTTAAAAAAAAAAAAACATTTATATATTTTCTGGAGTTGGTGTGTATATGTATAATGAGACTATTATCTGAACCATCACTGATGACTGATTGATTGACCTGCAATTTTACATTCCAATTGTATTAATGAAATTTAAGTAGCCCTTCCCCCTTCTTTATTTTACGTGTATACAAAATTGAGAATCACATTAAATTCAGCTTCCAATTCTAAACAAATCCGAATAAGACGATTCAAACCTGACACAATAAACAAAGAGGGCTCGTCGGTTGTTTTAAACTCTAGACACTGATATGCAATGATAGCTGACATTAACAACACTGCTAAAGATTTATTGTAACTTGTCCACCTGAATTTAATGAATGAGGCCCGGTAAGCACACATAACAGTACAACTACTTCTAAATAACAGGATCATTTACAAAAATAAATAAAAACTCTGCGTGTGCCGTAGTAGCGACTGTATGCATTCAGACTGCAGGTTACGTATTTGTCATTCCATGACTCTTTACAGCATCACAGCAATATTAGCAATACGCCAGCATTGACATTACACAATTGCAGCTAAAATGTCACTTTAGCTGTGGTGTACTTGTCACTCTAATTATAATTTTCCCTTTAGTTTTTGGCTGATGAATCCTTGATTAGCGAATGGAAGAAATTTTCTGCAGTACATCTGTGGAACAGCTGCTCCCAGTCGTTTTTAGGGGTCATTGGGTGAAGATTAGGCCTTCTGGAAAAATGCCATTTAATCCAGGCTATGAGGATTCCCTGGAAAATTAAACCCTTGACCACAGTGGTGAGGCATTCTTGGTCACAAGCCGCCATTCTGGAAAAAGACATTCAGAATGATTAGTGATGCCCTCCTGTAAGGGGTCAGGGAGACGTGTGTGTGTGTGTGTGTGTGTGTGTGTGTGTGTGTGTGTGTGTGTGTGTGTGTGTGTGTGTGTGTGCGCGCGTGTGTGTGTGTGTGTGTGTGTGTGTAGGAGGGGACTTTGTAATTCAATTAGTCCCAGAGCTCAGCTCGCATGCACAGAGGCATGAAAGGACTTATGTCCATCCACTTACAGCCAAGTACACTACGAACCAATATTTCCTAATAATGCGTTGCTTAGAATATACAGCACTTAGATTCATTCACTACCTGTCAAATTTTACGAAGATTCAAAAAGGTTTTTTTTTTTTTTTTTCATTTTTCCATGGATTTGAATACGTCAGAAAGACAATGAACACGAACATTCATCTAAATTATACAGATCACTAAATTGAAAAGGGAACAGAGACCTGGAATATTAGAAGTCATGGATTGACAAAGATGCCAGATTTGAGGCCACTTGGTATTACATGGTATTTAACTGTTTCACAAACGTGATCAAAGATTTCCTCCAACTACAGTCTTGGGGAATGGTTGACAAGTACCGTAATTCAACACTGCTACAGAAGCTGCAATAAATGCAAAGCCAAATCCTGAGCTTTGTTGAATTTGCATTTTATATTTAAATACCCTCCCAAATAAACAAGTTAAATGCAATAAACATTGGAAGATTTTTCTATTCGTTTAACTTACAACAGGTGGTCACGACGCACCACACTTATCCACTGAACTCTCTCCATGGCTGCAAAATTCCATATGAACCTCCCACAGTTCGTGGCTCAGACATGCGAAACAAATGCTGCCAGAGCTTGAAATCCAGCACCAACATTAAAACCGCAAAGAGCTACCGTCACCCATAACTCTCAGCTTCATCAGCCCTTGTAAAGTGCATCCTGTTGCACCAACACACTGCTCCATAGGTTGTGCAGTGTTAACTGTTATACTGCTATGTTCTTCTGTACTTATGCAGATGCAGCATTCTACATTCTATACATACATACATACATACATACATACATATATTTTTTTTCCACAACAGCCAATCAAATTTACCGTAACATTTACTAGTACTGTATTTCTTTTCCATTGGAAATATTTATAAGATAAGGTTGATTCTAACCAATCTACTGCCGTTTGTTATGCTATGTATGGAAAGCGACGGCCACGGCTCACCGCATTTCTCACATATGTACAGCAGAGCCACGACCACGGCTCGCCGCATTTCTTGAGTACAACGTCATGAGCCGGTATAGCGGCTCCCCACTGCGTAACAGTTAATCCACTTCAGAGCTCCCTCTGAGCGACCTCGTAATAATTTATCACAGCTGCTTTTTCTCCCAGCTAACAAAGAAATCAAACAGTAGTCTCAACACTTTTCATGTTTCCCTGGGTGTAGCTCTTTCTACCAGCACATGGCCAGTGTTCACATCAATAATCCTTTCCAGAACCTGTAAGAGGAGGAGTGGATTGATGGCAATCTTGGGCAAAGTCAGTGATTCATCTGAACACCAGTCACTTACCTAAATCCGTGACTGGTGACTTGCAATTTGATCTAGCACACACCAATGCTTCAACCACCGCAATATTGCAGTATTAATGATACTCCAAGCACAGATTATATCAGCAGCTTTCTGAACTCTGAACCATTTCCTACAGGCTAGCAACTCAATTCCAATGAAAAAAAACAGAGAGGTTGATTCAGACAAGAAAAAGTACTGTGTACCTTTTTTTGTACTGATGTACCTGTGGATCTTGGAGATCGAACTAGGTTGTCTCATGTGAAATTGGCAGAAGATGCATTCTTGAAAAATGAATGCTCACTCTTGTATGCTTCGACGTGTCTGGTAAACCCCCCACCCATAGCAGGTCAATGAGGGCAATAGTGGCCTCTGCCATGAAGTGAAAGGTCAGTGCTGAACCTCTGAGGGGATTACAGCGCTATACTGTGTGCCTTCCTCTGGGGAAACTCAACCCTGCCATGTCAGGGTCCTTCACAGCTGGCCAAAAACACCAACAACAGATGGCGGAGATGGCTAGACATTTCTGTAGACTTAGTCCAGTATCATTTTAAATATGGACGCATTTTTTTTAATTGGGTGCTACAAGGAAAAGCAACAAACAAGCAACAACAAAAAAAAAAAACTTGTAAAAACATTGTTGCATCCAATTTTTGTGTGCATGCAAGTATATCATCTCTGAGCCCCACCCCATGTACAGTTTCCTCCAACGTTATGTTACTAAAGCAAATATTTTGATTGCGTTAACTGAAGCTCAAAAAAAGGACTGTCAGAAACAATTTGTGTTTCATCAGAGTATAACCCTGGTTATTGTTTTGTTTTGGGAATACGTGTGCATTACAATAGTTTTTACAATAGTATACAATATATCCTGTCATTATTAAGTAAAGTGAGGTTTCTTGCTTGCATGGTTCCTGGGATTACTTTTCCTTTGCTAGTCTCCCTCTGGCTCACCGTTTAGGGCTCAGAAACTGCTTTGTAATGATGCTTATTGTTAAAAGAACTATACAAATAAAACTGAATTGAATTGAATGTACTCTGACAGAAAACTCCATGTGATCCAACACTATTATCTGTAAATGTAATTATCATCCTTTCAACACCATCAATAATATAATACAATGACATTATCTTTATACATCCACATTTTCCTCTTCATCACATCAATTCTATTTTTAATAGCAAGTGTGGGTTCTGTTATATTAAGGCCTTTAGCTTACAGAGAGTTAATATACAAGTTCACAGCTACTGAATACAGCCATTTAACATTTAAATGGGGTGGAAAAAGCTTGATTTTTTTTAAAAGAACAGAAGTACGGGACAAATAACAAAAACTATCATACGAAAGGTTATCCTATGGGACAGAACATGATTAAAGCTACATAAAATGTGTGAAACATTTGTGGTTTTCAGATGTAAAAATGGCTTTGCAAAATATTTACAAGTCTTATGACTTCAAATTCTTGACAACTTGGTGAAATAGTTGTTAGCATGTCACAGCCATAAGGTTCTAGGTTTGAGTCCCAAAACTAGAGTTCTGAGTGGGACCTGCACGCCGTCATGCTTATGTGGGTTTTCTCCAGATACACTGGTTCCCTTTGGCAGTCCAAAGACATGAACATTACTGTAACTGGCTGTTCCATCTTGCATATATCTAGGTGTGGATGTATGATGAATGTAAATGGTTGTGAGAATGTTAGCCCTACGATAGTCTGACAAACTGTTCACAGGGTGTACACTGTCTTTCAGCCTCCCAGAAACCATAGCAAGAGTAAGCAGTTTTGGTAAATTGGTGAGTGAGTGATTTCCGGTTCCATGTTCAAGGTTTTAAATACTTAAATATTTAAAGCTTAAAATACTTTTCAATACAACATTACTGATTTGGAGTGCTTGAATTAGAACAAAGCAACAACAAAAAAACTCTGAAATCTTAGACAAAAGTGTTTTAGTGAAATCCCCCCCCACAAAAAAACAAACAAACAAAAAAACCCCAAAAAGAAACATGAACAGTCTTGTGTGCTATGAGAAAAAAAATAATGCTATACTTTATTTATTGATAGTATATTTCATTTATTTTCTGAATGCTTTTCCTTTATTAGGGTTCCGGGCTACCTATCTCAGCCGACTCTGAGTAAATGCTCGCCAGACCATTGCATGGCCTGCATACATAACCATCCACACTCATTTTCACACATCTAGGGGCAATTCAGTCGTCAAACCGCTGAAACCTACTACAGTTGTGAGGAGGCTTATGCCCAAGTAGACTCTGGGCGAGGTACACGCTGAACAGCCTGCTAGTTCAAGCAAGGCCACTCACACACACACACACACACACACACACACACACACACACACACACACACACACCCCAAGGGCAATTTGGAACAGCCAGTTAGCCGAGTGTGCATGGTTTTGGACTGGGGAGGAAACTAGAGTACCCAGAGAAAACCCACACAAGCACAAGGAGTACATGCTAACTCCTCACAGAGACAGCCCTGGAATCAAACCTGGGGCTTCTTGCTGTGAGGTGAAAGTGCTAATCACTGCACCACAGTGTGGCCTTAGTATAATCTCATTAAGATTAATATAAACTCAATTTGGATATACGGAACATTACATTCTTTCTTTTTCATTAGTGGAGTGGTTGGAGTTGGATTCCCTGAATGTCACAAAAGACGTACGATACCTTAAAAAAGAAAAAAAAAGCCTGTGGATGCTTGTGTGTCTGGAATTGGATTTTTAAGTTATTGTTCATCAATAATTTCACTTCTTAAAAATAATAAATTAAAAATGTGACAGACTTCACATGTCGAAATATCGAAGAGTAACCTTCTCGACCTTCGCAAATTTAATCCGATCAAAGTTTCCAAGCACCCTGAAATTTCATCACAGGATCTGCAGGTAATTATTGCAGTTATTAGTGCATAGGTCTACAATCAGAAAGATGCAGAGACAAATTTGACCTGCAGGGAAGGTGTGCCAAGGGGAAAAAAAAGAAAGCAAGAATACAATTTGTGGATGACCATACAGGCAAAGACCAAGCATTCTGAAATAACGTCTTCTGGAAAGATGAATCAAAGATGGTTGATTGTCTAGTCAAACTATATGTGAATAGGAGAAGAACCTAATAGCAGCTGTGTCTCATTAACTGGGCAGCTAGCAGTCATTGAGTGAACTATGAATTCTGCATCATATCAAAGCGTGCTTGAAGATCATGTGTAGCCAACTGTCCAGAGGTTAAAGTAAACCAAGAGCAGACTTTTCAATAGCATCATGGTTATAAGCACTCTACCAATTCCACCAAGGAATGGGTCCAAAAAAAAAAAAAAAAAAAAAAAATCAAATGATGGGTTATTGAATGACCTAGTCAAAGATTTCAACCCTACAACATAGAGATTTTGCAAAGGGGAGTACATGCAAGAAAGACCTCAAACTTTGAACAACTGAGGGAAGAGTGCTCAAGCATTTCTATAAGCTGATATCAAGAGCAACTGTTCAAAAATCCTGTAAGAGGTTTCTGCTAAAGGGAAAAATACTAGCTAGTGCGGTTAGGGTTGTGCTTACTTTCTCCCCAGAATATCTATCAATATTTCTGCTGAACAAATTTTCCTTGTGGTTTTAAGTACATCACTTATCTGTATCCACTGGTGAGGGTCAAATGCTTGTCATCCATTGTAGAACCTTGTAATCCTACCTGGAGCCTATCTCAGCCCACATTGGGAAAAGGTGGGGTACACCCTGAACAGCTTGTTTACCGGTAAGAAATTTGCTGTTGTAAACATATACTACAGTTATATCAAGTATATTCATGTTATACATACAGTGGTACCTCACTTTACGAAATTAATCCATTCCAGAGCCTTTTTCTTAACCTGGATTTTTCGTACATTGAACCGCATTTGACATGTAAAACGTGTGATTCATTCCAAGGCCCCCAATACTACCCAACAAACCCTTTAAAAATTATAAAGGTATACCTTTTAAGACCTCCTTCTGCTTCAATATCGTACTGATAGTAGACGGGTTTGGCCATATTCCTTTGCGATATCACTCGAGCACATTTCTTCTTCTCACTCGCACCGGAAATCAGATGCGCGTGAGTGTCCGCATGTGTGTGTGCGCGTGTGTGTGCATGCATGTGTGCGCGCGTGTGTTGACCATGTCTTTTTAGCAGAGTTATAATCTTACAAATGTTTATGGAATGTTAAAAGCCTGAGTCATGAAATAAAGCATGAAACAACAGTAACTCTGTCCTTTACGCGAAAAGCATTATGGTTGATGCCGCTCCATAATAGCCAATGGGAGGTAGCTGCGTCATCCCTCCTCGCCAATGGAAGGCTGTGGGATGTTTGAACGTCATTGATGGGAGAGCAGCTCGTGCATTGTTTGAATGTTGCGTTGTAATTTTTAAGATGGCGCTTTTATAACGTGAGCTTGTTTCGTATCCAGAGACAAAAATTTTAAGAAAATGCGTTTCGTAAACTGAATTTTTCCGTTTGGTGAGACTTTCGTAAAGTGAGGTACCATTGTATTTTAAATCCACAATTTAAAACTGGATGAACATTCTAACATGAATGTAGGTAAATTGATTTATTAATTAATACACTCATTTCATAATCCACTTAATCCTAATTAGGGTTGTGGGGAGGTTAGCGCCCATCTCAGCCGACTCTGTGTGAGGGCAGTTACACCCTGAACAGCTCACCAAACCATCGCAGGGCCAATACTCACACAGCCATTCAGACTCATACTAAGGGGTGATTTCAAACAGCCAATTAGCCTACTATGCATTTTTTTTGGACTGTGGGAGGAAACCCACACAAGCACGGGAGGAACATTCAAACTCCGCACAGAAGCGCCCCCAGCTGGGAATCAAACCCAGGACGTTTTGCTGTGAGGCGGACATGTTAACCACTACATTACATGCCATAGTGCCGCCTGGTAAAGGGATTCAAGCGATGCAATATAATCTCTTGTTCTGGCATGTGTCAGGATTCTGAATAATGTTGTAAATGTAACTAGAGCTTGTGATAGCCCAAACTTTGTACACACTCCGAGAGCTAAAGATAGTAAATATACTAAATGGCAACTGTTTGTGGTTCAGCATGTAACTGATCCGCATCAAATAGTAATCATCTTCATTGCTTGCGAGATATTAGAAACAAGCTTTATACAGATTTTGACACTAGTAAATTAACTCAGACCTCTAGTTATTATTCGAGTGAATGCTCATGAAAAGATTTAATAACTGTCTTCTGGTGAGTTCAAGAAATCAAATTAACACTTGGAAATTGGTGAT
This sequence comes from Plotosus lineatus, assembly GCA_024760905.1. Lineage (NCBI taxonomy): Eukaryota > Metazoa > Chordata > Actinopteri > Siluriformes > Plotosidae > Plotosus > Plotosus lineatus. Next base: position 22,501,585 of record CM045742.1, read on the forward strand.
GAATTTTTTTCTTCACCCAAACATAAGGGAAGGAGCTGCAGTCTAGATAGGTCAGAAATAGACTAGATTGGTGGATAAAAAGGACAAAAAATAAATCACATACAGAGCCAGTATGTTTGAGATTGTAACTGCCTATTAATCCTGAATTTTATTTGTTCAAGACACCTACAGCACACAGGTGTCTGGTTTTCATAGTTTCTTACAATTAATGTTAGGCAGCTATATACAAGTTTCCAAGACAGTCCCAAGTAACACAAAATGTTTTGGTAACGTTCCCCTGTAGTTATATTTTGGTTTTGTTATGTAGTACAGGTTCTTGCAATGTTCGCAGAATGTAAAACTGTAAGTTGTGTTCTAACCTGTAGAAAACCTTCCGTCATAACGTTAGGAAAACCGAATGTTATACTATACTGTTGATGTGGGCCTGAAAGTCAGTGATACATTCTTACAGTTTCATTTCCAGCACATTCAGTCTTTGAATAAGTGGCATTGTAAACTGCCAGTCTAGGAAACACAATTTTGCAATGCACAAGACATTTGCTGCACTAACACCACCAATTTCCATCCACCCTGGACTTTTAAACTTCTGAACAAGCTGACTAAATACACTAGCTTCAATGCAACCACTGAAATCTCTGAAATCATCCGTTTACACACACACACACACTGGAACCTCAGTGGTCGAAAACAACAAGTTCCAAAAATGTGGTCGATTACCAATTTGTTAGAAGAGTGAAACAATATTTTCAATAAGAAATAGTTAAAAGTCGATTAATGTAATGTGTTCAGATGAATGTCTACTTCGGTCAGTACAGTGATATATATACAGTAATTTGAAAACGAGGTGTATTTATGAAACATTAATACTGGGATCCCTCACTTTCCAGGGTTGATTGGGACCGAGATCCTCACGCAGCCATCGAAATCCGCGAAGTAGGATCACCGCCCACTCCCACCCCCAACCCCTCCGACTGACGTTTACGTAAATGTATATTTACAGTAGGCCCTTGACTATTCGCGGTTTTGCACACGGTTTGAGTTTTCGCTGACTGCCGAGCAACCGGCATGTGATTCAAATTCAGCCAATTGCTGTCCTCCTTTCTCCTGATTGGTTGAGCTCATGTCCCGCCCCTTTTTCCTCATTCGCGCACAAGTTGTCAATGAGCCTCTTTTTTGTGTGTGTTTCAATTATCAGTTAAGCTCTATGATACCACTCAAACACTGTGCGTCTCCTCTGGCTAAGCGATAGAAAACGCTGGATGTCTCTTCTGAAGAAATAAGACTTTCTCCTGAGAAACGACGGTTTTCTCTGAACTGTTGTATTAAAATCTTTTTCAGTTATTATTCCAGTACAGTACCTAAGTTCATGTTTATGCGTGAGATTTTATGTTCTGTAGCATATTTAACAAATGATACCAAAAGGATAAACTTTATTACAGTACTCTTCATGTCCTTTTACACTGAACTTGGAGTGACGTCTCCAAGATGGCGCTGCCCAGAGGGCGACGTCGCCGAGTTCTCAGAGTCAAATTGTTTCTTTGTTCATTTTAATTTGTTTTATTTGTTGTTTTGTTTGTTCATGTTTTGCACTATGCTCGTCTATGACTGGTCGACTCTACTACAGCTATAATATCGGAGTATCTTCGGGCGTGTATAACTAAGCATGCTCAACTGGGTTTGTTAGCCGGGATGCGGCTAGCAGAGCTAATATGCTATGGTAGGCAGCTCAATGCGAGCCGCACCCCAGCTGACAAGAAGCCCAGGCGGGAAGGGGCCGAACGACGACTCCGGCATTTGGGATTGCAGGGGCTGAAGGCTGTGTAGCCGGCTGGAGCAATCGCCTCATCAGGTGTACTCTCCTCGAGCCATGTTTCACAGAAACACAGTCCTGTAGATCCCTCTGCGCTGCATTCTGAGCATGAAGCTCGTCCATGTTGTTTCGCAGGGACTGAACATTTTCAAGTAGTATGGCCGGAAGTGCTAACAAACCCTCTGAGAACTCCGCCTAGGCTTAGCCGGGGTGCAGTTAGCATTGAGTTCCCATAGCATATAATAGCATATAAGCTCAAGATAGAAGTTGTTGTGCTTAGTTGCCCGAAGCTGAAGCTGCTCATAGCTGAAGTAGGGTCGACCGATCATAGACGAGCATAGTGCAAAACATGAACAAATAAAACAAATTAAAATGAACATAGAAACTATTTTACTCTGAGAACTCTGCGACGTCACCCTCTAGGCAGCGACCTCTTGGAGACGTCACTCCAAGACGTCACTCCAAGTTCAATGCAAAAGGACAAGCGTAATAAAGTTTATCCTTTTGGTATCATTTGTTAAACATGCTACAGAACATAAAATAAAACATTCTCAGAATTAACTTGGGTACTGTACTGGAATAATAATTGAAAAAGACTTTAAAACGAGTGCTTTACAACAGTATATGCTGTATAATGTTTATATTTTATCATCAATAAAAATAAGAGTAAAAATTGAAAAGTTTTTCTTCATCATGACTATATTTTTATTTTACCATATATTTTACGACATTAATACTGTATTAATGAGTAAGACTGTGTATAGAATGTGTTTAAGAAGCATATTTTAGTGCATGTAATAGATACATAGTATTTTACTTCTAGCTGCTCATTTGCGCATGTGACGTGATACATGGGGTTTTACTTCCGGATACAGAACTCGCAGATTATCTCGATTCGCGGGAGGGCTCGAAACCGAACCACCGCGAATGTCGAGGACCTACTGTATATAATATCAATAAATACATATACAATGCGATAAATGCTTATAATAACAATGAAACATTAACAATTAAAAATAAGATGTAAATAAAATATAAATACAGACGCTACCCAATTTACCAACATAAAGTGAAATGTAATTGAAGAACAAATAGAAATAGAAATGGAATAAAATCTATCGTAAGATATATTATAAATATAAGTATGAAATATGATTAAGCATTATCCTAAGGTACACTTAATACTAGGCTCAGGCAGAGGAGTGTGGCTCAGACGAACTTTACACCGGAGGTCCGATACATTTCTGAACTTGTGCCAAAAGTTTCAAAGAAGAAAGAAATTGACTGCAGTATTATAATGAACTGGATAAGAATGAAACTCTCTGTAAATCTGATCAGATCTGCTGTGCTGTGCTTGGGAGGAACCAGGAGTTTAAACACGGGACATAATGACATGTACAGATGATTAGAGAGAGAGAGACAGAGAGAGAGAGAGAGGGAGAGAGAGAGAGAGACAGACAGATCGCATACAGTACAAACTCGCATAGATTACTTATACAAGGATTAAACATACGTTCCCCTCTGAGAATGCCCTGTAACGACTTACAAACAAATTCATCTAAGAACGGCCATCTGGAACCTAACTCGTTAGTAAGCTGGAGCATCTGTACACACACATGCAGATGGTATTGCATGAGAAGATTTTATATATATATATATATATATATATAAAAAATGTCATGTATCCATACACATTTTTCTGGAATTCATTGTCGAGTGGATGCTACAGCATTAAATATGTAGAATGGGATACTTTACAAACAACTGTGCAGTCCCCTCTGAGTAATTATTTATCGTTGCTATTAATAGAGCATTTTCTCTTTGAAATAGTGATATGAGCTCTTTTTTTAAGCTGATGCATGGGTAGGGCCTTTGGCTTTTTTTTTTTTTATGGGCTACCTGTATTCTTCCTTTTCCATGTTCATAAAAGCTCAAACCACAAATATAACACACAAGAGGCACTACTAAAGACCAATGTTTGTTTTATTAGTGTTTGTGTGTATGTGTGTGTTTGTGTGTGTGTGTGTGTGTGTGTGTGTGTGTGTGTGTGTGTGTGTGTGTGTGTGTGTGTGTGTGTGTGTGTGTGTGTGTGTGTGGAGGGGGTGGAGGAGACAAGGTAATTTCTGTATGATGCTCCTAGTATTTCTATTCAGAGATTTTTCTCTTTAACTTTTTTTTTTTTTTTTTTGCTTCAATTCTTCTGTAGTCGTGTACCAACCAAATTTGTGCAGACTATGCTGAACTGATATTGAATTTCAGTTGTTGAATAAATTCAAAATCTGCTCAGTTCAGGAAACCATCCAATATGTCTGCCACCCTCTGGTTTTCGTGGATTCTAATGTAAATAGGACCGGTTAAGATGAAGAAGCCGCCCTTGGCCATCAAAATGCTAACAAGGTCGAAGCTCGTCTGCGGGTATGGTACCTGTCTGACAAATGAAAATGAATGCATGAGTCTTCAACTAATCCCAAATGAAAAGAGCTGCCATTTGCAGACAAAACACACCCGTGACGATGAATAGCTTCTTCTTCAAGGTAAAATGCAAAACAGAGCCTGAATTTATACAGCTAGAATGGGAGGGTAGAATGTGCTGTCTGTTGTCCCAGCATGCTGAGCTAAAGCCTATGGGAAGCAAGACAAGACATACATAACAAAAGAGAGAACTCCAGTATAGAATGTCTTGTAATATGATATACGGCCATTGTGCGTGGTACAATTGCAGCTCAAAGGCAATTCAGTCATCATAGATCCCAGCTAGGCCCTCTCTCTTCTAATAGATACTCCACTATTCTTTATTGTAGAGGTGAATAAACACACCCACACTCAGACTCACACACATGCAAGTAAATACCACATGCTGCATACTTCAAAATCTTGCGAGCACAGGATAAATAAGAGCAGTATCATGTGAAAGCTACAGCATTTTAGAAGAATGCAAACAGACACATGGCTCAATATAATGTTGCTAATTACTCAGACCATAAGAATGAGCATTTGGATGGGGGGTGGAGATGGGGCTGGGGTGTAATGTGAGAGTGGACCCGCACTGGTGACCTAATGCATACACGCTGATAAAAGCTCAAATAAACTACTGGACCAAAGAGAAGTCGATGACAGTTCATGTTACAGTTGGCAGTTGGTCCTGATAGCAAACCTTATTCTATAGTGAACAGAATTAAACACTAACAAAAAAATAACGGATTTCTGCTTGGGGTAGTAACTTCATCAACAATTTATCCATGATATCCCAGACACGTCTAACAAAAATTTTAAACCACTACGAATAATAATACCGAACTTGTGCGCAGCTTTATCTTCACATTAGCCAGGGACACATGCTGCGAATAGATCCACTCTTACACTTAATGGAACCAATTATGTTACTTATGGGTGCAGGCAAGCTTGTGCAAAATGTTGTATTATTATTAGTAGTAGTAGTATTCTTATCTATCCATCTAATGCCTGAGTCGTAGGATGACCATTGGTGACCCGCCATGAAGGATAACGCCCTGGTTATCATCTTCATGGAGGTTTTCTTGGCAGGATTAGTGCAGTGGTTTGCCATTGCCTTCTGCACGATGCGAAACTACAGGCAATTTAGAACGGCCAATTAACCTACTGTGCATGTCTTTGGATTGTGGGAGGAAACGCATGCAAGCACGGGGAGAACATGCAAACTCCACACAGAAACGCCCAGGCCAGGAATCGAACCCAGGTCTTCTTGCTGTGAGACGGACATGCTAACCACTACGCCACCATGCCGCCAGTGTTCTTATCGCATGTTAAAAAAAGCTATTAAGCAGTCATTTAAAAAAAAATAAACCCCATTGAAAGTGATGTACAGGATCAAAAGTAATGCATAAGATGTAAATAAAATATGACTACACACACATACAGATGCTCACGCGCACACACAGATGTGTGTGCACGCATTCAGATGTGCACCTCACATAAAAATGTAAGTAGTTTTGATGCGGAGTTTTTGGGTTGCTTTTCGTTTATGTTTATTTTGTTTTTTGGGGTTTTTTTTTACTTAATTGGCCTTGTTTTGCAGCATTTTCCTTAACTTTTCCCCTATTCTTCCATAATTTTCCTTATGTTTTAATTCGATTAATATTTAAAAAAAAATAAATAAAACGCAATGCACTGAAGCCGCATGAATTGAAGCACGAAGTAACGAGGGATCGCTGTACGTAATAGCTTAGCATGTAAACAAGGAAATAAAGGGAATTTTTATTTTTGCACAACAAATCAAACGTGTGAATCATTCATTGTGGCGACCCCTGATGAAAGGGAAAAAGCAGAAAGGAAATCTCTCTCTCTCTCTCTCTCTCTCTCTCTCATTCTTATTAAGTAACTGTAGTTAGGAACTAATGTTCTGAGTGAAAAAATTCGGATTGGTCAAAAGTATCCATGGAACCAGTTGTTCGGAGTTCTTAAATTTACTTCGTACCATTCTCAACTTAATTCATATCGAATTAAAAAAAAAAAAAAAAAAAAAAAAAATATATATATATATATATATATATATATCGTACAATAGTTGCACTGCTGTTCTGTCACTTGCACTTCAGGCAGAGCTGGCAACTGTCACTGTAACTGAAGTCCCGAGTCGTGCACATAAACAGAACATGAATCAACATTTCTTTCTTTGGCATTTTTTAACATGGTTCCACCCAACATAACCTGTCGAGCCATAACACCATTCAGAAAATATCTCCAAGAACAGACAATGACAACCAGAATTTGGAGGATGTCATCTTGAAAACATGACGTATAATAAATGTCTTGAAAGAAGTTTCTTCGGTGTAAATAAAATATTTTTTAAATCATATTTAAAACATTTAGCAGATGCTCTTATCCAGAGCGACTTACAAATTATCTTTTTTTTTAATACAACTGGGCAATTGAGAGTTAAGGGCCTTGCTCAAGGGCCCAACAGTGTTGATAGTGGGGGATTGAACCGCTGACCTTCAGATCAGTAACCCATTGTCTTAACCACCAAGTCACCACTGCCTCCTCCACTTTCTGCAATTAATGGGGACCGAGACCCCCCACCGCGTGACCGTCAATTTCCACAAAGTAGGATCACCCCCCCCCCCCCCCCCGACTGACATATATATACATGTATATGTGTATATATAATATCAATAAATACATATTCAACACTATAAATGCTTATAATAACACATATACAGACGCGCACACACACACACACACACACACAGATGCGCGTGCACACACTCAGAGCACATTTCACATAAAAATGGAAATACTGTAATTTTGTGGAGGGGTTTGTTTTATTTTTTGTTTTTGTTTGTTTGGGGGTTTTTTTTTGTCGCATAATTGGCCTTGTTCTGCTGCATTTTCCTCAACTTTTACCCCTATTTTCCCCTAATTTATTTCTTTATTTTTTGATAAATATTTTTGAAAAACCCGCGATGCACTGAAGCCACAGAAACTGAAGCTCGAAGTAGTGAGGGATTGCTGTATAACTTTTGAACAAGGGAGGTTTTTTGGGACACTCTGTGTATTTGTGCTTGATATTCAACTCACTTTCTTGCTGTTTCTTTTGGTCACTTATTAATTCAGACTTCTCTCTCCACTGGTTGTGTTCCTGCCATAAATTCACACGGTGCGTACTACCATAGCTCTCTGGGGATTCTGACAGTGTATCTAAGAGCAGGGGTGCAGGGAGGAAATGGCACTGGTTGCTGTAGGTATTGCTGGGTCAGCAGCGTACATGCGAATAACTCAGCACCGCAGCTTACTTAAGAGAAGACGGACCTACTTCCTCAACGCATTGACAAGGACATTATCCAGCCATGTGATGGCTTAACAAAACCGGCAGAGCAGTGGTATCGTTTTCAGTATGCTGTCCACACTGACGTCACTGACTGCATCTATAACAGCGCTCACTATTCAGGCTGATATATCATTTTTTGTCTCAGCTGATGCCTATTACACATTTCCCACCGAATACCTCCATGATTTTGAGAGATGAACGAGCTGCCATTATTGCCATCCTACTACAATGCTGGCTTAAAACTACCAGCAGAAAAGAAATGTTTTGCAAGCAAGAGATAGAAAACCTTTTAGCGCCAAAATCCCTTTCTTAGGACGTTTATCCTTGTCTATTGGCCACTTTCTGAATGAGCTGCACACTGAGCAATCTCTTAAGCAGTACTGCCATTAACCCCATAATTTCCTGCTGCTAACAAGAACTACACCAAGGGGCAGTGGTGGTCTAGTGGATAGGGCGCAGGATTGCTGATCCTAAGGTTGGGGGTTCGAGTCCCCACGGGGTTGTCAATGTCCCTCCCCAGTGCAGCTAACTGGGTTATCAAAGGTGGGCCATGTCTCTCACTGTCTATGGTGAGAGGCATGTAAAAGAACCATTGCTGACTTTCGTAAAGAGTAGGCTGCAAAGCCGTCAACGTGTTTCTGTCCCTTGCTAAAGAGTTGTGACAGGAAGGGCATCCGACGTAAAAACCTATGCTAAATCAAATGTGCGAATCAGATGATTCACTGCGACGACTCCCGAGAACGGGAAAAAAAGTCGAAAGGAAGAAAGAACAAGAACTACACCAGCATCAGCTTCTTTCTCAGTGCTGACCTGAACCCCAGCAGTCTAGTGCTAACACAGCCTCCATGTTAATTCAACTAATTGACAAGGAGACTCACGGGGACATAGCCAAGAGAACAGTTAATGCTCATGTCAGACCTGAAGAGCTTTTTCTAAAAGACTGAGGCTAAAGCCTCATACACATATGCAGTTACACTTGGGTGGGGGTGGGGGTGCTGTTCATCCTCATATTAACTAGCATGCTAACACTTAGCATGAGACAACAGGCTTCTTCCCCATAAAATTCGCTGTAGTGACTAAAAGTTTCAAGTACCTGGGTGTTCACCTTAACAATAAACTGGACTGGTCCCACAACACCAACGCCCTGTACAAGAAGGGCCAGAGTCGCCTCCACCTTCTGAGGAGACTCAGGTCCTTCGGCATATGCAGACCTCTGCTCAGGACATTTTATGACTCTGTGGTAGCCTCTGCAATCCTCTACGCTGCCATCTGCTGGGCCCCGGGCAGCACAGAGCGGGACAGGAAGAGACTGAACAAGCTGGTCAGGAGGGCCAGCTCTGTCCTCGGCTGCCCACTGGACTCTGTGGAGGAGGTGAGTGAGAGGAGGATGATAGCAAAGCTCACATCCATCCTGGTCAACAGCTCTCACCCACTGCACCAGACTGTAGAGGAGCTAAGCAGCTCCTTCAGTGGACGACTGAGGCATCCTCAGTGCAGGAAGGAGCGCTACCGCAGGTCGTTCATTCCCACCGCTATCAGACTGTACAACGCCACACTGTAACTGTCTGTGAAAATACCGGTTATGTGCAATAAAAACCCCGTGCACTTTAATCAACCACATCTACCCCACTGTGAACCATATCAACCCATCTACTCTGCACTCAGATACATTACACTTTAATATAGGCCAGTCTATAAAGTTGCTCCATTCTTTTCTTTTCTTTTATTGTTTAGTAATTTATACTATTTATGTATCTATTTATTTATTTACTTATATAATATATATGTATGTGTGTATGTTTGTACTTGTATCTATTTTTGCACCCCCTACTGATAGTACCTCAAGAGCCTGTAACAGTGAATCTCTCCATTGTGAGATTAATAAAGCTGTATCTTATCTTATCTTATCTTATCTTAAACAAAAGTTCGGCCTTAAAGCAGCAGGTCTAAGAAGTAGAACTAAGTATTAGAATATTTGTTGATAATGTTTTAAATCTTATGTAACATTACATTTTGTTGAATAGTTTAGTGAAACGCAATTCTTTTACATCTTTTATACACAAGTAGCCAATACCCAGTAAGAAGGAAACCCATTTCTCAGGTGACTGCAAATTTGCTAGGTTCCACAGCATGCTCACAACCTTGAATCGCTCAGCTCTTTATTATAAGTCTTGAACATGTTCAAAAATCCACCATCTCATTTACAAAATATTCGCAAAACTCTCGTAAAAAGAAAAATAAATTTGTAAAGCACTTCACATTTACAATGTTTGGTGAACACCCTTATCCAAAGTGACTCTGCGGTCATTAGTGAGCACTTCCTAATACAGTGCTGGTTGACTCGGACACCAGCTTTGTATACCATCAGACAAAGGCTCAGTGGGAAGATGCTTTTGTTCATTTATTTTTAAAAATTATATAAAAAGACTGGGTCCCCACAGCACAGATAACTGGGTTATCAAAGGCCGGCCATGTCTCTCACTGTCTATGGTGTGAGGTTCATGTAAAAGAACCATTGTTGACTTTCAATAAGAGTAGGCTGCAAAGCCGTCAGCGTGTTTCCGCCCTGCGTTGGCTTGGCAAGGTGTCCAGGGTGAACTGCCTCGTCTGGAGTCGGTTGGGATTGGCGCCGTGACCCTAATTAGGATTACACAGTTACAGAAAGCGATGATATAAAAAGACAGACACTAAAAGTGCTAATCCAAGTACTTCCAATGAAGACTGGTTTTCAACCGTTGTTTAAAGATACACAGTGACTCAGCTGACTGGACATCTAGGGGACGTTCATTCTACCACCTCAGTGGCCATGGAAATGTGGGGGCTGAAGCAATGTTTAAAATGCGTAGTTTGTACAAGCATAGTATAACCTACATGTACATCATGTACCCTCAATGCTAATGCACCAAGCATATAATAATATAGTGGCTGCCTTCTAGAGGATGTACCAGTACCAGTATTCCTTCTTTTTTCAGATCCGATTGAGCCGAGGCAGGATTGGAGTGGAACTTTGAAATTAATAAATCAGTGGACATGTGCACACAGAATACACCGGACATCTAAAATCTGGAAATCAGCCATGCATAGTCCCTTGAGATAATATATGCTCTCGTCGTTCACTGAGTGCAGGGACTTCCAAAATTTTCAGTTAGCCCACCACTTTTCAAATCACTCTGCGGGCCCTGCACCTGGGTGTCAGAATACAGAAGAGTTTAGGTGTGTTTCCTTGTCGCTTGATAGTGGGCTGGACAAGTCTAACAGTGCTGGTTGTATGGTTTTAAATAAAAAGTTAATAGATTTTTATATGTTTGGCAAACGGTAATATCTTGAAAAAATGTAATGAGTGCATTTAAATGGACTGAATATGATCCATATGAACTCACTCCTAATCAGGTCACTTTTAATAAGCTATACAACCAAAGCTTGCTATGTGTAAAATCTTTAAGATTCCTGTACACCTCACAAAGAGCTCAATAGACATCACTGACGTACAACGCTGTGGGCTTGCTAGATGCAGGCATGTCGCATGAGTAAAATGTGGAGTAAAAGCAATTCCCTCAATGGCATTGAGTCCACTGAGAACTAGTGGAATGCATCTATTCATATCAGAAATAATGCTGATTGTGCTGGATACCTGTAGATTGATGGCACAAAAGTAGATATATAAATGTACACATACACACACAAACACACACACACACACACACACACACACACACACACACATACACACACACACACACACACACACACACACACACATACACACACACACACACACACACACACACACACACACACACACACACACACACACACACACACACACACACACACACACTATTGTCATTATGTTCACACACAACAAAATTTTGTACTAGGCCCTCAAAAGGTGCATACAAGACAAAGTGCAAATTACACAGTCAAGAGCAGAATGTAAACACAAGTAATTCTGCACACTAAACTTAAAGTCTGTCTTCCTTTCGGCTTTTTCCCTTTTACTCAGGAGTCGCCACAGCGAATCATCTGATTCGCACGTTTTATTTGGCAGAGGTTTTTACATCGGATGCCCTTCCTGTCACAACCCTTTTTAGCAAGGGACAGAAACACGCTGACGACTTTGCAGCTACTCTTTACGAAAGTCAGCAATGGTTCTTTTACATGCCTCTCACCATAGACAGTGAGAGACATGGCCCGCCTTTGATAACCCAGTTAGCCGCACTGGGGGGGGGGGGACAGTGACAACCTTTTGGAGAGTGGGACTCGAACCCCCAACCTTTGGATCAGAGATCCAGCGCCCTATACCACTAGACCACCACTGCCCCACGCACACTAAACTTAAAGTAAAAATATAAAATAGAAATGTGAACTCTGTGGGCGGTGGTGGCCTGGTGGTAAAGGGCGCTGGATTGCTGATCCTAGGGTTGGGAATTTGAGTCCCACTGTCCACAAGGTTGTCACTGTCTCCCCAGTGCAGCTAACTGGGTTATCAAAGGCCGTCCATGTCTCTCACTGTCTATGGTGAGGGGCGTGTCTAACTCGGAAGCCCCTTATGATTAATTTCGATTCCAGTCATTTCAAGATAATTCCTCCATATTTAGATAGTTGATAATTTAACTATGAATTTCAATCTTTTCCTCTGAATATTGTAATTCTATTGTGTAAAACCTGTAGAGTGAAATGTAAATAAAGCTGTTTTGTATTGTATTGTATTATATTGTATGTATTGTATTGTATTGCATGTGAAAGAACCATTGCTGACTTTCGTCAAGAGTAGCTACATAGCCGTCAGCGTGTTCCTGCCCCTTGCTAAAGGGTTGTGTCAGGAAGGGCATCCGACGTAAAAACCTATGCCAAATCGAATATGTGAATCATTCATATGACTTCCATGAAGATGGAGGCAGATGATTTGCTGTTGCGACCCCTGAAAGGAAACAGCCGAAAGGGAAACAAGAAGAAGAAGAAGAAATGTAAACTGTACCTATGAATGAGAACTGAACACTGAGATATATAATATGTACATTGAGGCATTGGGAAATGGAATAAATGAATAAATAAAGATAGTAGCAACAAGGTGGATAGACAAGAAATGTTGAAAGTGGATAAATTAACAATGTAAATGAGATAAAGTGCAGCAGTGCAATACAGTCGAAGAGTTTGTGGAGTCAACATCCTATTACAAAGAACTGACGTCTGTGTTAGAGTGTGTGTGAGTGAGCGATTGAGTAAGTATATGTCAGGTGCTCCACTGAATGTAGGCGCTTGTCGCAAGTAACGTATGATGCTTGTGAGACAAAGCGCGGCTTACCTGGACTTCCGATCTTTCAAGTGAGCAAGTGGGCGTTGAATACTTGTTTAGTACTTAACCATCACTTGCTCACTTTAAAGATCAGAAGTCCAGATGCACCTACATTTGGTGGAGCGCCTCACATATGTCAGTGGATGAGGGTTGTGTGTACGTGTGTGTGTGTGTGTGTGTGTGTGTGTGTGTGTGTGTGTGTGTGTGTGTGTGTGTGTATGTGTGTGTAGAAAGGTGATTGCTTTCACCAATCTGGGGTAAAAGCTGTTTTTGAGTCTGGTTGTGCTGGTTTTGATGTTTCTGTACCATGTGTTTGAAGGAAGTGGTACAAGCAGTCCATTTCCCGGGTGTGTGGGATTAGTCATGATGTGGCTGGCCTTCTTCTGGACCTGGCAGCATACATTGTGTCTGGCAGTCCATGATCCTTTGTGCAGTTCTCACCACCCGGGCAAAATCGTTTCTGTCCTTAGCGATGGAGCTGCCGTACCACACCGCTGCACTGAGAAAGAGAATACTATCTATTGTAGCATTGTAGAATTTCTTGAGTAGCTGAGAGGAGAGTCGAGTACATTTCACCTTCCTGAGGAAGAAAAGCCATTGCTGGGCAGTGTTTACAGACCAGGATAGGTCAGATGAAATGTGGATTCCCAAGAACTTCCTGTCCACACCATCACCTCCCCATGAAAACAAAGAGGAGAGTGCTCCGTCTTCCTGGTCCTCCTATAGGCCACTATGACCTCCTTGGTCTTGCTGGTGTTCAGAATGAGGTTATTAGTTAAACACCAGTTTATCAGGTGCTGAATCTCCTGTCTTTAGTTTGTCTCATCATTGTCTGAAATGAGGCCTACCACTGTGGTGTCATCGGCAAATTTCACAAATGTATTTGTGGAGCGACTGGTTGCTCCAGCCAATGATGCGTACTGAACGTACCGAAATGACGTGACTGAGAATGACAACGTCCTTATGCCCGCCCACCGCCTGTGTTTTTAGCTAGCCAAATGCTGACTAGTGTAAAGAGAAAAAGACACGTGAGATACGCTGCTTTTGTTTAACCCTTTATGATAATATGCATATATGCATAAAGTCAAAGCTGCAAGCAAATGAAGCCATCACCCTGGACAACGTGTACAAACACTGGCGAGATGAGAAAAGCAGACGGGAATATTAATGTGAATATTAATTTTTCAATCAGATTTGTGCTCATCTAGTGGCATTTATTTAGAATTTTCATTTATGGATGTTGATCATTAAATACTGTCATTTCTGAGTAGTAGCTAATCATTGTGTCATTGTACAGTATACTTTATTTTGCAGACAAAGAGTTACAGGACTGTCTCCCAGACCACAGTAGGACTCTGTCTCCCAGTGGACAGCAGGATTCTCTTCCAGATCACAGTAGGAGGACTCTCTCTCTCTCCCAATGTATGCGCTGCGGAGCCCTCTTCCAGACCACAGTAGGATTCTCTCTCAACCAGACCACAGTAGGACCCTCTCACCCAGAAAGAGCTTCACACACTGAAATTTCAAACTCGTACTTGTAATACAAGTCAGAGGTTCACAATGAAAATTGAGTTTATAGTTGCCTTGGTTGGCAATTTATGTTTTGCTGTAGTTAAAAGTAAACATTATACTTCGAATAGTGTTATAATGATACACACGTTAACAAGTATGTTGTCCTTTTCATTGTAAGCTTTGTAAAGCACTTAATTAAAAGAATTCTAACGGAAATATAAATGCTGTAATTTGTTTCTTTTAATAAATCGTGCTACTTGGATGGATGCGATACTGGCCTGACCACAGTGCACATGTCGGATGTTGCTCACAGTGGTCCAAAGGACCGCTCAAGGAGTTGATGTGTTTGCTGAGACACATAGAAAATTAGAGGGAATGTGGATTATATCACAGCTTTAGAGGGAAAACAACAATTTGCCTTTTTTTGATTTGGAAATATCTGGTCCAGGGATGTCTGTACCTTACTGCTTAGGCAGCTGCCCCCCATGACCAAACCCTGAATTAAGCAGAAAATGATTAAATATCTGGACTCTGACAGTGTCTGTGAATGTGATATCTTTATACACTGAATAGAGAGGAGTATTCTGCTCTGTGATTGACCCTACTTTCTACTTTCACTTTTTATTCTAGTCACAGACAGGTAACAATTTTTGTAACAGAATTTTACCACCAACCCCCAAGAATGTGAATGGGGGTAATGATAAATACAATCCTGATGGCATGTTTCTTGCAGGCCTTGCTGTTTAAGGCACACTAAAATCTGCGCACCCTATAGCAAGCCTAAAATTTGACCAAAGTGTGCCAAAAAAAAAAGAAACCAAAAAAAAGAAAAAAAAAAACCCCACCCATCCAACCAAACGCATGTTGAATTTTGCACGTCTTGCAAATCAACTCCAGACATCACAAAAGATTAATCAGAACATTGCCAACAAAGGAAAAATTATTTCGTAGTCATCTTTTCGCAAGTGAATGCATAATGACAGTATGGCAGCCTGGGCCTTAAGCCCATAGTCAAGAGAATCATGAAGGGTGTGACCGAGGTAAATTTTCAATCAGCGCAGAGACGACAGCATTGTTGGAGATACACACCACGTATTTGCATGCATGCCGTCCTCATTCTTTTGATCGATAAAGCTGTTTTGTCAGTGCACTTTACACTTGGCTGCCAGCCAGCTGCAGGCTGTTTTGTAGCCAAACTTTTGCAGTTAATAGTACGTGCGAGCTATGATATCATGCTGTGCTCAACTGCATGCTGTGGTAAGAAACTTCGTCATTCACTGCTGGGCTCATTATTTATGCTTGCTGTCTATCAAGTAGCCAACGTCATGCATAATTTTGTACAGATCATGCTGGGATTGTTTGGGCATGATGACATCACTGGGAATTCTGGGACTTCCTTGTCCATTATGCATTATGTAAAAAAAAAAAAGATGGATGGAAAAAAAAGCACCCTCAGGGGTATATGTTGAGAACTTTTTTTTTTGCACCCCAAGGTTTTTTTTTTGTTGTTTTTTTTTTTTTTTACAGGAAAGGCCCATCTTGGTGCATTCTTCTTCTTTTCCTTTTGGCTTTTCCCTTCAGGGGTCGCCACAGCGAATCATCACCCTATCCTTTGCATCTTCTTCTCTTACACCGACTGCCTTCATATCCTCCTTCAACACATCCATGAATCGTCTCTTTGGTCTTCCTCTAGGCCTTCTGCCTGGTAGTTCCAACCTCAGCATCCTACTACCGATATACTTGCTATACCTCCTCTGTACATGTCCAAACCATCTCAATCTGGCCTCTCTGACTTTGTCTCCAAATGTATATACAATAAAGCTGTGTCCATACAGAAAGCAAAGAACGACATGCAATCGCACTAAGTGAATGAACACTAATGTAATGAGCCTTCTCAAAAACTTACAAGGGGATTGCATGTATAGTTCATCAGCACAGCAATTTGAATGGAATGGAACATATCACTACAAATTAAATTAAAGAAAAAATGTTTTCCTGTATTATTTTTCATTTATTTATCCCTCATTTAAAAATCTTCAAGAACAGATGCCTACATGCAGCTTTTAAATTCAATACCACAATGATGAATACCATTTTTCAAAATCTCTTTTCACAATTATACAAACCATCAGTAATATACAAAAACACAATACAACAAGGTGTGGCATTGAAGAGAGAGGGCATTTCACACATTTCTGTTAGTAACTCTGAGCATTACATAACTCATCTGCATTTACCAGTGGAAGTTGTCAGTAAAACTGGTGCTCAGCCAAATGTAATTAGTCTAAACCTTACCTTCTCCAGCTCTCATTGCAATATCAAGCTTTTCTGGAAAAATCTGCCTTAAATGGATTTTTAAGAATGTCCAACACCAAGTCAATTTCTACTCCTCAATCAGTCATTGTGGGCATAAAAAATTCTAACTTAAATGCATCGTGTGCAGATCACCACTGATGTAATTTTGAAGATGAATCTGAAATCTGATTGGTTAAAGAAACAGCCAAATTGTTCATATAGCTTAAGTCACATCGGCCAGCACTGTTGATTCTGATGGCCTTGGACAGATTAGACTCAGCATCTAGAACAGAGGTGGGAAAACTGTGGCCCACGAGCCACATCTTTGCATTGGTCTTTATAATCCGGCCCGCCGAAGATTGATTGGTACAGAATTTATGTTTGATGTGAATGATTAATCGATTTCATTCATTTGATCTTGACTTGTAATGACAGATTTTCAACACCAGTGGCGCATTACGCGCAGTCAGTTGATTTTGCAGAGCTCGAGCCACTTCCTGTTATCACTCTTCTACTGCACAGAGCCCATCTGCAGCTATTTCAGAGAAAAGAAAAAAGTCAACAGTGAGTGACGGGTGGTTCATAAGGAATGGACACCTAAATACTTTTTTTACTGAAGTCCGGTCAAAGGCTGTATGTCTTATTTGCCAAGAAACCACTTCAGTTTTCAAAGAACACATCAGCCACCACTTTACCACCAAGAATGTTAATTACACCAACAACCTGTCACCTCAAGAACTTCCGACTACCATTGATATGTCGGTCGCAAGCTTGCAGGCTCGGCAAAACACCTTCATCCAAGCAACTTCCATCCAAGAATCCAGCACAAGGATATATGCATAATTCAACAGGAAGCACTGTGTAAATCTGCAGTGCAGCTTGACCACATAGTGAAGCCAGTTGCGAAACTCATTACGTTTATTCGAGCGACGAGACTTCACCAACGTCCAAACGTCAGTTTATTCATTTTCCTGAAGAATCTGATGCTGACCACAGGAACTTGCTTTACATTCTAATGTCCGCTGGTTCAGTTTGGGGAAAGTATGTCAACGAGTGTGGAGCTTAAACAGGAGATTATTTCATTTTTGGGGCCCCTTGAGAACACTGACAATGCTCCTGAGCTGAAAGACACGGATTGACAAAATGACCCACATGAAGGAGCTGAATGTAATGCTACAAGGGAAAAAACAGTTTGTGCATGGAATGCGAGTAAACGTCAAAGCCTTCAAAACCAGGATAGTTTTATTTTCAAAGCAAATGTCAGCTAAATTATTCGCTCATTTCCCACACACTGGCCATGTTAACAGATGCCCTACAACATGTTAATAAATCAAGGAAAGCACTGGATGACCTGTATATCTGACATCAATTTTCTGATTTTGGAAAAATTGACAGAGCACTTCAGCTGGTGTCAGGTACCTTCTCACAAGCCCCTGAAACGGTACCACAGAAGATGCAGTGGATCTGATTGGTCTTCAATGTGACATGATGTTAAAGGAAAAGTTCAACTACCTTAAACTGGATGAGTTTTATGCTTCATTAAGTGCAGCCAAATTTCCAAACATCGAGAAGATGGCACAGAGGATGCTGGAGTTGTTTGGCTCTACATGCGTGTGTGAACAGACTTTTAGTGTGATGAACACCAACAACGCACCCCACAGATCCCAGTTGGGTGATGAACACCTCAAATCTGTTCTGAGAACCACAACAAAATTACCACCAGACACTGGCAAAAATAGGTGATCAACCACACTGTTCCCACTAAAGGGTATGTTAATATTTTGCTGCCTTTTTTTCTGTTTATGTTTGACATGCACAGTTAAAAATGCATTTTTTAATCATATCTTTGCCCACCCCTGAGCTAGAAGCTGAAATCTGAGTGGACAAAAGACTAGCATCCCCCTGGAAACAGTGCAGCCAAGAGGCACACTATGAAATGAAGCTAAGGCACACTATGAAAACAGGCTGTTGGGAATAAATTACAGTGGAACCTCAACTTACAAAAGCCCCAGAAAACGAAAAATCCAGGTTACGAAAACCACTTTCCTAAAATTTTTGTCTCTAGATATGAAAAAAATTCAAACAATGCACGAGTTGCTCTCCCAACATGCTCTCCCATGTTGATCTCCCAACATCCCGCCCCGCTGGCCTCCCATTGGTTATATCCCAACATCCCGCCCCACAGGCCTCCCATTGGCTAGGAGGGATGACGCAGCTCCCTTCCACTGGCTATCTCCCAACATCCCACCCTGCTGGCCTCCCATTGGCTAGAAGGGATAACGCAGCTCCCTCCCATTGGCTATTATGGAGCTGCATCTCCATAAATAATGCTTTTCGTAAAAAGGACAGAGTTACTGTGGTTTCATGAGTTTTTCGAGTGTGCTCATTGCAACTTTATTTTTTGACTCTTTTGGCTCTTAACCTTGCATAAACAATTGTAAGATTATTACTCTGCTCAGAAGACATGGTCAACACATGTGCGCACACACACACACACACACACACACACACACACACACACACACACACGCGCGTGTGATTCCCAGTGTGAGTGAAAAGAAGAAGTGGGCTCGTGGCATGCGGTTGAGTGATATCGCAAAGGAATATGGCCAAACCATTTTCAATTTCGTAAATTGAGGTACCACTGTAATACAATTTAAGAGAACAAATATTACAATTTAGTTTGTAGACTGTAGGCCAGTGCTTCTCACAGTGTTTAGGCCAGAAGAGAAGGCTTTGCTGGCCCTGACGGCCCACCACTGATTGATGTGTTAAATTACAGTACAAAGCAATAGCATTTATTATAACAGTTATAAGTGAAAATCATAACATTTCGGGATGAGGCTATGTGTCCGATCGAGGATTACAGACTTCAATTTTCCACTAGTCAGCACATGAATAGGGAGAACAGAAGGATTGGCAGATGGACGTCTGATTCCATTCTGCATTTTCTTAAACTCATTTCTTCCCTCTTAGCATTTATTCACACAGTGCTAGCATCAGTTTTCAGGAGCTTGATTACAAAACGTTGCCCTTTTCATGTCTGTTTGAGAGTACTCAAGACAATATAGAAGGCCCCCGTTATTTGCGGGGGTGTTGTTCCTTCTGCACCCGCAGATCCTGAAAATCCGCGAATTATTGATGTGGTTTTAAGTGGCAGTGGTGGCCTGGTGGTAAAGGGAGCTGGATCACTGTTCCTAAAGTTGGGGGTTTGAGTCCCACTCTCCACAAGATTGTCACTGTCCACCCAGTGCAGCTAACTGGATTATCAAAGGCCGGCCATGTCTCTCACTGTCTATGGTGAGAGGCATGTAAAAGAACCATTGCTGACCTTCGTAAAGAGTAGGCTGCATAGCCGTCAGCGTGTTTCTGTCCCTTGCTATAGGGTGTGTCAAGAAGGGCATCCGACGTAAAAATTTATGCCAAGTCAAACATGCAATTCAGAAGATTCGCTGTGGTGACCCCTAAAAAAAAAAAGGGGGCAAAAGCCGAAATGAAAAGAAAAAGATTGATGCGGTTTTAAAACCCTATATATAGCATTACATGCACTAAAATATGCTTCTTAAGCACATTCTATAAACAGTCTTACTCATTAATACAGCAATAATGCAGTAAAATGTCGTAATGATTAAGTAAAAACTTAAATTTTTTACTGTGATAATATTTATTAATGAATAAAGCGCTTAGGCTCCTTACTTGAAGCTAGAGAAGATGCAGGGCATTTGAGTGGCATCATCAGTCTTAAATAGTCATTAAAAACACACGAAAAAAATTTGCTTTGCAATTCAGGTAATCACGCTGATAACTTGTGAGTGAAGGAGAGAAAAAAGAGGTGTACACATCTGCAACCAATCAGCAGGAGGGAGAAACAAAAGCTTTCAGCGATTGGCTGAATATGAATCACATGCCAGTAATTTGCCGGGGCTGCCGCTAATCCACGAGTATGCGGGGCCGCGACCGGTGAACCATGAACAGGCGAGGGCATACTGTATCTTATAATCCTTAGCATAAAATCAATGTTCCCACAGAGATCTAGATTTTCAAAGAAAATGTATATTTACATTTACAGCATTTGCCAGACGTTCTTATCCGAGTGACTTACAATCATCTCTTTTAAATATAACTGAGCAATTGAGGGTTAAGGGCCTTTCTCAAGGGCCCAACAGTGGTGATAGTGGGGACTGAACCACTGACCTTCAGATTAGCCATCCATTGCCTTATTCACTAAGCCACCACTGCCTACTATTTCTTTTATACTGTGGCTGTCTCTGTTCTAAATAATTTCTAAGGAGGTAATTAACACCACCACCACCACCACCACCACCACCACCCTACACTCGGATCGGCTGGACTGAGAACTAAAGTCTGAGGATGAACTCTGGCTGAGCCTTGAGCTTGATGCTTGGTTTATTTGCTCTATTTAAGTGGTAAAAGAAACACCAGAGGAACTGTCTGTCTTTCTTTAGGATTTTTCCCTTTTACTCGGGAGTCACCACAGCGAATCATCTGATTCGCACGTTAAATTTGGCAGAGGTTTTTACGTCGGATGCCCTTCCTGTCACAACCCTTTACGGCAGCTAAAGCCATACCTCCTCTCACACGGACAGAAACACGCTGACGACTTTGCAGCCTACTCTTTACGAAGGTCAGCAATGGTTCTTTTACATGCCTCTCACCATAGACAGTGAGAGACATGGCCCGCCTTTGATAACCCAGTTAGCCGCGGAACATGATTGAATTAGCATTACTTAGCAACCAAAAGGCCAGAATAATGCATAACAACCAAACCAATTAAAATAAATAAATAAATAAAACCGTCAGCGTGTTTCTGTCCCTTGCTAAAGGGTTGTGACAGGAAGGGCATCCGACGTAAAAACCCATGCCAAATCAAATGTGCGAATCAGATGATTCGCTGTGGCGACACTCGAGAACAGGAAAAAGCCAAAAAGAAAAGAAGAAATAAATAAAATATGTAAATACATAAATACAGACACACAGAGAGAATGTCTCATTTTCAGGAGCCATTCCAATTGTTTTCCATTTTTAATAACTACATTTCAACTTTCGCCCAAAAAACTCACCCCGATCCTAAAGTATACCATTTCCTGTACATTTTAAGGGTGCATCCTGCACCAGCACTCGTGCATCAGACCAGGAACTGCTGTAAATTAACTCATTTGTTAAATCAAGTGTGTTAGAGCAAGAAAAACACAAAATGTGAAAATAGGATCAAGGTTGCAAATTGATGCATTAGTCCGTAGCATCTAAAATACATTAGTTAACCACAGAAAATAAATTCTGATATCAAGCTGGTGATTCAGACCAATATGAGTCTAATGTTAAAAGTCAAAATAAAAACGTCAGAAGACGAGACTTCCTGCTTCAAAATAGTTAAATATGCCATACCCATTTCCCTCCCCCCCTTTTTCAGAACTGCTTTATCTCGGCCGGAGCCCATCCTGTAAGACTTTGAGGGCAGGGAGCAGTACATCAGGGGGCCAATACACTCACATTTTCAAAGAGAGGCAACCTTGAATAGTCAATTAGCCTGATGTGCATGTCTAATGTACATGTCTCTGGAATATGGGAAGAAACTAGAATTCCTAGAGGTCTGTCTATCTTCCTTTCGGCTTTTTCCCTTTTACTCGGGAGTCGCCACAGCGAATCATCTGATTCGCATGTTTGATTTGGCAGAGGTTTTTACGTCGGATGCCCTTCCTGTCACAACCCTTTTAGCAAGGGACAGAAACACACTGACGACTTTGCAGCCTACTCTTTACGAAAGTCAGAAATGGTTCTTTTACATGCCTCTCACCATAGACAGTGAGAGACATGGCCCGCCTTTGATAACCCAGTTAGCTGCACTGGGGGGGGACAGTGACAACCTTGGGGAGAGTGGGACTTGAAATGACAGAGGAAACCCACAAAAGCCATTTCCCCCCCAAACAAACGAATTGGCATAGTGCAATATAATATAATATAATATAATATAATATAATATAATATAATATAACATAATTTAGAGCAATTTATTTTATTGCTGTTGTTATATGTGAGGCACTCCACCGAAAGTAGGCGCTTGTAGCAAGTGACGCACGGCGCTTGTGAGACAAAGCGCGGCTTATTCGGACTCATGATCTTTCAAGTGAGCAAGTGCACGTTGAATATATGTTTAGTACTCAACCATCACTTGCTCACTTGAAAGATCGAAAGTCCGAATAAGCCGCGTTTTGTCTCACAAGCGCCGGGCGTCACTTGCTACAAGCGCCTACTTTCGGTGGAGTGCCTCACATATACTGATTATTTATTTATTTATTCATCGTATTATTATTATTATTAATATTAATTTTATTATTATCATAATTTTTTTAATTACTTTTATTATTATTATTATATTGTTTACTGAGTCCTTGTTTATGGTCCTTTTTAAATATATAATTTTAATGTATTTATTTTACAGCAGTTTGTGTTTTTGTTGATTTGAGCCTTCGTTTCTGTTTTGTAACTTGACTCTGAACAACCGCGCAAGAATTCCTATGTGTGTAAAAGCACAAATGGCGATTAAAAGTCTTGAATCTTGAAAAGCCGCAGGTGATCATGCAAACTCCACACTGAAATGCTCTCAAAGAGGACTAGATTTAAAGACAGACAGGGGAAAAAGTCTAACCTGAGCTTTAACAGAGTGCGCACCTCTGACTTTCTAAGGAGTGATAAATTAATGGAAAAAACTCAATAAACTATATTATGTTAAAGACATTTTACAGGCATGGTTTAAGTTCACTTGTTCCTTCGATGGTGGAGTCACTTTGAATCAGTATAACATTATTTGGACTATTAACCTTTCTCCTCTAATTAAATTCTATCCTGGGGGTTGGTTCTTCCAGAAAGACCCGTCCTCGCCCACAGTGCAGCCATACTCATGGAAGTTGGTTATGGCTGCACCGTGAAGCAGCAACACTAATGGTTGGAGAATTATAAAAATTACAGAAATAATACTCTACTCTGACTTCAGAGTCAGCTTTTCTGAGCTTTAGGGATATTATATTAGATAGCACATCTACAGTTATCATCAAAACACCAATTTTGTGGATATCCTTTAATATTTTTATTCAGAAACTTGTATTCTAAGGGCATTCTAAGGCTCTTCTTGCAAGTCCCTGTGGCCGAACTCCTCTCTTCTTTTACTTCTTTTCCTTTCAGCTGTTCCCATCTGGGGTTGCCACTGCGAATCATCTGCCTCCAACTTCATTCGCATGTTTGATTTGGCATAAATTTTTTTACGTTGGATGCCCTTCCTGACACAACCCTTTAGCACGGGGCAGAAACACACTGACGGCTTTGCAGCTACTCTTTACGAAAGTCAGCAATGGTTCTTTTACATGAACCTCTCACCATAGACAGTGAGTGACATGGCCGGCCTTTGATAACCCAGTTAGCTGTACTGGGGGGACAACGACAAACTTGTGGAGGGTGGGACTCAAACCCCCAACCGTAGGATCCGTGATCCAGCACCTTTTACCACTAGGCCACCACTGCCCTCCTCCCTGTGGCCGAACAGCTTTCTAAAAAACACTACGTTGTCTTCTCGCTTTAATTTGTCACCTATCTCCTCTTAAAACACACACACACACACACACACACACACACACACACACACACACACACACACACACACACACACACACACACAGTTATCCAAAAGTGCACATGGATATAGCTGTAGTCCATCTTCAAGATCATTTCAGTTGGATATTTAAATCATGTTTTTCCCACAATGACAGTGTTACAGCTGTGTAGTCCTTACAGGATCCTCCTCCTGCACATTAGCATCATGGTCACCTGCACCATCTTCATGTTATTTGTCATTATAATCATATTTATAATGATCACCATCAGCTGCAGAGACTGCTGGATGATTACCATCAAGTTCTCTCTCATTACCATCACTACCACATTCAGAATGGCCTCTCCCTGGTTACATTACATAAACAGTGGTCATCCTTATTCTTACAGATGTATGCTATAAATAATAATAATAATAACAATAATAATAATAATAATAATAATAATAATAATAATAATAATTCCTATAAAGTGAGGCAAACAATGACTCCCATGATGAAAACAACATCTAAAAGCCCCCAAACTGTAGCCTGGCAACTGTGCTACAACAAAAATAAATGATGTACATGAGCCTTAATCACTCAGTAATGTGGTGCCTGTCCTCTTCAGAACACTGTTGCTCTTCCTTTTATTATGCTCACTCCTAGCTTGAAAGTCCCTCGGAAAAGCATGGGCTTTGTGGGAGGACAGGAAATGAGAGAGTGCTGGAAAATGTGGATGAGGCGTGAATAATTTCAACAATGAGACCCTCACTGTGAATCCCCACCCCCACCCTAGAGATTGAGGAAACAAGTGATATTACTGTTTGGTGAAATCCAACTATTTTCCTGAAACATGCTTAGCTCATCTGGAAGTGTGTTGGGTGGGGATGAGCAGAGGTGTGCTCTTTTCTAAAAATGTTCCTACAGTACAAGGAAATTCCCCCATACAGACATGCCTTCTTTATATATTATACAGATCCTGCGAAATAGGTCACTAACATGTCCCATACCCAAGACCATTAAAAAAAAAAAAAAAAAAAAAATTTCATAAAGGGCACTAAAGTGAAGAGGTAGGAACTCTATTCTATCTATTCACCTAAACAGCACCAGTACGTATAGACAGCGTGGTACCTTTATTTGCATGGCCCATCAAAAACACACAAAACCTCTACTCTGCACTCTTTATATGTCACTTATTATGCCAGGTAGTGGTGGTCTAGTGGATAGGGTGCAGGATCACTGATTGGTTGGGGGTTTGAGTCCCCACAAGGTTGTCACTGCCACACCACCACACACACACACACACACACACACACACACACACACACACACACACACACACACACACACACACATACACACAGCTAACTGGGTTATCAAAGGCGGGCCATGTCTCTCACTGTCTATGGTGAGAGGCATGTAAAAGAACCATTGCTGACTTTCGTAACGAGTAGCTGCAAAGCCGTCAGCGTGTTTCTGTCCCTTGCTAAAGGGTTGTGACAGGAAGGGCATCTGACGTAAAAACGTATACCAAATCAAAAATGTGCGGATCCGATGATTCGCTGTGGCGACTCGCAAGAAAGGGAAAAAGTCGAAAGGAAGAAAGAAAGAAATTACGCCAGGTTGTGTTTAGTTGTTTTTAATGTGGGTTAACTTTACTTTTTATTCCATATGACACAGCATTCAGGTTTATTAACATAATTAGGGTGCTAACTAGGTTATCAAAGGCCGGCCATGTCTCTCACTGTCTATGGTGAGAGGCTGTAAAAGTACCATTGCTGACTTTTGTAAAGAGTAGCTGCAAAGCCGTCAGCGTGTTTCTGCCCCTTGCTAAAGTGTTGTGTCAGGAAGGGCATCCGACGTAAAAACCTCTGCCAAATCAAACGTGCAAATCATTCGCTGTGGCGATTCCTGAAAAAAGAAGAGAGAAAAAGCCAAAAAGAAATCTCTCTCTCTCTCTCTCGCTCATCAATCCTTGCGGATGTGAATTCCACGTGAGGATTTACACTATCACAGTTATATAGCCATTCTATCAACAACATTTAAGATGTAAAATAAGAAAACCTGATCTTGATCTAAGATAAAACTGACTAAATCCCAGCCCTGGCATGGGCATACTGTACTTCTTAGGCCTGGCTCGTCACCATAAAGAGAGCACAAAGACCCAACCAGACCTCTGCTGCACTGGGCGTGTGGCAGTTCAGCAATTTGGCAAAAACACCCACATAACTGCACATTAACAAACGCTTCAGCACAATCATGCTTGGCTCTCTTTCTCTCTCTCTTTCTCTGATGACTCCGCAGCTCTTTACCATCCCACCACATCAAGTATTTCCTGAGTGGTACTAGTGACAGGATTCATTTATCAACTGGGCAAAGAAAAAGTTCTAAATGATTTCTTATACCTCGCATTCTGAATTCTAATACACATAATTGGTAATTACATCCGAGTGTGGAACATACAAATTTATGTTTTTATTTAAGCATTTACGTATACAAAGTACATAAAATGAAGATTAATACATACACTGCCCTCCACAATTATTGGCACCTTGGTTAAGATAAGTTCTTTAACTTCTAATAAATTCAGGGTTTGTTTTGTTTTGTTGTTGTTTTTTTTTTTTTTTTCTCTTTCTAAATAATATAGGACCACAGCGGAAAAAAAGAGGAAAATCCAACCAGTAATTAAAGCACTGTACATTTATTCAACGGAAAAAAAAAAAAATCCTGTATTAAGAAATAATTATTTTACATCAGCTCATGTGTGGCACAGTTATTATGACCCCTGATATTAATACCATGTACAGCCCCCTTTTGCCAACAAAACAGCACCTAATCTTCTCCTGTAATGTTTCACAAGATTGAGAATACATCAAGAGGGATCTTGGACCATTCCTCTCTGCACAATCTCTTTAAATCATCCAGCGACCTGGTCCTCTCTTCTGCACTCATCTTCAGCTCACCCCACAGATTCTTGATGGAGTTGAGGTCTGGGGACCGAGATGGCCATGGGAGGAGCTTGATTCTTTGTCTGGTGAACCATTTTAGTGTAGATTTAGCCATATGCTTAGGGTCATTATCTTTCTGAAAGACCCAATGACTACACACTTCAGATTCTGGGCAGAGTCCACCACATTTCTATTTAAAATATCCTGGTATTTCAAAGTGTTCATGATGGCCTGCACTCTAACAAGGTTCCCAGTACATCTGGACTAGAAACAGGCCACAGTATCACTGATCCTCCCCCAAACTTCACAGTGGGCATGAGGTGCTTTTCTACATACTCATCTTCTGTGTTCCACCAGACCCACTTAGAGTGCTTTTTGCCAAAACACTCTATCTTGGTCTCATCAGACCAAAGCACATGGTTCCAGTTGAGGTCCCAGTACCGCTTAGCAAACTCCAGACGTTTGCATTTATGATTGTGAGTGAGGAAATTTTTTTCCGTGCCTGACTCCCAAACGGCATGTTGGCATGTAGATGGTGCCTGATGAATGTTGTTATAGACTTTGTGACCCCAAGATGCTTCCGTTTGTTGCAATTCTTGAGCAGTGAGCTTTGGAAAACTTTATTTCTTTTATCATCCTCCTCACTGTACGTGGTGGCAAAATAACCTTGCGTCCAGGCTTGTTTACCACTGTTCCGGTTGTTTTAAACTTCTTAATGATTCCTCTAACAGTAGATATAGGCAGGTGCAGGCGAAGGCTAATTCTTGTATTCATTGCCTGACTTGTGAAGGTCAACACACATCTGCCTTACTTGAATGGTGTGTTCCTTTGTCTTTCCCATGTTGAAGAGTGGATACGAGAAATGGCGGCTTTTTCATGTCATATTTATAACCCAGCGAAGCAGCAAGTGATGAATTACCAATTAAAAAAATGTTTCTTGATAAACTTTGTGAACTACTGTAGAAATTACGGAAATACTTCAATTGCAATTATTTCCTGGAAATTGTTAGATTCTTAGTCAGAACCCCCCCCCACACACACACACACACACACACACACAAAAAATTCACTTGAGTTGAAGGTTACATTTTTGTACAATTTTCAGTGTGAGAGCGAGAAATTTTTTGTAAGAAAGTTTTTATTTATTTATTTTAAGGCTTTTAACTTGGGTGCCAATAATTATGGAGGTCAAGAATGAAGAGTCCTAAAAATGATGAATTTTAGTGCCATCAGAAAGGCACTTTGTCCTAGTGGTTTTTTGTTTGTTTGTTTATTTTTTTAAAAGATTGGACAGTAAAATAGGAAATGAGTAAGCCATAATATTTAAATATTTGTCTTAGTTACCTTTTAATACAAGTAACTATAAAATACATTGACATTCAGATCATAAGTGAGCTTCACAAAATGGAAACTGCATAGATTTGTAAAACCCCTCAATCTCAGAAACTAACTGCGATTAAACTCATGCGACTGACATCTTGTTTTAGAGGTACAGGCGCTCCCCGACTTACGTTCATTCGTTTTACGTATTTTTCGATTTTACGTTTTTGTTTTTTTGTTTTTTTAATTATGTCAAATTTTGAGTTTAGCATGCTCTCTGTAGTACGAAACACACCTACATAGTACGCTGACGTAATGACACAATGACGTAATGACGCTGCGTCCATTGTTTACAAATGACACACTGAACATGCACTCCTTCTTCCCAGTTCATTGCGTGTTAGCCTTGTGTTAGGATGTCGTCTCTGTGATCTTTGTGTTTACACTGTTTTGAAGACTTTTGTAACCCTAAGCAAATATGGTTGGTCAGAAGCATAAGCCTACTAGTGATGGTGGTAATCAGAAAAAGCGGCAAGCCATCTCGTTAGAAACGAAGATGGCTATTATCAAGAAAATTGATGCTGGTGGAAAACATGTGAATGTTGCACGTTTCTTCCAAATGGCTCCGTCGACCATCAGAGCCATTCACAAGCAGAAAGATCGCATCGCAGAGAATGCTAAAGGTTATATTTGATACTGTAATATGATATTTGATGAGTGAATTTGATTAAAATTTATCTATTTGAAATTATTTTGCTTGAATTTAATTTATTTGAAATTAATGTTGATATTATTTGATATAGTTGATATTATTTTAATGTCTCTATACATTCATAAAATATACACAGGAGTCCAGATGCTCTCACCATCAGGCATTTCATAATATCTATTAAAAATGGAAAGTTAAAATATTGTTTTTGGTATGGGGTCCATACTGGATGTAATTTTTTTTCAACATTATTACACTAAGACCAGACTTAAAAAGTTCTTTGTTGGCAATAAGTAGGTAGGTAAAGTCCGTTGGGCTTTTTATACTCAAGCCACAGTTGCTCATCAGGCCAGTGCATATCCCCGGTTTCCATAGCGTGAAGCGACTTGGAGTTCAACTCCTTCTGGATGGGACACTAGTCCATCGCAGGTTACCGTCCCAGTATATTTTTACTTATATTTATCCTAACCACTACGCCACTGGCCCCACTTTCAATAACATAATAAAAAAGATTCACCTGGGACGGAGGAAAATTTTTTTTTGCCTGTGCAGGCCACCAGGTATTCGTGGGGAAATTTTTGTTGTCATACATCATACTATATTATGTGTGTGATGTTGAAAACACAATAAGATGAAATAAATATCATATATTTGAAGTCAGTGGGGCCGGTGGTGTAGTGATTAGGGTGTTACGGTCATGATCGGGAGGTTGTGTGTTCGAATCCCAGTTAGACCCCTACTGTGAAACCCCTAAAACCCCTGGGCAAGTTATCAACCACAAGTGTGCCTCTGTTCACCCAGCCGTATATATGGGTACCAGTAAAAATATACTTGGTAGGTAACCTGAGATGGACTAGCTCCCCTCCATGAAGAAGTTGAACTCCTGGTCACTTCATGCTACGAAAACCCGGGATAAGCACTGACCTGATGAGTCACTAGGCTCGAGTATAAAAAGTCCAACAGACTTAGAGAGAGAGATACAGTGGTACCTCACCTTACAAAAGACCAAACAAATGAAAAATCAAAGTTACGAAACGCATTTACCTAAAATTTCCGTCTTTGGATACGAAAAAAATTCACTTTACGAAACGCTCCATCTGAAAAATTCAAACAATGCGCGAGTTGCTCTTCCATTGGCTATCTCCCAACATCCTGCCTCATTAGCTAGGAGGGAGCTGTATCTCCATAATACCCATGATGCTTTTCGTGTGCCTTCGACCCATTGTTCTTCACGGAGTTCTAACACACATAAAGGACAGAGTTACTGTTGTTTTGTGAGCTTTTCGAGTGTGCTAATTGTAACTTTATTTTTTGGCTCAGGCTTTTAACCTTGCATAAACATTTGTAAGATTATAACTCTGCTAAGAAGACATACCCACACACGCGTGCGCGCGCACACACACACACATGTGCGCACACACACACATACACACACACACACACACACACACACACACAGACACACACACACACACGCATGTGATTCCTGGAGAAAGTGATTCCCACTGCGAGTGAAAAAAAAGAAGCGGGCTTGTGGCATGTGGTTGAGTGATATCACAAAGGAATATGGCCGAAACCCGTCTGCCATCGGTACAATATTGAAACAGAAGCAGGCCTTAAAAGGTATACTTTTATAATTTTTAAAGGGTTTAAGGGGTAGTATCGGGGTCCTTGGAACGAATCAGGCCTTTAACATGTAAAATGCTACTCAACTTATGAAAAAAATCAGGTTACGAAACCACTTCTGTAACGGATTAATTTCGTAAGCGGAGGTATGACTGCATTTGAAATCAACATATTGAATATCAAAGTTTATTCTTTTATATTTGGAATCAACAGAGTGTCAACGTTTCTTCAACATATCAACTTTTAATATTGCAGTCAACATAGTGTCAAAGTCAAATACCTTCATCATGCTCCATGCTGTTGGTGGCAGTTAATGATTAAGTTTTATTTGTTAAAAAATGCCAGTAAATGTGTTGCTCAATTTGAAATGCATTAATTAATATATTTTTTCAGCTTGGGACCTTTAGTAATGACAGAACAGCTTTTTTGAACTGCTGAAATTGACCAATTACACGGTATGGTTGATACTGATTTTGCTTTGGTCACTTTTTTAGTACAGTGTACGATAGGGGACACATGCATTTTTTTCAACACAATCAGCCAGTATATTTTTATTCATTCATCTGTGAATGCTCAGGCAGGGTTTTTTATGTACAATTTCGGCCCAACTGGCCTTGTTACCACTAACAAATATATTTTTAAAGTTGGCCTAATAAGCCTTGAGCAGCTGAATATATAAAATTTCACCAACTTGACTGCTGTGACCTTGAAACAGGCTCAAGGTGATCCATATACTATCACATCCTCTTTGCCCCTGAAGGGGAGCCATCCACCAAATATCATGATTCTATGTCACTTCCTTCCAAAAGCTATATAGAAAATGTGGGGTCTTGAAATAAGGTGAATGTGACCCATATACAAGCCCAGCCGAGTCCTTTCTGATTAGAACCCTGAAATCTAGTCACCAACAGCACTTGACAAGTCAACTATAGAATAAGTGACCTTGTAAACTTGAGGCAATGTCAAGGTAACCCATATACAGATATACAGTCCTACCCTATTCACACCTAACGGGGAAGGGGGGGATATCTTTGTCATGTCCTTTCAAAGTTCACCATAACAAGTTGTACGGACGGACAGAACCCATTTCTTTAGCTCTTTTTTCACTCACCCTTGGTAACGGGGGAGCTAAAAATCTGTGTGGTCCTTATGGATCCTTTCTTGGTATTTTATATTAACAATTATTCATCAAAGACAAACGCCTTTAGAAAGTACTTGAGTATCGCATCTGTGTGTCTGATTAATCTCATCAAGTTATTTCTTACAATTGGTAGCAATGCATTTGATTATTAGGTATCTGCATAAGCACAATGTTCAGTTCAGTTCATTTTCTGCAACCGCTTAATCCTGATTAGGGTCGCGGGGAGGCTGGCGCCCATCCCAGCCAACTTCGGGTGAGGGCAGAGTACACCCTGGACAGCTCGTCAGGCCATCGCAGGGTGGAAACGACGGCTTTGCAGCTACTCTTGTCGAAAGTCAGCAATGGTTCTTTTACATGCCTCACACCATAGATAATGAGAGACATGGCTGGCCTTTGATAACCCAGTTAGCTGCACTGGGGAGGACAGTGACAACCTTCTGGAGAGTGGGACTCGAACCCCCAACCTTTGGATCAGCGAGCCAGTGCCCTACACCACTAGACCAGCACTGCCCCGCTAAGCACAATGTCCCGTTATTTAAAAAATGCCCTTGCCAAAAAAGTTCAACATCCCACAGTGTAGCAGTTTCCTTTAAAAAAAAATAATAATAATTTTAATTCTAAATTTATCATATTGTACTGACAGTGAATTTCATCGACAAAAAACAATACTAGCAGTTCAGCGACATGATTCAATAACTGATCACTTGGTTTTTATATATAATCAGTACAATGTATACACAAAAGTATTAAAACATTTTAATAAATCCTTTTTTTTTGCCCATACAGCATCTGTGAATATGCACCATTAGTATGTTTGTGGCATGGAACAAATAGCAACATGAAAGTTCCTCTCTCAGTGGCTTGTAGTAAGAAATTGAACATCTCTAATACAGGCTAATACATGATAACTTATAATTCATAACCATTTAAAGGCTACAATTGTATTTGGAAAGGAAATGGCCAGTCTTTATAAGAGATGAACTGCAGGAGTGTGTCCCCCCACTCCCCAAGAATGACCGGACATAATGTCTCTTCAATTTCCCATTCATCATAACTGTACATCTTTGTTTAAAAGAATACAGAAAATAATTTAATAGTCCATTGGAAGAGCATTAGTCTAACAATGGAAGGCCACTCATATGCAAGTAAAATTAAAAATTAAAAAAAAAGAAAAAAAAAGTAGCTCATGTAGACATTTCACTGAAGACAAGAATGCACCAAGCCAAAGAAATAAAACCTTAACCATTGCTATAGTATTTCACTGGTCCATTAAACTATCAATCATAAGTAATAGTCTTTCTTATGGATAATAGAGTAAATTAATTGAATTCAGTTAATCAGATGAATTATGCTATGAATATTGCAGTAAACAACTTTTGTATTTTCCCTCTAAAGTGCACAGCCATGCTGACTCCCTTGTGGCACATCATTTTAAACACCGGCTACATTATCAGAAGGTTATGTGTTTGAAACCTGACAAATACACAGCTACTGCTAGCAGCCTGGAGATGTAACCTTGCCTCTGCTGACTGAGTGGTAAAGATGGCATTCCACTTGCACCAGTCAACAAGAATAACATTAATTAATTATGGAAAGACAGTTAGAGCTTCCCTGCAAGTGTGTACAGCCATCCTACGGCAGTGTGGGTTCAGAACCATGCAGTGATTTTACACGTCTTGAAAGAAGCTGGGAATAGCTTCTGCCTTCTCAGAATGGCAGCTACAGAAATAGATGTGTGTAGATATCATTTCATTAATGACATGAAGACAAGATGCCATGTTCACATTGTATGAAATTCGAAGATTTTTTTTTAAAGACATTCTATATTCACAAGGTCCAATTACACTCAGCAGCGATGTAGCTCTCTGCACTGATATTATTTCCAGTACGTGCATTAAATCCAAATTATATATAAATATTAGCCTCAGTAAAATGTCTCAGAAAAAAATTTCACAGACTGTGACGGATCCTGTATGAAAATGAAAGCTGTCAAATATGACAATTGTCTCATGGACCATTTCGTATGTAATGTGATGTTCTCACACCAAATAACTTCCGGTATGACCAAATCATGTCGGCCGTGTGTCCCCCCCCCCCCCAAAAAGAAAAAGGGATATCAGGCATATCAAATATCAAGGATCTACATTTATATCCACATTCATGTAAAGCCACTTGTGATATCGTTGTCTTCAAATTCAACCGACCCAAATTTACAGAATAAAAATACAGATACCCATTCTGTTTTCTTCTTTTTTAAGGCACTACATAAATACTATAATATTCGACTGAAGAGAATACAGCATAATGTTCAAACCCAAGCTGATTCGAGAGCCATTTTGTTATGCTTTTGTGTTAAGTTAGTACATTTTAACATAACATATGAAAATCTGTGTCTGTATTTTCCATAAGTCTGGGTCAGTTGGATAGAAAGAAACAAGGCTCCTCAACAATGCTTTCATTTCAATTGTAATTCAATTCACATGCAGTACTCTCCCGAACTGCTGCTTTAAAAAGAGAAAGTCCTGCAGGACACAGCTACAAAAACAACCCTAACACCACAGCAAACAAAATGTGGTTTAAAAAAAATAAAAATCAATCACTACTGAATGACTGACATCGCCAGTGTGTTTATCATTCTATGCAGAAGAAACATTTTCTTCTGAAAATAAGTATATTTTGTATTTCAGAGCATGGTGTTATAGTCCTGTAAATGGCAGCATGAGAGAAACGTACGTTTTCCCAGAGTCTGTTAATAAAAAAAAAATAAATAAAAAAAAATGGATGCCTTCTTTAATGTATAGTGGACCACCTTGCATGAACACAACTTCCTTTATTCAGAAGATATAGGAAGTTGTGTAATGGACTTTCCATATTCAAATTAATTTATTTTGATCATTTTGATACTTGGTCTCTTTAAGAGTCTTTCTGCACTCAAACACACTCAGTCATGTTAAAAGATTTCCATAATACAAACAAAATACCTGCGTTATCAAGGTTCAGACAGGTTTACATGTAATGAACACACAAATATTGAGCTTATATTTATATCTGCTACAAGAACATTAGCCACGTGCATGTGTACCAGAAGTGATGGCATAGTCGGTATTGTTTCCATTTGCTACTTTATGCTTTTTTTTTTTTTTTTTTTTTTTTTTTTTTTGAGGCTGCTTATGTTTATATCTCAAGAATCGCTTGCTACATCACCATCAAATTTTCAGGGCAGCAACTTGGGACATAAGGCTGAAATGAGTTCATGAAAAGATAATTTTATATCAACTTCAAGGTCAGCAAGCCTCTAATTTTTTTTTTTAATTCATTTTCTGTCCCAGGAAAGAGAGAAAAAAATGGTACATTTTGTAAAACGTACTAATAAAACTGAAAACAAACAAACAAACATGTCTGCCACACATCATTATGCCTCAAAATATTCGCTGATCTCTGAATTATGATTTTTTTTTCCTGTCAACTTTGTTTCTTCACACACCCCCTTACACACACACACATACATACATATACACACACACACACACACAGACACACACACCAAGCTACTCTTTCTGGTTGCTATATCTGAGCTTTTTCATACAAGTACAAGTGTTTAAAGCACTTTTGTAAGATTGAAGACATTTAAATATTTACACAGTGAAGGCAACTTCTATTTTCTTTTACACAAAAAGGATCTTAATCTAACGAGGGTTCATTAAAAACAATTTTTGACTGACCACAGTTCATTTTGATAAGTAAAGATTTCTCTTCCTGTTTGAGCTATCTGTAGGGTCATTACCGGCCTATTAGACAGCATTCATATAATTATTAAGATACAAAGAGGACCAAAAAAAAAAAGTGCTTGAATCTATTAGAGGTTTCACATCATTGAAATGTAAGCACTCAAGTTCATGAGTAAACCAAAAGACTATGCAGTCAGGCGTGACTTCATCAGGCTTTGGAACACTATCAGAGCTCTGGTTTATCCAGAGCCATGTGCTGATGGAGAACCTCATGATCTCATGCATCAGCAGGAGTGAAAGAGTAACAACATACTGGCTCTGAGCCAACAATGATATCTGCACTGCAATAAATACGCTCCAAAATACTGTATCTATTCTGCTGAGTACTCCTTTAAAATACAGCACGAATGAAGACCTGGAATTACTACTTTTTGTGTTGGCAGTTTGGTATGGGAAGGAAATGCTGCCATGTTCTCCACTCTATTTATTTGGTGCATGATGTCACCGTAATCATCAGATTTTTTCAGCACCTCTGTAGAGGCAAGAGCTACAGTATATATTCCAGCTTGATACTGACTGTGCAGGGAACTAATTATAGCCATGTATAAGGAAAAGAGAGAGCAGGTGTTAGCAAAAAAAAGTTCCAAGACCATGAGCAAGGGAAAGTAGTCATACAGAGTGGCTGAAGTGATCATCTTCAGATAGCCTGAGATAGCCTGATTAAAAAAAAAAGTTTATATATATATATATATATATATATATATATATATAAACACAAATCCTTCTAAAGCACAGGTGTCAAACTCATGCTACAAAGGGTCATGTGGCTGCAGGTTTTTTGTTTCAACCAAGCAGCAGCACACCTGACTTGGCTAATATAAACAACTGATCTGAGTCTTCAGGCAGTTGATTGGTCACTCTGTGTGCTCTGGACAGAGACCGACCAATCAACTTCCTGAAGACTCAAATGTTTGTTTAAACAAGCCAAGTCAGGTGAAACAAAAACCTGCAGCCACATGGCCCTTCTGTGGCATGAGTTTGACACCCTGAGCCGGAGTGTGTTCCCTTTGCCAGTCTCCCTCTACAAAAATCAACCTTAATGGGAGTTGTACATATGCCACTCATTGACCAAAACTTCATAACACAGCATGTCTTGGTTTTGTTGGGATGTAGTTTAAGCCAATGAGTTTATTATTGCAACAGGTTGTGTTAGCAAAAAAAAAAAATTTTTTAATAACACAGTAGAACCACTTATCTGATCCAAAATATTCTTCCTCCATCACAAAGTCTCTTCGCTTCCAAAAATACATATTCGTCACACATCAATCAACCTCTAATACAATGAGCCAGACACAAAAATACTCCAACCCTATGATGGTCAGGTTTTTTTTCAGGCACACACACACACACACACACACACACACACACACACACACACACACACACAAAGGTGAACAGCATTCAGATCGCAGGCTTGACCTCATAACTGCCAGAAAGCCCATTGCACAGCACAATTAAACATCCACCTCTTCCTGTCATACAGCATGACTGGCTTCCTGCTCACATTATATACAACACACACACACACACACACACACACACACACACACACACACACACACACATCACTGATATTCAGGGTACTGGATGAAGTAAAACAGCGGGATCACCTCCAGGGTTAAATTAAGTTTTAAAAAAAACCTGCTGGCACTGTATTGAAAAAATTTACTCTTTGTATACACAGAACACAGACAAGTCCAACCCATTTCTCCTGTGACACTGAAATTAAATCTGCTTAGAAAACAGAGTGCATTGAATGAATGTGCATACAGGACAACAGGGATTTGTAAGAAGGCCACTGTGGGACGAACCCATCACACAGTCAGAGACAGAGACCAAAAGGGAAAGGTAGTCCACCAGTACAGTAGGTATTGGGTGAGGGTGGTGGTGGTGGTGGTGGGTGGTGGTGGGGGTTAAGGGATTCTTGAGTGGGTTCTGTTTTTCAAGAGCAAAAAGCTGCAACCACACTGACCCTTCACAAGCAATAAGACTCCACAGTGAGGTCTGGTCCTGAAGGTCACACTCTGCCTCCTCGTTCAGAGGGGTGTGGCACCATTTGAACCCCCATCATCATGCAAGATCTCTACCTGTTCTTCAAGGGCAACTTGATACATACTAGCTTCTTATTTTGGGTTATTCAAGGTGATCACATTCATCCTGGATGGGATCACATTTCCTAGACCAGTAGATTAACTGTGTTCTGCTTATCAGCAGCCAGACACAGTGTACTGTCATGTGTGGCTATCCTGCCTGCATGAGATGAGCATTGTGTGTGTGTGTGTGTGTGTGTGTGTGTGTGTGTTCCGACATTGCAGTAATATTGCAGCCTGAATTCAGTTGAGGATCACATCAGATTTGGTGATGATTGAAATGCCCTGCTCGGGAATTAATTCTAAGGCGCACCGCCTGTTTCCCCCCCAAATTATTTATCCAGGATGAATGGCAGCCCCTTTAAAACAACCGCTATCTCGAGTGCACAGTCGATCGACCACGAAACCGTCGATGATCCAAAATCGATGTGAAACCTCATCAGCCGGACGGGTTCCTCCCGGTTTCTCTGTATTCACGCGCAGGACACGGCTCACGTATCCGCCGACGTGGTTCAGACTTTTCTTCACCTTCGTCCCCTCACACCACCACCCCGCCTCCCGTCCCCCATTAACCACCCCACCCCCGTCCCCCAAGAGTGGCCTGGCTAGATAAGGCTTTGGAGATGTAATGTAGCGACAGGATCGCACAGATAGTGTTAATATGGCGGCGTCAGATTTCTTCGCCCTTTAGCGATGACCCCCATCGACCGGAAGAAACGCCGCGATCGGTCACAGCCGGTCAATACGAGCTCGTGCAGATCAGATCAGATCGGATCGGATCGGATCGGATCTCCCCGACACGAAGCCGCGGTGGAAATCAAAGGGAACTGTATCAAAAAGGGTGGAAGCGTTACTTTGTACAGATGTTGACTTCCCCCTGAACACACACACACACACACACACACACACACACACACACACACACACAGCTGTGAAATTCCTGTTGGAACCTGAGACACACCGGGGGATCAATCAGAAATCCCAACTGAATGCATGCATGCAAAAAAAAAAAAAAACCCAAACAAAACATGATACGCACAAAATGCCACATAAAGGACGACTTCCATCGTATGGGTTCGTCCAGGTTGAGGGATCCGACACACACACACACACACACACACACACACACACCCGACCGAGCCAGAAGTAATCAGCCACATTTCGCATTTCGAAGCACGTTTGTTGAGATCAGACGCCCATTCATACTCCACGACCATCACACGCCCGATCAGTCTGACTGCGCCGCCTCCCACACACCAGCAACACCAGCACTGCAGCTCACGCTTTCCGAGCGCGCACAAAACGCCATAACGTTACATTGCATTACATTACAAGAGCAGAATTGAAGAAATACCTGAAATCCAGCGGCGTGGTGCATGAGAGAGGAGCTGGTGGAGAGAGGCAGCAGACTGTGGGTTACTCCAGCCTCTCTGTACGCCAGAGCTCCGCCCTGCTTATTAAGCTCCCTCATCCAAATCAAACACTGCTAATGGACGGCGAGAGGATCAGGCAATCCATCAGCACCCCAATCACTTCTCCTCCACCGCCAGCCTCACTTTCTACACTTTATTTATGTGTGCTTTCCTTGCTGGGTATTTCATTTAAGTGGCTTTCAGCACAGAGTCTCTTTTCACTCTTTAAAGCAAAATGAATGGAGCATGCAGCACGAAGCGCCTGGGTTCGAGTCCCAGGTTCAGGTGTTTCTGTGTGTGTGGATTGCATGCTCTTGTATGGGTTCCTGGTTGTTTCCCCTGACCGACCACTGACATGGAAATTAGGCAAATTATCTGTTTGTAATTGCCCCTGTGTGTGTGTGTGTGTGTGTGTGTGTGTGTTTATTGGCCTTGCTTATACCCAGTGTTGCTGAAATGGGCTCCAAACACCCTGTGAGCCAAGTGATATTGAAGAAGGTAAGTCTGTTGGGTTTTTACACCCGAGCCTAGTGTCTTAGCCTCGTGGCTCATCAGGCCGGTGCTTATCCCTGGCTTCCGTAGCGTGAAGCGACCAGGAGTTCAACTCCTCCTGGATGGGACGCTAGTCCATCGCAGGGTTACCTTCCCAGTATATTTTACTGGTACCCATTTATACTGCTGGGAGAACAGAGACACACTTGTGGTTGAGACCTTGCCCAGGGGTCTTAGCACAGTGAGGGTCTCAGTGGGGTTCGAACTCACAACCTCCTGATCATGAGCGCAGCACCCTATGCTCCTGCCACTATGCCACCGGCCCCACAAGTGATATTTAGCACTTCTGCAAACTGCTTTGGCTTGTCATTGATACCGATAGTAGTGTATGATGGGTATTGTGATGATAACTGATTAATCTTGCTTTAGATAGATTTAAAATAAATTTTAAAGGATAAGCAATTGTTAAAGGATATAAAGTCAGGGACCACTCAAGGGAGTACGTATAACATTGTGAAACATACAGTATTATCACCCTGCCCATTACAAACAGTATTATCACCCAGCCCTATATCGACCATAGTTTCCAACACAGACTCAATCTAACTCTTAATCAGAGGTGCATTTCATGACCAGGTAGTGGAACCCCAGCTTTATCCCCCCAATGCACACATTCAGAGTTTCGTTTTATAACTGTGCTACTCACATGTTGTCCCAACAGTGTTCAGGACACAGGGCCCTAAGAACTAGGATGAAATCCGAGGACAATAGTGTCCTAGGTGTACAGCACCTATATACTTGCAGTATGTTCCTTACATGAGATTTAATGATCCATCATTCTTTTCAAGTGACTCATGAATATATTAAATGTAGGAAAGACAGCCTCATTGCTGCCCCAGTGATAAGCTATGTGACAGCTTAGTCTTTTCTTTACTGAGGTGAGATTGCGGTTAATTAAATCAGCAAAATATTCTCCTGCTGCTTGATCTGAACTAATTACATCAGCCAACGAGGTGTTTTAGCCTCGGACTTTGTGTGTCTTACACAAAAAGCTATTTGTGTCATGTGTGATCCGTATTAAGTTCTGGATAGAGAAACTTTATAAAGGACAATTTAACATTGTGATTGATTTTTTTAAAAACTATAACGTATTACAACAGGGACTGCTCTGTGCTTTTAGTTATTTCTAAACAGTCACGAGTGGATTTTCACGGAATTTTTACCAGCGGTGGGGATTTAGACAAAGAAGACTCCATTAGATTTCATAGATGATCCAGATTATCTGAATCAATAAATATTTTTCAACGTTGTGAGATGGGACTATTTTTGACATTTTGATGCATATCAGGTATCACTGGGCTTGGAGAAGGTTTGTACTCTCCAAGTTCTCCTGTGAGTAATTAATTCACTTTCATTTAATTAAATTTAATTTAAATTAATTTCACTTATGCCTTAACATCCGGGGATGTTGTTGGGGTGCCTTCATGGCAAGACTTGGGCTGATTTGGCCTGGTGGTGCCCATCCCTTTCCAGGTCTTGGAAACATGCTGTCGACTTTGCAGCCTACTCTTTACGAAAGTCAGCAATGGTTCTTTTACATGCGTCTCAACATAGACAGTGAGAGACATGGCCTGCCTTTGATAACCCAGTTAGCTGCACTGGGGGGGGGCAACAGTACAGTGACAACCCTGTGGGGACGCGAACCCCCAACCTTAAAATCAGTGATCCTGTGCCCTAACACCACTGCCCTAAATCACTGGATAATAATAATAATAATAATAATAATAATAATAATAATAATAATAATAATAATAATAATAATAATAAAAGCCTAATGTGCTATAACGTCTTTCCTGATGAGATAATGTGACTAACCACAACATTAACTGTAAACTAACTTTTCTCATCACTCCCGATAGAGGACTATCAAACATTTTATTTGGGTTACAGTTTGCCTGTTCCAAAAACTCTTCAAATGGCAAACTATTTAAAACCCATCTCTTACAACAAGCCCCTTATAAAAATTAGCTTTGTTTTTCTGTTAACCCTGGCAGGTTTAATCACATACACTTTTTCACTTCTTGTGCATCTGTAACTGAGAGCATATCACAGATACTCATTTTCAACAACTGCCTGAGTATATTATGAATATGCACAGCTTGATAATGAGTTACAAAAGAAAAAAATCAGTGTGTAGGCAGACTGGAGTCTATTAGCTTATAAAGAAAGATTTTATTCAATAATATTTGCATGTATCTCAGAGTTGTAAATTTTAGATGCAAAGCACCTTGTAATCCTGGCTTTGTACTCACAAAATTTTGCAAGTAAAACAATTTATTAATCCTCGTTGATATTTTAATGTGTGGGTCGCTGGAGAAATAAAACGGGCACTGTTATTTTTGGTCAATAAGTTCCTATAAGGACAACAAAGTAATGTATGGGTGAGCTAGAAGGTTCTATCTATGGACCCCAGAGTTTGGTCTGGGACCTTTCTATATGGAATCTGTATGTCCTCAATGCGTGGATTTCCTGCCAGTGTTACAATTATCTCCCAAATATGCAGATTAGGCCAAATGGCTACTCTACACCTCTGCGTGAACATAGTTTCCCATCGTTGTTTTCCCCAGTGTTAGCCTCGTGATTATTAATGGCAATGTGTTCATGATGATCCGCGCCTCTCACACGAGGTCAACTGGGATTGGCTCTAGCTTTTTGTGTAACCCTGATGGATAACTAGTAAGATAATGAGTGGGTGGAATGGATGAAGGCTTCAACCATGATCAATCACTGAAGAGAGAATAGTTGAAATAATTGGACTGATAGTCATGTGGATTTTTATCTCAGCCAGCATTAGTAGATTAAGCAGTTTGAGCTTCTGTAGTTCCGATCAAACATCAGAGTCAGAATACTTTATTGATCCTGAAGGATACACGGAATATGCAAATAATATATCTGTATGTAAGTCTGAAATTAGAATATACTAATATTTATATAAACAGATACAAAATGATTCCTGGTATTGAATGATGGTGTACACTATTATCAATATGATAAACAGTAGAATGTAAATGTACAGCACTAGATGTTGTTGCTATAAGGAGAAATTGTACAGTTTAATGTTCACAGGTATTAATGATTTCCTGTAGTGTTCAGTGGTGCATTTCGGTGGTATCAGTCTCTCATTGAACTCATGTGACTGATCAGCAGGTTGTGAAGTGGGTGGGAGAGCTATTGTTCAATATTGTCTTTATTTTGGACAACATTCGCCTCTCTGACACCGTCAGAAAGTCCAGTTCCATCCCCACAATGTTACTGGCCTTGCAGATCAGTTTGCACAATTTGTTTGTGTCCGCGACCCTCAACCTACTGCCCCAGCATGCAACACTATAGAAGATAGCGCGGACCACAACAGACCCATAGGACATCCTGAATAGTGTTGGCAAGATGTTAAACAACCTTCTTAAAGGTCTTCATGACATACCAGGGCCTTCGTGCAATACGTGAATCAATGAGCATTTGGCACCCATAACCCTCTCGTCAGTTCACTGCTTGTCCTTCTTTGGACTACCCTTGGTAGGTACTTACCACTGCATACCAGGAACACCCCACAAGATCGGCTATTCTGGAGATAATTAGATTCCAGTTGTTTACCCATCACAATAGAACAGTTACTAGGTTCTGAAGTGAATAACATTGATTATTATATGGCAATGACAGTATGTGCACTCGGATTGGTTGACAGTAATTGGCGAACAGCAGACTGTATAGAGGGCATATCAAACCTGAAAGTTAGTCATTAGCTTGCATTGTGTGCTCCGATCTTTAACAGCGTCCAGAGAAACATACAGTTAAGACAAAATCTATAGGGAATAGTTTATAAGATAAAGAGTTTACAAAGTCCTAAACGAGTCCAAAGTCCTCACTGCTTGGCAGAAAGCTGAGGTTAGTCATGGGAAGGAAAACAAGCCGAAAGCTACCAAAGCCCTCATAGACATGGATAAAGATGCCTTGTTTAGGGGTGGAATGCTTGGGGATAGCACCTTGGCCAGAATAAAAAAATGTAACAGCACATGAAGTGAATGAAAAAAAGCTGCCAACGGCACGGAATTATCTCCATCTGTACTAAAGACCTCAGCCAGAGGTTTCAGGCAGAGAAATAAGTAGTTGTCTCATTACAGTGGCACCTGACAAAAATGGGATATATTACATCTCCCTTATTACCTCCCCAACATTGCTGTAGACCAAATGCAGCCTGTTCCCAAATTGCAGGAGACACTTTTAGTAATATAATACACTGTAGCATCGTGTAAAATATTCAAGCTGTTCAAGAATGGTTTGAAAAAAAAAAATTTGGCCATCAAATTTCCCAATTTGGGATGTGCTGAAAAAAATTTCAACTCACAGAAGCTCCCTCTCGCATCTTACTGCTGTCACTGCTGTAATCGCCACTATCTAGTTGAAGCAGGTCCCATCTGGATGGTAAAAACAATACTTGTATTGCCTTAATTATTTGAAATACAAAAGTACCCATGCATCATGATGCAATGATAAAAGTATGAAAAAGAAGGCTTCACTTGTAGTGCCAGGTTGCTTGCATCTTAAAAATTTCACAGATAGCACTTCATAAGAACTCAGGTTACAGGAACACTAGAGGAACACTAGAGCTACAGCCTGGCAGAAGATATCAGGAACACTAGAGGAACACTAGAGCTACAGCCTGGCAGAAGATATCAGGAACACTAGAAGCACACTAGAACTACAGCCTGGCAGAAGATATCAGGAACACTAGAAGAACACTAGAGCTACAGCCTGGCAGAAGATATCAGGAACACTAGAAGCACACTAGAGCTACAGCCTGGCAGAAGATATCAGGAAC
The DNA here is from genome assembly GCA_024760905.1 of Plotosus lineatus. NCBI lineage: Eukaryota > Metazoa > Chordata > Actinopteri > Siluriformes > Plotosidae > Plotosus > Plotosus lineatus. The sequence continues at coordinate 22,546,310 of CM045742.1, forward strand.
ACTAGAAGAACACTAGAGCTACAGCCTGGCAGAAGATATCAGGAACACTAGAAGAACACTAGAGCTACAGCCTGGCAGAAGATATCAGGAACACTAGAAGAACACTAGAACTACAGCCTGGCAGAAGTTGAAAATGACATTCTTTTAAGAGGGACTGCTGTCAACTCTTTATCAACAATCATCAAATCAACAACCATATGATGACTCTGAGTCACCTACAAGAAGAATGGCAAGTGGTAGTTTGGGTAAAGTGCATTGCGAGCTGGGTTTATAACAAGACATCCAGGATGGGGAAAAAGTCTTTTTGCTGAAGACCATAAGAATTGCCCCCCCAGTGCAGCTAACTGGGTTATCAAAGGCCGGCCATGTCTCTCACTGTCTATGGTGTGAGGGATGTAAAAGAACCATTGCTGACTTTCGACAAGAGTAGGCTACAAAGCCGTCAGCGTGTTTCCGCCCTGTGATGGCCTGGCGAGCTGTCCAGGGTGTACTCTGCCCTTGCCCTGAGTTGGCTGGGATGGGAACCAGCCTCCCTGCGACCCTAATTAGGATGAAGCAGTTACAGAAAATGAACTGATGATGAACCATAAGAATTGGGTAGGAAGGGGCAGCTGTAGCATAACGCTTAGAGAAGCGACTTTGGCGACATAAAGGTCACAGGTTCGACTCTCGAACCAGCAGGAAAAATGTGTGATAGTTAGAGAGTATTGAGCACCTTAAATTCCTCCACATTAATGGCTGAAGTGCCCTTGATCAAGGCACCTAACCCCAACTGCTCTCCGGACACCCCCAATATGTGGCAGCTCACTGCTCTCTCTCTCTCTCTCTCTCTCTGTGTGTGTGTGTGTGTGTGTGTGTGTGTGTGTGTGTGTGTGTGTGTGTGTGTGTGTTTACTTTGGATGGGTTAAATGCAGAGGAAATAATTTTCCTTATAAGATTAATACTGTATTTCAAAATGAAAGAATTGGCACTTCTCTGATGAGTCCAATTTTTATCTTTCCCTGTCATCTTGTTATTGAATGGTGAGACAGAGACCTGGACACATGGCACAGTATCTCAGACACATTGTGGGATTCAGGCTGTAAGTGATGATCTGTGGGTGGTTAACCAGAGCTGGAACTGGGCAGGTTTTTTTGTTTGTGTTACTCTGAAAGTGCCACATTAATTTGTTCATTTATTCAACTACTGCTTTTTTTTTTTTTTTTTTTTTTTTTTTTTTTTGTGGTGTGTTTCTGGTACACGGTGTTCCTACCAAAGATGGTGTGAGAAAGAACACCCAATGAAACTGCAAGAGTGTTTGGGGTGATCAAGGCTCATTAATGTGTACGGGGAGTGAAGGCTGTTCATCTGGTTTGATCAGACAGAAGAGCTACTGTAGTACAAACCACCACAGAAAGGATAGAAAGAAATCAGAACACACAGCTTGGGATGCCTCATTATAAACAAGTCAGGTGACGTTAATTTTATGGCTGATGGGGTGTACGTATATGGTATGTATGAAATTCTACTGCCATCTACTGTTCATGCTGAAAAATTACCACATATCCGAAGTTCACACACATTTTCACATTTAATTAGGTAGATGGCAGTATTAACCATATTTTGCAATTAGGGAACAGTTTGTATAATAAAAAATAATAAAATAATAATAAAATAATAAATAAGTGAAGATTAATTTTGTATTTGGGGTAGCCAGGTCCCATTTTGAAGTATATTTACTGATATTTTCAAAATTATTTGGCTGTATTTCAAAATAGAACTATTTATTTATACTATATTGTAACGTTGCGTTTGCTCTTTTTCACATATTCCCTGATTTATATTTATCTGTATTTGCTCAAAACTTTGTAAAAAAAAACTTTGACTTTGGTTTAAACCACTCACTATACAGAGATGTGATTTAAACCAAAGTCAAATTTCTTGTTGGTTTACAAACCTGGCAAATAAATCTGATTCTGTCTTTGATTCTGAATATGTAAACAGAGTTGAGGCAACACCAGTGCTATAGAGCAGCTGCTTCCAACCAGGTCCTCCAGGATGTCTTGCACATTTAGTGCTTTCTCTGCTCTATCACTCACTTAAATTCACAATTAAAATTGTGTTAGGGAACGAAATATACTCTACAACACAATGTTCCTCCAGGAACAGGAATGGAAAACATCGCTTTTGAGTGTAATACCATTCTGAATTAACAGATCCCTGTATGTTAACTGCAGTGCTGGCCATAATAAAACCCTTACAGATTAATGAGTGAATGAATAAATGAATAAGTGATTTAATCTACAGCAGCTAGCGTAAAACAGTCTGACCAGTATAAAAAAATTCATGAGGACAACATCATCCCGCTGAAAAATCCAGTTTAGTCTGACCTGCTGGCAGAAATTTCCAGTTTATTCTGACCAGCTGTCTGAGCTGTTGGTAGAAAATGACTGTTACTGAATTACTTCCACTAATGCTATATTTTAATGAATTCTTTCCCCTATAAAATTTGCATATTACTGAAGGAAAAAATGTTAAGAATGTATTATTCAAACTAAATATCTCAACCGATGCTAAAGATGGCCTACCGATTACAGCAGGTGGTAGCTGGTCAAGCTAAACTGGTATTTCAGGAAGATAGACATTATTCTTCATGAAATAGCTCCTTTATTCTCAGCAAAACTCCTCATGGGCCATAGAATCCAAAAAAAAAAAAAAAAAAAAAAAAAAAACAGACAGCACTCATTCTGCTGCTAATAAAAAATCCATAAGTAGTAAATGATGAAAACATTTCAAAGAATGAGTTGGAAAGGATGTTTTTTCCTCTTGAAATGTTTTTATCTATATAGACCAGCTGTCTAATGATGTAGCTTCCCAGAGTTGCTGAGATACTGCACTTGAACTCTGATCCAAGCTCAGAAAAAAAATGATACTTGAATGACATAACTGAAAGAAAAAACATTAGACTCTCTTCTGCCACCCACACTACACTAGCATTAGTATAATCTATAAAGATATAAATATAATGGATATTTTATTCCACTTAGTGCACAAAATTGCTAAATAAAGATGTAATGTGTTGTAGAAATAGACAGGTTTTTTTTTGAACCACAAGAGGGAGTTCCTGAGCAAGAGATCTGTGGATGCAGGTTCATAGCATGTTCCCAGAGTTAGCAGATTGTTTTCGAGTATCTTGAGAAAATGCTGTTGGTTTATTAAAAAGCCAAATATGTTGCTATGGATTTTGGTTTGTCTTATTATTTCTCATGACTATAATGCTGTAAAACTCTTATGTAAACCACTTATAATGTACCATACCATCAACTAAACTGAACACAAACAAAACACACTGTTTTATCTATTGCTAATTGTTATTTGTTATCTGCTATGAAATAATACGCGTTATGTTTGCACATTTAAACATTCTTATCTTTTCACATATTTCTTTGTCTTTGCATTTTTATCTAAAAGATCATAAATAAAATGGTAAAGTCCTTTGGGATTTTTACATCCGAGCCATAGCGGCTCATCAGGCCAGTGCTTATCCCGGGTTTCCATAGCGTGAAGCGACTAGGACTACAACGCCTCCTCAACGGGAAGCTAGTCCATCGCTGCTTACCTTCCCAGTATATTTTACTGGTACCCATCTATACTGCTGGGTGAACACACGCACACTTGAGGTTGAGACCTTGCCCAGGGCTCTTAGCACAGTGGGGGTCTAACTGGGATTTGAACACACAACCTCCTGATCATAAGAGCAGCACCTGAGCCACTACACCACTGGAATTACAAGATCATAAATAAATAAGTCTGTAATTACTATAAATTGTCACTGGGAAGTCACTAGATGGACGACTGAAATAGTTTGCATTATATATGATGATTTCTTGATATTTAACAATATAACATGGAATTAGGATGAATTAACATACATATGTTATATGTGGTGGCTTGTTGGTAGGGTGCTGGATAACTGATCCCAAGCCCCCCAATGTGCAGCTAACTGGGCTATCAAAGGCCAGCCATGTCTCTCACTGTCTGTGGTGAGAGGCTGTAATATAACCAGAGACGATTTTTGTTTTACTTTTACAAGCATAGGGTTCAGATGATCATGTTATGGTTTGTGTGTTCCTATGGGATCTAAACAGTGATAGCAAGAGAACTGTGCTTGTGCTGCTGGAGGTGTGCACATGGACCTAAAGACTCCACCCACCTTCCACTGCTGCAGTATAAGTAGCCAAGAGCTTTTTATGCATTACAGAAGCGCCACTCTGAAATGAGAACGTCTACCAGCCACAAGACCACCTACCTCCAGGAAGACCCGTTCAGTACAACTAGCAGGATCCTGAGAAACCGACTGAACTACAGCACATGACTTCCAAGGTAAGCACAGAACAAAAAAGTTTATAGCATTTGTGATTACTTACATTTTCCATCTTTACCAAACGACAATTCAGAAACTGGCCATTTATGCCACTAAACCTAATATTATCTTTTTAAATAGATTTTTAAAGTTGATCCCATGTGGATGGTTGAAAAGATCCGTACATCAGTAGAAAAAACTAGCGTGCTTCTTCCTGCAACTGAATACAACTTCAAGATTGGAAACATGTTTGGAGAAAAAGCTCATTCTGATAAAGCCAAGAAAGCATCCCTGTGTCCCAATATCATCACTCCGGACACCATTCCTGAGTTCTGCATCCCACCTAAGATCTCAAGTCCCCTGGAAGTGAAAGGTGTGGAGCATGGAAAGCCACCTCCATGCATCACAATTTCTTGCAGTGAAAGTTACAGCCCAAAGAAAGAGGCCAGAGAACCATTCAACAGTAATATCATCCAAGTTGAAAGTGTGGGTGATGGTATGCACAACAAAAGTTGTAGTGATGAGGATAATACCAATGCGGACCCTCACAGCCAGGCTGCTCTCTCTCTGCCCTACCTAGCCAAAACTCAGACATGCTATGGCTTCTGCACACTGTTAGAGAGCCCTCATACCAGAAGGAAGGAATCCCTGTTCCACAATGATCCCAATTCCTGTGGGATGCCTTTGCTTCTACCCAGGAGCAGGTCTAATACTTGCTGCATATCTTCTTCATCTTCTGCTTTTCCAGCATCCACCTCACCCTCCTCCTTCAGTCTGAACAACTTTACCTCCAAACTGACACGAAGGGGGTTTGGTCTGCAAAGGCAGGGCACACAGGACAGTGACACCACCTCATCAGCTGAATCCTCGCCATTCAGCTCGCCTCTTCTGGCCAGATCACTACCCAAACCCTCCCTCTTCAAGACACTCAGTCACGAGAAGTTACTCTACCGTAATATTCGGAAGGCCACTGTTTCCAGGAACAACTCCCTGTCAACAGATGAAGCCAGCTCCACAGATAACAGCCCTAATGTCATGAGGAGAACATCAGAGGTACTCATAGAACCACTTTCCTCCAGCTTTGGACTGGCACCTCCAGCCATCTTCCCCTTGGACTTGGTTTTGCATAGAGAACGGCTGATGAAGGAAAGCCTCGTGCCGGTAGGAAGGGATGGATCCCTGCGCCTTTCAGCAGAATACTGCCCAGAGAACCAGAGACTCAGGGTCCGCCTCATCAGTGCCGAGGGGCTGTACTCTCTCTCTGTGGACCCTAAGAGCATCAACTGCAGCATCAGCCTCTCGCTAATGCCTGGGAAATTCCAGAAACAAAGCAGCACTGTCATTAGGAAAAGCCGCAATCCAATCTTCAATGAGGACTTTTTCTTTGATGGCATTACTGAGGAGAACCTCGGCCACTGGTCACTGAGGTTTAAAGTAGTCAACAAAATGTCTACCATGAAAAGAGACTATATTTTGGGCACTTGTGAGCTTCCTCTGACGTGTATTGTCAGCTTATAAAAAATATTTAACTTATGTTCTATATATCTTTTGTCTTCATCATTCTTTCTTTATTTATAGTTTTATATAATTCCAAATGCTCAATTTCTATTAAATTTTTAAAAAGGAAATATGCTTTCTTGTTTCTCTTTGTCTCACTGCAGCTCAATGGGGAAAGGGGTTCATTAAAAGAAGTGATAATTTATTCACAGCTATATCAACCTCCAAGGGCTATGAAATAGAAGCACTGCAACCTTAAAAGCTTCTTCACAGCCTTAATGGTTTGCATTGTTCATGGTTCTGGAAAAAAAAAGAGATGTCCTTGATCTGATCCACTCCTTAATCGAGTAATTCTTTTAGTTAATTAGCATAATCATAGAGACAGGCACTCATGATAAAACTTTAATAGAGACACCCATACAAATTAATTTAACACACACACACACACACACATTCGTCTGGCTTGTTGCATCACCTCTTCTGTTCAGGTTCAATGGTTCTGTCATTACAGTCATTAATGAGGTGGAGAATACTGCGGAAAGAAAAAGCCCACAAAGCACTCATAGTGTCCATCTTTGCTTTAGGTTTTCACAATGAATTAGAGAGGTGAGTTGTGAAATAACACAATTAATTTTGCTTTAGTAAGAATACTAATGGAAAAAGTAATTGACAAAACCTTAATCTATGTTGTGGTCAAGACCACAAAGCCATTTAAATTAAAGAAAAAACAACAACGATAATATATACTTGATGCCAGAATGAATCCCAAAGAGAAACTAAAGAAAAATATAATAGGATAGTCCATGTAGATATGTGTCACTGACATGTTGTATATAAAATTGGGTAGTTTGCTTGTATTGCCTTGGCGGGTACATTTGTTTTCACTTTGTAATTTATAAATGTATATATTATCACCTGGAAAGGTTAATATAGTGTAGCATTGAGACTTTATAAGTAGCCTTTAAGAATTTTCGCATATCTAACTTATAGATAGCTTATATCTAACTATTTCTAAATAATTTATATAATAAATATAACATTTCAGAGCAAAGCTTATGGATATATACATATATATATATATATATATATATATATATATATATATATATATATATACACACACACACACACACACACACACTTTCACACACACACACACACACACACACACACACACACACACACACACACACACACACACACACACACACACACATATATATATATATGATGACACCATACCAGAAACTAAGAAAAGTATAGTACATGTAGTACCTTTATTTATAAGTGTACACATCTTGCTGTGAAAACAGTACTGTATTACAGACTGGATTGGACTGGATACAATACAATAGAATTATGTCACATATTTAACAATGATTTTACAAAAAGGAAGAAGAAAAGAGGAACTATACGCTGTATGCGCTATATTATTTATTTGTTGTATATAATGTCATGCAGATGAAGGAGAGTATGAAAGATGTTTTCCTCAATGAGTCAATTGAGAAAGAATAACCTTCTCTGATTTCCTGTAATTCTGTTGTTTCCTGCTGACCTTTGCAGAGATTAAAAATACCTGGAGTAACCTGAAACCTGACGCAGCTTAAATAAGTGGTGGATTTTCAAAATAATAATTTGAAAAACCTCACCAATTTTTCTTTCTATATCAATTCTTCCCATCCTCACTTACATGAAAAAGAACAAAACTGACATCCTTAAAACATAAAAAATAAAATAAAAATATTCCGGTAACTTCAGAGCAGATCATGGGTTAATGCAGCTTGTTGGTAAAGATGCACTCATGCCTACTTCCTCTGACTGTGTCCATGGTGATGACTCTCTACAGACGTAGTCTCTCATGAAGTAATGAAGGCTGAACTAATCATGTGGGCTACAATTGCAGTATGTACTTCAGATACCCATCCATTTACACATTTACACATAGCCTTTTCACACGGCAAACATTTGGAAATTGATGATATTTTCTCGAAAAGCACATGGATTAATCATGAATGTCCGCCACACTGGCACATTTATGCATGTTGATAATATGCAGCAGCACTTAAAACCAAAACAACTAACCAGATGTGTATGTAGTGTCTTGCCTTTTGCAAATGATTTTAGAAGTATATACAGGGGACTTTATGCTCTCTTACTCACACACTCAAACTGCTTAATACAATTAAGGACACAGGTAGGCTGGCGCCTATCTCTACTGACATTAGGAACACCATGAACAGCTTACCAAACCAATGCAGGGTCAGCACACACAACCATTCACACTCACATCCACACCAAGTGAAATTTGGAGCAACCAGCTATCCTAATATGCAAGTCTTTCGACCGGAAGAGGATTCTTGAGTACATTGAGAAATCCACGCTGGCACAGGAAGAACATGCAAACTCCACTCAGGAACACCCCAGTGAAGACTCATACCCAGGACCTTCTTGCTGTAGATGGACGTGCTAACCACTAAGCTACCGTGTCATTCTCATTATTCTCAGTTAAAGAGAATAGAGATTGAAAAATGCATTCGGAGATAGAAGAACTTGGCAGATGGTCGCTGAATTCTTATTTTCATAATTTAATTGGATCGAATTATATAAGAGTGAGTATTCAATTTTCCAAACATGCTTACTCAGGGGCATCCTAACCTTTAGTGGAAGACATAACAACAGATGAGACGCCAGATCAAATGTCAGATCAAACTCATGAATTTACGGAGAAAGCTACAATCAGTGCCACTTGTATTGAGGACGATGTTTATGATAAGATGGAAATGCATCAGTGAAATGTTTCTCGTTAAAACTGATTTTAAAAATGTAATTACTGATCAATATAAACACGCAGACATTCAATCTGTCTTTGAGACTTGTCTTACAAGCAACACTGACATCAATAAGCAGAGAAATAATCATTTTAAAATGCACAGGTTAGAGATAGCAATTGGTTTTATTGTACTTAATCATCAGTTTGTTTTCTGTAACTGCTTAATCCTAATTAGGGTCACATTAGGTATTACACCCTGGACAGCTCGCCAGGCCATTGCAGGGAGGAAACACGCTAACAGCTTTGCAGCCTACTCTTGTCAAAAGTCAGCAATGGTTCTTTGACATGAACCTCACACCATAGACAGGGAGAGACATGGCCGGCCTTTGATAACCCAGTTAGCTGCACTTGGGGGACAGTGACAACCTATGGTGAGTGGGGCTTGAACCACCAACCTTAGGACCAGAGATCCAGCACCTTTAGCACCAGGCCACCACTGCCCGAGGTACTTAATCAATCGACCGGTTCATTCAGTTAATTTTCTGTAACCGCTTCATCCTAATTAGGGTCGCGGGGAGGCTGGTGCCCATCCCAGCCAACTCAGGGCGAGGGCAGACTACACCCTGGACAGCTCGCCAGGCCATCACAGGGCGGAAACACGTTGACGTCTTTGCAGCTACTCTTGTCGAAAGTCAGCAATGGTTCTTTTACATGCCTCACACCATAGACAGTGAGAGACATGGCCGGCCTTTGATAACCCAGTTAGCTGCACCGGGGGGGGGTGTGTGTGTGTGTGTGTGTGTGTGTGTGTGTGTGTGTTAGTGACAACCTTGTGGAGAGTGGGACTCGAACCCCCAACCTTTGGATCAGCGATCCGGCGCCTTATACCACTAGACCACCACTGCCCTCAATCGACCGGTAAACTCATTAATAAAAAAGTGTAATGTATAGAAATGCCAAAATTGTAATTCTAAAACAATCAATACACCTTAGACTAAAACAACGAGTTGAAGAAACAACGATTATTGAGATGTTAAAAGCATACGGTTATCTATTGAGTATCCAGTTGAGGTTCTACGGGGAACAGGAACAGTTGCCAAGCAACTCCTTTCAACTTGTTCAGGCCTAAGGCGCTGCCACGCCTCAGTGAAGCACTACCAACCGTCTTTCATATGAAAGCACTGTTCTCTTCTGCCATAAAGATAACTTCTGATTATTATTATTATTGGTATATTCAGACGGCCCATTATTGCAAATAAGTTTTACAGAACTGATCAGTAATATTTCACTGATTTTCTTTTGGAAAAATAAAAAAAACAAACAAATAAATAAAATCACATTTCAGTTAAGTTCCTTCTCCCATGAGGTTTCTCTCATCACATCCTTTTGAGTCCACAAATACATGCAATAACTCTACAAATGATTTTTCTTCCTGAGAGCTGAGACTCTTGTAAAGTATACCAAAGAGGGAGAAAGAGAGAGAGAGAGAGAGAGAGAGAGAGAGAGAGAGAGAGAAATATCCTGCTATACTCAGCAGAACACATTTGATTCTAAAAGTGCCAGCTGCTATTTTCAGTTTCCAGATATTATGGTTAAAGATTAACATGAAGGCTCTTTGCTCTTTACTGAGACAAGTCTGGAAGCACAGACAGGGCTTTTAAATCAGCCAAGTCACTGTGGTGTGGTGAGGCAGGATATGAATCCTGTATCATGTCAGTCCCAGTTTGGTATATTGATTTGGCATATTAAAAAATGCACATTATAATTTCAATAGGCTACTTGTCCGAAGAAAACTGAATCACAGTGATGGTCTGCTTCACTAAACGGTGATGGGCATGCTGTTGACAATAGCGTGTGGGAAAACCTCCGCTTGAATTGGGTATGACGCACACATCACATGGAAATGCAGATATCTATTCAACAATAAAACAGAAAAACGGGCGACTGCTATGGCGCTTTCACTGTTCACCCTAATCAGTATTGACTTAATTATCAGCATAGGCCGCTTCTTTTTTGTCCTTTTCACCCCCAGATGTGGGTAGTAATTAAGATTTAGGGTTGTGTTAGGTCTTTTTTCTTTCGTTGGGTCTCTGCAGGAAATGATATGAAGGTCATCTTTGTATGCACTGTTGATTCAGGGATGGTCTCATAGAAAGTGGATTTATGGGTGATTCCAAAAGCCTGGTGTTCACTGATTGTTCTGTGATGCTTAATACATTTCTATCAGGTACTCTTGGCAATATATTTCAAATTCACCATCAAATAAGTCATCAATTATTCACTATAAAGGTTTGTAACAGCCCGAGTGTGAAGGTAAAGTACAGTATGTAATTTAGTGGGTACAGTAGTGCTAAACCACAGCTGATCTATTATGTTCATAACTCGATCTATTGTACCAGAACACCAGTGTAGACTTCATATCAATATTACTATTCATTATAAAATCTCTAATCTTCGTTTTAATCTTCTCTGTTCTGATATACAATATACACAATATTAAGCATTCACAGTATTAGGGATTTTCCTCGTGGTCAGAACTTCCATCTTACAGCACAAAGGTCCCGGGTTTGGATCCAGGCCTTGGAAGGCTGTTTCTATATGGAGTTTGCATGTTCTTCCTGTGCTTGCGTGGGTTTCCATCTGGCACTCCGGTTTCTTCCCTCAGTCCAAAGGCCTGCATATTAGGCTACTTGGCTATTCCAAAATGCCTACAGTTGTGCGCATGTCAGTGTATATGTGTGTGTGTGTGTGTGTGTGTGTGTGTGTGTGTGTGTGATGATCAAGGCTGGTGTAGAACACTCAAGATCATTTAAATACCCAATTCACATCAATACACTTAGTACAGCTTCTTCAAGAGCGTCTATCAACTGACTGAGGTTGCTAAATTGTTATTTCAAAGGTTTCATTACAATACTTTATAATAAAAGAATAAACAGGAAATAACAAGAACCAACAAGGACAACCGGAAGCAATAAGCAGTATGCTGGTGTTGTTCTGTTTAATTAACCTCCCAAAAATGATAGACAGGATTTTGGAAAGCTGTGTTGAGTATTAATGTGAAGATCATGGTTCTTTCACCATGGTCCACTTTTTTTATATTGTTGATATCAGCTTCAAAATGAATGTGTACATAATCGATGCAGTATAAATAGGATTTACGGTTTTATATTTGTATCACCTGTTTTCAGGGAAAAGAGAAATGAAAATATCACTTTACTGCAAAATCTATCTTCAGAATAAGAAATTACAAGATGTTCAAATTTGACAAGAAATAAATTATGAAAGCAATAATTACCATCGGGGAAAAAGATAACAGAACAAATATCCCTTGCCATGGCCTTCTTGGTCTCCATGAATGATTTAGAATTTGAGTTATAAGGGAAATCAGATAAGAAATAGGCTGTAATTGGCATTTGGAGAAAGTTAAAGAAGCAAAGGATGAGGATGCATATTATTACAGAAAATTTATATCACATTCTGAAAATGTTAATACTGTATGCTAGAATACACTGCTGATTAACCTATTAATATACAAAAATACTTCTACTTATGCACCTTCAACTTTTGATAATGAAGTAGCATTTAGCAGTTTATTATTTTTGAAACCTCACAAAAATGTTACTTGGTGTACATGTGATAACATAACATTTCAAACATTTTATAAAAACCTTATTAATTTATTATAGCAGACCATCTGTTGTGACTGCATTCCCACCACAGGAAAACCAGTAATATCGCCGTGTTGTTGAAGTGATGGTAATTGGCTGGTATGAATCACTGACTTGCATGATGAAACGCAACAATAAAAAAACAACTTTTCAATTTTCTTTTGTTCTTTAAAATTTAAACCCCAAACTTAGATTCATTGGCAGTGGTGGCCTGGTGGTATAGGTGCTGGATCACTGACCCTAAGGTTGGGGGTTCAAGAACCACTGTCTATGGTGTGAGGCTGTAAAAGAACCATTGCTGACTTTCGTCAAGAGTAGTCTGCCAAGCCGTCACCGTGTTTCTGCTCTGCGATGGCCTGGCGAGCCGTCCAGGGTGTACTCTGCCCTCACCCGGAGTCGGCTGGGATGGGTGCCAGCCTCCCTGCGACCCTAATTAGGATTGAGCGGTTACAAAAAAATGAATGACTGAATAAGTTAGATTCATAGACCACTACTCAGACAAACAAAGGTAAGAAAGGTAAGACGACAAACTTACAGGTTAATATATGCTTATAAACCAAAGGCTGAAATAAGAAGCTTGACAGAACATTATGTAGTTAAACAGATACCAAAAAGACAGGAGATACAAATGAAAGCAGAAATCACTAGTGAAGGCAAAGGAGATGAAAAGGAAACCCAGCCTTTACCAACTATTATTAGAGACATTTATCAGCATCTCCACTTATTGACAGTGCCTAGATCTATACATTATTCATGCTTATATTAAAAAATGGAGTCATATGAAGATAAAACAGTGAATTTCATCAATTTTTTTTACATAAATTTAAACATTACACAAAGATAACCCAAGTATTCAACAATGCAGTTTTCCTGTTGTGATTTTATTTGTTAAGAGAAAAATCCTATCCAAACCTACATGAACCTCTGTGAAAAAAATAATTGCCCCCTTGTTAAAAGGTGAGGTAATTGTGATTAATCCTATTGTTGGGGAAAACTGAGTTCAATTTCATGGCCACACCCAGGTGTGATTGCTGCCAGTCATTTCCAATCAGGAGATCTCAACATAAAACCTGTCTGACAAGGTGAGGTAGGCCATACTGAACACACATCATCATGCCCCAATCCAGTGAGTTTTAAGAGCAAACAAGAAAGAAGATTATAGAAATGTCTCAGTGTGGGAAAGGACACAAAGTCATTGGTAAATCTTTGGGACTCTAGCAGACCACTGTCAGAGCCATTATCCATAAATGGAGAAGACATGGCACAGTGGTGACCCTTCACATGAGTGGCCGACCTATCAAAATTACTCCAAGAGCACAGCGCAGACCAACTGGAGAAATCACAAAGGATCCATAAACCACTTCTAAACAACTACAAGCCTCACTTGCCTGAGCTAATGTCATTGTTCATGACTCCACCATCAGAACGACAAGGAAAAAATGGTGTCCATGGAAGAGTTCTGAGGTGAAAGGCACTGTTGACAAAAAAGAATATTAAGGCACCACTCACTTTTGCCAAGAATCATCTTGATCATTCCCAAATCTTTTGGGATAATGTCCTCTGGACTGAGGAAATTAAAGTTGAACTTTTTGGGAGAAATTAATCTGGTTACATCTGACACAAAAGCAACACTGAATTTGATAAAAAAAGAAGATTGTGCCAACAGTGAAACATGGTGGTGGAAGTGTGATGATCTGGGCCTGCTTTGCTGCATCAGGACCTGGGCGACTTGTCACGACTGATGGAACCATGAATTCTGCTCGCTACCAAAAAATCCTTGCGAAGAATGTTCGTCCATCAGTTGGACACCTCAAGCTAAAGCGCACCTGGGTTCTGAAGCAAGACAATGATCCGAAGCACACTAGCAAGTCCACTTCTGAATGGCAAAAAAGAATAAAATGAGGGTTTTGGAGTGGCCTAGTCAAAGTCCCGACCTTAACCATATTGAGATGCTGTGGCATGACCTTAAAAATGTTCATTCCCCCAAACCATCCAATCTGGTTGATATTAAACAATTCTGCAGAGAAGAGTAGGCCAAAATCCCATCACAGCGATATGAAAGACTCATCACCTCTTATCACAAACGCTTGATTGCAGTTACTGCAGCAAAAGGTGGTTCAGCTATTAGGTTTAGGCCCTAAACTTTAGGGGCCAATTACTTATTCACACAGGCCCTTGTAGGTTCAGATGTTTTTTCTCCCCGTAATAAATGCAATTTGCACTGAAAACTGCATTTTGTGTTTACTTGTGTTTTACCTTTATATAGTAGTTAGGTTTGCTTGATCTGAAATTGATGACAGTGACAAACGTGCAAAAAAAAAAAAAAAAAAATCAGAAATTGGTCAGAGGGCAAAAACATTTGCACAGCACTGTCGGTGGCAATGATATTTGTCAACCTTGAATTGTTTTTATTTATTCATTTGTATTTTTTATTCCATGAGATATGGTGGGGCAGTGGTGGTCGAGTGGTATAGGGCCCTGGATCGCTCATCCTAAGGTTGGGGGTTTAAGTCCCACTCTCCACAAGGTTGTCACTGTCCCCCCAGTGCAGCTAACTGGGTTATCAAAGGCGGGCCATGTTTCTCACTGTCTATGGTGTGAGGCATGTAAAAGAACCATTGTTGACTTTCGTAAAGAGTAGCTGCAAAGCTGTCAGCGTGTTTCTGTCCCCTGCTAAAGGTTTGTGTTAAGAAAGGCATCCGATGTAAAAACCTATACCAAATCAAACGTGCGATTCATTCGCTGTTGCGACCCCTGATAATGGGAAAAAGCCAAAAGGAAATCTTTCATATTCCATGAAATATGGTGATATCCACACAAGTTTTTTTGGATCAGATGGTGGGGAAAGACAACTAGGTAAACCTGGCAAAAACAAATGTGTAGTTTAGGTAAAATGTGAATGTTTGGGGAAGTCTTGGTCCATACGGTCTCTAATTTACACCGCTAAAAAACCTTCGAAAGCTGAGTGTGCTATGTTCAAAGCATCCATGGAAAAAGCAGCGTACAGGAGATGTGCCAAGAAGGTGTAGTCATGGCAGAAAACTAACCCTGTTATATACACCAGTGGTGAAGGTCACCATCAATGAAGGAGGCCTTTCAAGCTTGTTTGGCCCAAGTAGCTCCTGAAACAGTGAATGGGTATTGAGTAGTCAAAAGGGCTGCAGCTTCAATGGTTGTGAAAACAAAATCTCTGAAAGGGAATTAATCAGAAAGAGAATGTAGGGCTTGGGCCTGGCCATGTTTAGCTTGGGAGGAGCTGCTGACTCAGACTGGACAGTGAAAAGAGCACTTCAAGTAACTTCTGAACCTAGTGGACATCTTCAGAGGAGAAGGCAGAGCCTAAAGACTTGGGAAAGCCTCACCCATATCCCTGGCAGAGGTTGCTAAGAATGTGGAGTGTAGAACCCAAGAGGAAACCCAGGTAAGAATGGGGAGAACGTCTAACCTCCAGACAGAAATGTAGTTCAACCCCAAAGCCTTCTTCCTTGTGAAGTGGACATGCTAACCACTATGCCTCCGTGCCTCCTCTGGCTTGAACCTCAGATTCAGGAGGAGAAATGTGTTTTTTGTCATAGTCATTGAACAATGGACCACTTCTTTACCCTTGCCGGGTCACTAAGGACGTCATGAGAATTTGATAATTCAGTATATATGAGTTTTGTGGACTTGAAGAAGGTTCACCACTGTTTCCTGAAGGAACCTATGTGGGGTGCTGGTTAATGGGCAGGGCCATTGTTGCAAGCCATTTAGTTCTTATATAACCAAAACAAAAGCTGTTTCTGTATCCTCTGCAAGTCAAATATGTTTTCAGTGGTTTGTTCGACGCTGACAAGGTTGCGCAAAAAGCAGTTAGGAAATGGAGAGTGTCTGGTTTGGGACGCTTGAAATCACATCGCTGCATTTTAAAGATGATGTGGTTATTTTGGGTTCATCAGATCATTACCACTGCCATGACTGGACAGTTTGCAGGCCAGTGTGAAATGGCTTGACTGAGAATTAGCACCCCCAAATCTGTGGCCATGGTTTTCTGCTAAAAAAGAGTAGATTGCTCCCTTGAGGTTGGGGTCTGGTCTGAAAAGTGACGGTTGGAAAGAATATTGACTGGTAAACAAAACCTGCCCTTCAATTTTCTCATCACAGGATGGACATCAATACTTTCCAATCCTCAGTTATGTAATTTTGAGTATTTGATTAGGATGCCTACTTGGTAAACTTCATCTGTTGGCTGTTCTGGGGCATGAACAACTTGGAGAAACGTTTAGGCAAAGACCAGAACCCAGATTTCAGGAGGGATTGCCTGTCTCATCTCACCCGTTTACCCAGGTGCAGCTACAAAACACCGTCAAAGAGAGGACGGCCTGGAATAAGCCTGCTGCCAGTGCGATTCAACCCTAGATAAGTGGAAGAAAATCCATGAATGAATAAATAAATGAATGAAAGGATATATGTGATGCAGTAACTAGTGTTGCAATCTCACAGCTCCAGATTCTGGGCTTGATCCTACTGGTTGATTGATTTACTGCCTGTGCAAAGTTTCACATGTTCTCTGTGTTCTCTATTTTATCTGAAGTTTCCATTGTTTATTCTCTGCACTGAATTTCCCATACGCACGATTGTGTGAATGGAGCTCTGCCCAGTTTTCCTGGGTTTGGCTCCAGAGGTAGAACTTTGAGTCATAAGTATTAGAGACGAATAACTATTAGGGTAGAAAAGAAACATTATTTATGATTAAGGGAAATAGATAACTTTGGTCACTTTGCTTATGGGCTTTAAACTTTATTTTTATTTTTTATTTTATGATGGACATGTGCGGAGGCACTTTACACACACACACACACACACACACACACACACACACACACACACACACACACACACACACACAGGCTTTTTTTGTTTACAGGAGAGAGTATATACACACACACACACACACACACACGCACATATATATATATATATATATATATATATATATATATATATATATATATATATATATATATATATATATATATATATATATATATATATATAAAATGCAAATATACTTACTGTATATAGTAATATCTGCACAAGCTGCAAATATAAAAAATATAAATTAGCTCTCTGTGGTATTTGTAATGTATTGTTAATTATTTTACATCTTGAATGAAAACATTCATTCTTTCTTTATTTGTTGGTCTTTTTTCATCTTATATATCTATGTCAGTATGCTTGGATAGCTTTTTGCTCTTTTTTGAAGGCTGCCTTGTTGGTTTATTGATTTGTAAAGGTTCCAGTAACCTTGTAAAGCAGAAAGAGAACAACAG
Organism: Plotosus lineatus; assembly: GCA_024760905.1. Taxonomy (NCBI): domain Eukaryota; kingdom Metazoa; phylum Chordata; class Actinopteri; order Siluriformes; family Plotosidae; genus Plotosus; species Plotosus lineatus. The sequence goes on from CM045742.1 coordinate 22,563,896, forward strand.
CTACTACCCTAGCTTCCAGTGTTCAATTAGTTTTGAATTAGACTTCCTGCTAAAATATGAAATCTCATTCAAACTGAGGCTATATTTGGCCATTTTGTGTGGAGTTTGCATGTTCTCCACGTGTTTATATGGGTTTTCGCTTGGTCCACCAGTTTTCCACCCACAGTCAAAAGGCATACACATTCGGTTTGGCCATTCCAAATTATCCCAAGGGGTGAGTATTAATGGTTGTGTATGTTTTGGCCTTGCGATGGACTGCTGAAAAGTTTAGGCTGCACCCCACCTTTGCCCCAAGTCAGCTGAGAAGAGCACTCTAGCCTTCTTGTGACCCTAGTAGCAATGATGATTTGGCAAATGCATGCTCTGGTTTCCTCCCCTAGTCCAAAGACCTGCACATTCGGCTAATTGGCAGATCCATTTTTGCACCGTATATGTTGATGTAAGTGGTTGACTGTATGTGTTGTCTCTTTAATGGAATGTCTACCCTGCCTTTCAGAGTCAGCTGAGATTGGCTATATAAAATACTGTATACAATTCACTGAGTTAAATTTAGTTGTTTATAGTTTCCTATAAATAACACTATGATGTACTGAATTTGTTTGACCTCATGTCAGGCCATTCTATTTAATTAATAAAGCAGAACCATAACAAAACAAAAGAACACATATGGGTATCAGAGTAACAGGAAAATGCCAGTCTTATCAACTTTGTGAGAGGAAGTCCTCTGTGTTTGCCAAACAGTGCTCAGCAGGAGTAAAGATGATTCTCTGGGAGCCAAACCAGGCGTATTGTTTAGATTTGTTCCTAAAATCAGCTGCCTCTCTTTTATGACGCCATGCCACAGTTCCAAAGCAACCGAATGTTTTCAGACACGATATGGAAAGGTGATAGTACAGGAATTTATGCCACTGAGCAGGCTGTGTGTTGTTGCATAAGAGTTAATAACAAAAGCTACTCCTTACACATTGAGCTTTCGCTTGCTGATACGCCTGAGAACTGTGTTTATTAAAATTTCCCTTTACAGATGAGCGCTCTGGCTGCTATTTGCACTTTGTGAACAGTCAACATTAGCTTTAGCTAACAATTTCAAGCTAATATAGCTTGAGAAGTATCTTATAATTGCTATGACATCATGTTTTTAAGAAATCAAACATAAACACAAACAGCCGTTTGCAGAACGATGATTAAAGCTGTAGTGCTAATCAAATGTTTACATTGACATCCGCTTTCTAAACCTGAAAATCCTAGTACCATACTGTAATGGTATTCGGCAAAGTTGTGTGAAGAAGCACCACCACCTAATTTTAAATAATGAATGGAGAATAAACACAGTACTGTAGTGGTCCTGCCAACTTTCACATAACATCCTTTATCACACATGTATGTTTTGTCAGGCTTGTTGGAATAACATGAGGCAAAGTCTTCAATTAGAAATTTTTGTCAGAGTTTAAGGTAGGTACATTTAGGAGCCTGAAACCTTTTATTGTCTTTCATTGCTGCTGCTTGAGGAACGTATACTGACTATGAGTCCTGGGCCTGATGAGGGTATTTTTGTGTGGACTACTCCTTGTGTATGCATAGGTTTCCTTCAGATATTCCGGTTTCCTTCCATTGTATATTAGGCTAATTGGTTGATCAAAATTTTCCCTAGGTATGAGTATGTGTGTGTGTGTGTGTGTGTGTGTGTGTGTGTGTGTGTGTGTGTGTGTGTGTGAGTGAGAGAGAGAGAGAGAGAGAGTGTATGTGTGTGTTGATCCTGCAATTGGCTGGCATAATGTCCATGGTGTCTGGGTCAGCAAACGAATGAATGAATTTCTACCTATAGAAATATATATATATATAATATATAAGTTTTCTACTTGGTCTTGAAGCACTCTTCCATACCAATTATCTTTTAAAGTTTTCAATAGTATCCGGGAATGTTTCTAGATTTCCTATTCTAATAGTGGGCAGTGGTATAGAGCGCTGGATCGCTAATCCTAAGGTTTGGGGTTCGAGTCCCACTCTCCACAAGGTTGCCACTGGTCCCCCCCAGTGCAGCTAACTGGGTTATCAAAGGCCGACCATGTCTCTCACTGTTTCTGGTGAGCGGCTGTAAAAGAACCATTGCTGACTTTCGACAAGAGTATGCTGCAAAACCGTCAGCGTGTTTCTGCCCTGCGATGGCCTGGCGAGCTGTCCAGGGTGTACTCTGCCCTTGCCCAGAGTTGGCTGGGATATGCGCCAGCCTCCCCGCGACCCTAATTAGGATTAAACGGTTACACACAGATATTTAGCATTATTTATTTTATTTATCTCATAATGTAAGGCATGTGCATCTTTACTTGCGGTGGTGTATCACCATGGCAGATTCATCTGAGCATATCCAAGCAATTTATTGTCTTAATTATCATAGTGACTGTTGTTGCTAGAAATAAATGACAGTGATATCAGTAATTACCGACTGGCTGCTTAGCTGCATGTTCTATGTTATGTTATTCCCTAGGAACATAAACCATAACAATATAATCTAAACGCCACGCTTGGAAAAGTAAAAACTAGCATGATAAGCAAATTGCTGTAGAACATTATAAAGTAGTCTTATAAAATCCACCTTTGTGTGTTTTACTATACAGTTTTCAAAAAGAACATAATTTTTAAATTATCCTTAAGTGTTATGGAAACACTGGGTTTAAATATACAGTACATTATTATTATTATTATTATTATCATTATTATTATTATTATTATTATTATTATTATTATTATTAATAATAATAATAATAATAATGATAATAATAATAATAATAATAATAATAATAATAATAGTAATAATAATAATAATAATAATTGAGTATGAATGGTTGTGTGAGTATTGGCCCTGCAATGGTCTTGTGGGCTGCCCAGGGTGTACCCCGCCCTCGCTCAGGGTCAGCTGAGATGGGATCTCATAGCAGGAAGGTCCTGAGTTCAACCCTAATGCTCAATGAGAGGTTTTGTGTGTGGTGTTTGAATGTTCCACCACAAAATATAAACAATCAAAGTCTCATTATTACTGAGGCTTTTTTTTTTAGCAGATTCTCCATTATTGGGAAATTCAGATGTTTTCAAGGTTAAGTGATGACGTCTAACTCTCAGTGGTTGTTTTAGTCACCATGACAAAAACAAAACAGCGCAATTTAATATCAATCCATTCTCCTGCCTGTTGAGACAAGGCATGTGTTTGCAATACATTTAGGCTTAATTGAGCTTGACCACTCCTGCTTTAAAAATCAGCCTTGGACTCTGGCAGTAATTTGTGAATACGAAAGGCTGCATAATGTCTCTGCAGAGCATGTGATAGAGAACTGACCCAAGTCACTCATGCACAATGCCCATTACAGAGCTGCATACTAGAAGTACGTGGAGGATTGGCAAGCCATGCTAAATGTTTGGCTCTATTAGTAATGCATCCAACACTATCAATTCATACACTTCACTTAAAGCAGTGACATTAATACAAGAAAACAAAGCTTTGCATAGCGTCCTGTGTAATTTTTTAAAAGCCCGATTCAGATCACCTATAGTGGTGCCAGTGGTGTAGTGGTAAGGGTGCTGCGTTCATGATCGGGAGGTTGTGAGTTCGAATCCCACTGAGACCCTCACTGTGCTAAGACCCCTGGGCAAGGTCTCAACCACAAGTGTGCATCTGTTCACCCAGCAGTATAAATGGGTACCAGTAAAAATATACTGGGAAGGTAACCTGCGATGGACTAGCGTCCCATCCAGGGGGAGTGGAACTCCTGGTCGCTTCACGCTACAGAAACCGGGGATAAGCATCGGCCTGATGAGCCACGAGGCTCGGATGTAAAAAGCCCAACAGACTTTACCTTTACCTACCTCAGATCACCGATATTAATATTTATTATTACAAGTGCAGGTTATATCATGCACCATAAAAAATTCAGAATCTTTTCTAAAACCAGAAAATGCAAGATTGTTGACATAATCCTCATCAATATAAGTTGAATTACAGCTGTTGATGATTTTACAGTCTTAAACTAAACAGCTTGGGAAATTCATGTACCTTTAGTAAAATGTTTTCTTTAGATTTGAAAACCATATTTACCATGTAGGGGAATCCGGAGAAGGAATAGTGTTCAAGGAAACAGGATACAGTATGATGTGTGTTGACTGGAAGGAAGTCAGTGTACTCGTGCCATATTTACAAATAACACACTCTGTTTATACAGTCACTTCCTTAATTGCCATTATTTGTTGTTATATCACACAGCTATATACGTAATGACATGCTTATAATTTTCTAATTTAGCTTATTAGTGGATAAAAAGCAGTATTCTGTAAAAAATGTACTGTATTGTGAAATTCTTTTTCACACTCTCCTCTACTCAGTAATAAGAAATTAACTGCAGGGCTTTTGTTTTATGATATCTGTTCATTTTCAATTTAGCACATCCTCCTCACAGCAAGAAGGTTGAATTCCCGCGCTTGGGCGTTTCTGTGTGGAGTTTGCATATTTATTCTGTGCTTGCATGGGTTTCTTCCAGGAACTCAGTTTTCCTCCCACAGTTCAATGACCTGCACATTATTCTAACTGTCTGTTCCAAATTGACTGTCGGTGTGGGTGTGAGTGTGAATTTTTGTGTGTGCGTTGCCCCGTGATGGTCTGGTGAGCTGATCAAGGTGTACCGTAACCTTCACCCATCAGCTGAGCCTTGCTGTGAGCATAGTAGTAGGATTAAGACGTTCCTGAATGAATGAGAGTAAGTAATAATATTTGGTTTAACAACCTCATTGCTTCATTTATTTCACACACTGTGCCTCTGAAAACATTGATATATATTTCTAAACCATCCAAGATATAAGCTATGTATAGAATGCTATTTATTCACTTTTTGAACCGCTTAATCCTTAATATGGTTGTGGGGAGGCTGGTGCCCATCTGAGCCAACCCTGAGCAAGGGCTATCGCAGGGCAGAAACATGCAGACAGCTATGCAGCCTACTCTTGTCGAAAGTCAGCATTGGTTCTTTTACATGCCTCACACCATAGACAGTGAGAGACAAGGCAGGCCTTTGATAACCAAGTTAGCTGCACGGGGGGGGGGGGGGGGGCAGTGACAACCCATTGATAGTGGAACTTGAACCCATGACCCTGGGATCAGTAGTCCAGCACCTTACCACCAGGCCATTACTGCTCATGCTAGGCAACTCGTACACTTGATAAATGAAAGCCCAGTGTTATATTTTGCACTAAATATTTAAACTGCTTATATCAATATAGTAAAAAGCAGTTATCAGCATCTCACACAGTAGTCTGACCATGATGACCCCATTACCTCATGCTTACTCTGTAGTAAAATCAAAGTGATTGAGCATGTTGGATGGCCATGAGACTTGCACGTACCGGATCAGTCTGGGGAGAGCTGCATCTGCTTGCATGCCTGTATAGCTGCTATAATTAACAGACAGACAGACAGACAGACAGACAGACAGACAGACAGACACACACACACACACACACACTCACCCAGCACATTCATGTTCAGGCTGGCTTCTGTTGTTGTATGTGTTTTACACTTATGTAAATCATTTCATCTGCAAATAAAGTTTGTGATGTTAATGCACAACAAATACTCTGCTTTCCTGCAAAAGTCGCCACAGACATGCACATTAGGCTTACTGGCTATTCCTAATTGCCCCGATATGTAAATGTGAATGGCTCTCTGTGTGTGTGTGTGTGTGTGTGTGTGTGTGTGTGTGTGTGTGTGTGTGTTGGCCCTGCAATGGATTATCGAGCTGTTTAGGGTGCACCATGATTTTGCCCAGAGTTGGCTATAATAGGTTTCAGCCTCTGGACCCATTAAAGTTGCATATTTTTAAGACTATTTTGAATCACAAGTGAACTGAATTCCAGTCCTGAGTCACTCCTGAAATGCCAGAGTTTGCTCTACCTCTGGTTTCTTCTACTGCATTGCTACAGCGGAACAAGCTCCTGTAAACAGTCTGTGTGACTATAGATCAAGGAATTATTTAACAATTCCTTAACAGTCATGATCCCCACCGCAAACAGTTGTGCTGGTAATCATTTGTATCGGTTGTGTAATGGACACTTTACATGTCTTTGCATGGCCCTTCTACAAGTCTTACTGGTGGTTAGTGTAAAGGGCCGTGTTTACTCTTCAGTGTTTATGATTATGTTTATCTGAGGTTTCATGTAAAGGTGGCACGGTGGCATAGTGATTATGTCTGCCACACAGCAAGAAAGTCCTGGGTTCAATTCCCAGTTTGGGTGTTTCTGTGTGGAGTTTGCATGTTGTCCCTGTCCTTGTGTTGGTTTCCTCCCAAAGACATGCACAGTAGGTTCTGTGGCTGTTCCAAATTGTAGGTGTGAGAGTGAGTATGAATGGGTGTGCTAGTGTTGGCCCTGCAAACAAGCTGTGTTGGGTGTACCCTGCCGTCGCCCAGAGTCAGATGAGATGGGTGCCCGCCTCCCTGTGACCCTAAATAGGATTAAGTGGTTCCGAAAATTAATGCATGAGAAGTTTTCACGAAGAAAAGAAATAAAGCTAAATTAGCTTCAAGATGTAATGATGCATTTTTTTGTGGTTTATTATTACCATTTTTTTTTCATTAAAAAAAAAAAAAATCTTCCTTTCTCTTATATCACATTCTGCTCTCCGTGGTAACAAAGTCTAGTTAGCATGGATACCATGGAGATCCTTCCTTTAATGTGAGAGCTGCTTTTATCTGCACACCTATTCAAACGTGGGATAAACCTTAATCATGCTTTCTGAATCATTTCATATTGCAACCAATAATGTGGTCCATTACAACTCTGTTGATTACAATTTCCCAGCACTATTCATTCAGTGTCTTCACTCAGTGCATGCTACTGGCTGGGTAAATTCCCTTTCTAACACAAAGAATAAACAAAAAAAAAAATGTTTTTATGAGAGTGCTTACGAGGCTTATTATTGCAACTTTTAATAAGTGTCAGCCTTAATGGGACTGTTCGTTTTTTAATCATGGTTTATAAAATTTTATTATTAATTTTACTATAAAATATTGTTATGAAATAAGTGATTACAATGATGATGATGATGATGATGATGATGATGATGATGATGATGCTGTATCATGCTGAAATAATTATCATGTGTACTTATCATTCGTTCATTAATTTTCTGGACTGCTTAATCCTAATTAGGGTCACGGTGGAGGCTGGCGCCCATCTCAACCCGACTCTGGGCGAGTTCAGAGTACACCCTGGACAGCTCAATAGGACATTGCAGAGCCACATTTACTTATAGTCAAAATAAAATGCACTGTCAATAAGAAAAAAAAGTCAATTTTGTGAATCTCTTTATCGTATATTAGGGGAGGTTAGAGCCCATCCCAACAGACTCAAGGCAAAGGCAATTTACATTCGGAACAAATTGCTAGACCATTGCAGGGCCAAAAGAGACACTCAGCCGTCTAATGTGCATGGCTGTGAACTGCAGGAGGAAACTGGAAAAGTCAGAGGGAATCAATGGAAGCACATGCAAACTACGCACAGTAACTCCTCGCTAATTCCGATGTGTGAACTGTTTGTGTGTAAAATGCACCGTTCATCTTTTATCTCCAAACTCTTAACAGAAAATAAAAGAACGCTGTTATGAAAGATGATGTTGTATGCTTAAAATTCAATTTATTCCTCTCTAGAACTACGAGAGGAAGCACAGTGCTGTCGTGGTGAACATGTCCCATTCACATCAAAAAGGCTCGATTCCTGGGCTCAGCAGGGGCAGTGCTGCATGGAGTCTGCTTGTTCTCCCCATGCTTGCATAGGTTTCTCCTTGGTATTCCTGTTTACTCCTACACTCTAAAGATCTGCACATTAGACTAACTGGCTCTTCTAAATTGCCCCTTGGTGTGAGTGTGAGAGGAAACTGGTTGAATGTGTGCTGGCCCTGCAGTAGTCTGGTGAGCAATTCGCCTTCATTCGGTATCAGCTGAGAAAGACTTCAGTCTTTCTGTGACCCTTATAGGATTAAGTGGTTTGGAAAATGGGTGCGAGTGAGTAGAACTATGAGAGCCAAATATGTCCAGCATGATGATGCCCCATGTGCAAAGAGAGCGTCACGAAGACAAGGTTTTCCAGTGGTGGATGGAAGAACGGAAGACCTTTGGGATGAAGTGGAACACTGACTACACTTCTTACTTCTTCATCATCAGTGCCAGTCCTCAGAAATGCCATTGTGGATAAATGAGCAAAAATCCTTTGAGCCACTCTACCAACATCTAATGGAAAACCTACTCAGAAAAGGTTATTAATAACAGCAATGAGGGAGTCAATCTCTAATTACATGTCCGACAGACACATGTTGATGTGATGATCAGATTTCCACAAACTTTTGCCCACATGGTATTGTTTATGATTTGAACAATGTTAAAACTCTGATTTATCAGAGATATGGAGAGAATTAGTTCAACAAAGAAGTCAGTTCATGCCCATGCAAGACAGCTGTCTGAGGAAAGTCAGCCAGGGGAAGTTCGTGCCAGAACAGAGATGAGTCTTAATGAAAGCCGTCCTTGTGTCTTGAGGGATGGAGAGCCAAATCGAGTCATGCTATGCTTGTGGCTCAAAGGGAACATAGTACTGAGCATGACTTGATGAGTAATAGTAGGTAGGTGGGGAGTGTTTCTTTGGCTTTGTATGCAAGCATTAGTATTTTAAATCTGATACAGGCAGCTATAAAAAGGAGGGAACACAAGGATGTGGTGAAAACAAATGGATGGCAAGCCTAGGAGGACCCAGTAGGAGTGAATTGCAGTGGTCCAACTGTGAGATAACAAGAACGTGAATAAGCACCTGAGAAGCCCATGTGCAGAAGAAAATTTATATCCTGCTGAAGATATAAAAGAGAAAACATTTATTCCTTTGGAATAAATTTGCATATTTACTGTGTGAATAAGTTCATAGCTAAATCTGGAAGCATTCATCTATTTAGCATGCACATTGATGCAACACTTGGAGTTGTGTTCAAAATAATATCAGTTTGTTGAAAAAAGTGAATAAGACGTTTTGGAGACAAATGTCAGAGAGGCTAGATTGAGATGGTTTGGACATGTACAGAGGAGGGATAGTGAGTATATTGGTAGTAGGATGCTGAGGTTGGAACTACCAGGCAGAAGGCCTAGAGGAAGACCAAAGAGACGATTCATGGATGTGGTGAAGGAGGACATGAAGGTCGTTGGTGTAAGAGAAGAAGATGCAAAGAGATGGGTGAGATGGAGGCAGATGATTCGCTGTGGCGACCCCTGAAGGGAAAAGCCGAAAGGAAAAGAAGAGGAGGAGAAGAAAAAAGTGAGTAAAGCTCAAAATACTTATATTAGCTTTTATTTCCATACACACAAATGCATTGAGAACGTTACACAGTCTATTCCAAACTAAAACATGAAGAAAACCATCTAAAATTTGTTACTCCTTTAAAGGAACTGAAGAAGTGAATATTACACTGTTCTAAAAAAAATAGCAGCGTCTCTAATTCTTCTTTACAAACTCAAACATTCACTGTATAAACTGAAAAATTCTTTATATGTTTCACCGTCTCCAATCGACTTTCTAATCAGGGTACGCTGTGCCTCTGAACAATATCTGAAACGACCCATTTAACTCAGAATTTCAGAGAGAAATGCTCAATAACCATCATGTACAACATTTACTTGAGTGGGGCCGGTGGTGTAGTGGACAGGGGGGCCAACTCATGATCAGGAGATTGTGTGTTCAAATCCCAGTTAGACCCCCACTATAGTAAGACCCCTGGGCAACGTCTTCACCACAAGTGTGCCTCTGTTCACCCAGCAGTATAAATGGATACCAGTAAAAATATACTGGGAAGGTAACCTGCGATGGACGAGCGTTCCATCCAGGAGGAGTTGAACTCCTAGTCGCTTCACGCTACAGAAACTGGGGGATAAGATATTTCAGGAGACCAGACCACTGCCTATAAAAAGCACTGAATTATTACTTGACACTATCTGTAAATGATCCACTTAACTGCAAGAGAAAGATGGAACGTCCTTCGGTTTAACAGCCTACCACAAAAGGAAAAGCTGTGTGCATCTCATCGCATGCCTGGCTCTCTTACTGGAGATCATCAGTGGAGCTGGAAATAAATCTGGACATGGGTACATGCCAACAACACTGTGTTTGCTGTTACCATGCTTAACGTGAGCTTTCTGAGCATTGAGCAGGTGCTGGAGATGAAGCCCCAATTAGAGGCATGGTACATGAAGTGATTTAAAGTGCCATTCGGTTTTCTCTCACTGATGTTTCTGACTCCCTCACTGCACAATGTACAACTCTCTGCTTGTGGATTCACAAAGCTTTATTTAGTTCCCGTATAGAATCTGTTATTAATGGCAATAAAAGATGTAACTTATACCTGTTCAGCCTTTAAAAGGGAATGAACAGCGTAGCTGGGGCAACACGATGACGTAATGGTTAGCACATCTGCCTGACAGCAAGAAGGTCCTGGGTTCGATTCCCAGCTCAGGTGTTTCTGTGTGGAGTTTGCATGTTCTCTCCGTGCTTGCGTGGATTTCCTCTGGGTACGCCGGTTTCCTACCACAGTCCAAGAACATGCACAGTAGGGCTAATTGGCTGTTTCAAATCATCCCTATGTGTGAGAATGAATATGAATGGTTGTGTGAGTGTTGACCCTGTGATGGCCTGGTGAGCTGCCCAGGGTGTACCCCGCCCTCGCTCAGACAAGGCTGAGATGGACGCCAGCCTCCCCGTGACCCTAATTAGGATTAAGTGGTTAAGAATATAAATGAGCAGCATAGTGGTGTATATGCTAATGTAGGTTTTCAGCTGAAACCAAACACTTGAATTGTTAAAGATGGCTCACAAGGCTAAATAGTGGGGGATGCGTTCTGATTATAGTTCTAGACTGATATAAAGCTCTTTTATCAAGGTTGGATGCAATCCAGGATTCACTGGTCTGAGAAAATGTCACACTGTTTCCTAATTGCTCAAGATTCCTTAATGGAAAGAAGACCATCTGACTCATTTCATGTGCAGTCGAGTCACATTGGAAAGGTTTTACCATTATTTTATTTTAGTGAAAGGACTCTGGTATTTCCATCCTTAACTCTGACTCTATACTTGCACTGGCCTAGTAGACTCATGACTGACTTCACTGATGTGAAAATTCTACATTTATCTTTATTTGCTTTGTAATCTACTGTATTTATGGTTAATATAAAAATGTTATTTAGTGCTAATTGCATCAAAAAATGGGAGACCTAACTCTGTCAGAGATATATGGATACATGTACCATATATAGAGTTAAATTTAGAAACTAAAACATTATCTAGAAAAGAAACATCAATAAAATACCAGTTTATTTAACAATAGATTATGTAATGATACAGGCGCTACTATATATATATATATATATATATATATTGTATTCTATTTCTATTCTATTTGTACATATATATATATATATATATATATATATATATATATATATATATATATATATATATATATATATATATAATATCTCGCCAAATAGAATAGAAATACAACACAATATTCTAGATATAGAATATTATGAAAACTGAAAACATACACACACTCACACTCTCTCTCACACACACACACACACACACACACACACACACACACACACACACACACACACACATGTGCCTATATATTACATTTTATCTTTTTCAACTCAATGATCAGTGGTGTGGAAATGTAATGTGTTGTGTGGGTGAGAACACTATCACATGCAGAGTGCTAGTCAAAACACAGCAGACCACACACTGTCACACTCACGTCTCTGCCAACCATCTGGGTACACATTCAGTCAAGGCAAAAGTAAAGGAAAAAATATTTCTCATATTAAATCCAAGTGCAATAAACATCTCTACAAGGTTGGGGGTGGTCAAGTAGGGGGGTGGGGTGAGGTGAGGGGTTCTTAATCTATAGATAAAGGCAGCGCCTAAAGGCAGAGCTCCCCTATGATTTCCCTTACTTTCACTTTGTCATAGGAACTCTCAAACAACATACAGTGATACCCCACCTTATGAAATTAATCCATTCCAGAGCTTTTTTCTTAAACTGGATTTTTCGTAAGTTGAACTGCATTTTACATGTAAAACGTGCGATTTGTTCCAAGGCCCCCAATACTACCCCTAAACCCTTTAAAATGGAAATTTTGGAAAATGTATACCTTTTAAGACCTCCTTCTGCTTCAATATCGTACTGATGGTAGACGGGTTTGGCCATATTCCTTTGCGATATCACTCAACCGCATGCCACGATCCCGCTTCTATTTTTCACTCGCACCGGAAATTACACACGCGTGCGCGTGTGTGTGTGTGCACGCACATGTGTGTTGACCATGTCTTCTTAGCAGAGTTATAATCTTACAAATGTTTATGGAAGGTTAAAAGCCTGAGCCAAAAGATAAAGTTGTAATGAGCACACTCAAAAAACTCATGAAACAACAGTAACTCTGTCCTTTACACGAAAAGCATTATGGGAGATGCAGCTCCATAATAGCCAATGGGGGGGGGCTGCGTCATCCCTCCAAGCCAATGGGAGGCCAGCAGGGCGGGATGTTGGAAGATAGTCAATGGGAGAGCAGCTCTTGCATTGTTTGAATGTTTGAATGGCGCATTTGGCGTGTTTCATAAGGAGAACTTGTTTCGTATACAGAGACAAAAAATTTTGGAAAATGTTTTTCGTAACTTGGATTTTTCATTTGCTGGGACTATCGTAAGGTGAGGTACCACTGTACTTGTATCCTAGGTATATGTCAATAATAATTTATATTAATTATTTGTTTATAAATTGGAATAAAAATGAACCTAAATATGTAATCTTTGTCTTGATGTGCGAAGTACACCATTTAGAAACCGCTGGTTTACAGAACATTTCAATAACACAAAAATCCAAAAAGTTATTTATTTATTTCACATTATTAACAAAGACATGAGATCATGTAACCTCACTATTATAAGGCTTTTGCTCTCTATATTATTATCTCCCAAAAACTTTATTTTCTTTCCTTTTTTCACATATAAAATCTGTTGGTTAGAAATGCTTTAACAAATAAAAATGTTCATGTTTGTATATCTGTATTTAATGCCCTTGACTCTGATTTAAAATAAATAGTTTCCCTTCCTATCGTTCAATTTTTTTTGTTCATTCATTTTCTAAGCTGCTTAGACTGGTGTTCAACTCAGCCGACTCTGGGTAAGGGAACAGTACATCCTGGACAGCTCGCCAGGCCATCACAGGGCAGAAACACACCAACAACTATGTAGACCTCTCTTTTTTTCTAAAGTCAGAAATGGTTAGTTTACATATCTGTTATTACAGATACTCAGACACACGGGTGGCCTTTGATTACCCAGTGAATGTGTTTGACATCACATACACATGCAACACTCTCCATACCACACATGCACATTTCATTCACCTTTTCTTGAGCAAAATGTTTAAAATGGAAGAAGATTAGTGAAAAGAGCATCAAAATAACATAACATATAATACAATATGTATTATGATGGGCAATGGTGGCCTGGTGCTAAAGGTGCTGGATCATTGATCCT
>CM045742.1:22595000-22602500 GCA_024760905.1 Plotosus lineatus
CACACACACACACACACACACACACACACACACACACACACAAACTATTCTTTTCTGGTATTTTCTACAATAACTTATTGTTCCTCTGTGTATATCACATTCCATACATCCTAGAATCTTTTCAGTTTTACACCAGGTTTTTCAATCCCCTGAACTACTACTAAAGTTTCATGATGGTTTAACTTGGAGAACAGTCATCATTCACTCCGTGACTTTGTTGTGCAGCAAACACTCCCACTTCGGGTCTACCATACACAGGGAAACCATAGCCAGCTCTTCCATCTTCCAGCTCTCAGTTCTTTTGCAACATCTCTGTGATTTTTAACAAGTCCCAAAGCCACACACTCAGAGCTGCACAAATCCCAGAGGAGCAGAAGGTGGAGGAGCATCCGTACTGCAACTTTCTCTTAGCACTGTGACAAGCCCGTGCCTATGCTTGTGTTCACGTGAGGGTACCAGTGTTCTACTATTCCGGAACTATGTCCACTGTGGATGGCCTGGGAAGCACGTTGCCAAACAGAGGCCACTGACCCAAGCAAGTCAAGCGAAGGGTTGGTACATAGAGAGCGGGATAGAAGAGCTCATTGGAAAGAAAAGGGGATAAAGCACTATCCCAAAAATAGGCCTCCCCGGGCCATTGTAGCAAAGGACGGAGTGACATTGTGGACGACACGAACATCTGTGTATAACCTCGCAGTTACAAACGCCCCTTTACCTAAGTTTGAGCCAGACTCCGCCACCATCCTCCAAGGAACAGCCATTTTGGAACGTTCTCCCTGACACAGATGTTGCATATTAAAAAGTGGGCCTGGTTGAGAGAGGAAGAGCAGGCAGGAAAGTGAGGACTGTTCTCCGTGGGTTTCACCTGTGCCGTCATCCGAGAAGCCAATCCATGAGAGGAAGCTGACTAACCAACCAAAGGCAAAGTGACAACAATGATAAAGTCATCTCATTTCCTGTCTGACCCTGAGCAGGTAGAGATGCGGACAAATGGCTTCACTCTTGAGAGTCTCTTGTTTACCTCTGATCTTCTGTCTTCTTTTTTTTTTTCCCAATTCTTTTTTAGCGATTATTTTTTATAACTTTGAAATACGGTGCAGTATATATATTTCCTTGTTGTTTTATCATTATTGTCAGGAAAACAATCAGATCTTTTTTCTTTCCTGTCTTTTTTGTTTAATATGCCATTCCGACTTACTTTTTAATGAAAAAAAAAAAAAAAACTTTTTAAATTGCTGGTGACAAACAATAAAAATCTTATCCATTGTGATGCACCAAGTTGTGTCCACAAGATGGAGATATTCACCAAAATGAATTTTCTTTACTAACGGCCTTCCACGTAGTGATGGATAATACAGGAGGTTCTACAGACAGTGTGTAGGGAGTCTATGCATACATTCAACGTAGTACATAGCATACATGTTGGCATATAGATGTTCGTCTGCAGCATCCTTGGCTCAGGATATGGTAAAGTGTGGGTTAAACTGGCAGTGTATGTGCTGTGTTGATTGGGTTGTCTCTGAGGAGTGGACTGCAGAGCCGGGATCAGGATGGTTCAGTGCTCCTGTGCTCAGGTGTACATTGGGCCAGAGTTCAGGTGTGTGTTCACAATCAGCTTCATGGGAGTATAAGCAAAGAGGCTGTAACCTGCAGGGCTCACTGAGGGAATGCACAGCTACACAGCACCAAACCGCCTCGTAACAGAACAGAACAGCCGGTTCAAAACATCCATCACCAACATGCATTAGTGTAATGTAAATGGTATCTTTAAAAGACACAAAAAGCAATCCAAATGATATCAGGAACCAAAATTTCTGCTAATGGTGAGAAATTACTAGCTATAACGGAACAACATTTTGGGTATTGATCACAAAAAGTTTAACCTGAGCTGATATAAATCTTTCAGCTCTTTCCTTCACTGTGGTGTCTCCTTTGAAAGATTCATAACCAGTATCAATACAGCGGGGACGATTTATCATCCATATTCTACAAGGACATGCAACTCCTTTATTCTAACCCCAAAACTTCAACTGGGAAACAGATAACTACAGCTTCCTCTGCTTCCCTCTACTCTTTTCCTTTGTGTTTTTATTGCAAAAAGTTAGTGCTGGAATTATTCATTGATCAAAATTTCTCTATAAAAAGTTACTGCCACCATTTTTCTCCATCCTACCTATATACTGGATTTTAAAAGTTTAATTGTCACCCTTCTGCCATATTCATACTTATTTTAAATTCAGTCATGCTCAGGCAACATTACGCACATTTCAAATTGCCTACTGAAAAAAAAGTGTTATTGATTCTGAATTAACACCATATTGGCATTTACAGTAATGTGTGAACCTTGAGAATGATTTGAGTGTGAAGAAAAGTGTCGATTTTCCTGGAGGCAATATAAATGTGAGGGGTGAAATAAGAGTCAGAGAGATCACACAAGCTTTAAAACACAAAATTACCAAAGCATATTTATGATACGATGTTTTTCTGAAGACGCAGAACGGTACAATTGTGGAAACTGTCATACGCGCACACACACACACACACACACACACACACACACACACACACACACACACACACACACACACACTCTGAAGAATGGCTTCTTGTCTTGGGTTGTGTACTATTTGTGTGTTATGTTTAAAAAAATGAGAAAAGAAATCTTCTAAATCTAAATACTATTCAACATTAACAGTATATTTCATTTCCCAGCTCTTTTCCTTCTTGCCGCCTTTCTTTGGTCTAATGTTATTTATGCATATACTGACTTTAGACTCAGTTTAATTAAAAGATCAGAATAGGCAACCCTCCCTCCCATTTAGACTTCACTGAGGCTTTGTAATATATATTCAATACTCAAATAAATGACAAATTCAGTACATAACAAATATAACAGTGTTGCACAGTCAAAAATATAAAAGCTTTCTGCAACCATAGTTTACATGCCACACCCCCCCCCCAAAAAAACAACAACAAAACAAAACAAAACAGAAAAATACCTTACTATAGGTCAAAGCATTAAAATATATTTTTTCAGGCTTTAAGTTGGCACAAATGTATATTACACATTCATTTGTAATTAGCTTTGAAAACCCTGATCGTTGTGTCCACTGTCACAACCATAAAGATATTCATAAGTATGAACATCACAGCCATTATATTCAACCTCACCTACAGTGCATGTATCAGTGTTCATAATTTCTCACAATGGTGGTTCGTGGCCAAATTTGTCTGTGGCTGCACCTGGTACTCGATAGGCATTGTTCGACTACCTTTCGTGCCCATGCAGTGTGACACAATGCCCTCAAGCACTGACCATCTGACCAGGGTAAGGGTTTTAATCGCAAGACTAATAATAGAGAAGTCTGGCAAGACTTGAGTTTTTTGCAATTATACCCCACTGTGTGACATGATCAGTGAAAGACGTGATGAAATGTTTGGCGAGCCGTGTTCCAAACCATGAAAACAAATCCACATTTCATGTGTATCCGAATCTGGTATTGTTCCAAATGCTTAATGCATGTTCCCCTTGTTTTGAGCAGTTTTTTATTTTTAATTTTTATTTTTTTGCCAAATCGAACAAAGAGCAGCACACTAACATGTAAGCAGAGCTAAATAAAGGCAAAACGCTGTCAATGATTCAACTCTTATTGATCTAGGAAACCCAGGGCTTAAGGTTATGGCTCTGTCTTCGCTTCATTCAGGCATGAAATAATCCCTAGACGCATCTCCCATCTCGAGCCAAGGTCTTAGCTGCCGTGTGTTTCTCTAGGTTGTCCAGACCCGTCCTTGAACTCAGCTGGAGGGGAGAAGACTAATTTTCTCTTTGAAAAGTTCAGCTATGGAAAAAGAAATTCTCCAGTGATCTCCAGCGAGAGTCTGGAGGTGATAGAGGAGATGAAAAATTCCGGCACAAAATGGAGTTTAAGCACAGATCGTGGCCTGTGTTTGTTTGTCTTCCATGCTTTTGCGGACGTTTATGTTCACTGTTTACCCATGTGCATCCCTCACCGCGAGCAAAGGAGCAGCACGATTTACATTACTCATGCACATTAGCATGCGGAAATATATTAAAAAATAGAGTGGCTAAAAATAAAAATGACTTGAGAATTAATCAAGCTTCGACTCCACCAGAAGCAAACAGATGTGTTCCATTTAAACTAATGACAACTTTAACTTGTGAACTAGTGAGGAAAGTTGCGATTGATCACTTCTATAAAATCTAGAGCCAGAGATCAGCCTTTTTTTTTTTTTTTTTTTTTTTCTTTTTTTTTTAGAAAATTGTAGCTCTGAAATATTGCAGGCATATTTCTTTATTTAAATGCCATCAACAGAATAGAGTGATCAGAGGCATTGCCCTCAGCAGATGAGATTACGCCCTGGCTGACACATTGAAGGCTTGCTGGACTTTGATGATGCTGGAGCGCATCCTTGTGGGCTTTCAAACAATGTAGAGAGTGAGAGCGCTACCTCGCTCAGCTGTCTGGAGAACAATCATATGGTACAAAGTACTGTCAAGGCTTCAGTGCGTTGCATCTGCACCCAACCGGTCGCTAATTCAAGCGCCGCTGCCTGCATCCAACTGTAGGCCTTCGATTCCAAATCCCATGTGCAATTAAGAGTGCTTTCAGAGGCCGGAGTTCAGGCAGTGTTGTGGAATGTTTAAATCCACTGGATAAAGAGGACGCCTTGTTTTCATCAGACGCTCAAAAGAGATCACAGGCTGAGTTCAGGCTCTCAAGTTTGTATATTCAACAGCATGTAATGCAGGTAATTTCTCAGGAAGGAAGATTCAATTAAAGTTACAGGACTATGTTAGTTACTAGAAACGTGCTACTTTCGGATTTTTTAATTTTTTTTTTTTAAAAGGAATCTGGTCGTGTATCAAATTTGGATAGTTTATGATCACATTGTGGATGACAAATTAAGACAGATCATTATGGCTGCAGTGATTATGATGTATGTTTTATATTTTCTATGAAATATGTGCATTGGAAGTGCTTCATCAATCATTCTCACTGAACATTTCTGGATGGGGTTGAACTGTCAGTGACACTGCTGTATTTCTACAAAGCTCTCTCTCTCTCTCTCTCTCTCTCTCTCTCACACACACACACACACACACACACACACACACACACACACACACACACACACACACACACACGGCCCATTTCTCAACAAGAACATTAAAGAACAAAATGAAGGGGAAACATAAAATGCTTGTGACAGAGCTATTTTTAATGACAATTACCTTTAGGTCAGAGTAGTTAACCTGGCAAAATTATCCATGGCTGCCTCTGCTCTCACCCTTCAAAACAAACTGAGGGAACATAAAGGGCTAGTTATTTTAGCCCCTGGCTCTAACCAGCTGCCATTACCTAGAGAGAGAGAGGTGCTAAGTGTATAACAGAGGAGGGCAGGTGGAAACTAATTCATGCCTCAGGCAATCTGGAGAACATTCCCCTCCTTTTCCTCTGTGCCTTTCTCTGACTGTGTGTTCTGAAGCAGTGTAAAAGATCATTGAGCTTGCAATAAAGGTAATAGGAACAATATGAACGTGACACACTTGACCTGTGTTTTGAAAAGCGAGTACAAGGATCGAATAATAGCTCGAATCGTACAGAAGGTTTTTGTGCATTATGCAGTGTAATGGCTCTAAGGTTTACAAGGAAAGTGTTTGTCTGTGAAGTAATTTGGTGCACGTGTGAGAGTAAGAGGAACGATTACAATGTCATCTGTGATTATCTTTATGTGTTCAGAGATATGCACCATCTGCTCAGACTCGCTGACAGAACACGTGCACACACACACACACACACACACACACACACACACACACACACACACAGAGAGAGAGAGAGAGAGAGAGAGAGAGAGACACACACACACACACACACACACACACACACACACACACACATACACAGAGAGAGAGAGAGAGAGAGAGAGAGAGAGAGAGAGAGAGAGAGAGAGAGAGAGAGAGAGAGAGAGAGAGCACGGATTGGGTACAGCTGAGAAAATGACCATTCCCATGAGGCCTGTCATCACATGCACATGTCCATTATTATTATTATATTCTAATGAGCTGTGAAAATATTCAAACAACCAGATGTCTACATTAATACAGACAACAAATTGATCGGTATGCATATTTACAACCCGTGGCAAAAAATATGGAATCATCACACCTCGTATGTTTACCCTGATTTTTAGATTTGTAGGAGGGGAAAAAAAAAAAAACACAAAACGATTTTGGAAAAATTGATCATTCTGGGTTGCATGGTGGTGTAGATGTTAGTATGTCTGCCACACAGTAAGAATGCCCTGAGTGTAAGTCCTGGGATCAGTGAGAGTGTTTCTGTGTGGAGTCTGCATATTCTCCATGTTCGAGTGGGTTTGTTCTGGCTGTTTTAAATTGCCCCTAGATGTGGATGTGAGTGAGAATAGTTGTGTGTATTGACCTTGCGATGGTCTGTTGAAGTGTGTACCTAGGCCCAGTATCAACTGAGATAGGCTCAAGCCTGGTAGGATTAAATGGTTCATCAAATGATTGAGGACAAATTTTTAAAAAGTTGAAATAAATAGTTTCAAATTAGTTGCATATTTTTCAAGAAAGAATTGCTTAATACTGAGGAAATAATTCCACGAAAGTAAAACTTCTCTATAAAGATACAGTATGTTCAGTTTTCTACGTAAATAGCAGCTAACAGTTCAACATTGCTGGACGGAGTAGTAACTTGGAATACTACGCCACTGGTCACCCACCAGTTGAAGAGTTTGTTTGTAAAATGAAGTCCTATTGTTTGAATTATGAGATGAAGAACTTTTTCAGTAGCTTAATTTCAAAGCTATTGAACAAAAACTTTTGAAAGCCACTGGGATTTTTTTCTTTTTTTTTTGGTACAGCTACGTAAAAATGAGCTTTCCACCATATATTTGTGTACATATCCATGCGAGGGTGCCACATGATAGTGTCCATCGCCATGCAGGTTTTATTGTATTACATTAAAAATTTTCTTATTTTTAAAAATAATACTTTTTTTTCATTACTTCTAATGATGTCTAAATATACTCTTCCTCTGTTCATGACACTTGTATTCGTGTAATATGTAAATTCCCTGGAATAATAGGGTGTGTCTTGTCTTATCTTGTTTGAGTGGTTATGATAGTTATGTCATTGAGCTGATCTGCCTTTCCTTACCAAAAGCTTTAATAATCTTTGATGTGTGGCAAGATACATTAAAATCCAGAAAATAATTTAATCACCACCAGTCCTACATTCCTTTAAATAAATGAGAAAAGGGTCTAAAATTACAATGCATACCTGTGCAGTGACTGTTGAGGAAATGACAGCAATCTCCTTTGCTCCTTTACATGACACGTAAACCCGCTATCAATAATAATAAATGGGAAAATGTAAATATTTATCAAAGAAGAGATCATTATACTGAATATTTATTCCATTAGAATGAGAGAAGACAAACATTTCATCATCTT
>CM045742.1:22607500-22610000 GCA_024760905.1 Plotosus lineatus
ATGGCCAGGCGAGCAGTCTAGGGTGTACTGTGCCCACTCTCAGAGTCGGCTGAGATGGGAACCAGCCTATCTGCGACCTTAATTAGAATTAAGTGGTTCAGAAAATTATGAATGAAATCAAAAGCAAACCAATAGTTATAGTTGTGTATTATTGTCACTTGGGAATGTACAGTATATATGTTGTGCATGTGTTATTGCGGTAAAAGTATTAGTGATGTGTAGAAGCACATACAATAATAAACAAAATAAAAAATTATGGGGAATAGTTTTTAAATTTCAAACAATTTTATACATACATATATATATATATATATATATATATATATATATATATATATATATATTTCCTTTCGGATTTTACTTTTTTCAGGGGTCGCCGCAGCGAATCATTGGATTCGCACATTTGATTTAATTGCTCATAGAGTCTAGTAGAATGATTCTTTTTCTGTAGCTCTTTTTCTTATCGTGTGATAAAGCCGTGCACCTATCCTGCACGCCTATGATTTATGGCTTGTGTGTTCTTCATGTGCTCCACCACAGCACTGTAGCAGCAGCAGCAAAGCCCTCACTCAGTGTTGAAATAATGGGGCTTCTATTGCAGCAGATGCCAGTAAGGGGAACTCTTCTTTTGTGGCTCCTCGGTGCTGGTAATTAGCCAGCCTGGGCTACGCCGAAGACTCTGAGCCTGTCAGAGCATCTGTTAAGTGGGTTCAAAGGGAGAAACAAGCGGTTTGGAGAAAGGCTCGACGAGCACTGGTGACGGCTAGGCCCTTTGGCTCCATTCGTCTTAAGCAGTGCGCTGCTTCTCTTCATGTTTTATATCGCCTCTTGCTTTTCATCATATATAATTATAATTCGACTTTTTGCTCTCTTCTGCCTGCTCATCAGTCAATTACAGTATAACACGTTATTGATCAGCTCCTGGAGAAGCCATTAAGGATGCTTGAGTGGGAAATTACTTATACGACTGCTAATGTGATATATTGTTTTAATTCCAGTTTTCATTAATGCCACATCATACACTGCTATTACACATCAAACAAATGGTTAAAGTAAACTGGACTGGCATTTGGAAATATGAGCTCAAGGACTGTTACTTCTATGCTGTGAATTTATTATTTTTATTTTTATTTTTATTTTTGATGTTGAGCTTAGTGCTTTGTGAATTCATGGATCGATATTTATCATGCTCAATGAAATTCGAAAAAAATAAATCATTACAGTAACAAATCACAAATTGTGGTAATTGCTTTCAACACACAGCAGGATACTCTGTCCCATAATCCTCCTTCTGTACAGCTGAGGCATGTGGCATGTGTCTGCTTCTCGGCTCCGTGGTCGCAGGACTAATCAGTAGCACGTCTGTGCTGCGTTAGGCTGTGTGCTAGCCTAGCCATTGTTGCAGAGCTAAAGCACAGAGCAGAATGAGAGCATGTGGCTGTGTGTCAGCAGCGCGTGAGTGGCCTCACTGGGGTTGAACAAGTTGCTCAGATTTGAGGCTGAGCTCCATACGGAGGGCTCCGTGCCTAGGGCCCTGGGGCCGTGCAGTCCCAGGTCAGCAGATGGGCCTATGATTATTATTTCCAGGCCCTTGTCTTACCTGACCACTTCCTCTCGCACTGCGAACAGCTGTTTCACTCGCTTCATTGCAAGTGCACCATGAACAGCCATTTTTCTTCTTGTTCTTTACTTCATACATAATATAAATCTTTACCGTGACCCTGCTCCTGGCTTCATCCACCTGTGTCTTACTGCAAGCAAAATCTCCCGCTAAGAATTCTGCTTTTTTATTATTATTATTATTATTATACTCTTTAACACTGTATATAACTGAGAATAAGAGTGTAAACTTTTATTGTGTTCTTCCCTGGTATACATGTCATTGTGATCACCTGATAAACGTGGAGAAAAGCTGTTTAAATTGGAATTTTAGCTAATGACCTGATTTAAGTGTCAGCTCTGTGAACATTCAGTCTAATCAAAAAGATCGCTCTACTGTTTGGATGAAAATGATCAAAAATCAAAAACTCTGTCAATGGTGGAAATATCTATGTCGGGCTGCCAGGGTCAACAAAGTCTTCTCTGCTGGCCTAAACACTACACAGAAGACCTGCATTTACAACTTGAATTCTAGCAGTAAACTGTATTAATTTATTCCCAACAGTGAGTTCTCTTCATTTCGTTGCACGTCTCTTGACTGTACTGCTTTTGTGTATGTGGATGTTAGTTCTTTATCCAATCGGATTTCAGCGACTGTGTGCTGCCATGTCAATCGAATCTGCCCAAGGCCTTCAGAGTCACTAGTGCTGGCCGATGTCACTTACATAAACTATATTAGCAATGGGCTATTTCTTTACTCACTGGCCCACAGCAATGTCAGCATTTTCCTGTCCCCTGATTGATTGGTCAGATCAAAGCTAGGTGAATAGTCTGTAGTGACCTGCTCACAATACCTTTAAGTTAGAATTTTTTTACACCATAATGGCTGACAGAGGAGAAG
>CM045742.1:22615000-22685000 GCA_024760905.1 Plotosus lineatus
TTATGAATGCACATTGCAGTGCTGCCCTGCACAGCTTTTATGTGGACACAGGCATTAAAACTACAGAATACATTATTTAACTATGCCCTTTTTACAAATGAACGGAGAGAGAAAAATTATTTTAATTACATCTCGTAAATACATTATAATGCATTTATGTTAATTTAACTTATATATGTTTAGATTTTTCCTAATTTATTCTAAGATGATATGACGTAAACAAGCCTCTAATGAATAAATTTTATTTATTTATTATTTTTTTTTGGAGTTTATAAGCACAGGATCCCATTATGGGGTTTCTGTTTAGTAACTGAATACTGAACACCAGGGTCATGACTTTAATTATGCGCTTATAGAATGTGACCAGCATGTGGGGTTGAGTGTACAACATAAGTTATGTGAGGACAAGCTGCTTTCAACTCACATTACATCATAACATCCAGAGGCTTGTTACAGGCCTTGTCTAACTGAGGGAAAGGGAAAGAATGCATGACTCCCAGGTGTGATTACGTCTGTATAACCAACTTATGGCAAGCTAGAGTAGAGTGGAGTTGTCTAGCTGAAATGGCTTTATTGCTTGAAACACTTCCAAGGGACAACCGTGTGGAACATGGGAATGGAACAGACCAGTGTTGCTCTCAAACAGACAGCTCTAAAAAGTAAAGCAGAAGAAAACCTCCTTAGCAAATGTCCTTTTCAATCATGTCATTGCTCCGCTACTCGCCTGTAAATAATGAGTCACTCCATGTCCAGTGCAGGCTGCAGCCAACATGAACTTTTACATCGTGATTTTACAGAAAATAAAAAACACACGTTGTTCGTTGCATTTTTTTTGTTACTGTGTTGTATTTGTAGTTGTTGGTGTGATTTTTTTTGTATGTGTCAAAGAACAATAAAAGTTACACTCGATTACATTTCCAGATATGCAACATCCCAGTGTTAATGGGCCAATTACAGACCCCAAGAATTGATGTCTGTGTGGCACTGTGGCGTCCACCTCACAGCAGGAAGGTCTTGGGTTTGAGTTCTGGGCTCGGCGAGGGGGTTTCTGTGTGGAGTATGGACGTTCTCAACTTGCTTGCATGGGTTTCCTCTGCATATCCGATTTCCAACCACAATTCTGTCACACACATTAGGCTACCTGGCTGTTTACTATTGCCCATAGGTGTGAGTATTAATGTTTGTGTGTGTTGGCCTTGCAATGGCTTGGTGAACTGTTTAGGGTATTTTGTCTGTCGCTCAATGTTGACTGAGATGGGCACCAGCCTCCCAGTGGCAATAATAGTAGGATTAAACAGTTTGGCAAATGAGCAGTGAGGGAGTACTGATTGTAACCAAGCAACTATGCCTAATGATGCTACTATCAGCAGTTTTATTATGTGGTTGCAACGAGGAGGGTAATATTTGTAAATTATAACACAAAGGTTATCATTACATAATAATAATAATAATAATAATAATAATAATACAGGGATCCCTCACTTTCTGCGGTTAATTGGGACCGAGATCCCCCCACGACCACTGAATTCCACGAAGTTGGATCGACCCCTATGACTGACGTATACGTACATGAATATGTGTATATAATACCCATAAATACATATTCAATGCTATAAATGCTTATAATAACAATTAAGCATTCAAAAATAATGCATAAGATGTAAATAAAATATAAATACACACACATACATCAGGGGCAGTGGTGGTCTAGTGGTATAAGGCGCCGGATCGCTGATCCACAGGTTGGGGGTTCGAGTCCCACTCTCCACAAGGTTGTCACTGCTCCCCCCAGTGCAGCTAACTGGGTTATCAAAGGCCAGCCATGTCTCTCACTGTCTATGGTGTGAGGCATGTAAAAGAACCATTGCTGACTTTCGACAAGAGTAGGCTGCAAAGCCGTCAGCGTGTTTCCGCCCTGCGATGGCCTGGCGATCTGTCCAGGGTGCACTCTGCCCTCGCCCTGAGTTGGCTGGGATGGGCACCAGCCTCCCCGTGACCCTAATTAGGATGAAGCGGTTACAGAAAATGAACTGATGAACACACATACATCCCCTCCCTGAATCGCCACCTTATCGTGGCGTGACCTAATGATCCTAGGAGCTATATTGTCAGGGGCTTAATGCCCCTGGTAGGGTCACCCAAGGCAAACAGGTCCTGGGTGAAGGTCCAAACGAAATGCGATTCAGAAGACCTTTTTGACAGAGAGACATCCAAGGAAGCAGTCTTCCTTGTCCGGATGCGGGTCACTGGGGTTCCCCCATGGAGCCTGGCCGGGCCTAGCCCGAAAAGGCGACATGTGTCTGCCTTCCCATGGACCCCCACCCGTGGGAGGAGTTTTAGGGGTTGGGTGCACTGTGAGTTGGGTGGCAGCCGAAGGCAAGTGTTCTGTCGGACCAATCCTCGACTACTTACTCTGACCCTCAGGACATGGCATGTCACCCCTCTGGCGGGGAAGGAGTCTGATCTGATACGTGAGGTGAAGACATACCGACTAGATATAGTCGGGTCACCTCAATGCATAGCTTGGGCTCTGGAACCATCCATTTCGAGAGAGAGGCTGGCCTTATTTTATTCTGGATTTGCTCATGGGGAGAGTTGGAGAGCTGTCTCGGGGCCCAAATGTTGGGGTTCTCCCCGGTTAACGAAAGGGTAGCTTCACTCCATCTTCGGGTGGGGGGATGGGTCCTGACTGTTATTTGTGCTTAATGCGCCAAATGACAGTTCAGAGTACCCGCCCTTCGTGGGGTCTTTGGGGGGTGTGTTGGAGAAAGCTCCCTTGGGAGACTCACTCGTTGTCTTGGGAGACTTCAACGCCCATGTGGGCAACAATAGTGTGACCTGGAAGGGTGTGATCGGTAGGTACGTCCTCTCCAGTCTGAACCCGAATGGTGTTTCGTTGTTGGACTTCTGTGCTCGTCACAGTTTGTCTATCACGAACACCATGTTTGAACATAAAGGTGCCCATAAGTGCACTTGGCACCAGGACACCTTAGGTTGCCGTTCGATGATAGACTTTGTAGTCGTGCCATCGGACTTGAGACCGTATGTTCTGGACACTCTGGTGAAGAGAGAAGCTGAGCTGGTTACCGATCACCACCTGGTGGTGAGTTTGCTTTGGTGGTGGGGGAGGCTGCCTTCCAGACCTGGCATTCACAAGCGTGTAATCAGGGTCTGCTGGGAACGTTTGGGGGAGTCCCCTGTCTGAGAAGCCTTTAACTCCCACCTCCGGCAGAGCCACAACCACATCCCAGAGGAGGCGGGGGACATGGAATCCGAATGGGCCATTTTTCGTGCCTCCATTGCTGAGGCAGCAGCCCATAGCTGTGGCTGGAAGGTGGTTGGTGCTTGTCGTGGCGGTAACCCCCGAACTGGGTGGTGGACAGCTGTGGTGAAGGGAGCCGTCCAGCTGAAGAAGGAGGCCTATCGGGTTTTATTAGCCTGTGGGACTCCCAAGGCAGCAAACAGGTACCGGCAGGCCAAACGTGCTGCAGTCGAGGCTGTCGCAGATGCAAAATCTCGGGCATGGGAGGAGTTCAGTGAGGGCCTGGAGAGTGATTATTGGTTGGCCTCAAAAAGGTTCTGGACTGCCGTCCGACACCTCAGGAGGGGGCAGCAGTTCTCCAGAAACACTGTTTACAGTGGAGGTGGGGAGCTGCTTACCTTGACTGGGGATGTCGTCGAGAGGTGGATGGAATACCTTGAGGACCTCCTTAATCCCACCAACATGCCTTCTGTGGAAGAGGAAGACCCTGGGGGTTTGGGTGGGGGTTCCGCCCATCACTGGAGTGGAAGTCACTGAGGTTGTCAAAAAACTCCTCGGTGGTCGAGCTCCGGGGTTGGACGAGATCCGCCCGGAATATCTCAGGGCTCTGGATGCTGTAGGACTGTCTTGGTTGACACCCCTCTGCAACATTGCGTGGTCATTGGGGGCTGTACGTCTGGATTGGCAAGCTGGGGTGGTGGTACCGATTTTTAAGAAGGGGGACCGGAGAGGAGGATCCGACCGATAGTCGAACCTCGGATTTAGGAGGAACAATATGGTTTTCGTCCTGCCTGTAGCACTCTTGACCAACTCTATGCACTCCACAGGATTCTGGAGGGGGCATGGGAGTTGGCCCAATCTGTCCACATGTGTTTTGTGGATTTGGAGAAGGCTTTCGACCGTGTCCCTTGAACAATCTTGTGGGGCATGCTCTGGGACTTGACTTCATCAAGTCAGGACCTCCAGCTCTCATTGGAGCGATTTGCAGCCGAGTGCGAAGCAGCTGGGATGAGGATCAGTACCTCCAAGTCCGAGGCCATGGTTCTCAGTCGGACAAGGGTGGAATGCACCCTTCCGGGTCGAGAATGAGGTCCTTCCCCAAGTGCAGGAGTTTAAGTATCTTGGGGTCTTGTTCACGGAGGGAAGGATGGAGCGGGAGATCGACAGACGAATCGCTGCAGCCTCTGCTGCTAAGTGGAGCTTCTACTGGTCCGTAGTGATGAAGAAGGAGCTGAGCAGCAAGGCGAAGCTCTCAATTTATCAGTCAATTTACGTTCCAACCCTCACCTATGGTCACGAGCTTTGAGTAGTGACCGAAAGAAAAAAGATTGTGGATACAAGTGGCTGAAATGAGCTTCCTTTGCCGGGTGGCGGGGTTCTCCTTTAGTGATAAGGTAAGAAGCTCTAACATCTGTGGAGAGCTCGAAGTAGATCTTCTGCTCCTCCGCATTGAGAGGGGCCAGTTGAGGTGGCTCGGGCATCTGGTCAGAATGCCTCCCGGACGTCTCCCTGGTGAGGTGTTTCGGGCATGTCCAATCGGGAAGAGACCCCAGGGTCAACCTAGAACACGCTGGAGGGACTATGTCTCTTGGCTTGTCTGGGACCACTTCGGTGTCCCCCCGGGAGATTTGGAGGAAGTGGCTGGGGAGAGGGACATCTGGACTTCTTTGCTTAGGTTGCTGCCCCCGCGACCCGACCCTGGACTTAGCGGAAAATGATGATGATGATACGCGCGCACACACAAATGCGCACACTCACACTCAGATGTGCACTTCACATAAAAATGTAAGTAGTTTTGATGGCGGGTTTTGTTTTTTTTGGGGTTTTTTTGCATAATTGGCCTTGTTTTTTGCGGCATTTTCCTTAACTTTTTTCACTATTAATTTCCTTATTTTTTAATTCGATGAATATTTAAAAAAAATAAATAAATAACGCGATGTACTGAAGCCGGATGAATTGAAGGGCGAAGTAGCGAGGGATCCCTGTAATAATAATAATAATAATAATAATAATAATAGTGCCTGTGATGGCCTGGCGAGCTGTCCAGGGTGTATAGAGCCTGGAGTTATCTGAGATGGGCGGAGACCTCCCAGTGGCCCAAATTAGGATTAAGTGCTTCAGAAAATGAATGACTCATGTTCCTGTGTCCCGGCAGGGTCTCATAGATTGTTTATGTACCAAGTACTGTATTATTACTCTAATTTATTGCGTAGCTATTTATCTACACTTGCATATGTCCTGTTTCTCTATAAAAGCTAAACTCGCACAATAGTCATCATGATTATGAATAGCCTCCATCATTTTCTGATGTTATTCCAAGATTGGTCGAATATTTTCGCCTAAAGGTATAAAAATGTGCATTTATTTAAAAAAAATTATACCAATCTTACACCAATCACGACTGACGTATGCTAATGTGTTCTCCATATTTCTCAAGTGTTTTTCTAATATGCTCTGAGCATAAAAACCTACCAAGCTTTTCAACTTTTGAAAAATATTTCATTCTTAGCTTTTCCTGAAATTATACTATGACCTCCGATGCTTCCTAATGTATACTGGTGTTCTACATTTTTCTCCAATATAATACAACATAAGAATATGGTTGGGATAAATCATGATTATGAGAGGTATCATGTGAGCACACCTTAAGGATTATTCCTATCTGTTTCCTTATGACTG
The DNA here is from genome assembly GCA_024760905.1 of Plotosus lineatus. Classification (NCBI taxonomy): domain Eukaryota; kingdom Metazoa; phylum Chordata; class Actinopteri; order Siluriformes; family Plotosidae; genus Plotosus; species Plotosus lineatus. Next base: position 22,620,942 of record CM045742.1, read on the forward strand.
GAACTATTCCTCAAATTGTGACAATTATTATGTTGGGCTAAACAAAGAAGCTTCTGAGTTTATGTATCTGTGTTCTGGCCACAATACAGTTAACACTGGGCTACAAAAAAAAAAAAAAAAGTCATCAATACAGTGGTACCTCACCTTACAAAAGTCTCACCAAATGAAAAATTCAGGTTACGAAAAGCATTTTCCTAAAATTTTTGTCTCAGGATATGAAACAAGTTCACGTTACAAAAGCGCCATCTTAAAAATTCAAACGCGCCATTCAAACATTCAAACGCGCTGTTCAAACATTCAAACAATGCACGAGCTGCTCTCCCATCAATGACGTTCAAACATCCCGCCCCGCTGGCCTCCCATTGGCTAACAACTGAACTGTCATTCATGATGCCTTCACTTTAGCGCCATCTTGGACAGGTCCACCAGACGCCATATTGGACAGTGACACCATCTTGACCTGACGCCATCTTGGATGCCATCTTGGACATCATTTCCAAAAAGGAATGACGCAGCTACATCCCATTGCCTATTATAGAGCCGAATCCACCATGATGCTTTTTGTGTAAAGGACAGAGTTACTGTTGGACTTTGAATATTGGAACTATGACAGGAAAAGGTAGAGAGCTGGCTGACATGATGCAGAGGAGGAAGGTGGACATACTGTGTGTTCAGGAGACCAGGTGGAAAGGTCGCAAGGCTAGAAGCATAGGAGCAGGGTTTAAGCTGTTTTATCACGGTGTGGATGGGAAGAGAAATGGAGTCGGAGTCATCTTGAAGGAGGAGTTTGCCAGGAATGTTCTAGAAGTGAAAAGAGTGTCAGACAGAGTGATGAGTCTCAAGTTAGAAATTAAAGGTGTGATGGTCAATGTTGTTAGTGCTTATGCCCCACAGACAGGATGTGAGCGAGAAGAGAAGGAGAGATTCTGGAGGGAGTTAGATGAAGTGATGCAGAGTACCCCCAGAGGTGAAAGAGTGGTCATTGGGGCAGACTTCAATGGACATGTTGGTGCAGGAAACAGAGGGACGAGGAAGTGATGGGTAGGTTTGGTATCCAGGACAGGAGCATGAAGGACAGATGTGGGTAGATTTTGCAAAAGGATGGAAATGGCTGTGGTGAATACTTTCTTCCAGAAGAGAGAGGAGCATAGGGTGACTTATAAAAGTGGAGGTAGGAGCACACAGGTAGACTACATCTTGTGCAGGCGATGTAATTTAAAGGAAGTCAGTGACTGCAAAGTAGTAGCGGGTGAGAGTGTTGCCAAACAGCATAGGATGGTGGTGTGCAGGATGATGCTGATGGTGAGGAAGGTGAAGAAGGCAAAGGCAGAGCAGAAGACAAAGTGGTGGAAGTTGAAAAAGGAAGAGTGTCGGGTTGTCTTCAAGGAGGAGTTGAAACAGGCTTTGGGTGGTCAGGAAGTGCTTCCAGATGACTGGACAACTACAGCGAATGTGATCAGGGAGACAGGTAGGAGAATACTTGGTGTGTCATCTGGAAGGAAAGTAGATAAGGAGACTTGGTGGTGGAATGAGGAAGTGCAGGAGTGTGTACAAAGGAAGAGATTAGCTAAGAAGAAGTGGGACATTGACAAATCCGAAGAGAGTAAACAGGAGTACAGGGAGACACAGCGTAAGGCAAAGGTAGCAGTGTCAAAGGCCAAACAGAGCGCGTTTGATGACTTATATGCTCGGTTGGAAAGTAAGGAGGGAGAAAATGATTTATACAGGTTGGCACAGCAGAGAAATAGAGATGGGAAGGACGTGCAGCAAGTTAGATTGATAAAAGACAGAGAGGGAAATGTATTGACTGATGACAGAAGTGTGCTGGGAAGATGGAAAGAGTACTTTGAAGAGCTGATGAATGAGGAAAATGAGAGAGAAAAAAAGAGTACAAGAGGTGACTGTTGAGGACCAGGAAGTAGCAAAGATTAGTAAGGGTGAAGTGAGGAGGGCATTGAAGAGGATGAAGAATGGAAAGGCAGTTAGTCCTGATGACATACCGGTGGAGGTATGGAAGTGTCTAGGAGAGGTAGCAGTAGATTTTCTGACAAGAACATTTAACAAGGTCTTAGAGAGTGAGAGGATGCCAGAGGAATGGAGGAGAAGTGTGCTGGTGCCCATTTTTAAGAACAAGGGAGCCGTGCAGAGTTGTGGCAACTACAGAGGGATAAAGTTGATGAGCCATACGATGAAGTTATGGGAAAGAATAGTGGAAGCAAGACTAAGGGCAGAAGTCAGCATTTGTGAACAACAGTTTGGTTTCATGCCCAGAAAGAGCACCACAGATGCAGTGTTTGCCTTGAGGATGTTAATGGAGAAGTACAGAGAAGGGCAGATGGAGCTGCATTGTGCCTTTGTGGATCTGGAGAAAGCATATGACAGGGTGCCGAGAGAAGAACTGTGGTATTGCATGAGGAAGTCTGGAGTGGCAGAGAAGTATGTTAGAGTGGTGCAGGACATGTATGAGAGATGTAAGACAGTGGTGAGGTGTGCTGTCGGTGTGACAGAAGAGTTCAAGGTGGAGGTGGGACTGCATCAAGGGTCAGCTCTCAGCCCCTTCTTGTTCGCTATGGTGATGGACAGGCTGACAGACGAGGTTAGACAAGATTCCCCATGGACTATGATGTTTGCAGATGACATTGTAATCTGTAGTGAGAGCAGAGAACAAGTGCAGGAAAATCTAGAGAGGTGGAGGTATGCCCTGGAAAGGAGGGGAATGAAGATTGGCCTCAGTAAGACAGAATACATGTGCATGAATGCCAAGGACCAAAGAGGAACGGTGAGATTACAGGGAGCAGAGATAAGAAAGGTGGAGGATTTTAAGTACTTTGGCTCAACAATCCAGAGCAATGGAGAGTGTGGAAAAGAGGTCAAGAAGCGTGTGCAGGCAGGTTGGAATGGGTGGAGAAAAGTGTCCGGTGTGATGTGTGATAGGAGGGTATCGGCAAAAATGAAAGGAAAAGTGTACAAGACGGTGTTGAGGCCAACGATGCTGTATGGGTTAGAAACAGTGGCCCTGGGGAAAAGACAGGAGGCAGAGTTGGAGGTAGCAGAGATGAAAATGTTGAGGTTCTCTTTGGGAGTAACGAGGATGGATAGGATTAGGAATGAGCACGTCAGAGGGACAGCACATGTAAGACGTTTTGGAGACAAAGTCAGAGAGGCTAGATTGAGATGGTTTGGACATGTACAGAGGAGGGATAGTGAGTATATTGGTAATAGGATGCTGAGGCTGGAACTACCAGGCAAAAGGCCTAGAGGAAGACCAAAGAGACGATTCATGGATGTGGTAAAGGAGGACATGAAGGTCGTTGGTGTAAGAGAAGAAGATGCAAAGGATAGGGTGAGATGGAGGCAGATGATTCGCTGTGGCGACCCCTGAAGGGAAAAGCCGAAAGGAAAAGAAGAAGAAACATTTGTAAGATTATAACTCTGCTAAGAAGACATGGTCAACACACACACACACACACACACACACGCACGCGCGCGCGCGTGTGTGTGATTTCCGGTGCAAGTGAGGAGAAGAAACGGGCTCGAGTGATATCACAAAGGAATATGCCCAAATCCGTCTACCATCGGTACGATATTGAAGCAGAAGGAGGTCTTTAAAAGGCATGCGTTTATAATTTTTAAAAGGTTTAAGGGGTAGTATTGGGAGCCTTGGAACGAATCACACGTTTTACATGTAAAATGCGATTCAACTTACAAAAAATTCAGGTTACGAAAAAAGCTCTGGAACGCATTAATTTCATAAGGTGAGGTACCACTGTATATGATTTCATTTTAGGCATAGATACCGGATTATTTAGTATTTGTAAATTTCTTTTGGAAGATTCTTTTGAAATTTTATGAAATCAACCCACAACAGCACCAATGGTTTTCAGCACAACATACAGAATAATAACAACAAGCAAATTTGGTTATGATTTCTTTTTTCTAAATAAAAACAAATAAAAGCAGCAAACATCAGCCAAAATACATATGACACACAGGTCTGTAAATCTGGCGTGTGTGTGTGTGTGTGTGTGTGTGTGTGTGTGTGTGTGTGTGCATGTGTGCATGTGTGTGCGTGCGTGTGTATGTGTGTGTTTTGTGTGTTTTAAATGAATAAAATAATAATAACGATAAAAATTACAACTTTTCTGTTACCCTATTTTTGATTTTAGGAACCATGACATGAACTCAGTGCAACACGGTAGATTTGAAGTACTTAAAAAATTTTAAATTATGAAATGCAACTGTGGCCCTGCCTCGTGTTCAGACTCAGCTGGGATGGGCTGTTGCCTTCTGCGTGAACCTGATAAATAAGTCATTCAGATAACAGATGGACGTAATGAGACGGTATACAGGGATCCCTCACTTTCCACGGTTAATTGGAACCGAGATCCCCACGCAACCATCGAAATCCGCAAAATAGGACCACCCCCCCCACCCCGACTGATGTATACGTACATATATATACGTGTATATAATATCAATAAATACATATTCAATGCTATAAATGCTTATAACAATTAAACATTAAAAAAATACAATGTAAATAAAATATAAATACACACACATACAGATGGTATTGCATGAGAAGAAGACGACCCACATACACACGCTCGTACATGTGCGCACGCGCACAGATGCAACAATGTAAGTAGTTTTGTTGGGAGAATTTGGGTTGTTTTTTGTTAGTTTAGGGTTTTTTTGTATAATTGGCCTTGTTTTTTTTTCAATGCACTGAAGTCGCATGAATTGAACTGCGAGTAGCGAGGGATCCCTGTATCTGCTTTCACTTGAATGAAAACACATGGATGTTTATTGTTCCATTGATGAAACTTCATGGAATAATGAATTCTGCAACTTAAATAGTTTCATAGTAGAAATAATAATTGATATTAGTATACTGTATACAACACAGGAAAGCTGCAAGATGCTGTGTCCACTACGTGGGGATTTAAAGCATTCTCACAAGTGGCTGTACAGTACAATTCAGTGGCGGGCCATGCATTCGGTTCCTGGGCCTCAGTGGCATGTGGAGAGGTTGACAGCTGGTGATGCACTGACTGTTTTAGAGTCAGATTTACAAATACAAATGAACTCAAAAGAGAATATTATTCGTCATTTGATTGATAACAGACATCAAATCAATACCAAAGAGACAAGCAATAACACGACTGTCCACACAGTTAGAATGGTGTTTGATCCTTTAGTACCTTTTAAAATAAATGAAATTCTTGTCAGACAATGTGTTGTGTTTTATATCTCATATCAGCATTATGTACACAAACATGTGATGCATATTTCATTTGAGGTTAAAATTTATTTCAGCTGCGTTGGTCTTCCTCTAGTTATTATCAGAATTAGAATGAGAATCTTTTATTGATTGCCGATTAAATTGTGTCCATAAAGAAAATGTAACACAATCACACATGCGCGCGCACACACACACACACACACACACACACACACACACACACACACATTTTATATATATTATATATATATAAAAGCAGATACAGAAAGGTAATGCCAAATTTAAATGTATAACAGTTATTACCTCTTGTTTTGATTGAAAGTCCAGATTTGCACATTTTCTCAGCTTGGAAATATAAAATTCCATTTCTATAAGGCGGATTGTAAAGAAAAGTAACAAACAACGAAGATTGTAGGTGCTGCAAGAATCTATGGACTCTCTACTGCCCTCTGCCATGAGTCACTGGTTCTGTCTGCCTCACCAAGTAACTTTTGTACTGGGTATTATGATTAATCTACAGCCTAAACACGGTACAGAATTTTATACGTTATCCACATTCTGAAAAGGCAGAGCATATAATCTGAGTGTTTAAAAGCATTTCATCTGCAATACATAGAGGGACAGCTACACAGTATTTGCATCGCATACCAGCGCTGTTTGTGAAGGACACAATCCACTGAGTGGCACAGCAAAGTGCAGCCTCACTACACAGCTACTCAATGTATTTGAATAGAACATATGGAAATTATACTTTTTTTTAAAAATTACAAACAAATGATAAAAGGGTTTGTAATAGATACCAGCTGACAAATGTTAATATTTATTATATTTTATGATCCATGTCACCGAGTTAATTTCTCCTCCTCCATCAGCTATTATGTGTGTAAAAAAATTCCAACTTAAATGTATTGTGTGCAGATCACTACAGACTTAGTTTTGCTCTGACCAACCAATCAGAGGATGGAAAATTGCTGTAATTGTTAGCCCATTAACTAGCCATGAAAGGCGAATCTGAACTCTGATTGGTTAAAGAAACAGCCCTGTTGCCGATATAGTTTAAGTGACATCATCCAGTGCTGCTGATTCTGAAGGCCCTGGGCAGATATGGTAGCACATAGAAGCTGAAATCTGATAGGACAAAAAAAAAACAAAAAAACGCTCCACATACACGTACTAGAAGCAGTGCAGTCAAGAGACACGCTACAAATTGAAGAGGACAGACTGTTGGAAATAAATTAATACAATATAATGAACAAATACTGGAACTCCCCCAGTGCATCTAAATCAAAGGTCCACCATGTCTCTCACTGTCTATGGTATGAGGCATGTACAATAACTATTGCTAACTTCCATCAAGAGTAGGCCATAAAGCCGTCAGCGTGTTTCTGCCCTGCGATGGCCTGGCAAGCTGTTCAGGGTGTCCCAGTGTCCACCCAGAGTCAGCTGAGATGGGCGCCAGTCTCCCCACGACCCACCACTGGTACAATTAATAATCATCATAATTACAATGAAACAACAACAACAATACAACAACAAGGTTGAGGGCTGTCTTCTGTTATTCTTTATACTAAGGGTGTTATTAATAAATTAATCACATGACACTTGATGATTTTGTAATTCATATGTACAGTACTCTGATTAGCCATAACATTAAAGGCATCAACATGTGGTTAAATCAGTGCTTCTAAATTATTTTCTGTGGCGCCCCTCTAGGAAGAAAAAACATTCCACGCCCACCCCACCACCCCGTGAGTGACTATAAATAGTATTATCTGTCTATAAAATTATTAGTACACCTCTGCATAACATTGTATCTTTAATAAGCTTAAAAACAAAAAAGAAATATGGTTCAACTTAGAATAAAGAAAAACTTAATCATTAACATTTTTAATCTGTAATAGAAAAGATTTAAAGTGCAAGAATGTGCCTGAAATTAAAAAAATATATACTTCCTTATTTATCTTATTTAAACTCATTTAATTTATGTGTTAATATCTTTCATCTCTCTTCACCTTTCTCTTTGTTCTTGTTCGAAATTTTTTCGCATTGTTTCTTGAAGGGTTGTTTCCTGCACTTCATATCGTTTGCTCGTGTGAAAAACCGCTACACCATAGCACGACAATGAAAGCGCCACTGCCAACTAGTGTAGTGGAAGTGCAATTACACTTAATTCTCATACACAATTCCAGAAAAGCATGTTCCCCTCTGGCATCACACCCCCATCCCCCCGGCGTCATACTGTGCCCGCAACTATTTGAGAAGCACTGGGTTAAATGCACACCTAAGCAAAGTAGTTCAACTTCCCAAAAGAAAAACTATACACATTTCTGATTTGTTTATTCAGAATTCAAAGGCACCAAGAACTTTAAACTAACAAGGAATTCAGATTAACACAATTGTCACTGTGACAGTCGTGAAACAGCTCATATCTTTACATAGAATTTTAGCCAATCAACTCATCAGAAGAAATATTGGGCAGCACTGGCTGTGACACTGATCACACCTAACAATGTAATCTGACTCGTTTTGTACACTGTACCACTCATGTCCAGGATTTGTGTTTACTGTAGCTCTGCCAATCTCTCTCTCTCTCTCTCTCTCTCTCTCTCTCTCTCTTGCTCGCTCTTTGGTGAGCTACAAACTGTCTGTAAGTAGAGTGCACTTATAATTTAGCTGTATAATTAAAAGCAACTTAACTGTATCATTCGTTCAAATGAGCCAATTGCAAGCATTGTCCTTTAACTTTTGGTTAAAGCAAATAAACAAATCACAGATCTATAAAAGCACTAGGGGCAGTGGTGGTCTAGTGGTATAGAGCGCTGGATCACTGATCCAAAGGTTGGGGGTTCGAGTCCCACTCTCCACAAGGTTGTCACTGTCCCTCCCAGTGCGGCTAACTGGGTTATCAAAGGCGGGCCATGTCTCTCACTGTCTCTGGTGAGAGGCATGTAAAAGAACCATTGCTGACTTTCGTAAAGAGTAGCTGCAAAGTCGTCAGCGTGTTTCTATCCCTTGCTAAAAGGGTGACAGGAAGGGCATCCGACGTAAAAACCTCTGCCAAATTAAACGTGCGAATCAGATGATTCACTGTGGCGACTCCTGAGTAAAAGGGAAAAAGCCGAAAGGAAGACAGACAGATCTATAAAAGCACTACATTTATCCTTCATTTATGTATACATTCTGTGTTATTAATTTTAGCATTTTATGGTTTGAAGTTAATGCTTTAAGCTCTGTCCCATATTGACTCGTCGTCCCTTCTTCCATAGAATTTATAGAAATTCATGTTTCAGGAACTGATTACCTACTTTTGAATAATTAAAAACAATAACCACAAAAAAAAAAAAAAAAAACCCTCTTACAAAAATATTGACATATTACACTGGGCAATTTTTCATCAGTGTGTAAAAAAATTCTTTCACGCTCTCTTATGCTAACTTAACACAGTTGAAACTGAAACGGGCTGAAAACAGGAATCATGGTAAATTTTTACACAAAGTGTGTGCTGAACTATAAGTGTTCTGTTCATTTAAAAACATTATGACCACTGAGAGATGAAGTGAATAGCCACCATCATCTTACAGTGCCACCTGCCAAGAAGTCGATGTGTTGGAAGCAGAAAACATGAGCACGTGTATGGATATAAGTGATTTGGGAAACGTATATCGTGGTAAGTACCTACCAATGGTGGTCAGGAAGGAACGACAACCAACTGGCAAGAGTGTCAAGGCTCATTGATACGCTCGAGGCGAGAAGGCACTAGGCTAGTAGGTCTGTTCTGATCATACAGAAGACCTGCTGTAGCGCAGCCTACTGAAGCAGCTAATGCTGGCTTAATGGAATATACAGTATACAGTATGTATATATATATATATATATATATATATATATATATATATATATATATATATATATATATATATATATATATATATATATATATATTACATTACATTTATATACAGTAAAATTGCCATGTTCTTTAAAGATCTGGGTTGTAAATGCCCTGTCAGCCTTTTCCTCTTGAAACACACCCACTTGAAGAAACACAAGGTAGCAACCAACTGCTAACAGAGCAGGCGGCAGGCCTTTGGGCCTGTGCAGTCTGCTCTCCACCCTCAGGCATGGGTAATGGTATCCACACCTCCTCTCTCTTTTCTTCCATCTTCTTCTATCACTCTCTTTCCCTGTCCGTCACATGTGCCCATGGTGGGAACCTGGCAAACACTAGTGTGCCTTGCCATGGAAGATTTATACCTGGTGCTTGACCTAGTTGAGTTTGCATCTATATTAGTGGGAAGCGAGGGCTGGGTAGAGGGAGCGGGAAAGGTCACACAAAGCCCAGTTTCTCTGCTGATGTATCAGGATGATGGAACTGGCTAATTTAGTTAGCAACAGTTGTCCCCTCCACTGCCACAGATGGCACACCACCACTGCTCAAGGCAAAGGAATAACAGTGAACACACACACACACACACACACTCACACACTCTCACACACACAATGATCAAGCCTTAGTAATTCTCAGATACAGGATTTCATTATCCCTAAATCCAATTCAATCCAATCCAATTACAAATGATCAAGGTTCAGATTTAGGGAAAGTATTAGTTTATTTTTGTGGTTAATTCATGTTAAAGCTAAATAATTCAGCATTCGTACAGTTGTTGCAATTTTTAGCAATGAAGTTTAATAAAACTCCAAAGACTCTGCAATGTAAAAAATGTTAGTAGGTTTTACAGTAAAAAAAAAAAAAACGTAAACAACGTCAGTAAAAAAACAACTGTAAACTGTAAATAAGGTTTAAACCTTTTTAAAATATGGAAGCACTGTAAACAAGTTCAGCAGTAAAAATGGTAATTTTTCCATTTGTTTTCACAAAAATATACATCGACCTACCATTACACAATTCTTATTCTGCTTTTAAAAGAAATATACGGTAACTTTTTTCGCACAATGTACCTAAATTTTCAGATTTAACTCTTGTAAAGAATACAGTTTGTACCTGATGAATACTGCTGTAGCAATAACCGAAACATGCTGTGATTTTCTGAGTAGCTGTCACTGCAATTTTTGGATTTCTATTCTAGCAAAGAATACAGTTTATAACTTTTTAATGTGGGCAGCACAGTAGCGTAGTGTTTAGCACATCCGCCCCACAGCAAAGGAAGGTCATGTGTGGAGTTTGTATGTTCTGCCCGTGCTTGCGTGGGTTCCCTCCGAGTGTTATGGTTTCCTCCCACAGTCCAAATACATGCACAGTAGTTAACTGGCTGTTGAAAATCACCCCTGGGTGTGAGTGTGAGTGAGTATGAATGGTTGTATGAGTGTTGGCCTTGCGATGGCCTGGCGAGCTGTCCAGGTGAACCTCGCCCGGAGTTGACTGAGATGGGTGCCAGCCTCCCTCAACCCTAATTATGATTAAGCGGTTCAGAAAATGAATGGATGAAAGAATGAACTTTTAAATGTACATATGCTTGTGGCAACGGAAATATACCTGAAGGTTCTGAGTGGACAATATTGAAGCTCTTGTAAAGACTACTTTACAAGTAGCAAGAGGTGCTGTGGTGCCTTAGTGGTTAAGTCCGTTGGGCTTTTTACACCCGAGCCATAGTGGCTCATCAGGCCGGTACTTATCCTCGGTTTCCATAGCGTGAAGCAACTCAGAGTACAACTCCTGGATGGGATGCTAGTCCATCGCAGGTTACCTTCCCAGTATGTTTTTACTGGTACCCATTTATACTGCTGGGTGAACAGAGCACACTTGTGGTTGAGACCTTGCCCAGAGGTCTTAGCACAGTGAGAGTCTCACTGGGATTTGAACACACAACCTCCCGATCATGAGCGCAGCACCCGAACGACTATGCCACCGGCCGCATGGCTTAGTGATTAAGGTGATGGATCTTGATCAAATAATCAGCGGTTCAGTCAACACTGTTGGGCCCATGAACAAGGCCCTTAACTCTCATTTACCAGCTGCCCATATTTTACTGTAAACACAAGCAGATATTTTTTATAGTGTAAATATAAAACAATGCATGGAAGGAAAAAAAGAAACACATAAATATTTTTTGAAGTACTGTCTCATTTGCATGACAAAATAACCTTCTTGGGAATGCGGAGGAGATATATATATATATTTTTTTAAGGAAGATAATATATTCCATGTATTTGTGGTCATGGACTTCAATTCTTTATCACCAGGAGAATTGCATTAAATCACCACACAAGAGGAGTGTGTCTCTGGAGTGGAGGGAAAAATGAGACAGCCGCTGAATATAATGAATTCCTATGAGGATAACCCCACCTCAGAATAAAGGCCTAATCACAAATTAACTGCTTCATATCTTTGTAGAGCACAGTTATAGGCATAACCAGCATGCTCGGAGCAGTACTGTATATTGTGGGATTGTGATGCTTTCACTGAAATTAGAGACAAAGGACAAGTAAGAGTAGGGAGGAAAGGTAGGGTTTTTTTTTTTTTTGTTTTTGTTTTTTAAATGGAGGGCAAGTGTGGTGAGACCTGATTATTTTCCCATCTTTAAAAATATCATGCACTGGCCATGTGAATCTGTTGGCATGAAGATTTTCAAGTTAATTATTTTCTATTAGCGAGTTATTTACAACAAAAGGAAGCATTGTACTGTCTCATTGTTTCTGTTTACATTCGGAATCTTAGCAAAACCATAACCACCTCAAAAGCATGTTACTCTTACATGTTTATTTCATCCAGTCTGTCTTTAAAAGTCCTTTCTGTTTTCTGAACAGTATAAATTCTGCAGTATTCGAATCAATATAGGAAAACAGAGGACAGAGAGAGCTTCCCAACTCTAGACGAAGATTAAACACCACTGTCTTCGACATATTCAGCCCAAGTCAGAAAGCTCTGGCTAGCATCAGATCCATCTATCACCATCATCAAATGGTGTTTTTCGAAAGACGCAATGCCATGTGATGTGTATTTTTTTCCTACAGTTATAGGTGAGACACTCTATCATAAATCATGTCCGACAAAGCTCAGCTTGACCTCTAAATGGCGAAGTTATCAACGTATTCAGATTCTCTACGGTGAGGATGTCTTGTGACCTGGTGGCGTTCTCGTTGTCTTGCTTGGAGCTTTGAACGATATTCGAGTAATCCCTGGGGCTGCCGAGAAATAACAAACGATCGCTGGTTGTGGTCCCTGGGCGGATGTTTGCTCTCCAACAGGCTGAAGCCCTCTATGTGTCCTTCAGTTTGGAAAAAAGAGAGGCTTTTCGATTTATTTCTTTTCTTTACATAGTATTTTAATGGCACGGATGTAAAACTGCACAATTTAACAGCTCAGATAGCAAATGGGATTCAATATGACAGAAATTATCACGTTCAGCTCAGTGCAATTGTAATCGGCATCCTTGTAAAACCTCAACCAGATCAAGGATTTAAAATCTCTGTGAAAAGCTACGCAACTCCAACCTGCATCCGTGCATACAGTTCCTTAATTCATGTCTCTTTCTCGGTTTAACATGGTGATTGGCGGGGGTTTGCTGTTTTCGTTTGTTTATTAGAGACTCACACTTCCATAACGGCTGCAGATATGAATCTATAGTTTGCTTCCTGCTTGATTTTGATGACGGGCTAAAAGGACATACATATCTGATGAAACTCTGCCAGAGGCGTTCTTCTCGCTTTTTCAAAACCCCCTTCCCAACACTAAAGGACACAAATACGGCCACCCTGGAGTACACGGCCATCTCATCATTCATACTGCTGTTTTTATTTTTTATACTTCAAACTCGAGGCTCATTTACTAGATGAAAGACACTTAATGTAATATATTCTCCAGCACTAACAGCTTCAGAGGGGAAAAAAAAAACCCAGAGAACCCCCATTTCAAGTGTGTTTTTTAGTGATACAGGACGAGCAGTATAAAAGCAGAGCACAAGCAGGAGTGAGAGAAAAAAGAATATGTCACTGGCTGGTCGTGAGCTCATCTCGAGCACGCAGGTCACAGCTGGACAGTTTCGTTAAATTATTGATCAATGGTGGAGCACAGAAAACAGAAACGCAGCTTAGCCATATCGCCTTCCTTTTACAGTTTTTACGGTCTCTCTTTCTCGCTATCTCGCAATGTGATTCTCCTCCTTCTCTTTCATTCTTTCTTTCTCCCTTCCTTTCTTTTTCTCCATACCATCCACTCTTCTTTTTCTTCCTTTCTGTTTCTCTCTGTCTCCAGCCATAATGTGTGAGGCATCCAGTCTCACAGATCCATCAGCTCCTATGCAAAAACTCCACGGCACTCAAAAAAGCTTCCAAGTTCAGTTCAATTATTCAGCATCCCTCTGCAATAATGAATTATTGAGGTAAAAGCATGTTCCCATATATGGCAGTGCAGTCTGTTGAAGACACTAGCCATTTCTGCTGTTGGATAATGAAAAGGTTTTATAATGGTATGGATGCCGAGCTACATTACTCCTGAAGTCATTATAAGTCAAGGTTTTGGTGACAAAGCAATCTGTGGAGTTTTAGTGGCTTTAGACTGAAGCTGAAATTAAAAGAAGCATATCCAGTACCATAATATGTTACAGCAAATGGTATCTTAAGAGCACAAATTATTCTAGAACAAGGATTAAATGTTAAGTGTCATCACTTTAACAAGGTCTCTGTATCTACATATTAAGCAAAAATATATAAGAGTAACAAAAGATAAGCTTGGCTCCTCACTCATTATTATGTGACTATACAACAGTGCATGTACATAGACACACATACACACACACACACACACCAGTGTGTGAGATATATATATATATATATATATATATATATACACACGCACACACACACATACACAGTATATATATATATATATATATATATATATATATATATATATATATATATATATATATATATATATATATATATATATATATATATATATATATACATATATCACACACACACACACACACACACACACACACACGGTATACACACACTGTGGTGTGTATGTGTGTGTGTGTGTGTGTGTGTGTGTGTGTATATATATATATATATATATATATATATATATATATATATATATATATATATATAACAAAAATAAAAGGACAGGACAAAGAATTTCTATTGAAACTCCATTTATCACTACAGATCTGTTTCGAGGGGTGGTGAAACCATCCTCTCTCTTCAGGTGATTATAGAAGAAGTATTGAGCACTCTCCGACGGAAGGATCTACTCAGAAAATCCTCTCTCTCTCTCTCTCTCTCTCTCTCTCTCTCTCTATATATATATATATATATATATATATGTATATATATATATATATATATATATATATATATATATACTGTGTATGTGTATGTATGTATGTATGTATATATATATATATATATATATATATATATATATATATATATATATATATATATATATATACTGTATATGTTGATGTAAATATCTCTCTGTATCAGACATGTGATGAGAAGCTTTGGTCCACTTTCCCTTGGCTTTGCGCAAGAGAGAAGGCAGATGATCCAATAAATTATCAATAATGCCCCTGTAAATCAAAGCCACTTTGGCAGCATGGCACTTGGCACTTTTCTGCACTCCCCTCATCACCCATTCTCAACAACTGCTCCCTGGCCCACAGTCTCCTCCAAACACTGCCATCTTCCACAAGGTGTTTAAATAAACTGTTCAAATATTTTCACTCAAGATCTCCATTCTTTGTCGAAATTTGGAAAAAATCCAGTACTTAAATGCGTCTCTATTAGCAAGAAGTCAACGTGATCTACAGTTGCATGATAAGATTATTTACATTTTCATGTTTATTTAAAGGAGGCCGAGAACAATGTATTTAAAAAAGAGCAATGGGAGCAGGGTTACTGTTCTTTAAAAGGGATATTTACTCTACTTCTGTCATAATTGAACTGAATATAAATTATGTCATATTCATGGAATCTTATTTTCTCTGGCATGGTTCTGATGGTCGAATTTGAAGTGAATGCCCCACCCAAGAAAAAAATATTGATTTATGGGTGTCCCATACAACTTTCAGTTAAATCCTCTTTCATAAATTCTCTTTAATTACAGTTATCTGGAACACAAGCCTCTTAACACAAGTTTAAAAACTCAAGTTCACTTTTTCAGAATTTTTTTTTTTTTTTGAGGCTGACATACCATTGGAATGTATGCCTTACAGGAAAAGATAAATAACTGTTTGAGATAGTTAAAGATGCAGAGAATTCATCACAGGGTAGGAAGTATTTTTAGAATTATTAGATTCATATGTTGAGACATTTGGAAATCCAGAGTCTCCAGCTGGGGTCCCCAAACCTTTTCCTGCAGGGGCCACATAACTTTTCCCTTCTCTTATGGGGGGCTGAGATCGGTTTGTAACAGAAAAAGTGTGATGATCGCAGGGCTGCCTAAACGTAAACATTTATTGGTTTCCAGTAAGCCACACAGAACCAGATATTAGTAACCCTATCCAGAACCTTCACAGAAAAAAAAGTCAGGAAATATATAAAAACGACGTTGGTGGCTATCAGTTGAGCAACGCAAAAGCTGCCCGAACAGACGACTGCTTCAGCCGAGCCTGGCGTACAAATGTATTCTCCTGAGCTAATAGTCCACTTTTTAGCTGAGAAAGTTTGTCTACTTGCATTTTGCCTTGCAAGCAATCATACTCATCTTTATGACGGGTTTCAGAGTGTCGGCGTAGATTGCATTCTTTGAATACCACCACTGTGTCTTGACAGATGATACAAACAACCTTTTATTTGCATTAAACAAAAAAAATAATTGTTTGTCCACTGCAGGTTAAATACCCTGCATTCTGAATCAAAATTTCTCTTCCATAACCTTTTCACCATTATTCCGTTCTATTTGACAGGGGAGAGTCTAGGATTTTTTTTTTTGGGGGGGGGGGGGCAGATGGGGCACAGAAGGCAGAAGGGTGGAGTAGAATGTTATGCTCTGGGTGTGTATTAGTCTTGATTGCGTGGCCAGACTAAAAAAAAAAATTATTATAATGCGTCTCTAGTATTGTTCAGGGGGCCGGGCCAAATGTGGAGGCGGGCCGTATCTGGCCCGTGGGCCGTAGTTTGGGGACCACTAGTCTACAGGTTTATTTTCAGAATTGTATGCAACCCAAAGATACAAACCAAAAAAAAAAAAAAAGTTATTTGCATCCTGCAAAGCTTTCCCTTCAAATCACCCAAAGCAAGACAATTATCACAGCAAATAACAGGAGAGCAAAACCATTAAATAAAAGCTTAAAGTCAATGAGGAAAGAATAAAAGTCTCGGTAGAGTGAGAATAAAGGAGCTGTTTACTTTTAATGACAATAATGGATTTTTAATTTTCTTAAAAAAAAAAAATTATAATGATGGCATGAATCAGGGAGACACAGAGGGGCAAGTGCAGATTAAATTCTGCGTCGTATAAAAATCCAGCCAAACAAAAAAAATAATTCACTATCAGAGATTCACGTGAGCGTGAGTGGTGCAAGGGATGCTGGGAAGTGTAGTGAGAGTCCAGTTAAGGCAGTGCTTCTCAATTATTTTCTGTGGCGCCTCCTGAGGAAGAAAAAAATTACCCCCCCCCCACTGCCCAGCAAGCGACTATCAATAGTATTATTTGTCTATAAAATTGTTATTAGTTCACCTCTGCATAACATTGTATCTTTATTAACATTAAAAACAAACAAAAAAGAAAAACTTCATTAACATTGTTTTTTAATCTGTAATAGAAAAGATTTAAAGTGCACCAATATACCTGAAATGAAAAAAAAAAAAATCGCCTGATAATGAGAGCACCACTGCCAACTAGTGGGGTGGGGATGCAATTACACCTAATTCTCGGACACGATTCCAGAAAAGCATATTCCCCAGGGTCATTCATGCTCTCCCCCTGGCATCACTCTCCCCGGCATCATACCCCACTATTTGAGAAGCACTAAGTTAAGGGCAAGAATGTGCAGATGATGTAATAGATATAGGTAATCAAGAGGTGTCGTGCATGAGCAAATCTGCAACAGCTTCTGAACGTAGAGAACAAGCAGAGAAGAAACACAGTAAAAGTGATACTTCTCAGTTTGGAACAACAACCTCAACAATAATAATCATAATAATCATACTAACAGAAATAAAAATTGTAATGTCTGTCTTCCTTTCGGCTTTTTCCCTTTTACTCGGGAGTCGCCACAGCGAATCATCAGATTCGCACGTTTGATTTGGCAGAGGTTTTCACGCTGGATGCCCTTCCTGTCACAACCCTTTTAGCAAGGGACAGAAACACATTGACGACTTTGCAGCTACTCTTTACGAAAGTCAGCAATGGTTCTTTTACATGCCTCTCACCATAGACAGTGAGAGACATGGCCCGCCTTTGATAACCCAGTTAGCTGCACTGGGGAAGCAATAATAATTGTAATAATAATAATAATAATTTTGGTTTCATAAAGAAAGTATTTAGTTTAAGACAAAATTGACAGTCAAAATGCCTGAAGTACTCTCACTCTCGCTCATTTGCATAATCCTTTTAGGGTCAAAAATAGGCCGGAACCTATATCAGCTGACACTGTGCAAAGGCGTGGAACACCCTGAACAGCACAACAGACCATCCAAGTCCAGCACACTCACACACTTCCTGCGAAAAGTGCTCATTATAGCCATTAATCTGGACTTAATCATTTTGACAAAGAATAAATAAATAAATAAATAAATAAAATAAAATAATAATAATACAAATTGTTTTATTCATTTTTGTTTTGTAGGTTAAAGTGTTTTACATATTGTGCTCTTGAGTTAATATTGCTGTCAGTTTGAATTTATTATTATTATTTATTTATTTTATTTTATTTTATTTTTCAGGATACTTTTTTATTTCAGGCAAATTGATGCACCCTGCTTCAAAAAGCTTGTGCTTTTTAAACAAAAAGATGAAAAAAGTGTTAATAAAGTTATTCTTTGTTGGAAGTCGATCTATAGTTCTTCTTTTTTTTGTATTCATAATGTTAATAAGGACACAGTGTTATGCAGACGATTACATATAACAATTTTTACATAAATAACACTATTTATATTGGGGGGAGGGGCATGAAATGTTTTCCTCTTCCTGGGGGGGCGCTACAGAAAATAATTGAGAAGAACTGCACTAAGCCAATATGCCACACTCTCCCTGGTGCAAATAGATTTTAAATAATCTTGAATAAAATATTTTTTTTATTATGAATCATGTACCATGTTGTTGTTTATTACTTAAGCAGTTGGTATGTTTGAAGTTGGAGCATGCTTTACTTCTTCACAAAGTCCACCCCGTTAATAATTTTATAACTCCCATTAAACAGAATCATAGAGCAGCTGCGGACCCCATTGTTCCTCTCCTGGTGAAATCTAGAACCCTCCGCCTTGGCTGTACCTTTGGGGATTTCTGCAAAATTGTACCACAGCTATAAGTTTTTGTTTTTTTTTCTTATCAAAAAGGATTCCAAATCTGGATATACTGCCACCCGCACAACTTGTTTACTGAAGGTAAGTGACTGAATGAATATTAAGTACACTGTGGCAAGTATATTACACGTGATTACTTTTAATCTGCAACTCTATACATCATTAGATGCTGAATATATTCCCTGGTGATGTTCTTGGTCTTGTAATACAGCCATTTTCAGTTCTTGTTTGTCTTGGAAGCTTTTTGCCTTTAGGTTGTGAAATGCATCTTCAATGAGGTTCAGTTATGATGCTCCTCTATCTCTCCTGTGGCTGCTGTTGGCAATTACAGGATGTCATCAGTACAGACAAGCAAGCTAGTTCCATTGCCAGCCATATACAGTATGCATATGCCACCTTCCTCTTTTATGTGTCTTTGATACAGGTTAGCCTTCATCTCATAAGACCACAGCAGCTAACAAGACAACATCCTGGAACTTCAAGTCAGAAGGTAATCTTTGTGAACATGAAATAATGGGGCTGGAAGAAATGCTTAATCATCTACTTCAATCTTGCTTTGTAAATCACAGTATCTTTAATTAATGTTGAGTTCCACCAAGAACTCGTAACTAAAGGACTCCGGTTCTGTTATTTTAGTTACCCTTCATTATTCTTCCAATAAAAACACAAGAAAGTCCTTGTACTGTAAAAGTACACTGGATGAATTACAAGAATGTAAGTCTAGCGGCTGGATTGGATCAATCACCCACATACGTAATAGCACATTACAAGTGAAATAGAAGAAGTAGATAGAACAGATAGCAGGAGGACAACAATTTCTATGAAAAGATAATGATTTACAATAGGAGATACCAAGCAAAATAATTGCTTTTCAAGCAACAAAGCAAGTTCAATATCAGGTTTCACACCCTTTAAATCTCCAAGGTCTCATCAGTATTGAAAGCTTACACCAATTTTAAGTGTTGTGTTCCTTGCAATATTTCTTTTTTTTTCTTTTTTTCTTTATTTCTTGTGCTCATTTTCATGTGCAGTTTTTATTTTCATAGGCTATGTTGTACTATAAGCTGTCCTTAGCATAAGTAAACTTTTCAAATATTACTTTTTTATATAGCAATAATTTAATAAATGTTATTTAAAAAGTCTTCATTAATTAATCTTATACTTCATCCATCAATCAATTTTTCTCTGTTCATTTATAGCTAAAGGTTATACAGACTTTAAAATACGAGTGGAATAACTGACTGGAAGGATTGGATCCCTACACCTGCTTTCTCATTATTGACTTTTTTAAGAATCTGATATGTCTATGAATATAGCGTCTTAGATTGTTAAGATGTAATAAATAATAAAGGTTTGTAGCTACAGATATACAGTGGTACCTCAATTTACGAAATTAATTCGTTCCGGAAGTGGTTTCGTAACCTGGACTTTTCGTAAGTTGAACCGCATTTTACATGTAAAACGTGTGATTCATTCCAAGGCCCCCAATACTACCCCCTAAACCCTTTAAAAATTATAAAAGTATACCTTTTAAGACCTCCTTCTGCTTCAATATCATGCTGATGGTAGACAGGTTTGGCCATATTCCTTTGTGATATCACTCAACCATATGCCACGAGCCCGCTTCTTCTTTTGACTCGCACTGGGAATCACATGCGCGCTTGTGAGTGTCTGTGTGTCTGTGTGTTTGTGTGTGTGTGTGTGTGTGTGCGTGTGCGTGTGTGTGTGTGTGTGTGTGTGTGTGTGTGTGTGTGTGTGTGTGTGCACGTGTGTTGACCATGTCTTCTTAGCAGAGTTATAATCTTACAAATGTTTATGCAAGGTTAAAAGCCTGAGCCAAAAAATAAAGTTGCAATGAATACACTCGAGAAACTCATGAAACAACAGTAACTCTGTCCTTTACAAGAAAAGTATTATGGAAGATGCAGCTCCATAATAGCCAATGGGAGGGAGCTGCGTCATCCCTCCTAGCCAATAGGAGGCCAGTGGGGCGGGATGTTGGGAAATAGCCAATGGGAGGGAGCTGCATCATCCCTCCTAGCCAATCGGAGGGTTTTTCGTAACCTGGATTTTTCATTTCATCTTCGCACGTGTGTGTGCGTGTATGTATGTATGTATGTCATCTTCTTCTCAAGGTCAGTTATGCAAAAAAAAAAAAAAAATCCCCAAAAAAACCCTAAACCAACAAAAAATAGCCCAAAATCTCCCATCAAAGTAGTTACATTATTGCATCTTGTGTGTGCACTCGCATCTGTGCGAGTGCGTGCACGCATGTATGTATGTGTGTCTTCTTCTCATGCAATAGTATGTGTGTGTATTTATATTTTATTTACATCTTATATATATTTTTTAATGTTTAACTGTTATTATAAGCATTTGTATCATTGAATATGTATTTATTGAAGGTTGTGTCAGGAAGGGCATCCGACATAAAAACTTATGCCAAATCAAACGTGCGAGACTCATTCACTTTGGCGACCCCTGATAAAGGGAAAGAGCCAAAAGGAAATCTCTCATACTGTGCACATATAGACATATAGAGTCGGCTCTCTACTTATGAAAACATTTAAATACGAAAAATCCAGGTTACGAAAAACATTTTCCTAAATTTTCGTCCTCTGTTTCAGAAACAACCTCTTCTTACAAAAAGCGCCAAACGTGCCATTCAAAAATTCAAACGTGCCATTTAAACATTCAAACAATGCGCGGGTTGCTCTCTCATTGGCTGTCTCTTAACATCCCGCCCTGCTGGCCTCCCATTGGCCAGGAGGGAGCTGAACTGTACCCATACTTCCTGTTTGTCAATTCCTGTTTGTTTGTGAAGGAGAGTTGAACAGGACTTTTGGCTCTTGAGTTCTTTTTGAGAGTGATCATTGCAGCATTATATTTTGTTATGGATTATGGACCCCAAGAAAGTGATTCTCGGTGACACTGAAAAGAAGAAGCGGGCTCCGTTATCATTCGAAGTGAAGCAGGAGATAAAAAAATACAAAAGTGGGATACGGTTGAGCAAAATCACAAAGGAGGATGCCCGAAACCCCTCTACAATCGGGACGATATAAGCAGAAGGAGACCTTCAAAGCAGAGATACAGTGACGGAGGCGATTATTTCTGAAATACCAACCAGCATATTTAAGGACTTCGTGAAGGAGGTTGGAGGTGGAGGTGAGGGTTCTTCAGACCAGCAAATCCTGGACTTTATAACGTCACATGGGTGGTTCGAGAGATTTAAAAAAAAGGTAAATAATTTTCTTCTACCTTTAACACATATTTCATACATATTTCACACAAAATTGGTGTACAGATGCTCCACGACTTACGTTTTTAATTGGTTCCGGACGGCCGAACGTAAGTTGAAAGTGAACGTAAGTTGTTACAGTGACGTATGACGTATGACGCTCATATTGTACTTTCCATCCATAAATACCATTACAGAATCTCATAAAACACCCCTAAATCAATTATAAACATAACATTGTAAAATAATATCAAATATATCAAATAATATCAACATTAATTTTAAATAAGTCACTTATTTATAACAAGTCACTTTACATGAAGCTTAAAACAGTCAATCAACACTTACAATATGTGAAGCGTTCAATACCGAAAGTAGTGTACTTGCAGAAGTAGCGTACTTGCTGTGGGTTATACGGACCTCCGGTCTTTCAAGTGCACAAAGGTGCCGTTGAACTCGTTTAGAACACAGCCTGCACTGATGCAGTCTCCCAGCAAAGCGGGGAGTTCTTTCTTTTGTGTAAGTAAGTAAGTAAACTTTATTCAAGAGATGCATACAAAGAACAAGTACAAATCCTAATGAATATTAATATAAAAATAAATATACACTCTTAGGATTCTGCTAAAAGATAACAAATATAAAGATTGTGCCGATCTGAGCAGATAGTTAATTCATCTCTGTGTTTGAGACTTGCACCCATGCTAGTAGGCTTACAGTTCTGACCAACTGTATTTGCTTTGCTTAGGGTTACAAAAGTCCGCAAAACAGTGTAAATACAAAGATGACGTGTTAACACAAAGGTAACACTGTATAACTAAGCTATATATATATATATGTATATATATATATATATACACACACACATATACACATACACACACACACACTCAGCCTGTAGTCTGTAGTTTGTAAACAATGAATGCAGCGTCATGACGTCGGCGTACTATGTAGGTACGTCTAAACTCAAAATTTGACTTACGGATGAAAGTAAGTCGGGGAGTGTCTGTACTTTTAAAATTTTTAAAGGCTTTGTGGGGTAGTCTTGGGAGCCTTGGAACGAATCACGCATTTTACATGTAAAATGCACCTCTACTTACGAAAACCCAGGTTACAAAAAAGACACTGGAATTTATTAATTTCGTAAGTAGAGGGCCGACACATGTATGTATGTATGTATGTATATATATATATATATATATATATATATATATATATATATATATATATATATATATATATATACACACACACACACACACACACACACACACACACACACACACACACACACACACACACACACACACACACACACACACACATATATATATATACTATATGTCAGTGGTGGGGGGGATCCTACTTCACGGATTTCGATGGTTGTGTGGGGATCTCGGTCCCAATTAACCACGGAAAGTGAGGGATCCCTGTATTTTCAAATATTTTAAAGTTTTAAAAAACCTAATATTCTGACTAGTGGAATTTCTGGGGGGGCAATACATATTTGAAAATGAGTCCTCATGCTCCCTGAACCTCTCATTCATTATTTGAGTCCTCATTTTAGTACATTCTGGTCATAAGCTGACTTTACTTTGGCTTTTCACAAATAAAACACATACCTCTTATGTCCTTCTTATATGATGTACATCTTTGTAGCTTGAACTTGCTTAGCTCTAAAATTACCAGGTTTTTGAGTTCAGACATCCTTCTGAGTTAAATCAAATGCAGAATACTTGCTTGAATATACACTTATGCAAAGAAACCCACTTTTGCAGGGGAAGGACATGCAAACTTCACACAGAATTGACTTCATTAGGTACAAGGATCAAACACAGAAACTTTTTGCTTTGAGACAGATGTGCTAACCACTATGCCAATGTTTTTGGTCTCGGAGAATCTTTAATAGTGAAAGCGTACAGGGGGTAACACCAAATTTACCACCACATTATTTTATCCATCTTTGGGTTACAGACATAACATCTAGAATTAACTCCAGACATTGTGTTAGATTTCTGTCAGTGTACTACTGAGATTTTCTATGTACGTAATGTTAAAAAAATAAACTGCCAAAAGAGAGATGCATAGACAAGGACAGGAACGGAGACAAAAACAAACAAAAGCCGAAGATACAGATGCGGAATGACAGTAATTCTTAACTATACTAAATCCTCTTCTCTCCGCACTGCTCCTCTGACCATAATAAGCATTTGTTTCTGACCTAGCTCACTCATGTTAGCACAAATACCCCTCATTATTTCCTGTTCTTCTCTAGACTGCAGTGTTTATAGTGCACTTCTATTTTTTGTTGTTGTTGTTCTGTGCTTACCATTACCGCACTGTAATGGAGGCCAAAGAACCTGATTACGTGCAGAATGGTTGCGAGTGAAATGGACATGGCATAATATTTTTTATAAATAACTGCACAGTGGTGAGCACACCTGAGTGAAGGAATCACCTCAGGACAAAGCCCACCAAAAATGATGAAAGATAACACTAAACTGAATGCACAGTAATGAGGAAAGTGTAATTGGTGGCACAGCGAGCCCCAAGTGTGGATTTTGTAATCGGCCACGGTCGTGAGGACTGGAATGTATTTAACTGCTCTTTTCTCATGTTGGGGGTCTTACACAACTTCACTGTGGGAGTCGGAGTTTCAATGATAACTGTTTGTTCAATGTAAAATGAGCTGTGTGTATTGACTTGATCACAGAAAAATCAATATGAACCGTTTAGCGCCAGTGATTTGATGTGCTGTCACTTTTATTTTTATTTGAGACTATTGCTTTTGACAGTTTAGTCCATTGAACTAGTTGAATATCGACTGTTATTTCAAATTGGCTTTTGATAAGCATGTGGGAAATTAGAATTGACATGTTTCAAGGAAAAACTAAAACTTACTAAGGCTTAATCATGGGCTGGCGGTGGTGGTGGTGGTGGTGGGGGGGGTGGGGGGGGGGGTAAGTGATCTGATGCCAAGGTGCTGGATTATCAATCTCAAAGTTGGGGGTTCAAGCTGCACTGTCAATGTTTGTCACTGCTGTCCCCCCAGTGCAGCCAACTGGGCTATCAAAGGCCAGCCATGTCCTTCACTGCCTGTGATGCAAGGCTGTAAAAGAAGTACTGTATTTCTGACCTTCATCAAGAGTATGCTGCATAGCTGTCAGCATGTTTCTGCCCTACGATGGCCTGGCATGCTATCCAGGGTGTACCCTGCCCTCGCTCAGAGTCTGCTGAGGTGGGTGCCAACCTCCCTGCAACCCCAATTAGGATTACGCAGTTCAGAAAATGAATGAATGAATTTAGGCATGACCTAAAAGATTTTTGCATTTAATTTCAGTAAAAAACAAACAAACAAACAAACAAACAAACAAACAATAAAACACTGCCATAATATAACTTACTGTCTTTTCAGTGGTATTCGGAAACTTATTCCTCTTGAAGAAGAAAAACCACTAAATCAGCATGAAAATAATCAGAAAAGTGTAAGTGTACTCAAAGCCAGCGGTAGCAGTGTATACGTTGAGTTGCCTGTGTAGATATTGGAGAAGAAACGTGCAACAAAATTAAGGTCATGACTTTATGATATTTGTCTAAGTATGGAGCTCAGCTAATATCTTTCAATTTCACTCAAACCGGAATAAATGACAACAGCAAACTGAACACGAATACCAGCACTATTCTTTTCAGACCAGATCCCGTTGTCCTATTTTGTTTTTACATATTTAAATTTTGGTGTACTGTAATGCAAGGGAGTCATCCTTTCAAATGAAAACTTCTAATAAGAAAGATCAAATTCATATATGTACCATTAAAAATCTGCACTCAGAAGCAAATACAGGGATTCCTCACTACTTCGTGCTTCAATTCATGCGGCTTCAGTGCATCGTATTTTTTTTTTAATATTAATTGAATTTAAAAAATAAAATAAAGAAATTAAGGAAGAATGGGAGAAAAGTTAAGGAAAATGCCACAAAACAAGGCCAATTGTACAACCCCCCCCCCCCCCCCCCCAACAAAACTACTTACATTTTTATGTGAGGTGCGCATCGGAGTATGTGCATGTGCATCTGTGTGCACACGCGCACATCTGTATGTGTGTCTACAGACGCTCCCCGACTTACATTTTTAATTGGTTCCGGACGGCCGAACGTAAGTTGAAAGTGAACCTAAGTTGTTACAGTGACGTATGACGCTCATACTGCATTATACATCCATATATACCATTACTGTATCTCATAAAACACCCCTGAATCAATTATTATACACATAACATTGTAAAAAAAATACCAAATATATTAAATAATATCAACATTAATTTCAAATAAATTAAATTCAAGCAAAATAATTTCAAATAGAAAAATTTTAATCAAATTCACCCATCAAATATCAAATACAGTATCAAATATAACCTTTAATATTCTCTATGATGCGATGTTTATGCTTGTAAATGGTTCTGATGGTCGACGGATGGTCACTTTACCTGAAGCTGAGCTGGGTCACATTCTATGAAGCTGAGCCGAGCCACTTTACATGAAGCTTAAAACAGCCAATCAACGCTTACAATATGTGAGGCGCTCAACACCGAAAGTAGTTTACCTGTTTGTGCTTGAGACAAAGCGCGAGTTATACGGACTTCCGGTCTTTCAAGTGAGCAAGGTCGCCATTGAATACTGGTTTAGTACTTAGCCTGCACTGATGTGAATCACCAGCAGAGCGGAGAGTTCTCCTTCTTTTCTGGATTCAGGCTTTCATTCATTTTCCAACTCTATTTGCTTCACTCAGTATGCATGGTAGATTATGCCGATCCAAGCAGATAGTTAATTCATCTCTGTGTATGAGACTTGCACCCATGTTAGTAAGCTTATGCTTCTGACCTACCATATTTGCTTAGGGTTAGAAAAGTCCGCAAAAACAGTGTAAACACAAAGATCACAGAGTCGTCGTCTTAACACAAGGGTAACACGCTATATAACTGATATATATATATATATATATATATATATATATATATATATATATATATATATATATCAGCGCCTCGGTCCCAATTAATTGCTGAAAGTGAGGGATTCCTGTAAGTCAAAAATGAGGCCTAGTGTACCTAAAGAGAGGCCGTTATTGCAAAAACTGCATGAATGTGCATTGATTATTCTTGGTTTTCAATATAAATTATGACATATGTCTCTACTAACACCTATTCCGGTGTAAATGGAGTTTGATTATGCGGCATGTTAGCACAAGTCAAAATGGAATATTAAGAATTACCAACAAGGTCAGAACAGGGATACTGGGAAGCATCGTGCAAAATATTTTTGTTGTAAACCCCCAGAAAATGTGCATAGAAACATTTAATTCTAACTCATATGGTGACTTTTTTATTTACCCAATTACAACACAACATCCAAAGACTAAATCCTCCTACTGTTTGTATGTAAGCCGTTGTTTGCTGATTTCTCATTTTAGACTCTGGACATGTCATCAGGTGCTCATCTGCTGCCCCAACATGTGCTATCAGTGTGCCATGCCAGGCTTGAAGAGGCAATCTCTAAGCCAACAGACTTTTTATTTATTTATAATCCCTGCACAGGCCCTCACAAACACGCCCACTAATGCAAAGCTTGGGTGTTTATTAACTCCAACTGATGCCACTGAGCTACTGATGGACCTCCCCTCAGGGTGTGTATGTGGGGGTGGGTGGGGGGGGTGGATGCAGGCATTTGAGCAAGTACGAGGTAAGTGTGTGTTTGTTTATTTGTACAGACAGATATGAGAGAGCCAGCCAGGAGGAGTTTATCATGGCGAAGCACTGAAATGCAACACTGAACATATCAGTGAGAATTGCTGTCCCATCTAGCGATGTGCTTGGGTAAAAATTGTAAGCGGTGAAATGTGAGCATTGAGCATCATTTCAAGGACCTCCAGACTAATCATTTGTAAGAGAAAAGAACTGGATCATTACCCTGTCACTGAGATGTGTTATTCAATGGTTGGCTCTTATCACATGGAGGGCTTGCTCAATCACGCGCTGAGCCAGAGACCTTGAAGTGATGGGCAATTGTAGGGCCTCAGGCAGAGAGGCAGAGAGGGATGGGTGTGTGTGTTTGGGGGGGTGTGTGAGAGCGATAGAGAGAGAGAGAGAGAGAGAGAGAGAGAGAGAGAGAGAGAGAGAGATGCTTATCCCTTTTTCTGAGCTAAACACTCACTCAGTGACAAGGTGTATCCAAGGGCCTTGAAGACTTCACTTGGTCCCTGTAGTTTATAGTAATGTCAGTTTAATGAGCATGTAAATTATATACGTATATATATATAAGTGAGCAGATACATGCCTGTCATTAGTAATGTAGATACCCTTCAGCATTTTTTTAATTACACAATGTGAGATACACAGCAAAAAAATTTTTTTTTAATCTTAGGGCTTCACATTCATCAAGCTGTGTAACATGATGCAAATTCAATCAGAATTGCTAACAGTACAATTATTGTCTAATATACCAAAATATGACGTCAATGTAACACACCATACATTATTGTTCATTTTTTTGTTTGTAAAAGAAGTGTGTGAATTTTGTGCTTAATTATGTGTTAATGTTGTAATGCTAACCCTTTTCCAGACGTAGCTCCTTGAAGACTTATTCTTTAACCAAAATGTTGCCCACTTGGCCTCCCTGCGACCCTAATTAGGATGAAGCAGTTCACAAAATGAATGAATGAATTTCAACAGTGATAATGTGGCAGGCAATGTGTGCTCTGTATCATGAGCCAAATAAAAGCTCCATTCTATTCCATTCTGAAAGTTAGTTTTCCATTACATGCTGCGGTGTGATCCATATTGCTTTCTACTGTTTGTGGTTGCGGTGAAGCTGGAGCCCATTCCAATCAACTCTGGTGAAGTCAGGATACACCCTGAACAGCTGAGAGCTTTGTCTTGTCTTTAGTGTCTGCTCGGAAAATAAAGTAAGGTAACAAAACAAAAGTAAACATTGCTATATAAAGATATTTTAGTATATGCTATGGGAAACACACACACACACACACACACACACACACACACACACACACACACACACACACACACGCACACACACACGCACAAAACAAAACATTATTTTTTTGTAGTTTATTTAGGATCATAACACTGAGGCAGTTCAGTTAAACTTTGCCCCTTGAGCCAGCGAATAGCTCTGTGTAGCTAAAAGTGTCTGTTGTGTTCACCCTACTCATTCAGAAATAAAAGGAAACAGCACTCCCCACAGGTTTTCAACTATATACAGTACGTACTGCAGGAAAGACAAGAAAAACAAAAATTTGATTTTTATGCTTTATTTTTTTCATTTTAATGCGTCAAGTGATTACACTGGTGGCATGCTGTCGTTAGCTTATAGTTAGCATATCATGGTTAGCGTATGTGCCTCACAGTGAGGAGATCCTGGGTTCTAGGGTGTTTCTGGGCCTAATTTGTATGTTCTCCCTGTGCACACATGGGTTTCCTCCCACAGTCCAAAGAGATGCACATTGGGCTAATTAGCTGTTCCATAATTGCCACTTGATGTGAGTGTTCGTGGTTGTGTGTATGTATGTTGGCCCTGCGATGAACTGGCAAGCTATTTACGGCGTATGCTGCCTTCAATTGCCAGAGTCGGCTGAGATTCAGCAGTTCAGCAAATTACTGAATGTATGAAAGTGATTACATTACTTGCTGTAAGTAACCGTGACAAACTGTGTGTGTCATTTCGATTTAAGCATTATCCACTCAGGATAATGATTTATGTCCCAAGGTAGAGAGCCAGTCAGATGGCACTGTTCCCATGTATTACATATTAAATACATAAGAAAAAATTACATAAATTGTACAGATTGTTCTACTCTTGTATATTTTTTTCAACATAATTTTTAAAATCATAGATTCACTCTTATAGATTCACTTCAGTAAATCTCAATTTTATTTTATTTTTTTCCCCAAGCCAGTCATTCATTAGTTTGGAAATCCTATCATACTCAGGCTATTAATTGTCGGTGCCCAAACTCAGCTTGCAGGAAACAATCCTAATCAGGTTGCCTGGGAACAAAAAGTGTTTAAATGTCCTAATGGAGCGACAAAGTTCCACTTTTTAAAAGCCACATATTACTTGTGAAGTGACTTCTGTGTGTAGTTACCTGTGTGCCGCTGGTTTATTTTTACCTCCTTTCGTCCCTCCTCATTCTTTAGTCGCTTCGGGAGATGGCGTTAGTTTGGCTTCATCTCTGACAAAAGATAAATGAGCTCGGGGTCTGTGGTGATCCACTATGGCTGCCAGGGGGTTCCAAAATAGCAAACTATTTTTCATAACAGGCCAACTGATATGGAGTACGATGCAGCAGGCGGCCTAACATTTACCAGCAATGAATATATGTAGGGATTGGATTTGTGTCTCCTGTTTTTGTTAAAGTTTACTCAAAGTGTTAAGGTTATCCATGTGTGCTGAAGGATGTTGCTGGCAAAGACAGTGAGAAACTGCAGTCGCATATTGCTTCTATATTGGGAACATAAAATTTAGTCAACCAATCAATCAGTCTACACAGTAATTTCAACACACTCACAAACACACACACACACACACACACACACACACACACACACACAGACGAAAGCAAGCAATATGATATTTCTTAATAAAAATCCTCAACACATAAAACAAAATCATATCTGAATCATTTTCCCCATGTCGTGCTCTGCCTTTACAATATTGTCCTGTAATTAATGTCCTGGTGCAGAGGGACTTGAATCCTTCGACAACTACAGTTCGACACCTTCATTAATCACCTTCACAAACATGCATTGAAATGACTAGAAGAAAGTGCACACAAAAAGAATGCATAAAGATCACTGAGATATTATTTTTCTGGTCTTTTTTCCCTTATGAAAGTGTCCTGTGTCAGTGGGAGCTGCATATCTAAAAGAAAGTTTCCTATTTAAATGAGCGTTGGTGAGTGGTGGAGGCACTTTGAAGAGGCTAGCGTCAGACACAAACAAGAGCAGCAGCCCATTCCTGTGTTTGTGAGCCACTGCTGACACCTGATGGGTGATCAAACAGCAGTCTGCTCTCTCTTCGCAATCCTCATGTGTGCTCATCTTTGTACTCATCTCCTGGCAGATAAATCGGAAGACCATGTTAGTGCAACAACCATGAGCTCAATATTTACTGACGCATCCATTATCACTAAGCCTCCATTGCCCTATATGCCGGTGGGGACACGGGGGCGTGGATTTATTTAGTTTATATCATACTGATTTCAGGCAGAAGAAAGAAAGCAAAACATTTAAAACAAAGAGAACAAAGCATTTGCTGTAGTTAAATTTGTAATCTTATGGCCATGTACAATAACATATAATTTTAAAAAGTCTTATTTATTATCATTATTATTCATTCATTCATTTTCTGTAACGCTTAATCCTAATTAGGGTGGTGGGGAGGTTGGTGCCCATCTCAGCCAAGTCTGGGCAAGTGCAGAGTACACACTGGACAGCTCGCCAGGCCATCGTAGGGCAGAAACACACTAACGACTACTCTTGACAAAAGTCAGCTATTGTTCTTTTACATGCCTCTCACAACAGACATAAATACATGGCTGGCCTTTGATAATCCAGTTAGCTGCACTGGGGGGACAGCAGTGAAAACCCTTTGAAATTGGGGCTTGAACCCCTGACCTTGGGATAGGTAATCCAGCATCCTATCACTGGGACCCCACTGCTTCTTTATTATCATGATGATGATGATGATGATGATTATTATTATTATTAATATCCCAGGGCACATTATTACTATTATTATTATATTCATGCATTCATTTTGTGAAATGCTTAATCCTAATTAGGGTGGCAGAGAGACTGGCTCGCATTTCAGCCAACTCTGTGCAAGGCTGGGTACCAGAGTACACCCTGGACACACTGGACAGCTCGCCAGGTCATTCCTGTGCATTTCATTATTATATGATCATTATGATTATAATATCATGATTCATTCATTCATTTTCTGAATTGCTTAATCCTAATTCAGGTCATAGGGAAGCTGGTGTCCATCTCAGCAGACTCTGCGTGAGGGTACACCCTGAACAGCTTGCCAGGCCATCGCAGGGATGACACTCACACAAACATTCATACTCACATTTACATCTAGGGAAAATTTGAAACAACCAATTAACCTACTGTGCATGTTTTTTTGACTGTAGGAGGAAACTGGAGTACCCGGAGGAAACCCACGCAAGCACGGGGAGGACATGCAAACTCCACAAAGAAATGCTCAGGCACGGATCGAACCCAGAACCTTCTTGTTGTGTGGCGGACATGCTACCCACTACGCCATATTGCGAGTTATTATTATTATTATTATTATTATTATTATTATTATTATTATTATTATAGGTAGCATATTAGGTTGTTATTTTTATAGCACAGATAATGATATGATGTGGCTGATATTTGAAAAATATCACTGGTAAATCATTAGAAAACTGAGATAATGTAGAGATATTCCAACCATGTCATGAAAGCATATTTTCAATTGTATGTGATGACCTGACGAGCTGTCCAGGGTGTACTTCCCCTCCTGAGATGGGCTCCAGTCTCCTCTTGACCTGAATTAGGATTAAATGGTTCAAAAAATGAATAAATGAATGACAATATTTTTATTGCAAATTAAATTTGTGATAGATGCTTCATTGGGCATTTTTGCAATTCATTTTTAAAATAAAAATCTCATTCACATATGTTTTCCATGTAATTTTATCAGCAGCTTGTATGTTTCTGTACACAAAAAGAGAGGAGTAGGTCTGAGATCAGAAGCTGCAGCAGTACTACTGTGGTGAATGACAGTGCTACAGTGGCACAGGCCAGTTCAGGTAGAGGCTGGTGGTGTGGGCACACCTGGGTCTACAGGCAGATGGTAAGGTCTCAGAGAGGTTATGCAACACCATGCTCGGCCATATGTCTTAAAACGGCATAGAAACTTCTCGAAACAGCAAGAGTTCCATAGTGGCCATGACCCAGGAGATAGCGCAAGGCCAAGTGTGTTCCAGGTTGATCCAAGCCCAGGTGTTACCCAACTGCTTCCCTTATGCTTTTCATTTGGAAAATGCGTAGAGAGCAAGTAGAGGGCCGTTGACCTTTAGCTGGGATCAGAAGTGTAAGGAGCAAACAGTGGCTGATGTCATACAGTTTTCTCTTAGTTTTATCTCCAATGGATAAATAAAAATATTACTGTATTTTAAAGGCTTTTTTTTTTTTGAAAGATTTTTTTTTTTCTTCCTGTAAGTATTTCCATTTTCTGCTTTAGCTGCTTGAGCGGAACAAAACTGCAACATGTATTTAACACCAGTCTCACAAGTTCAAATTGATCAAAATGAACATTTTGAAATAGTTACAGCTAAATAAACAACAAAGAATAGTTTCAGCAGAGAAAATCGTGTTCACGCTTGCCTTAAGCTATTATTAGTTCCACAGGAAAATGAACTTGGGCACTCAGTGTGTTTTCCTTATTTTAATGGAAACATCCCTTTCATTGGGAATGTGGACAGCAGAAAGGGAACCAACAGCACATTAGACCATGAACACACAATTATTCAAAATGAAATGCGGTTTAAAAAATGCACACATACTTTCATTTCCGAGAGAGAGAGAGAGAGAGAGAGAGAGAGCGAGAGAGAGAGAGAGAGAGAGAGAGAGAGAGAGAGAGAGAGAGAGATGTGAGTCTGTTTTAATAGAAATAAATGCATTGGTCAATTAGCCATACAAAATGGGCAGAAAAATGGCTTAGGAATCACACAGTGGTTTCGATCCATTCCTCTTAATCACCATCACCAGTTCTGAGCAGCACCTCCTCTCTCCCTAAACACAATGCCAAAATGACACTAATGGCAGTGCCAGCCTAGTCTGAGAGGACCACAGTGATTGATAGATAGAATTACATCAAGGTGACTTCCACTCTTCTGCATCAGGTTGTATTTTTGCAATCAATAAGTAGGAATTAATGAGGTTTTCTTAAAAGTTTACATAAGAAATCAACTCAAGAAATGAATGTATATTGTATAGACTGCATATGCGGTTTCATTTTAAATTAGAATTTCAATCTGTAAAGCAATTTTATAATAAATGTTCCCGACAAGTATTTTCAACACACTTCTTTTTGAAGCTTTGCATTTTGTGCTTATTTCCATTCCTGTGGGTAATACAGGCTTACATGACAAAAAACATAAAACCATTATAGATCTATCGGTACAGCAGTCTATTGCTTCATGCGGCTTTCTTGACATACAAATGTCATTGTTAATGATGTACAAATGGTTCTCTGTAACAGGTCTTTTGGCTGAACTCTGAATACAGTCAGTGGTGATGAATATTTAGGATTTGACACAAATATTAACTTTTTGCAGAAGTTGAGAATGATTAAATTATTTGACATAAACCAGATAGAAATAAAAAGAGAACGAGAACTACAGGAAATAGAGTTTGGCAAATACTCAGTTACAATGGCCAAATACCTGAGGTGTCGGCTGTGGAAAAGCCTTTAGCCAATGCGGATATGGATATCTATGCCTGTTACACCAACTAAGTAACACACACACACACACACACACACACACACACACACACACACACACACACACACACACACACACACACAAGCAGCTGTGGCCTCAGAGGGGCCCTGACACCTCTGCTACAATGCTGACCTGAGCAAAGATTCCCTATTGTTAGGGACGGCTGTTCAGGAGCAGCAAGCCATGACAGTGAGGGAAAAAATACCTGCTTACTCAATGAGTCTAAGCTACAGGACAGATTTCCATAATTCTCCTCACAATGTCTTGCAATCCCTGTGAGTTTGTGGACTGTAACATTACGGTCATCCAGCGTCTTCTAACCACTTAACCAAACACCCCCCTCTGCCTCTCTCACCCACAAACACACACTTGCACAATAACAAAACCCAGCATCCAGATAAAGAAGAAACCGTGTGCCGGGCCACAAATTGTGCATCAAACCATCGCTCTCTCTCTCTCTCTCTCTCTCTCTCTCTCTCTCATGCGCGCACGCGCACACACACACACACACACACACACACACACACACACACACACACACACACACACACACACATGCTTCTCATTCCCTGTGTGGCTATTCAATTACTGAATTTAATATGTTCCATTTGATAGGAAATCCCGTGAGTTCTACAGATAAGTAATTTCTATGAGAAACACAGACCATAGCAACAAAATATTACATAAACAATGAATCAATATCAAAATTATTATTATTATTATTATTATTATTATTTATTTATTTATTTATTTACTACTATTTGTTTAATGCAATGGACATATAATCAGACAGATGTTTTGTTGAGGCAGTAACTTTCATCAAGGTGAATATCACTTCAGCTTTGTTAAAATAGTTAAATTGTCCGAGGAATGCGTTTATAATACAGGTATACCTGGGCGTATGTGGTTAATTGGTTCCAGGAGAGACGACGTAAGTCTAAAACGACTTAACTCGAATTAGCTTGTCTCTAGACTAGCCTAGGGTAAGCTATACCAAATTTACTTGTATAATATTGTGTATACTAGTCCTTCTCAAAAAATTAGCATATTGTGATGAAGTTCATTATTTTCTGTAATATACTGATTAAAATTAAACTTTCATATATTTTAGACTCATTGCACACCAACTGAAATATTTCAGGTCTTTTATTGTTTTAATACTGATGATTTTGGCATACAGCTCATGAAAACCCAAAATTCCTATCTCAAAAAATTAGCATATCATGTTCAGGTAGTCTAAACGAGCTATTAACCTAATCATCTGAATCAACCAATTAACTCTAAACACCTGCAAAAGATTCCTGAGGCTTTTAAAAACTCCCAGCCTGGTTCATTACTCAAAACCGCAATCATGGGTAAGACTGCCGACCTGACTGCTGTCCAGAAGGCCATCATTGACACCCTCAAGCAAGAGGGTAAGACACAGAAAGAAATCTCTGAGCGAAAAGGCTGTTCCCAGAGTGCTGTATCAAGGTACCTCAGTGGGACATCTGTGGGAAGGAAAAAGTGAAAGAAGGGCCGATTCCAGACCTTGGGGGCCCTGTGGAAGCAGTGGACTGAGTCTGGAGTCGAAACATCCAGAGCCACCGTGCACATGCGTGTGCAGGAAATAAATGGGCTACAGGTGCCGCATTCACCAGGTCAAGCCACTTTTGAACCAGACACAGCGGCAGAAGCGCCTGACCTGGGTGACAGAGAAGCAGCACTGGACTGTTGCTCAGTGGTCCAAAGTACTTTTTTCGGATGAAAGCAAATTTTGCATGTTATTCGGAAATCAAGGTGCCAGAGTCTGGAGGAAGACTGGGGAGAAGGAAATGCCAAAATGCCTGAAGTCCAGTGTCAAGTACCCACAGTCAGTGATGGTCTGGGGTTCCATGTCAGCTGCTGGTGTTGGTCCACTGTGTTTTATCAAGGGCAGGGTCAATGCAGCTAGCTATCAGGAGATTTTGGAGCACTTCATGCTTCCATCTGCTGAAAAGCTTTATGGAGATGAAGATTTTCATTTTTCAGCACGACCTGGCACCTGCTCACAGTGCCAAAACCACTGGTAAATGGTTTACTGACCATGGTATTACTGTGCTCAATTGGCCTGCCAACTCTCCTGACCTGAACCCCATAGAGAATCTGTGGGATATTGTGAAGAGAAAGTTGAGAGACACCAGACCCAACACTGTGGATGAGCTTAAGGCCACTATCGAAGCATCCTGGGCCTCCATAACACCTCAGCAGTGCCACAGGCTGATTGCCTCCATGCCACGCCGCATTGAAGCAGTCATTTCTGCAAAAGGATTCCCGACCAAGTATTGAGTACATAACTGAACATAATAATTTGAAGGTTGACTTTTTTGTATTAAAAACACTTTTTTTAATTGGTCGGATAAAATATGCTAATTTTTTGAGATAGGAATTTTGGGTTTTCATGAGCTGTATGCCAAAATCATCAGTATTACAACAATAATAGACCTGAAATATCAGTTGGTGTGCAATGAATCTAAAATATATGAAAGTTTAATTTTTATCAGTACATTACAGAAAATAATAAACTTCATCACAACATGCTAATTTTTTGAGAAGGACTACTATGAGAGATTTCCTTTTGGCTTTTTCCCTATATCAGGGGTCACCACAGCGAATGATTCACACGTTTGATTTGGTATAAGCATCTATATATATATATATATATATATATATATATATATATATATATATATATATATACAGATGCTCCCCGACTTACGTTTTTAATTGGTTCCGGACGGCTGAATGTAAGTTGAAAGTGAACGTAAGTTGTTACAGTGATGTGTGACGCTGATACTGTACTATACATCCATAAATACCATTATCGTATCTCACAAAACACCCCTAAATCAATTATTATAAACATAATATTGTAAAATAATATCAACATTACATTAATTTCAAATAAGTCACTTATTTATATCGAGTCACTTTACATCAGTGCTTCTCAATTATTTTCTGTAGCGCCCCCCCCAGGAAGAGAAAAACAATTCACGCCCCCCCCCCATATAAATAGTGTTATTTGTCTAAAAATTGTTATAAGTAATCGTTTGCATAACACTGTGTCCTTATTAACATTATCAATACAAAAAAAAAAAGAACTATAGATCGACTTCCAACAAAGAAAAATTTTATTCACACTTTTTTAGTGTTTTTGTATAAAAAGCACAGCTTTTTGAAGCAGGGTTCATCAATTTGCCTGAAATAAAAGTATCCTTAAAAATAAAATAAAATTAAATTCAAAAATTATAATAATAAATTCAAACTGATCAGCAATATTAACTCAAGAGCACAATATGTGAGCCACTCCACTGAAAGTAGGCTCTTGGGTCCAAAAATGAAAAACGAGATTTTTACACGGTCAGATCGAGAAGGCCCAAAGCTGCAAAATGCAGAAAAAATTTGCCAATACTTTGAAAACTGAGCGAGCTGTGCCATTTCTTCTGTAAGCACTGTAAGCAAATACTGTAAGCACTATAAGCAGTGGGTGATCTGTCCCTTCATATACTGTATTTTCTTCCATTCAAGTTGCACTAGTTCATCTGGATGCTGCTCATTTAACCGTTTGCACACTGTGTGTGTGTGTGTGTGTGTGTGTGTGTGTGTGTGTGTGTGTGTGAGAGAGAGAGAGAAAAAGAGAGAGAAATAATCTTCTTCAATTCCGAATTCCAGCATGGAATTTAACATCTATACTAATGCTACGAAACATCACAAGATGACATTTCACTCTCCTTTTCCAGAAATTATGTGCATTCACAATCTTATAAATAAACTTACTGTTATTGAAGAGAAAGTCGGAGATAAGTTCCACATGCGGTATACTAGAGTCAGGAAGTGACTTGTGATGGGCACTGAGCATGTGCAATGTGAGCATGTGACCGAGTTCACCAATCAGGGTTCTCGTTTCAGACTTCCTTAGCAACTTAGCCTGCATTGTTTACGTTAATATCGTCTTTATAACCTTTATTTTATTCACTGAAACGGCATTTTAAAATTAAAACAGTATCCAAAATGGAGAGACTACTTCACGACCGTTCTTCTGATGTATGGCTTATATTGTGTCTTGTCCCGAACTCAGTGAATAATTGCAAAGAAAACCGGGAAGTTTGCTACTGTTTTTATGTAGTTTTATGAGGGTACTCGTCAGAAAAATGGAAATAAAAGACATTTTTAGTGAGTTTTAGTCGATTTCACTTCAGCAAGTGATAGTTGAATACTTCTGTTAATGGTTTATGCAAAAATCCGAATTTCGATAAAAAATGACCATCTTTACTTTTTTGGCCATTTTCTCGAAAGTAGTCCCTGCGACAAGCGCCTACATTCGGTGGAGCGCCTCACATATATAAAACACTTTAACCTGCAAAACAAAAATGAATAAAACAACTTGTATTATTATTATTATTATTATTATTATTATTATTATTATTATTATTATTATCATTGTCAAAATGATTAAGTCCAGATTAATGGCTATAATGAGCACGTTTCGCAGTGCACAGCTTTTCGAAGCCGGTTTAAAAGCACGACACTGAACTCTCAGCTCCTGCTCAATGCTGAACTGGGATCTGGACTTATTTTCTCAGCAGTGACGTCATCCAGCATGACAGAGACCGTGTGTGCTGCAGGTAGGATCAGTTCCTCTGCTGTGGGGTTTTCTACACTGAGCAGTTTGGACCTCCACCTTATCTGATGCTAAAAGAGCTCGCTGGTTTGCTGGAGTAGCATTCACAAAGCGGGATGGTTGTTGGCGATACTCGGCACGTTTTCGCTGAAAAAACTCACGCGACTCATCACATGATCGGGGTGTGAAGTCTTTAAGTGACGCCTGAATTTATTTGGCTTCATGCTGTCCGTTGCCAATGTTTTCAGACACAGCAAACACAGCAGTCTTTGCTCGTTTCTTACCGCAGCACAGTGAAGTCGAGTGCTACGTTCGCTTCATCATACCTCCTCGACTTCGCTTTCGGGAGACTTTCGTTGCTCTCACTGTCTCCGTCTCTCTCTCTCTTTCCATCCCTGTTAAAAATTTCCATGGTGGGTTTATTAACTACACTTCTTATTTTACCTCTGGGCACACTCTAACAGTGAGGAAGCCACTGCCACCTGCTGTAGTGGATATAGAATTACACTTTATCCTAATACGGCAAAAAAAAAAAAAATGCATGTTCCCAGTGGTCACCCCCCCCCCCCCCTTGGCATCGCACCGCGCGCCCCACTATGTGAGAACCACTGCTTTACATGAAGCTTAAAACAGCCAATCAACGCTTACAATATGTGAAGTGCTCAATACCGAAAGTAGTGTACTTGTAAAAGTAGTGTACTTGAAGTGGGTTATACAGACTTCCGAAATATAATATGCAGAAAGCCCCCGTTATTCATAGGGATCACGTTCCTCCCCCACCTGCGAATCCCTGAAATCTGCAAATTATTGACTTGCCACTAATTCAGTGCTTCTCAATTAGTGGGGCATGATGATATGATTACAATGAAGTAAACTTTATTTTTATTTATTTTTAGTTTTCCATATATTTTTGAAAACTGGCGTATAATCGAAAACGACTTAACTCGAAATGACTTAAGTCGAGGTATACCTGTATCTTCATATTTAATAAATACCTTTACAGGCAAGCATGGCCTTGTTTCTGGCATTACATTAAGTGAGAACATCAATTTTTGCTTAATACCAAGGTCATTACCAATAAATTACAGCATTCACACGTCTAAAGGCTACTGTGAAGGCGTCATGAACAGCATAACACATATATTGTTAAGTTCTACCATTGCACTTTGTAAAATGCTTCCTCTTCACTCCTCTATCTATCTATCTATCTATCTATCTATCTATCTATCTATCTATCTATCTATCTATCTATCTATCTATCTATCTATCTTTCTATCTTTCTATTTATCTATCTATCTATCTATCTATCTATCTTTCTATTTATCTATCTATCTATCTATCTATCTATCTATCTATCTATCTATCTATCTATCTATCTATCTATCTTTATATTTTTACTTTTCATGCTTTTGATCAGTTATTCGTGACTCTTTAAATTTCATCACAATAATGACTATAGTATGCAGTGTACAATAATGTTTATATTTGATTTCACAAGCCTTATTCACAATAGTGACTGTTGGTTTACAGTATTTAGATCTAGGTCTATGCCTTAGTATGTTATGATGTATATTAAATTTGTTGTCATGCTATTTGATAGCAAAGTATGAACCATAGCATTTATTACATTCTTTAAGTAACAGTGCCATTGATAGGCAGACTGGCTTTACTTCATATGAGCATCTCGACAGGGCTCCTCTAAAGCTAGCGAGAGCCGTAAGCTGCCCATATGTGTCTCCAGTCTGCTGAGCTCAGATATCGAATAAGAAGAGACAGCAGAAGTCCCAGGATGGTGCAACAAATAGCCAAAACCACAGCATCTCACCTCCATGAGAAGATTATGCAAACCCAGGGGGAAGGTGATGGATTTTTCTCCTTACCTACCGTGAGAGGACCAGATGCCAGAGAGAGATTTCAGACATCACGAGCGGTAAAATATGAGTGCTTGCTTCATCAGCTCAGAAAGTTCTAGACTAGAGTACCAAGAACTTCTCACATACTTATCAAAAGGGTACATGTTGCAGGAGGTGGGTGAGCAAAGGACATTAAATAAATGCTAACCTTTTTCCACGGATCATAACTCTTCAGTGGACTTACTTAAAGAGCGATCGTGCTTGTCTGTGTATTTATTTGAGTGGAATGGGTTCACAATAGGATTGTGTATCTACAGTACTTACCTTTTGCCTGAAATTCAAAGGGGAAACTGTATAGTGAGAGTGATACTTAAAAAATATTTATTTAGCCTTTTTCGTGAGAGTGATACTTAAAAAATATTTATTTAGCCTTTTTCATCAACCAAGCAAGACAACAAAAATGAACAAACTAAAGTTTTAATCCTATAATGCACCAAAAATATACCTAATTTATTTTCGTTTACTTTTTTCAATAAAAGATTAAGGACTCCTTCCCTCTGCTCCCTTTCCTCTTGTCAGGAGACGATTTTACACACCGTTATCTGTTATCATTGCTGCCTGCCATTAACTAATGTGTAGTTTATTTAGCAGACAGGGCATTAGGTTCATACTGAAAGGGAAAGGGTAGAGTTAAGACTGATTTCACAGTGCCAGTGGAGGTAGTTGCACGACGCTGTGAGTTATGGACATCCAGCCAAGAGGAGTCTCTTCATTAGGATGCTGATTAAAATTGATGGGGTCCTGAGGAGTCTAGGCTGGGTCCTGTTCCCCCGAGCATAGCTCTCATTCTCAGCTCATTTATTTGGAAGTTTGTGTTGATCAATATAAGGTGCCCGCTGCTCACCATGAGGTCTGGCTGGGAGAAAGGAAGAGAGACAGAGACAGAGAGAGAGAGACAAGGATGAAGGGAAAAAATGAAAAAGTACAAAGCCTCGTGTTTTGTCTAAATGGAACACTGGAGATTAAAAAAGTGCTGGAAATACTGGAAAGAGTTTCATTTTTCCAGCAGGATTTACTTGCTATTTTGAGAAGGCTTATAACAGAATTGGGTAAAACACAAAGGGTCTGCGTTAATACTGACATAGATAAATTATAAAATGACTGCTGTCCATGAAATAATATATACAGTACTCTGAGCAAATACACATATCACAAAGATAGTCAAATTTATTATTTTATCAGATTACACTAAACCAAGAAAATAAAATTTATTTTAGAAGAATTGTTTGTCTGGGGAGGGGAGCAGTGGTGTAGTGCTTAGCATATTGGCCTCACAGCAAGAAGGTCCTAGGTTCAAGTCCTTGGCTTGGTGAGGGTGTTCTCCCCATGCTTGCATGCTTTACTCTGGGTACTCATGCACATTAGATTAAGTGGATGTTTTAAATTGCCCTGAGATTCATTTTATGATCCTTTTAATACTAATTAGGGTCACGGGGAGGCTGGCACCCATCTCAGCTGACTCTGGGCGAGGGCAGGGTACACCCTGGACAGCTCGCCAGGCCATCGCAGTGTACAAAGACGCTGATGGTTATGCAGCTATTCTTGATGAATGTCAGCAATAGTTCTTTTACATGCCTCTCGCCATAGACAGTCAGAGACATGGCTGGCCTTTGATAACCCAGTTAGCTGCACTGGGGGGACAGTGACAACCCATTGAGAGCGGGGCTTGAACCCACAACCTTGGGATGAGTGATCCAGCACCTTTCCCACCAGGCCACCACTGTGTGTGTGTGTGTGTGTGTGTGTGTGTGTGTGTGTGTGTGTGTGTGTGTGTGTGTGTGTGCGTGTGTGTGAATTCATGCCCCCGACAGAGCAGCTGTTCAGGGTGTACCCCAGCTTTATACAGAGGCTTTTTAATTTATTCTAAGCAGTTATTTCTATAAGAAGGAAAATAATCTGACAATAGAATAAGTAAATATAAAATGTGAAATTGGCTGCATAATCTTATATTCAATTTATTATAATCCACTAATAACTAATATTTGATAAAATTGACTGTATGCAATACATATTCACCTGCGAAGATAGTTTTGAGAATATTTATTATGAAGCACTTATTACTGATGAACTGATGACTTTTTCATGATTAGTAGTATCTATCAGTTTTCTTTATTTATTCATTTCATGTATGTAAATGCCCTTTCATGGACAACAGGCATTTCTCATATCACTCCAAATTTTAATTTTATTTAATAAAATGTGTTTTATTTAACTGTATTGTTTTGCACAATGTATGTTCTGTGTTTGAAGTTTGCACTACATATTGCCTCTGTGTGATGCAACTTCCTGTCATTTGGACACGCTGAAGTAACAATTCCATCAAGATAAACTATTAGTCCATCACAGGGAAAATTTATACATCACAGCAGCACAGGTTTGATGAGCAGGAAAATTAACCAACTGTCAAGTAACCATAAGTAGACATGAATAAAAAGATAAAAATTTTAAAAAGAGGGGAAAAAAGAAATAAAATCTATTACAAAAAATAAAAATATATCTGTATACTCCTGAAATGTCCTGGTGAGCTGTCCAGAGTGTGCTCTGACCTCACCCAGAATTGGATGAGATGGGAGCCAGTCTCTCCACAACCCTCATTAAGATTAAGTGGTTCAGAAAATGAGTGGATTAATGCATACACTAAATACACCTTTCGTGTGTGTGTGTGTGTGTGTGTGTGTGTGTGTGTGTGTGTGTGTGTGTATGTGTGTAT
The DNA here is from genome assembly GCA_024760905.1 of Plotosus lineatus. Taxonomy (NCBI): domain Eukaryota; kingdom Metazoa; phylum Chordata; class Actinopteri; order Siluriformes; family Plotosidae; genus Plotosus; species Plotosus lineatus. The sequence goes on from CM045742.1 coordinate 22,664,697, forward strand.
ATATATATATATATATATATATATATATATATATATATATATATATATATATATATATATATATATATATATACAGGGATCCCTTGCTACTTCACGCTTCAATTCATGCGGCTTCAGTGCATCGCAGTTTTAAAATAAATAAATAAATAAATAAGTATTTATCGACTTAAAAAATAAGGAAATTAAGGAAGAATAGGGGGAAGTTAAGGAAAATGCCGCAAACCAAGGCCAATTATGCAAAAAACCCATCCCTAAACAAACACAAAACAAAAAAACAAGTGTGCAAGCATATGTATCTGTGTATCTGTCTACTTCTCATGCAGTTCCATCTGTTTGTGTGTGTATTTAAATTTTATTTACATCTTATGGCTTTTTGAAATGTTTAATTGTTATTATAAGCATTCATATCATTGAATATGCATTTATTGATATTACAGACACTCCCCGACTTACGTTTTTTAATTGGTTCCGGACGGCCGAACGTAAGTTGTTCCAGTGACGTATGACGCTCATACTGCACTATACATCCATAAATACCATTACCGTATTTCATAAAACACCCCTAAATAAATTATTATAAACATAACATTGTAAAATAATATCAAATATATCAAATAATATCAACATTCATTCCAAATAAATTAAATTCAAGCAAAATAATTTCAAATAGATAAATTTTAATCAAATTCACTCATCAAATATCAAATACAGTATCAAATATAATCTTTAACATTCTCTATGATGCGATCTTTATGCTTGTAAATGGTAGATGGTCGACGAAGCAGAGCCAAGTCTCATGACATGAAGCTGAGCTGAGTCACTTTATATGAAGCTTAAAACAGCCAATCAGTGCTTACAATATGTGAGGCGCTCAACACCGACATAGTTTACCTGTTTGTGCTTGACACAAAGCGAGGGTTATACGGACTTCCGGTCTTTCAAGTGAGCAAGGGCGCCTTTGAATACTGGTTTAGTACTCAGCCTGCACTGATGTGAATCACCAGCAGAAACTCTCTTTGCTTAACTGAGTATGCATGGTAGATTGCGCCGATCCGAGCAGATAGTTAATTCATCTCTGTGTATGAGACTTGCACCCATGCTAGTAGGCTTACGCTTCTGACCAACCATATTTGCTTAGGGTTACAAAAGTCCGCAAAAACAGTGTCAACACAAACATCACAGAGACGACGTCTTAATACATAACACGCCATATAACTAATATATAAAATGATGTATATAGAACTGAAGTGGGAAGAAGGAGGGGCACGTTCAGTCTGTCATTTGTAAACAATGGACGCAGCATCATTACGTCTTGCGTCATTGCATCATTACATCAGTGTACTACGTAGGTACATCTAAACTCAAAATTTGACAATTTTTTTTCTTTTTTTTTGAAAAAAAAAAAAACCCATAAAATCGAAAAACCATAAAACAGATGAACGTAATTCGGGGAGGGTCTGTATACAGTAGGCCCTCGACATTCGCGGGGGTTCGGTTCTGAGCCCTCCTGCGAATCGAGATAATCCGTGAGTTCTGTACCCGGAAGTAAAACCCCATGTATCACGTCACATGCACGAATGAGCAGCCGGAAGTAAAATACTATGTATCTATTATATGCATTAAAATATGCTTCATAAACACATTCTATAGACAGTCTTACTCATTAATACAGTATTAATATAGTAAAATATAGTAATAATCAAGAAAAACTTTTCAATTTTTACTCTTATTTTTATTGATGATAAAATATAAACATTATACAGCACATACTGTTGTAAAGCACTCGTTTTAAAGTCTTTTTCAATTATTATTCCAGTACAGTACCTAAGTTAATTCTGAGAATGTTTGTACATGAGATTTTATGTTCTGTAGCATGTTTAACAAATGATACCAAAAGGATAAACTTTATTACGCTTCATGTCCTTTTACATTGAACTTGGAGTGACGTCTCCAAGATGGCGTTGCCTAGAGGGCAACGTCGTGGAGTTCTCAGAGTTAAATTGTTTCTTGTTCATTTTAATTTGTTTTATTTGTTTGTTCATGTTTTTCACTATGCTCGTCTATGATCGGTCGACCCTACTACAGCTATGAGCAGCTTCAGCTTCGGGCAACTAAGCATGCAACAACTTCTATCATGAGCTGCTATGCCATGCTATGCTATGCTATGCTATGCTATGCTATGCTATGGGAGCTCAATGCTAACAATAAGCCCAGGCGGAGTTCTCAGATTCTCCGGCGCTTGGTTAGCACTTCCGGCTATACTGCTCGAAAATGTTCAATCCCTGCGAAACAAGATGGACAAGCTTCATGCTCAGAGTGCCACGTAGAGGGATCTAAAGGACTGTGTTTCTGTGAAACATGGCTCGAGGAAAGTACACCCGATAATGGGATTATACCAGCCGGCTACACGGCCTTCATCCCCTGCAATCCCAAGCGCCGGAGTCGTCGTTCGGCCCCTTCCCGCCTGGGCTTCTTTGTTAGTTGGGATGCGGCTCGCATTGAGCTGCCTACCATAGCATGTTAGCTCTGCCAATAGCATGTTAGCTCTGCTTAATAATACCCGCTCGAAAATACTCCGATCTTATAGCTGTAGTAGAGTCGACCGGTCGTAGATGAGCATAGTGCAAAACATGAACAAACAAAACAACAAATAAAACAAATTAAAACGAACAAGCGACATCGCCCTCTGGGCAGCGCCATCTTGGAGACGTCAATCAAACTTCAATGTAAAAGGACATGAAGAGTACTGTAATAAAGTTTATCCTTTTGGTATCATTTGTTAAACATGCTACAGAACATAAAATCTCACGCAAAAACATGAACTTAGGTACTGTACTGGAATAATAATTGAAAAAGATTTTAATACAACAGTTCAGAGAAAATCGTCGGTTCTCAGGAGAAAGTCTTATTTCTTCAGAAGAGACATCCAGCATTTTCACTTAGCCAGAGAAGACGCATAGCGTTTGTGTGGTATTATAGAGCTTAACTGGTAATAAAAACAACTTGTGCGGGAATGAGAAAAAAAGGGGCGGGACATCAGCTCAACCAATCAGGAGAAAGGAGGACAGCCATTGGCTGAATTTGAGTCATGTGCTGGTTGCTCGGCAGTCAATGAATACTCAAACCATGTGTGCAAAGTCAAGGGCATACTCTATACACATACAGTCAGCTCCCAATTTACGAAATTAATCCGTTCCAGAGCCATTTTCGTATTGCTGGGATTTCGTAAGTAGGGGTCGCATCTTACAAGTTAAACCCCTAATTCGTTCCAATTCTCCGGTCCTTGGACTGGATAAACCCCATAAACCCTTTAAAAATGATAAAAGTACACCAATTTTGTATGAAATATGTGTTAAAAGTAAAAGAAAATTATTTATTAAACCATTTAAACATTTTATTAACATATTTATTAATTAAACCATTATTAAACATTTTTATTAACACACACACACACACACACACACACACACACACACACACACCTCTCTCTCTTTCTCTCTCTATCTCCTTCTCTCACGCGCACGCTGCGGGCCACGCCCACAGGACGTGGAATTCAAAGCAGTCCCTGCTTGACGAACTCAACTTTAATTTGATTCCTTGAGGGATCGGGATGCCAGATGAGCTCAAATGCACCCACATTTATTAAACATTTACTGAATTAAAACAACTTATAAAAACTAAACTAAAAACTAAAGTGTTATTCCCTCTCTCTCGTGCGCGCACTGCGGGCCACGCCCACAAGACGTGAATTTAAAGTGCATTCCCTGCTTGACAAAGTCAACTTTAATTTGATTCCTTGAGGGATCGGCATTCCAGATGAGCTCAAATGCACCCACATTTATTAAACATTTACTGAATTAAAACAACTTAAAAAACTAAACTAAAAACTAAAGCGTGAAGCTTTTTTCTGTCTCTATCTGGGAGGCCAGCTGGGCGGGATGCTGAGAGACAGCAAAATTTTGATTGGCGAGTTTGAATTTAAAATTTATTTTCATATGAGGGGGTTGTTTTGTATTTCGGGACAGAAACTCAAGAAAAAAAAAATTCGTAATCCGGGGATTTTGTACAAAGGGGTCTTCGTAAATTGGGGGCCGACTGTATACATGTACGTATATGTCAGTTGGGGGAGGTTGATCCTACTTCGCCGATTTCGATGGCCACGTGAGGATCTCAATCCCAATTAATCGCAGAAAGCGAGGCATCCCTGTGTGTGTGTATATACATACATACACACACACACACACACACACACACACACACACACACACATATATATATATATATATATATATATATATATATATATATATATATATATATATATATATATATATATATATATATATATATATATATATATATTGGGGTAGTGGTGGCCTAGTGGTGGTAAAGGTGCTGGATGACTGATCCTAAGGTTGGGGGTTCAAGCCCCACTCCCTACAGGTTGTCAACACACACACACACACACACACATACAGTGCAGCTAACTGAGTTATCAAAGGCTGGCCATGCTTCTCACTGTCTATGGTGTGAGGCTGTAAAAGAACTATTGCTGATTTTCGACAAGAGGCTGTGTAGCCATCAGCGTGTTTCGGCCCTGCGATGGCTTGGCGAGCTGTGCAAAGTGTACTCTGCCCTCGCCCGGAGGCGGCTGGGATGGGTGGCAGACCTTCCACAACCCTAATTAGTATTAAGTGGTTACAGAAAATGAACTGATTTTATATATATATATATATATATATATATATATATATATATATATATATATATATATATATATATATATATATATATATCTATATATAGAGAGGGACAGTGGTGGCCTGGTGGTATATGGCACCGAATTGCTGATCCTAAGGTTGGGGATTCGAGTGCCACTCTCCACAGGGTTGTCACTGCCCCCCCACATTCCCCCCAGTGCAGCTAACTGGGTTATCAAAGGCCGGCCATGTCTCTCACTGGCTATGGTGAGAGGTTCATGTAAAAGAACAATTGCTGACTTTCATAAAGAGTAGCTGCAAAGCTGTCAGCGTGTTTCTGGGGACAAGTAGCGTTCACACGTCCCGGTTAATCTTCTCCGGAAGAAATCAATTGCTACACTACCCTACGGGGATAAGATATGATAATGATGATGATGATGATGATATATGTATATACATACAAGATGGATAAATAGTCTTGAAACAGTTGTGCTAACAAAGTGAGTTGATCGATATGAATATAAATGTAGCACATGATGCAAGCCGTAAAAATGCACCAAATGGATCCAGCATAAATAAATGCTACACAGAATTTTTTAATCTCTTGACACCTGACTGTCGTTATATAAATACAACATATTTTCTCACACTTATACTTTTTGTGTGGTCTTCTTTGGTTCTCATATGAAGGCCATTGGATATTACTCTTTGGCCAAAAGTCTTCCAGTTTGAAAAGATTGTGTCAGTTCAATCGCTATCAGGAAATGAGTATCAAAAGCTGTTCAGAGAACTGACAAGACAAACAACATTAGGCTTGAGATTAAAAGAGCATAATATATGTGTGAAGATAGTTTCCATACAGAATCTATCTCGTATGGATCTGTACATTTGAAATGGAACTATGATTCAGGTTTATTGTATATAAGGGCATGTACATAGAGTGCTTTATGTGAATTTTTAGTGTACATAGAGTGCTCATAAACTACTAGTTGCATTGTACTAGAGTAAAGGAGTCTGACGTAGTCAGGATAAATGACCTGGAATACTGCTCCTTTTTATACAGTTGGTCAGTCAAGCCGCCACAGTCTCATGCAGTGGGTGAGAGGGCGTTGTCCATGATTAATGTCAGGTTGGCTAATATCCTCCTTTCTAACACCACCTCTATGGAGTCTAGCAGACAGTCGAGTATGGAAATGGCCCTCCTGACCAATATGTTAATTCTTTTCCTATCAGTGCTGCCATTTCCCCAGTAGCTCACTACATAGAGGATAGCTGATGCTACCACAGTGTCATAAAATGTCTGTCGTAGTTTCCGGCAGACTTTAAAGGACTTCAATCTGATAATCAAGTGGAGGCAACTTCGGCCCTTGTACAGCCGATCAGATGTGACCATATCGTATTTCTTGACATTGATCTAAATTTTTATTAGCATTATATTAACAACAATACACACACATACACAATACCTGTGGCCATCCCATCTCAGACACAGCCATGGACAGTACACACTTATGCAATTACTGTAGGGAACATGAATTAATTTTGGAGAGCTGGACAGTGGCCAGTCCATGGAGCATGATTATTGAATCCCTGCCCACATCTATCCAAGGCCTCTTTGTTTGGCGAGGCTCAGATCTGTTCATTAGTTTAGGCAGAATGGCACTATGGCACCAAATCCTCTGAAGGGCAAATAAAACCAGATGGAGAAGGAGAGCACACATTTTAGGTGAGCTACTGCAAAAATTTGTTTATGTGAGATGTGATGGGGACCGTTATTGTCTACAATGTCCTAAGTTATTGTTTTGTTTTTATACCAGAGGTACAATTATGTATGATACAAATATATAACAAAAAGTAGATGAACGACTACCATTACAGATATTTATCTGTAATTTTATCAAACTTGTTATTAAATAATTGTTCTTACTATTATACTAACTATGCTGCAAACACCAAGAGCAAAAGAGTTGTCTGATTTTTTTTTTTTAAAGATAGAGTATTGTTGGTCAATATAATGGTGGACTTAGGCAGTATCAATTGATGTAAGACTCTTGCCACAGTCAACAGAGTCGAGACTGTTTAAAATAATCCCCTTCGTAAGGCAAAGACAGAAACTCCAAGTAGGTAGGAGTACTGTTCTGAGGGATCTCCATCAATTTGGAGTTACTATGCACACAGACCTTTTTATAAGCGGGAGATCTAGTGTACGTAATCACCATAATGACCAGAAGCTCTTCATCCAAGATGCATACAGTGAGCAGGAAGCAAATTAAATGAGAATACATGATGGTGTTTATCCAATGCTCAGTGTCAGTATCTACTGATACCAGTTGGATAAAATATTAGAGAAAAATGCAAACCAGATTCTGTAAGAAATGTCAAAAGACTGTAATTATTCATTCATTTTCTGAACCGCTTAATCTTAATTAGGGTCATGGGATCACCCATCTCAGCCAACTCCGAGCGAGGGCAGAGCACACCCTGGACAGCTTGCCAGGCCATTGCAGGGCAGAAACATGCTGAAGGCTATGCAGTCTACTCGCTACAAAAATCAGCAATGGTTCTTTTACATGCCTCTCACTACAGGCAGTAAGAGACATGGCTGGCCTTTGATAACCCAGCTAAATGCACAGTGGGGCTCGAACCCCCAACCTTGGGATCAGTAGGCCATCACCCCACCACTGCCCAAGGTGAATTAGATACAGAGAAAAATCTGCCTTTGGAAATTTGTTTCAATGTGAAAATTATATATATATATATATATATATATATATATATATATATATATATATATATATATATATATATATATGTGTGTGTGTGTGTGTGTGTGTGTGTGTGTGTGTGTGTGTATATACACTTAAATTTTTGTATTAATTTAACTTACAACAGTGTTTGTAGGCTTAACCCTCAAGCGACCGAGCTATTTTGGTGACTAATATGACCAAGTGGGGTCATTTGTGACCCCATTGACTTTATATAGGATATTTTCTATATAAATGATTGTTTTAGGCTTCTTCATATTTATTTCTTTCTCTAATATATTTGTCCATCATCTTATGTAACAAGGCATGGAATTTAATATATTTTTAAAAGCAGCCAAAAACACACAATGATAGAACAATATTATATTTATTTCGACGACCTTTATCTGTTACATCTTGTAATATGCATGTTTCCTTTTATTTCCTTGCATTTTTTTCTTTGCATAAAAAATTAAAACAAATCATAAAAAGTAAAGGTACTTTTCATAAAATACTGTATGTATTACAATGTAGTATGATAATTTAGATAAGGTAATGTGGCGACTCCTGTGAAAATGGAAAAGCCGAAAGGAAAAGAAGAATAGAAATAATTATGAAATGGCTGAACTATCTGAAACATGTAACTGTCAGAATTAAGTACCATCAATACCATCTGAAGCTATAATGTCAAAAATCTCATAGATTTTCCTGGGGTCAGAAGTGATCCCGTACAAGTTTGGATTATATTTGCCACACGGATTGGCCGATCCTTGCAAAATTTTATCAACAAAGGCAGGACAAATAGATTGACAAATTCTTAGAAGGAAACAATTTTTCCGATTAAAATTAGAAAAATGGTGCCTGAATATACTGTTTATGCCCGGGGTCATATATGACCCCACTCAGTCGCTGAAGGTTAAGCAACATAAGTTAATAAGTAATATGTAACATAACACAATAAAATGAAAAACATGCAGAACATTTGGTTGAATCTTTAATAAACACAACTTGAAACTGAGCCCCAAGACATAACTGGTCACTGCTTTAAGAAAATTAAGATGCTTTAAGATCAAGAATCCAACCATAACAGTTTTTCACATTCAAGATTTGAACACATGATCTTTTGAACTGTCATACAAAACCTTAACAACCACAACTAGCCACTGCACAAATTCAATTAATGCACATTGATTCAGCCAATACCAATGAATTGGCTAACACTAATTGATTGCAGGGGCAGTTCTGGCTGGGTAGTAAAGAGCTCGATTACCAATCGAAAGGTTGGGGGTTCAGGCGTCACTATCAACTGGTTGTCACTGGTGTCCCTCCAATGCAACTAACTATCAAAGTTATCAAAGCCGGCCATGTCTCTCACTGTCTATTGTGAGAGGCTGTAAAAGAACCATTTTTAAATCTTGTCAAGAGCATTCTGAATAACCATTCGTGTGTTTCTGCCCTGCGATGGCCTGGAGAGCTGTCGAGGGTGTGCGCCAGCCTCCCCATGACCCTAATTAAGATTAAGCGGTTCAGAAAATGAATGACTGAATAATTGATTGCATAGGGTGGTACAGTGTTGTAGTGGTTTTTATTTCATTGCAAGAGGGTCCTGAGTTCATGTCGTATCCTTGTTGAGGCTGTTTCTGGGTGGGTTTGTTTCCCTGTGCATTCATGGGTTTCCTCTGGGTACTCCATTTTACACAAATGGTCCAAAGACATCTACATTAGGCTAATTGGCTGTTTCAGATTCCAGCAGATGTATATATGAGTGGGAGTGTAAGTAGTTGTGTGCCTGTGTTAGCCCTGTGATGGACTGGTGAGCTAATCAGGGTCTACTTCACTTCAGTCAATGAAGATAGACTAACCCTAGTATGAGAAAGTGGATCAACAAATGAACAAATGAATAAATGGCAGAATGGACACAGTGCAAGCTATTCAAATTAGTTGCAATGGTGCAGTCGTTAAAAGAGCTGATTCATTTACCAAGTATATGAAATAAACATGAAATGCAGTGTTAACTCTTTAAAATAAAATTCAGTTTAGCCACAGTGTCTTTCAGAACCATTTGCTTTCATCATGTATGTGATGTTCAATAACCCCCATATTCGAGGTAATGATACAAGCAAAATTGCCATGTCTTTCATTTCTTTCATGGTTTGCATTTCTTCTGTTTATTCTTTCTTCTCCTAACACTTTAATTTAGCATCTGACTTTGGATCAGAAGCTTGCAGGTTTAGTCTTGATAGGGTTGACTTTTGGGGCAGCCATATCCTAATGGTTGGAGAAGCACGTTTTGACCTAAAGGTTGTTTGTTTGTTTCGCGGGACCACCAGGGAAAATGGTGGTGGTGGGGATGAAGTGAGCTCCACCGTCATGACTGAAGTGCTCTTGAGCAAGGTGCCTAAACCTCAACTGCTCTCTGAGCAGCCCAGTGTATGGCAGGCCTCTGCTCTGAGTGTGTCTGCACTCAAAATTGTCCCTAGAAGTAGTTATTAAAGGAGGCAATTAATTAATTATATTAAAAAAAACAGAACAACATATAAAACAAACAAAAAATAAGACATACATAGCCTATGAGCTGGGGTGTTTTCACCAGAAATCCTTGGTATTCAGTCAAAATAAATAAACATTAAAGGTTCGTTGAGCAGACGAGTGAAAATCTAAGTACAGTGGAACCTCGATCGACTCTGGAGTGGATCAAATCCGAATTCAATCAAAAGATAAATGAGGAAACTATGCCTTGGTGTTCATTTTGAACATCATTTGTGACTCCGGAATGACGTCCCTGCAACGTTTGCCTATAACGTCATCTGTGACCCCACGGTGACGTTTCCACGGCGTTCAAAATGAACGTCATTTTTTAGTCAAGAATGACGTCCTTGCGACGTTCATCTGGAATGTCATTTGGGGCCAGCGGTGACGTCCCTGCTATGGTCAAAATGAACGTCATTTTTTAGTCAGGAATGACGTCCTGTGATGTCCACCTGAAACGTCATTTGTGACTGCGACGTTCAAAATGAACGTCATTTTTAGTCAGGAATGATGTCCCTGTGACGTTCGTCTGGAATGTCATTCGTGACCCCCGGGTGACGTTTCCGCGACGTTCGCCTAGAACGTCATGTGTGACTCAGGAATGACGTCCCTGCAACGTTCATTTTGAACGTCAGTTGCGGCGTAATTAGATTGATTTAATTTACATTCCAAAGTAATTTTCTGTCAAAAACAACACAACTGGGAAATTATTTGGTAAATTAAAAAGTGCTTTATTTTGGATTTTGGGAGAAAAACAATTGATTCATGTATGATGATATCTCTAGCACTGCCAGATGAGGAGTGCAATACTAATTCAAAATTTCCTCCAGGATCAATAAAGTATTCTGATTCATATTCTGATTCATTCATGTACTTAACCAAATGTTTTTGGGTTGCACTGAGAGTTAAAAGTGTATCTTAATGGAAGGGGTTTTTAGTAAAAGTGTTTAACATGCATCCGGGCACTGCGGTGGCCCGGCAAACCTAAACCAAAAAGGTTTTTTTTTTGGTGTGAAAACGTCATTTTTTTAAATCAAATCAAATCAAATCAAATGAACAATTTCTCATAGACATCCCTAAAGCTCTTTGTGTTATTAGAAATGTTGGAAGAGAACGCTTTTTAAAAATAAAAACCGCTTAATCTAACCTCCTTAGAACTTGTTGAATACAGTACTTCCAAAATGTTCTCACTATGTTCTGTGCTAGCCTGAACTTCTTTTGGCCTATTTAGAATATAAAACAACCCCTACAGTAGGACTACTCCTCCCTTGAGGAATGTCTTGTTTTATTCTGGGAGAATAAAACGTGGAAATGTTAACCACAGTCGGTATGTCGAGGTGTAACAGGATGTTCCTAATACAATACCGCTACAGACTTCACCATCATTTTCTCTCTCTTCGCTCATGTTTCTATGTGATCATTTTCCCCTCCAGAGAAAAAACAATACGAAAAGTGAGTGGCATTAGAATGGAAAAACAGAAGGATCACAAACCCAGATGAGCTGCTAGTGTACAGATATTTGGAAAGGTTTTTCTATCCTCTGCCTCTCTCTTAAGCACATCCTCCAAATCTCAGACAAATATATCCAGAAGCTAGGAGTGGAAAATCGCTCTGAGCCGCCATAATAAATAATGTTTATCACAGTGCACAGGAAGTTTGTGTCAATCAGACACGAACATATGGAAAAGAAAACGTGAAAACAAAAACACATGAAACACTGAGTGATCTCAAAAGCGAGTTATAAAAAGCTCTCTCCTTTAAGCTTGGCATCATACCTCTTTACCCCTAGTGTGTCTGTTCTATAATGGCACAAGGCAGGGAACGGGACACGATGCTGTCTTTTCATCTCCCTGTCTTTTGTTAACATGGAGAAAGAGAAAGTGAAGGAGGAGGAAGAGAAGAAGGGAAAAAGAAGAAGGCGGGGTGCTGGGTATTAAACCCAGTCCCTGTACACCCAATTAAAGGAATATTCTTCTCAAAGCAACATGTATTCTGACATTTGTCTTACTGTGTGTTGCGATTTACCAATCCACGGAGCTAAAGGCTAAATTAGCAGGCCGCCCAGAATTACAGACAATTCGGTACAATATCTGATGAGTTTGTCAGGAATCATTGTGTAGGCAGTAAGCAGCCTCCTCCATGATACCGCTTAATACCTCAGAGGTCAGATAACAACTTTACCCAAACAAAGTGAGAACAGTAAAATGAGTTGTTTTTCTCTCAGTTCGAGAGCCCTTGTTTGATTATAGTGGCGATACATTGCACCATCTAGTATATTTCTGAAATATCTCAATCGATCATCATATCACAGTAGTGAATATCAGGTGGCATGGTGGCACAGTGGTCCACCTCACAGCAAGAAGCTCCTGGGTTTGAATCCTGGCATCAGATGTTTCTGTGTGGAGTTTACATGTCCTTTCCCATGCTAGCCGAGATTTCCTAGGCATGACTAGGTTCAAAGACTAGGCATGCTAGGTTAATTGCTTGGTCCAATTTACCCCTACTTTGGGATGTGAGTGTGAACGGTTGTCTTGTGATGGTCTGGTGAGCTGTCCAGGTTGTACTTGCCTTTGCCCAGTGTTAGCTGGAATAAGCCCCGGTCCCCCTGCAACTATATGATGGAGCGGTTCAGCACATGAGTGAGTGGATACTGAATATCATGAGGAACATAATTACATAATTTCATATCAACTTCTTAGTTATGGTTTAGTCTAAACGATGTCAGATACGTTCACCAGTCCATCACAGGGCCTACGTCACTGGGACACCACTACATTATAATTTAGCATAATGAAATGACAGAAGTACGGTTAAGGTTTGGAGGTTTATAGAGATGTGAATAAAAATATCATCCTTAATTTATAAAAAAGAAAATTTGTACACGACATTTCATTGTAGTTTATTTTTTCTGAATTTGAAATGGCACAGTTGCATAGTAGTTAGCATTTCTGCCTCCCAGCAATATGATCCTGGGTTCGGATCAGTGATGTGTGTGTGTGTGTGTACGTTTTCTCTGGTACTCTAGTTTCTTCCCACAGTCCACAGACATGCATATTATGCTAATTTATCTCATCCAAATTGCCTCTAGGTGTGAGTGTGAATAGTTATCTGTGTGTGTGTGTGTGTGTGTGTGTGTGTGTGTGTGTGTGTGTGTGTGTGTGTGTGTGTGTGTGTGTGTGTGTGTGTGTGTGTCTGTGTGTGTGTGTGTGTCTATTTCTATGAGCTGGTGAGCTGTTCAAGCTATACCCCGTTTTTCTTGAGATTAATTCAATTTTGCCTCAAACTGATCTGACTTTTTCCTCACACAGCTCATATTGTTGATTGCGTTGAGATAAGAACTTCCAGGAGGCTATTCCAATTCCAATGGATTTCAGTCATTGTTTTATTTTAACATCAAGTTATGTCCAAATTTCTAATGTTTTAAGGCTGAAGAATTCAGAGGTGGTCCTCCTCCCTCATTATTTCTACTTTTTTTTTTGAATGGGGTGCCTCATATCTCTGCCATTGTGGCCAAATTATCATCCTAAAGGCCTTTTCATTGTTCATGTAATCAGGTGCACAAGTTTGAAGGTGCTGAATTTAGTATAGGGGTTTTATTTCTGAATGGCAGCCTCTTGTCTACGGTGAGGTAAAGCATGCTGGACTGTAGACAGTGACACTGGTGTTCCAAAAGCTTCCAATTCATCACTGTGCCTTGGTGGTTCCTAAGTTGTTCCTGACCGTCTGACCCAATTTCTTCTCAGTAGAGGGTGACAATTTCTGTCTAGTTCCAGGCCATGATAAAATGGCCACAGCTCACAACAATTTGTATGTATATACAAGTGAGGTTGAACTTGATGACCTTGCAATCTGCGGTATGTATATTGATAACCTTTTTCATTCATTTTCTGATATCTGAACAATTTTCTGACTCTGGGTGAGAGGAGAGTACATCCTGGACAGCTTGCCAGGCCATCATAATATTGTTCAACCTATACAGTATGTATAATTTTGATTCTGTGTTGATTTCTTAAAACCAAAAATATATTGAAACTATACCACATTTATAGGGCATTTCTCTATGAAACTTTTATTGTACAATCAGCTTGCCCCAGAAAAGTAATTCAATAACATCATCAAAAGCTCAATATTGGCATGACATTCATGTCTATGATGAGTTTATGAATAATTCTGACAGTACCCCCCCCCCCCCACCACACACACACACACACACGCACACATGCACACACACACATTTACATGAATAGAACTTGGAGTAGATAGTAGGCCATCCTCTGCACCTTTTGGGATACTATACTCTCACAAGGTGAGATGCTGCTAGAGGAGAAGGCAGGCTCGCGGTCAGCAGGGAGCGAGTGGGCTGCCGGGAGAGGCTCTTAACTTCTGTCAGGTACAAATAACCACGCCATTTTTCACCTCCTGATTTTGAGCCCAGCAAGTCTCCCCAGTCATTTGAACTTTACACACACGCCATGATTCAATTTCGACTCTGGACACTTTGAGAGGCATATGCGCAACAGATCTGAAAACAACATCATGATGCAAGTCTTTATCTCCTCTCCATGAAGTGAAACAAAAAAATTGTAACTTTAGGAATAGATAATGTATATATACACACACACACACACACACACACACACACATTTATATATATAGGGAGCCCTCACTTCCCGTGGTTAATTGGGACTGAGATTTCGCGAAGTAGGAATCAAGTAGGATCAAACACCCCCCGGCTGATGTATATGTACATGTATATGTATATATAATATCAATAAATACTTATTCAACACTATAAATACTTATAATAAAAAAAATTAAATATTCAAAAATAATGCACAAGATGTAAATAAAATATAAATACACACACATACAGACGTGCGCACTCACAAGTAGTTTTGATGGGGGGGGGGGGGTTGGTTTTTTTTTTAATTTTTGTTTGTTTTGTTGGGGTTTTTTTTTTTACCTTGTTTTGTGGCATTTTCCTTAACTTTTCCCGCCTATTCTTCCTTAATTTCCTTATTTTTTAATTCGATGAATATTTAAAAAAAACATCCCTGTGTGTGTGTGTATATATATATATATATATATATATATATATATATATATATATATATATTTTTTTTTTTTTTTTTTTTTTTCCCCCGGCTGTTCCCTTTCAGGGGTCACTACAGTGAATCATCTGCCTCCATCCTCATGGAAGTCATATTGATGATTCGCATATTTGATTTGGCGTCAATGTACATTTAGGCTGTCTTGTGTGTTCGTACTGAAGAGAAGTAGTTGATATGAGTAATATTGTATATATAGCATAGATCATAGATCCCATTTCTTCCCATAACCCCCTGAAACTGCCTGTAAGTACTGTCACGAGAGAGTTTCTTTCGATCACTGTTGCTGTATGTAGGTGTAAAAATGAGCAGGACACAGGGATTACTGAAGCATTTCAGTATCAGATTTCTTCTTGATGATGATCTTTCAGAACTGCTAGGTGGTGCTGTTCGGTAGCATTACCTGCCAATAAGACATCTTGAGTTGTGTTTCTCTCTGTTCCCATTCATTGCAAATCTGAAGTCATCACAGATCCAATGAATATTTACTAGCTGTTTATATTCCATTTTATATGGCAATAAAATACCTATTAGTGCCATAAGATTTAAGAACACAAGTACTACCTGGTAGATTAATATATTAATGGAGATAAAATTAATTTATTCATTCATTGTCAAACCACTTAATCCTATTACCATTGGAAGGCGGATACAGTCTATCTCAGTTTTGGGCAACCTTGGGTAACTGAACGGTGCACTAGTCAATAGCAGGGCAAAACATTACATAAGCTTTCATACTTTTATACCAAGGGGCAATCTGACACAGGCAGTTATGCCTAATGTGCATGTCTTTGGATTGTGGGAGGAAACCAGAATGTCCAAAGAAAACCCAAACTAGCACAGCGGACACATGCAAACACCACACGGAAAACCGCTGATCGAACCCAGGACTCAGACACAGGACGTTCTTGCTATGAGGCAGATGTACTAGCCACAGCACCACCAGACCACAATGGGGACAAAATGCCCTTACAAAAGTAGAAAATTAATCACTTCTGCCCATGATCACATTTGGCTGGTCCTGCACTACAACTAAAAGTAAGAGAGCCAAACAATTTTAATTACCGAGTTTATAGTTAAGCTTCGTGGTAGATTCACTGTTCATTAGCTGCTTTAATGAATACAGAAAGGAAGATCCTTACTAACTAGAAGAATAATACAAACATGTGTGTGTTTGTATGTGCATGTCAGGTCTCTCTGTGCCATACTTCACATTTCACATCAGTCATCGCTTTGAACTGTCACAAACGTGTCACTCTATCTATCAGTTTGATGCCACTGTCAGATCAGGATCTTACACACATTCGTTCCCCTCTGTATTCACTCTACAGTCTCACCATCATTCCAAACTGTCATTTTTCTTCCATGAATGAATAATATGCAGCTCATATAGCAGATAATGGATTTGTTTTGGCAAAGATGAAATGTGTCAAAAATTGCACTTTATTTCAGTTTGTGTTTTGTTTTATTTGATTGTACAGGCTTGCTGTAGTAGAATGTGTGTACACCTTGGATTTATCAGAAATTAACATCGAAAAACATGCTTTGAACAGAGTATACTGAAATGAAGGTAAAGGGGCCAATAGGCCTGGATCACAAGTGAGAAAGCAAAAACATGCAACTGGTGATCTTTCCCCATGTGATGTAGTCTCTTTATTCATGCTTTCTCTCTCTCTCTCTCTCTCTCTCTCTCTCTCTCTCTCTCTCTCAACTTACTATGGAACCATGAAATTTGAAGCTCTACACATGTAGTTATCATTAATACAATAGGTTGATACTACTATTGTATTATTCTTCTTTTCCTTTCGGCTGTTACCTTCAGGGGTCGCCACAGCGAATCATCTGCCTCCATCTTCATGGAAGTCATATTAATGATTTGCATGTTTGATTTGGAATAGATTTTTACGTCGGATGCCCTTCCTGACACAACCCTTAGCAAGGGGCGGAAACATGCTGACGGCTATTCAGCTACTCTTGTCGAAAGTCAGCAATGGTTCTTTTACATGAACCTCTCACCACAGACAGTGAGAGACATGGCCGGCCTTTGATAACCCAGTTAGCTGCACTGGGAGGACAGTGACAACCTTGTGGAGAGTGGGACTCGAACCCCCAACCTTAGGATCAGCGATTCAGCGCCCTTTACCACCAGACCACCACTTCCCCCATACTATTGTATTCTGCCTTCCTTTATTAAATCTATATTATTTATAATTTATCAAAATTATTAAATCCTATCTTTTGTCCCTTGCTAAAAAAAAAAGGGTTGTTACAGGAAGGGCATCCGACGTAAAAACCTCTGCCAAATCAAACGTGCGAATCAGATGATTGGCTGTGACGACCCCCGAGTAAAAGGGAAAAAGCCGAAAGGAAGACAGAATTAAATCCGATCTTTTATTTTCTTTTAATTATCTTAATCCTAATTAGGGTTGCGGGGAGGCTGGCACCCATCTCAGCCAACTCTGGGCGAGGGCAGAGTACATCCTGGACAGCTCACCAGGCCATCGCAGGGCAATTATTAAAATTATTATACAAAAGTAATGAGGCTTATTGTGTGTGGTTGGGCATTGTATAATAAAACGCCCTTTAGTATCTAATTGGCTTTACTGACGTACTTATTTATTTATTTATTTATTTATCCACCTCTCTGTCTGGCTCTCTGTCTAGCTCAGTTGTCTTGTGTTCGCAGACTTCAGCTGGTGAGTGTCCTGTCTAGGGGCCTGTGCTGTCCTATTCTTTTGCTCTTTTGATTTGAAATATTGTCTTACATAATGAGGGAGAAAAATAGAGCGAGCGTGCACTCCTGTGCCAGTGTCAGCTTAATCAATCATTTTTAAACACGGGCAGGCATGGAGCACCTCCTGCCTCCCATCCGACGCATCCTTCCCCTGCTCCAGCATAGCTTGGCGGCAGCAATTCATCATCACTCCAAAAATTAAGGCACCGTCATATCACACTCGTCCTTGCCTCCTTTCTAGCATTAAACACAGAGATCGGGGGAGGGGGGGGGAGGGCTGAATGGCGGCTGCATGATTACTCGTGTGAAGACAGAGACTTTGAGTTTTCCCTTGATGCTTTGACTTTTTCTTCTGTACATTTTTTCTGCACTTTCTCTCTATCTGTCCCTCTCATGTGCTCCAGTTTCTCCCTGTTCCATATCATACCACTGCTCATGAGAAAGAGAAAGAGGGGACAGTCGAAGTCAAGGTGATTGGGTGGGATTTCTGGAGGTCAGGGGGTCAGTGCACCATGGAAGAAGTGCAAAAAGACAGAGTCGTTCTCATCTAAGTGATTCGTGATAGTCCCACCTAATTTTTCCCTGGAACACTGACCTCCATCAAGCTTTTTCCATTTGTACTGTAGACACTTGGGATTCCATGAACTAAAGTTCGAGTGTACCTTTTCAGTCTCGTTGCAGTTGCTCAAGCTTCAGGAAAAATGACTCTTGCTTTCATCATATAAGTTTGAACACCACAGAGAATATCAGCTTGAATGACTGGAGGGACCCTGCATTGACTGGTCAAGCCCACTGTGATCAAAGGAGATCCACACATTTCAAATATGTCTAGACCATCACAGGGGGCTACATGTGAAATGAAGCAATTATTTATTGAGGCGTGCATCATGAAGTTCCCGGGTTCAACAGTGGCTGCTCTGCTGTTTCAGACTGGAGTCACAAACATTGTGCAGGAGTATGAGGATGTTTTACATATAGATAAGATAAGATAAGATACAGCTTTATTAATCTCTCAATGGAGAAATTCACTGTTACAGGCTCTTGGGGTGCAAAAATAGATACATATACAAACATGCACACATACACACACATATATATATATATATATATATATATATATATATATATATATATATATATATATATATATATATATATATATATATATATATATATATATATATATATATATATATATTATATAAGTAAATAAATAAATAGATACATAAATAGCATAAAGTAATATACAATAAAAAAAGAAAAGAAGGGAACGGCTTTGTAGACTGGCCTATATTCAAGTGTATATGTATCTGAGGGCAGAGTAGATGGGTTGATATGGTTCACAGTGGGGTAGATGTGGTTGATTAAAGTGCACGGGGTTTTTTATTGCACATAACCGGTATTTTCACAGACAGTTACAAAGTGGCGTTGTACAGTCTGACAGCGGTGGGAATGAACGACCTGCGGTAGCGCTCCTTCCTGCACTGAGGATGTCTCAGTCGTCCACTGAAGGAGCTACTCAGCTTCTCTACAGTCTGGTGCAGTGGGTGAGAGCTGTTGACCAGGATGGATGTGAGCTTTGCTACCATCCTCCTCTCACTCACCTCCTCCACAGAGTCCAGTGGGCAGCCGAGGACAGAGCTGGCCCTCCTGACCAGCTTGTTCAGTCTCTTTCTGTCCCGCTCTGTGCTGCCCGGGGCCCAGCAGATGGCAGCGTAGAGGATTGCAGAGGCTACCACAGAGTCATAAAATGTCCTGAGCAGAGGTCTGCATACTCCGAAGGACCTGAGTCTCCTCAGAAGGTGGAGGCGACTCTGGCCCTTCTTGTACAGGGCGTTGGTGTTGTGGGACCAGTCCAGTTTATTGTTAAGGTGAACACCCAGGTACTTGAAACTGTCCACTGTCTCAATGTCCTGTCCCTGGATGTTCACTAGTAAATGTGTGTGTGTGTGTGTGTTTGAGTGCTTCTCCTGAAGTCGACCACCATCTCCTTTGTCTTCCTAGTGTTCAAGCACAGGTGGTTGCACTCACACCAGTCCACAAAGTCAACGATGAGCGACCGGTACTCCAGCTCATCCCCTCTGACACACGGCCCACAATGGCGGAGTCGTCCGAGAACTTCTGGAGGTGGCAGCTGTCTGTGCTATAGATGAAGTCCGAGGTGTAAATGTTGAAAAGGAAGGGTGAGAGGACGGTGCCCTGCGGTGCCCCCGTGCTGCAGACTGCCACCTTTGACTTACAGCCGCGCAGCCGCACGTACTGTGGACGGTTAGTGAGGTAGTCGATAATCCAGGCAGCAAGATGTCTGTCCACTCCCACGTCCTCCAGCTTCCCCCGCAGAAGCGCTGGCCTGATGATGGTGTTGAAGGCGCTGGAGAAGTCAAAGAACATGACCCTCACAGCGCTGCCAGCGATCTCCAGGTGGGTGAGTGCCCGCTGCAGAAGGTAGATGACGGCGTCTTCTACCCCAATGTTGGGCCTGTAAGCAA
>CM045742.1:22690000-22697500 GCA_024760905.1 Plotosus lineatus
TTAATACCTTGCTTATCATACAACTGTCTGTAATTAAAACTAAACTGAAGTGAAGAGGGAGACTAGCGAGAGGTTCAGCAAGAAAATGATCCATGTGGGAGATATTATGAGGTGTAAGGCAGTTGCAGCTTCTTCAGCATTTTGGAGAGTTCAAAATGAAATGACCATTAAGAGGGCGGTGATAGCTGTGAAACCATTTCAGTCAGGCCAGCTGTCGTCGCTATACATGCTCTCTCAGCATCATGAATGAATATTTAGCACATATGAGAGTGTAAAAACATAGATGTGGCAGACTTTTTGTGTCGGGTAAGTAATGAATAATTCCATGTAAAAATATAATACAAAAATAAGACATCAAAGCAGTTTAAATGAGTTCAACGATGCTCTGAAATGGAACGACAGATTCAGACATTAATAAATTGTTAATTAATGGGTTCATTCTTTGCCTTAAGGAAAACACATGAAAAAAAATGAGATGAGAGGATAAATAGCCCCTGATTTATCCTTGTGTATAATCATTAATAATAAAAAAATAACTAAAATGTTCAGAAAGCCATAAAAACATGCCAGTGTATGCTGATATAGGAAAATAGCCCATGCTAATGTTTGTACGATGCGTCATGTTCGTTTCAAAGAAACTTGCAGATTTCAAGTCGTTTTTATTCCTCATGCACGACAGGTTTGTTTATTAGTGAGTAATAATGCATTTTTTTAAAAGAACAGAATAAATGTGTAGAATATCCACAAGGAATGCTAGCTCTTGTTAGTACGGGGATCCCTCGCTATTTCGCGCTTCAATTCATGTGGCTTCAGTGCGGCACGGGTGTTTTTATTTTTTAAATATTTATCGAATTAAAAAATAAGGAAATTAAGGAAGAATATGGGGGGAAAGTTAAGAAAAATGCCCCAAAAACAATTGTGCAAAAAAAAAAAAACCCTAAACAAACACAAAAACAAAAAACAATCCAAAACCTCACATCAAAACTACTTACATTTTTGTGAGATGCGCATCTGCGTGCATGTGCGCACGTATGTATGTGTGTGTATTTACATTTTATGTTTTTTTAATGTTTAATTATTATTCTAAGCATTTATAGCATTGAATATGTATTTATTGATATTATATACACAGATACGTCAGTCGTGGGGGGGTCTGATCCTACCGCGGAAAGTGAGGGATCCGAGCCTAGTGGCTCATCAGGCCAGTGCTTATCCCCGGTTTCCATAGTGTGAAGCAACCAGGAGTTCAACCCCCCCTGGATGGGATGCTAAGTCCATCGCAGGTTACCTTCCCAGTATATTTTTACTGGTACCCATTTATAATGCTGGGTGAACAGAGGCACACTTATGGTTGAGACCTTGCCAGTGGGATTCGAACTCACAACCTCCCGATCATGAGCGCAGCACCCTAACCACTACGCCACCTGCCCCATATCCCTGTATATAGTACATGGGAATAGCACGATCTGATCAGTCCACTCCATCTGGATTAAAAAACATTATTCCTTATGGAATAACACAGTTACTCCCAGTTGGTCACACGCATGGGTAAACTATGTAAATGTAATGCAATCAAATCTCAATTTAGTTTTCTCATGATTATGATTACGATTTTTGTATCATGTATTCTTAAAGAGAGTTAAAGAAACACCTGCTGGCACATTCTCTTAAAATTTACCTGCATCCATCATGCAGGATTTTTTTCCACAAGGCTCTCTTTTCCCATCTGTCAAAATTTAAAAAAAGACTAAAAGGGACAAAAAAAAAATACAATGGCTTATCATTTTAAGAAAAAAGTGCAAAATGCTATGTCCTGAAGACTTGCCTAATGCTAATTAGGGTTGCGGAGAGACTGGTACCCATCTCAGCCGACACTGGGTGAGGTTGAACAGCCTGAACAGCTCACCAGACCAATGCAGGATCAACACTCCCACAACTATATACACTCACACTCAAACCAAGGGGTGATTTGGAACAGAAGAGCACCCAACGGAAACCTACACAAACACGGGAAGAACATGCAAACTCCACACAGAAACTCCCCTGCCTGAGAATCGAACCCAGGACCCTCTTTGTGGGAGGTGGGCAAAATAATCACTGCGCCACCTTGCTGCCTAAAACTAGAATCATGCTGTATCTTTTCCATCACAAGACTTTCCGAAGACAAACAGGATTTCTACTCCCTCCAGGTAATTCTGGGTCTACCCTGAAGCCTCCTCCCAGTTGGAAGTGCCGGGAACACCTTGAAAGAGAAGCTACTAGGAGTCTGATTATTTTTGATGCAGAAGAGCAGATTTTCTGCTCCTACAATATCCAGCTTCTCACCTCTCAGGCTGCCACTTTGCCACTTGTACCCATGATCTCATTCTTTTAGTCACTACAAAAGTGGGTCTATTCATCTCAACAATGGCAGGTCTTGTGGGATGATTCTGTTGTGTTAAGCACTGTACCTACCAGGACCTAGTGATCCACGGAAGGACCAGTGAACTGGCAAGAATGTCATGGGTACCCAAGGCTCATTGATGCACATGAGAAGAAAAGGCTCGTATGTGTGGTCTAATTTTGCAGAAGATCTATTCGCACACACTGCTGGAACTGTTAATGCTGGCTATGATAGAAAGATGTCAGAAAACCGAGCATTGAAGTTTGTTGCGTATGGGGCTGCATAATTGCAGACAGGTCAGGTGCTGTCATTATTTTGGAAGATCTGTGTATGTATTTTATATAACATGAATATACAGTGATACCTCAGCTCACGAACATAATTGGTTCCCAGAAAGTGTGTGTAAGGCGAAAAGTTCGTCTTCCGAACATTTATTTCCCATCAGAAACCATTAAAATGAGAATAATCCGTTCCCAGGTCCCCATAAAACATAATTTTCTACTAAATAAGCCTTAAAACTACACAAAAATATACCTTATTTTATGTATAATAAATGTCTATTGTATTGTAATTAAAGAAATAAATTGTACTGTATAATAAAGTCGTTTTATTTACCTTTGTGATGGTAGTTGATGGCTTGATGGAATGGAGTGGGAGGAGGAGGAGGGAGGGACTTACTGTTTGGAAGGAGTGTTTGGAAACGCCTACTGTTTGGAAACACCCTTAGCCACACACGCACCCTTAATAGCTTCCTTGTTCTTAAGGATGGTAGCAATGGTAGACTTAGCGTACTGGTACTGGGACGCTGAGTCACACAAACGCACACCTCGTTCGTGTTTTTCAATGATCTCCGCCTGTGGTGGGTGGGGTCTTTTTCGGTCCCATAATAGCAAAAGTACACTCAATATGGTCCAAAATGTCCAGCAAACACAAACCACTTCCGCACTCAAAGAAAGGGGGTGACGAACTGTGACGCCGTGAGCGTGCGTCAGTTTCTCGTGGCCGCCACCGTGGCGCTGTTCGACCGCGTGGTTTGATTCGTCCGCCGAAAACTAGTTCGTCAGCAGAGACTATATGCTCGCAAATTTAATGTTCTTGAGGCGAAAAATTCATGAGCTTAAGCGTTCGTCAGCGGAGGTTTTACTGTAATAGCAATACTGATGTTAGCATTGCATGTGTATGCCCAGAACGTTCTTATATTTTCCAAATTCAGTAATGCTGTTTTAATTGTATTTCCTTCAGTTATTTCCCCTTCTAATAAAAATCTTACTTGACTACAGTTCAATTCCCAATTAGTCTGGCAAGTACTGTCATCTTACGAAGCAAGGCACAATATGGACTTTTTTTTTTTATAAATGAAATGAACAGTATAAAAACAAAAAAGGTACTGTGTATGTCAAACCTGATTTCTTATTGTGCAAGAAAGATAGCTGCAGTATGAAAGCGAGACCTTGATGTCTTGGTGCAGTTTGAAGTTTGCTGATGGATTTTATTTGACTTGGGGCTATCATCAGTGTAAACACAGTGTCAACAAGCCGAGAAGAGAGGCAAGTATGAATAGCAAAAAAACCGAGCAGCAAGTTGGTTGATCTTCAGTTGTAAAACTCCAAATTATTGTAAGATGATCATTACTTCTGCTTTAACAGACAGTGCCAGCTTATTAAGAAGCGTCTAGGTTTGGATATTTCACTCTCTAAACAAACCACTAGAACACCCATGTGCGTTAAGAGTCACTGCTATTTGCTTTAGCTAATACCATAGCATTTGTTTACCGTAGTGATTAATCCGCTTTGTGATACAAACTTTATATTTATGAACCCAATTTGTTATCTTCGTGAAATCTTGGTGATGTGGCTGAAATGTTCCTGTTTAGATTTTTACTGAAATCAATTATTAATTGTTCAATACGAAACCCCTCCAGATATCAAAACCTGTACTGTCTGTCTTCCTTTCGGCTTTTTCCCTTTTACTCAGGAGTCGCCACAGCGAATCATCTGATTTGCACGTTTGATTTGGCAGAGGTTTTTACATCGGATGCCCTTCCTTTCACAACCCTTTTTAGCAAGGGACAGAAACACGCTGACGACTTTGCAGCTACTCTTTACGAAAGTCAGCAATGGTTCTTTTACATGCCTCTCACCATAGACAGTGAGAGACATGGCCCGCCTTTGATAACCCAGTTAGCTGTACTGGGGGGGACAGTGACAACCCTGTGGAGAGTGGGACTTGAACCCCCAACCTTTTTGGATCAGCGATCCAGCGCCCTATACCACTAGACCACCACTTCCCCAGATATCAAAACCTGTACAGCTGTGAAAAAAAACAAAACCATGAAAGGCATGGCTCAGCCCGATTCCTTTCTGTTTTATAAAAATTAAAACAGTGCAATAAAAAGTCTCCGCATTAGAGACGAGCTAAAGTCCGGTACATGTACTGTATTTATTAGCCTGACCTGCCTCTCCCTGTCTCCTGATATCAAGGTCCAATACATTAGTGCCAGTTAATCACTTCCCAAATGTAGTTAAGCCTTTCTGTGACAAACACCTTACATGTTTTTCCTTTCCTTTTTTTTTTTTTTTTTTATAAACAAATAGCTATTGTGATCAGGTGAATATAAATACAAATCACATCTGCAACATGCCTTCTCTAAAACAGCAGGAACTAAAACCTAGTTTCAAGAGGTGCTGGAACACGACATTTTAGCTGCTGCTGGGTTAAAATTAGAACTTGGACTGATAAATGATATGAAGTTTCATGTTCAGCCTTTGTATACATGCACTTTATGAAACCATAAATAAATTGTATTCAGGAAAATATTTTTGTGAGTCTTCCTCTTGAGAATGTTATCAGAGAGGATTAAATAGTGTAATCCTAACATCAAAAGATAATACATGCATCTTTAATAAAAGGAAGCCTCGTGTCCATTAATAAATGTAAAGATGCTCTCATTAAAAAACAACACCAACAACAAACAAAAAACAAACACACGAAAACTGAAGTTTATTATTATTATTATTATTATTATTATTATTATTATTAAAAATAATGATGATGGTGGTGGTGCTGGTGGTGGTGATGATGATGATGATGATGGTGGTGGTGATGATGATGATGATGATGATGATACCAGCAATCAGCTGGCAAAATAATTTAACATTCTGTTTTCTATTGGCAAAATCATTAATCATTCATTTTCTGAACCTCTTGATTCTAATTAGGGCCACGGGGAGGCCTGGTGCCTATCGAGGCTGACTCTACGCTAGGGCGAGGTACATTCTGGACAGCCCCCCAGGCCATAGCAGCACATAATTGGCAAAATAATAATAAAAATAAATAAATAATTGATACCTTATGAGCTATTTTTTGATGATAAAGGGAAGAAGCTGAAAGGAAATCTCATTCAGTATTAGCATCGCCACCTGTGACGAAGAATCTGAGGTTTTTATTCCTGAACGCCATTTGCAAAGTGTCAGAGCTCGAACCTGCTCCCTGCTTGTGCTCGAACCTGCTCCCTGCTTGTGCTCGAACCTGCACTCTTCTTGTGCTCAGGGATGATGCAGTTCACTTCCCTGAGGTGTGTTTCTGGAAGTTCAGAGAATTTTACAGAACCATGCCAAAGTCCACGTGCGCCGCTTCGGCGGGGCGGGGTTTATCGCTTCGGCGCTGATCACGTGCATCAGGCGTGGTGTGTGTAATTGGCGGCGCACAGAGGAAGAAGTTGGAGCAAGAATACCGGCGCCGGGGAGAATCTTGCCAAGTCTCACGGCCATGTCATCAGATTTCGTGGACTTAATGTCTGTGTTTATTAAAACTCGGGAAAGTTTCCTCTGGCAGACAGTGAAGGTTTCGGTCAGCTGCTCGGTGTTAGTGTGAATTCAGACCAAATCAATCTACTGAGATCCGGCTCGGGTCTCTCTCTCTCTCTCTCTCTCTCTCCACACACACACACACACACACACACACACAAACAGAGCGCTCAAAATTGCACAATCAGTTGGTATCCAGCGCACTTTGTTAAAATTATGGTAATTTTTTGTTTCATTATCTCGACCCAACATGGGTTTTGTTGTCGTTTTAGTAATTATTAACCACTAAGAGCAACAAAATGCAAATCATTGGGGTCATCAGTGCTGATTATGTCTCCTCGGACATGGTCATTAAACCACCTCCTGCCCTGTGCCAGACAAATTTTGCTTCCCTAGGGACTCTTTGGGCTCCTTGTGGACACCCCTCCTCTCCAACTCCTGTCTACAGGACCCCAGCATAGCATGCCAGTCGTGAGCAGACTTATATCAGCCTCCAAGGCCTTGTGTTCATTTGTGTGTGGGTTTTCTCTGGGTTTGCCGGTTTCTGTCTAGAGTCAAAAACATTCATTCATTGGGGTCACGAGGAGGCTGGCGCCCATCTCAGCTGACTCTGTTTAATGGCGGGGTACACCTGGACATCTCTCCAGGCCATTGTAGGGCCAACATTCACACAATCCTTCACACTCACTCTCACACCAAGTGAAAAACATGCAGGAAGGCAAATGGTGTGCATGCAGAGTGCCATGTGATGTACCAGAATTCCATCCAAATGCGATGCACTCAGTATTCCTGGGATAGGCCCTGGAAGTCCAGGATCTTCAGTAACAATAACTAATATATATATATATATATATATATATATATATATATATATATATATATATATATATATATATATATATTATTGTATATTGTGTTTATATATAAAATTATGTATATACATATATATATGTGTGTGTGTGTGTGTGTGTGTGTGTGTGTGTGTATATGTATGTATATATATATATATATATATATATATATATATAGAGAGAGAGAGAGAGAGAGAGAGAGAGAGAGAGAGATTATATAACAATATATAATAACTATGATAATAACTGATTCTGATAACTGACATCACATGCCTTATGGCTTTATTCAGGCTCCATATACAAGGAAAAACACTTTGTTTTGTAAATATTATTTATTTAAATTGTCGAGATGGTTAAAGATGGACACAGGAAGGTAATAACCACGATTTAAGAAAAATGTTATAAATCATAATGGTGAGTCGAAACCTCAGTTGGTAATAATTTACCTTATATACTATTA
>CM045742.1:22707500-22725000 GCA_024760905.1 Plotosus lineatus
TTTTTTTTTTCCTTTTTCTTTTTTGGATTATGGATTTGCACATTACTGATGTCGACGTGTACTTGGACCCCGATTGATTTTCTGAAAGTTCATAGCTTAAACTGATCAGGGTCACTCTCCAAGGTCTCCTGCTGACACTTTCATGTCTTACCGGAGGTACCTGGAGGAAACACACGCAAGCCTAAGCAGAACAAGCAAACTTCACACATAAATGTACAAGCCCAGGAATTGAACTCAGGCCTGTGAGGCGAATTTGCTAACCAACTGTGCCACAGTGTCATCAGAGCAAACTTTAATACAGTGTATAAAATGAATGCCACATGCAATAAATGATTCCATTTTATGCAAAAATTTCAGCACCTCCTATCAAATCCCATATTTTATTGATTAAAGGTAGGGAAAGTTTTGTATTCACCAGTGTCTGTGTACTGTTAGCAGGATTATGGAAAACTAAACGGATTTTCACTAAACTTGGTGGATGGATAGGGTGTGGGTGTGGAAAGAACCCAAATAAATTAAAATCCAGAAATAGATATGAAAAGAAAGTAAAATAGAAAAAAAGTGCTTATGTTGGGCACCATGAGAGCTGCAAATTTTTAAACCTTAATTATTTCTTTTTCCATAATTGACTTATAACTTAGCTCAAGAATTGTCATTCAAATATTTAAATCTTCTTATAACGGTCAAGAGCCATGGGATGGTCTATGCAGCAGAAAAAGATCTGAAAATTAAGATAACTCAGGCTTACAGGACAGCTCACAGTTTTCACTGTACAACCAGTTTGGTTATTGCTGTGGATGGAAGATGTAAAAATGAAAGTTGTTAGAGAAATGTAATAAGAGGTGCCAACACTTTTGCAAACAGCTATATTTGAACTCAAACCTACAGGGATATGGTACAGCTGTGTACTCCAGTTTCCCCCCCACAATTCAATTCGACTAGTGGCTGTTCCAAATTGTCCTTCGTTGTGAGTGTGAATGGTTGTGTGTGTTGGTCCTGCAATCATCTGGCAAGCTGTTCAGGGTGTACCCTACCTTTACTGCGTGTCGACTGAGATGGGTTCCAGCCTTCCCATGACCCTAATAGGATTTGGCAAATGAATGATAAGATGACCGAATAGTTATAACTCTCGTCTATTGATAAGACTGCTGACAGATACTTCATGAGTGGCCCAACATTCTGATTGTAGCCTGTGAATAATCTGAGAGAGGCACAAAATATTTCCACAGTACTGAATATAGATACAGGGATCCCTCGCTACTTTCTGCTTCAGTTTCTGTAACTTCAGTGCATTGTGGGTTTTTCAAAAATATTCATCGAAAAATAAAAAAATAAGGAAATTAAGGAAAATAGGGGAAAAGTTATTGCTGCAAAACAAGGCCAATTATGCAAAAAAACCCAAACAAACAAAAAAACCCCCAACAAAACGACTTACATTTTTATGTGAGGTGCACATCTGACTGTGTGCACGCGCACATGTACGTGTGTGCACGCGCACCTGTATGTGTGTGTATTTATATATTATTTACATCTTATGCATTATTTTTGAATGTTTAATTGTTATTATCATCATTTATAGCATTAAATATATATTTCTTGATATTGATATATTCATATATACACATATATATATGCACGTATACCTCAGTCAGGGAGGGTCGATTCTACTTCGTTGAAATCGGTAGTCGCGGGGGGTCTCAGTCCCCATTAACCGCAGAAAGTGAGGGATTCCTGTATTCTTTTTCATTTTTATAAAGTCTCCCTAGAAGAGAACAAAAGTTTTCTTTTTATTCAATAATATTAAATATTGGCTGAGATGGGTGCAGGCCTTCCCGTGACCCTAATTAGGATAAAATGGTTCAGAAAAGGGCAGTGGTGGTCTAGTGGTATAGGGTGCTGGATCGCTGATCTAAAGGTTGGGGGTTCGAGTCCCACTCTCCACAAGGTTGTCACTGTCCCCTCCCAGTGCAGCTAACTGGGTTATCAAAGGCCGGCCATGTCTCTCACTGTCTATGGTGTGAGGCATGTAAAAGAAACATTGCTGACTTTCGACAAGAGTAGGCTGCAAAGCCGTCGGCGTGTTTCCGCCCTGCGATGGCCTGGCGAGCTGTCCAGGGTGTACTCTGCCCTCGCCCGAAGTTGGCTGGGATGGGCACCAGCCTCCCCGCGACCCAAATTAGGATTAAGCGCTTACAGAAAATGAACTGAACTGGTTCAGAAAATGAATAAATAAATGTTGAATATTAATTGAGACTAGTATTGAGATTTTGGTCCACCCCTCCATGGATAATATTTTAAGATACTTCCTTAGATGTGTTCATATGGTCTTCCTTCTTCAGTTCTCACCACAGATTATCAGTATGGTCGGTCAGAAGCGTAAGCCTACTAGTGATGGTGGTAATCAGAAAAAGCGGCAAGCCATCTCGTTAGAAATGAAGATGGCTATTATCAAGAAAATCGATGCTGGTGAAAAACACGTGAATGTTGCACGTTTCTTCCAGATGGCTACGTCGACCATCGGAACCATTTACAAGCAGAAAGATCGCATCACAGAGCATGTTAAAGGTTTATTTGATACTATATTTGATATTTGATGAGTGAATTTGATTAAAATTGATCCATTTGAAATTATTTTGCTTGAATTTAATTTATTTGAAATTAATGTTGATATTATTTGATGTATTTGTTATTATTTTACAATGTTATGTTTATAATAATTGATTTAGGGGTGTTTTATGAGATACGGTAATGGTATTTATGGATGTATAGTACAGTATGAATGTCATACATCACTAAAACATACAGTAATAACTTATGTTTTTTTTCACCTTACGTTCGGTCGTCCGGATTCGAACTAAAATGTAAGTTGGGGAGCTTCTGGTACTATTATTTTTCACATGAGCTCATAAACCACCAAACAAAAAACAGTCTGTTTCATGGTCAGGATTATCATTTTAAGACTGTATAAGGAATCCCTTTAAGTAGGAACTTGCATACTTTATTGACTGTCTCTTACGTATTGTTGTAGAGATGAAGAGTAGTCAAGGTAAGCTATTGAAATCTTTTCTCAATTCCGATAAATATCAGAGGAAAATATTTCTCAAATTCATTTATTCATTTTCTGAACCGCTTAATCCTAATTAGGGTCGTGGGGAGGCTGCACCCATCTCAGCCGATGAACAGATGGGCTGATGGTACACCCTGGACAGCTCACCAGGCTATTGCAGAGCCAACACTCATACATCAATTCATACTCACACTCACATCTAGGGGCGATTTGGAACAGCCAGTTAAAGTACTGTGCATGTTTTTGGACTGAGGGAGGAAACTGGAGTACCCGGAGGAAACCCACACAAACACGGAGAGAACATGCAAACTCCAGACAGAAACACTCAAACTGGGAATTGAACCCAGGACCTTCTTGCTGTGAGGTGGATGTGCTAATCACTACGCCACCCTGCCACCTTATTTCTCAAATTTTGACCAAAAATAGAATTCAAGTCTCTCCACTGTAATAAAAATAATAGCTTTTACCTGATAAAATTCTGAATTGCACTACTAATTACTAACTAACTTTTACTTTTTGAGGGGTCTTTTCATACAATATAAAATATGTTCTGCTACTTATAAGCTCTATTTATCATGTAAGTAGCTTTGTTGGATCCTTTGTCCATAGAAATGTCTTCTCTGGAAAGTTTACATGACATGTGGAGGACAGAAGTGCTTTTTTTTTTTTAGGTATTAATTGCTTTTCTAAAGCAGAATAGGACTGCATAGCTTGCTGAAAAAAAAGAATTGGGATTGGACGTGAAATGCTTTCTGTACAGAGTTCCACATCAGTTTGATAAGCATGTCCGTCAGAAAGTGGCTACATTTACAGCATTTGGCAGACACTCTTATTCACCTCAACTTACAATAATCCTTTTTTTTTTTTTTTATTCAATTTATTCAACTGAACGATTGAGGGTTAAGTGCCTTGCTGAAGGGCCCAACAGAGTGATCGAACCGCTAACCTTCGAATCAGTAACCTATGGCCTTAACCACTAAGCGACCACTGACCCAGTTCTGGAAAACCAGAATGATTGCCACTGATGCTGTTGTTACTGCAGTTAATAATATAGACAACTAATGTTGCATGAGTGTCAGTGGTGGCCTGGTGGTAAGGGCGCTGGATCACTGATCCTAAGGTTGGGAGTTCAAGCCTCGCTATCAGCGGGTTGTCACTGCACCCCGAGTGCAGCTAACTGGGTTATCAAAGGTCGGCCATGTCTCTCACTGTCTATGGTCAGAGGCTGTAAAAGAACCATTGCTGACTTTCATCAAGAGTAGCTGCAAAGCCGTCAGTGTATTTCTGCCCTGCAATGGCCTGGCGAGCTGTCTACGGTGTACTCTTCCAGAGTTGGCTGAGATGGGACCAACCTCCCTGTGACCCTAATTAGGATAAACGGTTCAGAAAATGTTGCATGAAACCTTGCAAATAATGTGTGTAGTGAACTTTTATTCTTAAAACTGTTAATTCTTTACAAGTGGTACTAGATTCTAGATTCTAATTATTCTAGACAGTCCCTGTACCTGTTATACTTTCACTCCACACCATTAACGCTATAGCTCTGATACTTCTCAGAAAATATTGTAGTCTCATAAGGTGTTAACTGGCAACAAGAAACCAACCTGAAAAACTAGGAGGGGCTTTTTTTTTTTTTTTTTTTGAGATACCGTGAACCCTAAAAGTACCGTAGTTGTGATACAGCCCAAACATCCCCAAAACATTAAGAATCCATTTCCACATTTTACACTGGGCTATCAGGTTCCTTTCATTGTGTTTACATTTTATCCACATTTATTAACACATTCATCAAACATACAGTATGATCCCAGGTCTACTTGTAATGATTGTTGGTGAGGGCCAGGTGCTTGTATTTTGTTGAGATGATCTCTGGAAAGACTTCTTTCTTGCAAGCCAACAAAGAATTGGTGGCTTAATGGATAAGGCAATGTGTTTTTAAGTTGGAGGTCAGCGATGCAATTCCCACTATCACCACTGTTGTGCCATTGAGCAAGGCCTTTAACCCTCAGTTGCTCAGTTCTATAAAAAACATTATTGTAAGTTGCTCTGGATAAGAGTGTCTGCCTAAAGCTGTAAATTAAAAAAAAAAAAGCTTGTTGCTATTAGAGTGGTGCTTAAACATCCTCAGGAATAAGTTAAACTATGTGGTTCTCAGAGTTCTTTTTTCTCTGTTTACTACTTTTGTAGTTATGTATTCATTACTCAATTTGTGCTGGTCAGCACCCATCTGTCTCCTCATGCTGGAAATTAGTGTTTTTTCTTCAGTTTGTAATGCAAGACTAAAAACAATGAAATGTGTTCCTCATGTCTTTATCCCTGAGGACTAGGACGTTGGTGCTTGAATTAACATAGCAGTTTGTATAGGGACAGGGCAAAAGACAATTATACAATTTTCAGTCATTTTGGCTATTATTATTTTTTAAATAGTTACAATAAGAATAACTTTGTCAAAAGAAAAATAATTTTGTGAGAACATCTGCTTTGAAAATCTAATTTTTTTTTCATTTTTAACAATAATTATTGACCAGGGGCTGCACGTAGGCTTAGTAACTAGCACGTTCTCCTCACAGCATGAAAGCTTTTAGTTCCAGACTTGGCGAGGGATTTGTAAGAATCAACAGTTTCCTCTTACAGTCCAAAGACATACACAGTCTAAGTTGGCTGTTTCAAATTGCCCCTAGGTGCTTGTAATGGACTGGTGAGCTGTTCTGGGTGTACCCTGGCCCTTGTCCAAAGTTGGCTGAGATAGACCCCCAACAACTGTCCTAGGATTAAGTGCTTCAACAAATGCAAATGAATCAATGAATTCTTGATAGTTTTATGAAGGCACCAATACTGTACCAGAGGGCACTGTATTTTTCAACACCGCGTTTCTTCCTGAGTAACGATTGCACATGATTCAGTGTCTATTTCTACATTAATATTTGTGATACAGAGTCGGAAATGAGTTGTAAGCGTTAAAGATGGCGTGTAATTGCTCATGCAAAGTTCTCTGGCTTTTCATTAAAGTAGGTCTGAAGTAGGCTTAGTGTTTGTGTTTTGCCAGCTGTGGGTGTTAAAGCAGGATTCAAAATTTCTCAAATGACTCCAACTTTACCCCAATTAGATATAAACCCGTGGCCAATTTTAAAGTTTAGTCGATGTAAGATATATGTCCTATATTTCCAATATTATTTATCAAAACATGATTAATGTTATGGTGTCCGGATTAAGCAAAGTTTAGCCTCTTTGAACTAAATGTGAAAGTTATGCCCTGTTGGGACAAATTATTTTGGAGTGCAACCCACCAGTGGTGCAACTGGTGCTGGCAAACAGGCATTCTGCTCGAGACAGGGACCAGATTTTTGATGTCAGATCTCCAGTGACTGGGCACCACTCAGATCTATGTCCCATTTACAGAAGTTCATATCTGATGGTTTAAATAAGAATAAATGAATGTAGTCCATGCTTTATGGGACCGCTTTAAAGGCGTCTAAATTTACTGTTAGACGCATGCTGTGACCCAACTTTGCCTGCGGAGTAATTGAAGGCATGGCTCTGAGTATCCTCGTGAGAGTTGATCATGCAGTGGAATTTCCAGTACATGGCACTTGACGCAGGCAGGTTGGGAAAGGTAACAGGATGGGTTAACATTGTGATGATGAAATAAAGTATAAATTTCAAGCAGCAATCATAAGTGTAATTCACAGAAATCAAATTCCTCCTCCTCCTCTCAGGTGACAGATTGGCTTTGGGTGTGCATTTGCATTAAAAGGGGATTGAAATAGGATCTGTTGATTGGTAGGAATTGTGCAATTATGGTCAAATGCACTGAAGTTAAGATTACTTGTTTAGTTTCCCCAGTATTGTGTTCTGTAAGCACGCGTTTCTAAAAAGTGAATAATAATGATGTAAAATCTCTAGCATTTGTACATCATTTCCCTGGCGTTCCTTAAACACTGTTATTCTCCTCACTGACTTTACAATGAATAGTTTTGGCAGAGGCAGAGCTGTTCACCCGGCACTTCTGATGGATGTGTGGTCAGAAAATGAAAAGCTAAGTGGAAAGTGTCAACGCCACTTGCTGCTTTAATTCACCATGTGGGTGTAGTGGTAAGGCTGCCAGCTGCTTTGACCTGAGCTCAGTTGTACATTGTTTTCCTGGCCAGTTAAAGCGAAGATTCTGGGTATGAGTAACTGGTTTTAGAATAGCGTTAAAGCAGTTCTACCCAGAGCTCTACGTAGGCTACAAAGGCAGTCGGAAAGCTGTTTGTTTTCATTGGCTAGAGTTGTATAATGTTGCCTGCTTTTCATCTTAACACAATATTTTCCTTTACAAGGTGTGCTCACCCCACTCATAAAAAGGATGGAGATGCAGAAGGGACATGAAAATCGAGGCCATTTCCTGGAGTTGATTTTTTTTTTCTTTGTCCTTGAAGACTGGTTGTGTTTCGTGTTGTGTATGTGTGTGTGTGTGTGTGTGTGTGTGTGTGTGTGTGTATGTGTGTGTACATATATATATATACACACACACACACACACACACACACACACACACACAGATATCTATCTATCTATCTATCTATCTATCTATCTATCTATCTATCTATCTATCTACTGTATATATGTATATATATATATATATATATGTGTGTGTGTGTGTGTGTGTATGTATATATATATATATATATATATATATATATATATATATATATATATATGTGTGTGTGTGTGTGTGTGTGTGTGTGTGTGTGTGTGTGTGTGTGTGTGTGTGTGTGTGTGTGTGTGTGTATTGCTCTTTTTGTATGGGGATATCATCTCAGTCATGCTGCTGGTTTATAATTCATGTATATGCTCTTGTGTCTGTCACGAGTTTATGCTTGTATGATTGGATTAACGTTTTAGTGAGAACAGCAATGAAACAATCCTCATGTATCTAATTTAATTTTTGAGCATCTTTAAAACAGATGTATTCCATGCATATCATTTCCATTTATTTACCCAAGTAAGTAATAAAATGATCTGACCTTTGTGAATATGTGTTCTCCTGACTTTAGCTGCTTAATTCACATCTAATTAAGAAGAATTTAGTCTCCTGTGCAAATTACAATTTAATTTATCATAACTACGTGTATTTTTTATTTTCATTTAATAAAAATCAAACCATCAGTGCTTTTTATTACCCCACTGTCATCTACTAAATAATTGTTTCCTTTTTATTTTCGCACATTAGACCTTTAGCGACTCTCACACATGTACTGTGCATGGTGTTTCTCTAACACCTCGGGTGAGCAGCTGTAATTTTTAGTAATAGACTAAAATTTTTCGAGCTCAAACACAAATTATTCCTCTGATATACTGTATAACCAAAACGCTTAATCCGTCCTTCCTCTTATATTTTTGCCAATTACAATGGACTAGTAGACCTCAGTGGCTGAATTATACCCATAAGTATTAATCATATTGAATCAGACTGGATGGGAATTCATTAATTCATTCTTATTTAAATATTTTGTGCTGTACTTGTGTTTCGTCCCAGGACTCTGTATTCTTGATGACCTTGAGTGTAATCCATGAGCTACTGGAAAGAAATCTGTAATTGAATATTACTGTCAGAATGACATTGGCTCCATTGTTAATGCTGTCTAAGAATTCATTAAACACCTTTATTAAATTTATTTGAATTCGTTATGAGAACATATGTTTATGGATGAGAGATTGTGTTCATTCATTCATTTTTAGTAACTTCATTATCTTGGCCATACTTGTGATCCAGCGGCTACCCTGGGAACACGATGCAATACTGTAATACACTTTGTATCGGACTATTATTGAGCACTATGTACACACATATTGACACACAGCCACACCTGGTACAATTTAGAATACCCAGGCCGCCTACCAGCATGATTTTGGGAGGGAGACAGAAACTAGTAATCCACTGAACTGGGCTGTTTGCATTTTATCTTTATGTATAATTATATATAATTATCTATATTATATATTTGTACTTTTATAATTATCAGTTCACTTTATTTAAATAAACAAGGTACAGTTGCTGAATACTGGTTGTAATCAGGCTAAAAACGGCTGTGATTGCACAAATATTTTTGTCATGCCGTGTTTATATGACTGTCACCATTATTGAATGTTAGCAATCAAGTACAAAGCCATGTGTAAATAATTCTGGACCTGGACTCTTCATTCCCAAAGCTGCATTATTTTTATTTTTTTTTCATGTGCCAAAATGTGATATTGTTTATAATTTTGAGCTAAAGCTGTATCTTCAGGATGTCAGAATCTGATCTGTTGGCAATAGGTAGAATGTCTAATGGGAAAATAACCTTTGTCATTTCCCTTTCTGCATCTGTCTCACTTATGAGCTCATGCTGGCAGATTGAAAACAATCATTTAAAAAAGAAACAGATATCATACAAGCTTTCATACCACATAGTGGTAAAGCTAGAGGCTAAAAATTTTTAAATAAAAAACAAAAAAAAACAAAAACAAAATCAACACTATACTGTCCAAATACAAGCTACACAAATCCAGCAGTATTAAATATTAAAGCCACCTGATGACTGGTGATGTGACTCATTGATGATTTTTGATGAATTAAATCATCAAACTGTTCTTTAGTGCTTCAACCAAGTTGATTACCCAGTACTGCATTCATGAGATTTTACTCATCAACATTGCATTGTTTCTCACTGTTAATGGGTGGTTAATGGCTGCAGAAGATCTGTGGCATAAAACAGACTGAGAAAGGTTTCTAATCATCTGTGAGAATGTAATTACAGGCGAGGACCAAGAAGAAAAGTGTTTAACTCCAGGCTTTATTCTTATATACTTGGAGACTTTATTCTTCCGGTCTCTGTCAGCTTATGGCTTATCTGAGAGCATTAGGTTTTGATTCATACAAGTTGAAATGAAATTTGAATTAGCCTGATAGAAATCACCTCAGGGGCACCGACGAATTTGTCTAACAAATGATCTGCTATGCCTCAGTGCTTGCTAATGAAGCTTTTATTATTGACTTTTCTTATGCAAACCTATCGTTTCCTTCCCCCAAAATTATTGTGGGATTTCACAAATAAAAGCAAAATTTACTAACAGAATTTAATTTATTCTTGTGACACAAAGCCAAGTGCTGGGGTTTGACTCACACACTTGATAGTGTAATGGCCCATCACTAGGAAGTGGAGGGCATAAGTGAAAGTACCTTGACTTTTCCGATTCATATGGTTAAAATTAAACCCCTATTCCACAGAAGCACTTAAGTGAAGGGGGCGCTCTGGAATTATGACGTGCCAGGCCATTTATTGAGCACATCCGTCATTCGTATCAACGGGAGTGCATTTGCAGTGTGCAGTTCAGGAACTACGTCTCACATGACATTGATCGACCAATCTGTTCCGCAGGTGGCAGTTTGTCCAAAATGTGCACTCTTTAAAACACACACCAAGGTAAATGACAGTCTGGCTACTGTGGATTTCACTCGTACCTGGCCACATGCTACCATATCATCTCAAAGAGCCACTTCATCTCTGTCAAAGCCAGGTGGAAATTTGCTGCACACTTCTAATTGGACAAAGTGCCTTTCAAACTCCTAGTTATCACTCAGAGCTTGGAGATCAAATTAATAGGGCCACCTAGGTGTCAACAAAATCTTTCTCTCTCTCTCTCTCTCTCTCTCTCTCTCTCTCTCTCTCTCTCTCTCTCTTTCTCTCTCTGTCTCTCTATCTGGCTGCCTCCTAGTGGTGTAGAAACCAATTATCAGCACTGTATTCTGCATACCCTGGTTTTTCTTTTGGTGCTGTGAATACAAAGCAAATAAATGGGAAACCTTTTTGAGAAGCAGTGCGTTCAACAGTCGACATGTTTATGGAATCTCTCAATATATCTCTCATCATATGGAGATTTATGGAGATTTTATTCTTACATCTCTCTCTCTCTACACTTGTACCATTAAATTAATAACATAATGGGAATATAACGCTGATTGGATATTCTCATCATTGACATGTGAAGCAATAAATGACCCATAGATTTGTAGTACGTATTTTCAAAATGTGCATTTGGTCCAAATATACAGTACGTAAATAGAAACGTATGCTTTAGATACACACAAACCTATTAATAGCTTGTAGCCTAGACGTGTATACATATCAACACACCTCACTTGCAGGGTTTTCAGAATAAAGACTGACAGGACAAAGTGGAAATGTCAAATAGCTCGGATTTCCAACAGCCGCAGCTTTGCTTACGGCTCCTGCTAATCGAATAAGCCTGTCACATTTATGCTAGGTTTCAGTTACATGTTTTACAAGTTCAAACCACAGAATCAGCTTGCTGAGAAAGCCACTCTACACATAATAAATAAATGACAAATAAGCACAGTTACATATAAAAGCCAGCAGGCAGGCTATGATGCCAAACGTGTTCACTTCAACATAGTTGGTTGCGACCATGAGGGAGAGTGCGGACAGGATTATACTGATAGTGGTGTCCTGACTTGGACAGATAAAAACTGATGGTACCCCACAGGCATCAGAGCGAGCATACAGCACCGCTGATTTAGGTGACTGCTTTTCCCACTCCATGCAAATGCAGGCAGGGCCACATTAAGCCATTATTCCCAAGATGATTGTGCCAACATAGCCTTGAGCACTGTACAGCTACTGATTTGGGTAACAGATATACCTAAGACAGTCAGGAGCAGACATTAGTAAAACAGTACACCATGCTGGATTACAGTGTTTACATTGGCGTTTTCAGAAATGCAAATATCTGCTTATACCGTAATAATAATAATAATAATAATAGTAATAATAATAATAAAAACAATAACAATACCCTTGGAGGTGGAGGCTGGATGTGTGTGTGTGTGTGTGTGTGTGTGTGTGTGTGTGTGTGTGTGTGTGTGTGTGTGTGGTGGGGGATCTCCTAAGGACTGCGAATGGAGGTATGTGCTTATTTGGCTGTTATGTTTAAATATAAATAATCTTCCTCCAGGATCGATGATTCTCCCTTTAAGTATCAGGATATTTACGCACTGGCTGTTTTTTGTATCGGTGATGAATTACAATCAATACAGAGAGACATACAAAATAAATCACTGCATTACCACCTTTGGATCGGAGTAACTAAACTGAACTAAACTGAAGAGGGCAGTCCACATGTGCAAATCAAATCATATGATCTGCAGAACTGACTGTCGAGAAGAACCCCAGTGTTGTTATTCTCTCTAATTGAGACTTGAACAAATATTAATTGTGAAATACTAATTATTTTTAAACTGTCAGTTAAGAAAGAGAAATACTAATTAAGAATTTTTGAATAGTGAGTTAAAATGAAATAGGTGTGCATACACAAGTTTTTTTTTTTTTTTTTTGGCTCACTGGAGTGTTTTTTTTGTTTTTTTTAAATATAGAGTATATTTATTTTTGCTCATTTTCATCAACTGTACCAAGTATCTACAGTCAGCTGTCATTTACATAGAAAGTATAAACTTCTGAAACACTGTGGTCATTTTGGCTCGTGAGGTATTCTTCTGTCTAATGATCCGTAAGCAGCTCCCCTCAGCCTCTCGTTTTCTTTTCTTTTCTTTGTCTCAAATACCAAAACCAGTTTTAGTGAAATATCTGAGCAGGCCAGTGGCTTGTGGAATGTGCAAATCTTGGGGCATTTAGGCTCATGTGTGCCCGTATAAGGCATGCTTGTGGGTACACCTGAACTTTTACTTCACTTACCTCTTTGTGGTTTTGGCAGAAGATGCCTCACAGTTTGACGACACAGCAGCTTGACCTCTCCTAAGAATGCAGTGAGCTTTCTGTGACCCTCATGCTGAGTGCTTTTTGGTGAAGTTTCACGAAAAACCACTCAATAGCCTTTTCACTGCAAATAGCCTTTTCTCATTGTAGAAAGAAATGCACGGCCTCAGACTACTGGACACTGAGGTTTCCTGTGTTCATTTGGAGTTGAAAAACAGTGTGGGGGGGAAACAAGACAGTACAGACCTCAAAATGTATTTAAAATTATTTCTGCAACTGTGTAATCCTAATTAGGGTCGCGGGGAGGCTGGCGCCCATCCCAGCCGACCCCGGGAGAGGCCAGAGTACACCCTGGACAGCTCGCCAGGCCATCACAAGGTGGAAACACGCTGATGGCTTTGCAGCTACTCTTGTCAAAAGTCAGCAATGGTTCTTTTACATGAACCTCACACCATAGACAGTGAGAGACATGGCCGGCCTTGAGGCAAGTGGGGCTTGAACCCCCAACCTTAG
Organism: Plotosus lineatus; assembly: GCA_024760905.1. Taxonomy (NCBI): domain Eukaryota; kingdom Metazoa; phylum Chordata; class Actinopteri; order Siluriformes; family Plotosidae; genus Plotosus; species Plotosus lineatus. Next base: position 22,720,833 of record CM045742.1, read on the forward strand.
GATCAATGATCCAGCACCTTTACCACCAGGCCACCACTGCCCTTATTTAAAATTATTTTCTGAAAAAAGTGAAAAGTTGACCAGTGTTTCAGATAATTAGTGTATTTTAGGGGTTTGCAAGTAAACGGTACCTGTTACTACTTTTTGTAAGAAAGAAAATTTTTCAAAAGCAACAAAGACTTTTTTAAAGGATTCTATACTCTAATTTTTTTTCTGCAGGCAACAGCGTGTTGATAAACAATGAAGTTCCATACGCACGTAAATACAAATCTCAAAAAGGAACAGAAAATAACTCTAAAATGGGACTTTTTGGGGCAGAAAAAATTCCATCACAAAAAAGACATTCTAGAAGCAAAAATGGATAAAAATATTTCTTGATTTTAGAAAGCATTATAAAAAATTAACTAAAGAGGAAATATCAGAGAAAGAAAAAAGGAGTACTAAAAGTTTGAGTAATTTTTGTTTAAGCTACATTGATATTTACTGCATTATATATATTGCAGTACTTTTAAAAATTAAATATTATAATATATTACACACACGCACACACACACACACACACACACACACACACACACACACACACACACACCCAAACACACACACACCCACATAATGTATATAACCTTTCGCTGCTGGTTTTCACCCGGGTGAGGATGGGCTTCCTTTTTGAATCGGGTTCCTCTCAAGGTTCTTCCTCATATCGTCTGAGGCAGTTTTTCTTTGCTGCCGTCACCACAGCTTTGCTCATTACAGATGTTTAGGGTTTGTTTTTACAATCATAAGTTGAAATTATATAAATCTGCTTTATGACAATGTTAATTGTGAAAAGCACTATAAAAATACAATTATAATATGCATGTATATATAAATGTTAATAATACTAAAACTTTTTTTCATTGTTTGTATTTGCAGAGTTTTTCTGACTTTCATTCTTCATACTTCATAATTAATAGTTTGCATATGGACCGTGTAATTTTGTTGATTATTTTTGTCACATACTCAACTCTGCATCACTGTGATTCGTCATAGCTCGTACAGTAGAGTTGCTGAGCTGCTTGGTGTGTGTGTGAGGCAGATGGTGGAAAGCTGCTGGATAATAGATCTCAATATTAACTCTGCTGCATGCTGGGCCTGATGGTGGATGATGCTCGGTTGAGAAGTGTTGACCTTCTGTGCTGTCATTTAGCCCCCCACGCCCCCCTGCTCTCTGCTCAGATTACTTTGTTTTACTCAATTAAAGAAGACGGCTGAGCATGACGAGAACGGACATTTTTTGCCCGGTGACACGCTGCACGCTCTCACCTGGACTTGCTTGACATTAGTGCTCTGTCATGGGGTGAAATTGGGGGAAAGATGAAAGGGAAATGGGCCCTTCACTACACTCGCTCAGATTAATGTAGTGGAGGAGTGACGCTTTCACTGCTGTCTGTCACAGTCATGCCTCACACAGCCAGCATATAACCACAGCTAACACAATTGTATAACTGAAAATGTTTTTTTTTGTTTTGTTTAGAAAATAGGGTCTTAGCTGAAGGTGAAAAAATCTGAAAAAAACAATGATTTGTTAATAAACAAGTTCTGTCGTCCTCAGGCATTATGGTAGTGACTATTGTACCTATAAATGAACATTTTTCAGCACACATGAACAAAATCAAATTGGTTCTGGTGAGATTGTGATAAGACATGAAGGACAGAATTTTTGTAGCCAAAAATATAGTGTTTTTAAAATAAATTAAATTGAATATTGGGGTGCAGTATAGTGGTTAGCAGGGCCGGTGGCGTAGTGGTTAGGGTGCTGCACTCATGATCAGGAGGTTGTGGATTCGAATCTCAGTTAGACCCCCACTGTGCTAAGACCCCTGAGCAAGGTCTTAACCGCCAGTGTGCCGTCTCTTCACCCAGCAGTATAAATGGGTACCAGTAAAATATACTGGGACGATAACCTGCGATGGACTAGCATCCCATCCAGGAGGACTTGAACTCCTGGTTGCTTCACGCTACGGAACCCGGGGATAAGCACCGGCCTGATGAGCCACTATGGCTCGGGTGTAAAAACCCCAACTGTATAGTGGTTAGCACATCTACTTCATAACAAGAAGGTCCTGAGATTGAGTCTGAGTTTGGCTCGACGAGCTGATAGTCCAAAGAAACATTGGGCAGTTCCAAATTTCCCTTAGTTGTGAGTGTTAGTGTGATTGGTTGTATGCGTGTTGCACTGCGATGGACTGGCAAACTGTTCAGGTATATTGTTCCGTTGCTCGGAGTCGGTTGAGATAGGCTCCAGCCTTCCTGTGAGCATAATATTATTACGAATGGAAGAATGAAATTAAACATTGTCAGTTTTTACAGATACAATACTCTGCCCTAACAGCTGGTAGTAGTTGTAAAACTAAATCCGTTTTGTACACAACTTCCTCATTACAATTGCAGATTTAATATTATAAAGGTGCTTCTTTTTCCTCTCACTTATAGTGACAGACTAGTGTAGCACAGAACAACAATGCATCTACAGTGAGGAGTGCATGTATTTTTGTGCGTCGATGGTGCTTAACAGTCAGACGCACACAGATTATGTGCTTGAAGGGTTGGAGGTCTCTGCCAACAGTGACAGTTGGGCTGGGAATTGGTGGGATCTGGCTAGAAGAACCCACTGGGGTCTGAGGCCCTCTTCTCATGGCCTTCAGGGGCAAAAATGACCCCTGGTGCAGTTTGATGAAGAGTCGCTGATGGCGAAGACCTTTTAAAGCCAGTGTGCTGATTTGAAGAGTGTCTTTTAACTCTCTCCAGCCCAGGCTTGGACAGACTTTTGTTGATCTATCCATCTTTGCTCTCAATGCCCACGCGCTGTTCTGCCAAGAGGCCTCCAGCGTATGTCATTTGTTTTACTTTCAGCTAAAAGTTGATGGCGTCCCAATAAAGGCCCTGAGTTATCGTTTGATGGGGAGTGTGAAGCATATGGAGGGAGTGTTGTAACAACCAAACAGCATTTTCTTCCTGCTGCTAAAAATCAAGATGGCACGGGTTGTTGTAGCAAATTAAAAGCCATACATCAGGCTGAGTGAATTATTTGCTGGATGGAGACATCTTCAGAACTCTATCACGTGTGTCACCGGCCGTCCTGGCACTTGTATGTGCTATGGGTACTCCCACCCACATGCAGAACAATGTTCAATCCCTGATATGTCCTTCCTGAGCGTGGTTTGAGGATGAAATACTGTGGCTATGCTTTCAATCTATCAGTTTAAATTCTTCTGTCTTGTCTCGAGCATAGATAGGTTGACTAATGGTTACTCATGCACGTGTTTGAACACAACATGATGAAAAGCATGTCCCCTGGTACACAAAATTGTTTGTCTATGATAAAGTGTATGCCTTTGTCTCTCCATCTGCATTCTGTCTCTCCCTCTCGCTCTCCGTCTTTTCCCGGTGACAGAAGAGAATGTGCTAGTAATAGGCTTATGATATTAGACTCGATGAAAAAAGGTGCATGACTTATTTTTCTGGTCTGATCTCAGTCTGCTGATTATGGCTGTCATTTCTCGGGATGATGTAATTTAGTGAAATTGTCTGTGTAATGCATTCTGAACGCATCCTTGGTTATATTAGTGAAATCTTTGATTTTTTTGTAGACATGGCACTAGGATTAAGAATGTGTCTTGAACACAAATTGATAAAAAAAAATTAATTACTATTTATTTCTGTGTTGTTGTTTTTATCTCTTGTTTCAAAGCCACTTTGCAGTGTTGTGTTTCTTTTCCTGCGTTTTTTTGGAGTGTGCTTGAGCGGCGGTGCTTTAATGGAAAAAATAAGCAGTTCGTACTAAAATGCCTGGAGTGCTACGAGAGTATATATAGAACAGTAGCATAGATCTAACCACGTCAGCCGAACCAGGTTCCTTGAATATTTCTTTTTTGCCAAAAAGTGGAATGTATACGGTATTACAAATATGTACGTATATGTTTAAAATTAAGATCAACAAACTTCGGATCATTCATATAGAAAGGATCGATTTTAATACCTTGAGACAATTTGTATCGCGTGTACTTACAGCTAAGATAATGCTAAAAACACAAACCTGCCCCAGTGAAGGCGATTTTCCCTCCCAGTTCTTGTTTGGCTCATATCGTCTACCTGTCCGTTCAGTGCGTTCCACGTAGAAGTGTTC
>CM045742.1:22730000-22767500 GCA_024760905.1 Plotosus lineatus
TCTTCCTTCTTCACTTCCCTCCCTTCCTCTTTGTCATTCCCCTTCGTTCTTCTCTTTTTACTTCTCCTCACCCTCCCTAACTATCCGGAGTATTAAGGTCTGTCCAGATATAAAGTGACAGAAGAACCAAAAGCATCTTTCTCCCATCCGACTCGAACAACTCTCTAAATTCTTTATATACAGGGGCACGTTCCTTATATTCAGTCTGGAGTGAATATTTTTTTGTTTGTTTTGTTTAATTGTTAATTCATGCATGCAGCTTTTATTTTTCCTTCCTGTTTAGGATAATAATAATATTAATAATAATAATACAGGCGGTCCTCACTTAACGACCGACTCAGTTAACGAAATTAAAAATTAATTAAAAATTGTCAAAAATTATCAAAAGTAGACTTTTACAGTTAACGAGTCACAACAGAAACAAAGCAGCTGAGTTGTGAGTGTGTACGTATGTTTACGCATACCCTGTGTCGGCAGCATTTCCCATCCTGCCTCCCTACTCACACACACAAACACACACACACACACACACACACACACACACACACTCACTACTCAGTCGGAAGTCTACCATGTTGCTAGGTAAGAAAGTTCAAGAGATTTCTAGCAGTTATGGCTTCTCACATTCAACGGTTTATACGTATGCGATACATTCGCCTACTGTGCCAATACGAAACAAGCAAAATGTCTTCTAAAGTGGGGTTCGTTTAACGACGGAAACGCTTAACGATGGGGTCTACAGAACGTAACCCCGTCGTTAAGTGAGGATTAGCCGTAATAATAATACGTAATAATAATAAAAACAACAATAATAATAATAATAATAATAATAATAATAATAATAATAATCATCATCATCATTCATTTTCTGTAACAGCTTAACACTAATTAGAGTCACAGGGAGACTGGCGCCCATCCCAGCCGACTCTGGGCAAGGGAAGAGTACTCCCTGGACAGCTCGCCAGGCCATCGCAGGGCGGAAACACGCTGAAGGCTTTGCAGCTACTCTTGTCGAAAGTCAGCAATGGTTCTTTTACATGCCTCACACCATAGACAGTGAGAGACATGGCCGGCCTTTGATAGCCCAGTTAGCTGCACTGGGGGGGGGACAGTGACAACCTTGTGGAGAGTGGGACTCGAACCCCCAACCTTTGGATCAGCAATCTGGCGCCCTATACCACTAGACCACCACTGCCCCATAATAAAAAAAAAAAAAAAAATAAAAAAAAAATAATAATAATAATAATAATAATAATAATAATAATAATTATTATTATTATTATTATTATGACTGATTACTTGAAGAAACACAACTCAGGTTGTGCATCTGCCATTGTATTGTGGCAGACCTGTTTAAGCACTATAATAAATACTTGGAGAAACTGTTGAGTGGTCGCCTTCGGAAGAGGAAAAGAGCAATAGAGCACAGAGATGAAAAAAAAGGTCAGGTGATGGAAGAATCGGATGAGCAAGTCATGACCCTTCTGTGAAAAAAACCATCTTCTATCCATTCTCACACACTCCAGGGCAGGGAATGAATAAATCTGGGGAACGTTTTATTCAGATAGCAAAACATTCTTCAGTATCAGGGCATCCATCTCATTTTAATGTGCATGCTGATTGCGTGCCTAATTTTACCTTAAAATAAACCCAGCAATTAATAAAAAACGTATTTGTACGTTGTAATGTTATTTAAGTAACAATTTTTAAATTTATCCTGAAGTGTATGGTTCATGTTGCATAATGCATTAAAAAATATCAGGTAAAGGACCTTGATCTGAAGTAGTAACTATATAACCGGAAATAATCATCCCATTTATGTAGTGATTTAAATTCTAAACTACTATCCCATGTTTACACACTTACAAACCACAGCTTATCCTATATTTGTCGTAGCTCTTCCAGTTTCAGAAAACATATCCTAGACTACTTCTTTCCTGTTGTGCTGCTTCAGGAACGACCCATAAATAAATAACAAATAATTTTATCCCCTTAGAGGATTAACAGAAGGGCCCAGTCTGGTGCAAGTCTGCTAAAGAACCGCTATGAGATCTTCTCATTTATTTATTTATTTATTTCACACATACTCTATATATTAATGATTTGTGTAAGCCTTATGCACACTGGCCCAAATGCATAAACCATTAGCCACAGGGGTCTCAGAATTAACCTGATACTCCACTTAAAAGAAAAGATTGCCACAATGTTCAAAGATCAGTGCAGAATAAATAATGTTAAACAAATAATTTTATTCAGCAATGTAACCTAAAAAGTAATATTTTATTATGCATATAATATTCACTGGCTGTGTTTTTGCTCGAAAAAGGATCGCTGCATTTCGATGGAGAGAAGAAGTGTTAATCAGTCATGTGAGATATTTGTCGGGCTGCGACTAATGATTATTTTTTTAATCGATTAATCTCCTGATTTTCTTTCCCAATCGAGCAGAACAGGGGAAAAGTGCAGCACCGAAACCAAAAATAATATAAAAATTAATGTAATGAATAAGATGACCTTCCATGCCCCAAAAGCCAGAGTCAGTAGGCGAGGAACAACAGAGTGGTCGGGCCCTCCCTTAGAGATAGAGCGAGAAGTTCAGTCACCCGGGAGGAGCTCGGAGTAGAGCCGCTGCACCTCCGTGTTGAGAGGAGCCAGTTGAGGTGGCTCAGGCATCTGATGACAATGCCTTCAGAACGCCTCCCTGGTGTGGTGTATCGGGCATGTCCAACCAGAAGGAGACCCCGGGGTTGACCCACACCAGGCTGGAAGGACTGCATCTCTCGGCAGGTTTGGGAACCAAATTATGCAAATCTTACTAAATAAAATAAAAATACTGTGATACCTCAGCTCACGAACATAATTGGTTCCCAGAAAGTGTGTGTAAGGCGAAAAGTTCGTCTTCCGAACATTTATTTCCCATAAGAAACCATTAAAATGAGAATAATCCGTTCCCAGGTCCCCATAAAACATAATTTTCTACTAAATAAGCCTTAAAACTACACAAAAATATACATTATTTTATGTATAATAAATGTGCTATTGTATTGTAATTAAAGAAATAAACTGTACTGTATAATAAAGTCGTTTTATTTACCTTTGTGATGGTAGTTGATGGCTTGATGGAATGGAGTGGGAGGAGGAGGGAGGGAGGGACTTACTGTTTGGAAGGAGAGTTTGGAAACGCCTACTGTTTGGAAACGCCCTTAGCCACACACGCACCCTTAATAGCTTCCTTGTTCTTATGGATGGGAGCAATGGTAGACTTAGCGTACTGGTACTGGGACGCTAAGTCACACAAACGCACACCTCGTTCGTGTTTTTCAATGATCTCCGCCTGTGGTGGGGTCTTTTTCGGTCCCATAATAGCAAAAGTACACTCAATATGGTCCAAAATGTCTATCAAACACAAACCACGTCCGCACTCAAAGAAAGGGGGTGACGAACTGTGACGCCGTGAGCGTGCGTCAGCTTCTCGTGGCCGCCACCGTGGCGCTGTTCGACCGCGTGGTTTGATTCGTCTGCCGAAAACTAGTTCGTCAGCAGAGACTATATGTTCGCAAATTTAATGTTCTTGAGGCGAAAAGTTCATGAGCTTAAGCGTTCGTCAGCGGAGGTTTTACTGTATAAGCATTATTAGATGTTCAAAATAACAAGCGTTCGTGTATACAATGATTCTCCAGAAAGGCTTTTACGTTTACAACAAGTAACTCAGCAAAGTGGCAGTGATGACCTGGTGGTAAAGGGCGCTGGATCGCTAATTCTAAAGTTGGGGGTTCGAGTCCCGCTCTCCACAAGGTTGTCACTGTCCCCCCCAGTGCAGCTAAGTGGGTTATCAAAGGCCGGCCATGTCTCTCACTGTCTATGGTGAGATGTTCATGTAAAAAATCCATTGCTGACTTTCATAAATCAGATGATTCGCTGTGGTGACCCCTGGGAAAAAAAAAAGGGAAAAAGTCGAAAGGAAAAGAAGACGAGTAACTTAACAAACACATACTGGCAGAGCGTGACTCCTGACTTTCAGCTGCTGAGTAAACCATTAAATGAAGTCAAATGTGTAACACGTTATGCATCATTTAATTCAATTCAATTCAGTTTTATTTCTATAGTGCTTTTTACAACTGACATTGTCGCAAAGCAGCTTCACGTAGTAAAAGTAGGAACTTATAAAGTACAAAGGCGTTTAAACACGTTCTACGACCCCAACACGTCCCTAATGTGCAGGTCGGCTGTAATGGTGGCAAGGAAAAACCTTGAGAGGAACCGGGACCTAAAAGGGACATTCATTCATTTTCTGAACCGTTTATCCAAATTTGGGTCATGGGGAGGCTGGAGTCCATCTCAGCCGGCTCTGGGCGAGGGCAGGGTACACATTGGACAGCTCACCAGGCACTCGCAGAGCCAACACTCACACAACCATTTACACTTCCACCTAGGGGAGCTTTGGAACAGCCAGTTATCCTACTGTGTATGTTTTTGGACTGTGGGAGGAAGTCCATGCAAGCACAGGGAGAACATGCAAACTCCACACAGAAATGCCAAGACTGGGAATTGAACCCAGGACCTTCTTGCTGTCAGCTGGATATGCTAACCACTGCGCCACTGTGCTGCCTCCAAAATGGACAATTCAATTCAAGTACATTTTTATTTATTTTTAATCGTACTTAATTTAGTCTAATCAGATTTATATTTGAATATAAATAATGATATTTTGAGAACTGGAATGGTGTTACATCATTGTATATTTGAGCAAAGTATGATTTTTAAAGAAATTAAGGATTCATCTTAAACCAGCCCTAAAAAATTGTATAAAATTATCCAATAACTCCAAAATATCACGTTATACGCTAGTGTCTCTCCGAACCAATTTCAGGTAATCATCCTCATATAACTCACCTTTGCCTTCAGATTTGTGTTTGCTATGACTGACAAATGCACAATTGCTAGTTTAAAAGCAAAATGAATGTGAAGGAATACCTTCAGTCTGTTTTCTCTAGTTTTATTTCTGGAAAAACAATTTACTGTGAATCTCCTACACCCATGGCTCCAACATGCTTCCTCTTCACGTGTTCACGCAGAGATGGCATGCTGCCATGCAACACTAGTTCAGCTCTCCACATTTTGCACCTCACTCTGTTTTTTTGAAGACCTTAATATAAAGTGCTCCCATTCTTTGGAATACTTGGGTTATAAACATTACTCTGTGCTAATGATAGCCTCCTCCAGTCTAACAAGCTTATCCTCTGCTGCCTCTGCCATTTTTTACACACTTCTTCACATTTTTTTTTGTTAGAAGGATTTGTATTTTGGTTTCTCAGATTTCAGAAACATTGACCATGGTAAATGGAGAGTTTTTGCCTCCGAATTGACTCAAGAATTATTTACTCTGGATAATGTCTATTCACTCTGAGATACTTTCAATGCTGCAGAGCACGTGTCCTGTTATCATTTACAGTTAATATATTACTGCAATATATTAACAAAACTGTTACAAAAGAAATAATAAAAAAAAAAAATAACCACAGAATTGTCTGTCGTCAATAAATGACGACATGACGGTCATTCCATGATAATTCATCATTCATTCATTGTCTAACCCAGTGCTTCTCAAATAGTGGGGGGCGCGGTATGATGCCGGGGGGTGGGGATGATGCCGGGGGGGGGGGGGGGGGTATGACTCTGGGGAACACGCTTTTCTGGAATAGTGTACGAGAATTAAGTGCAATTGCACCTCCACTCCACTAGTTGGAAGTGGCGCTTTCATTGTTGCGCTATGGTGTAGCGGTTTTCCGCACGAGCAAATGCTATGAAGTGCAGTAAACACCTCAAGAAACAACACAGAAACATTTCTAACAGGAACGAAGAGAAAGGTGGAGAGAGACGGCGATATTAAGACATAAACAAGTTGAATGAGTTTAAATAAGGATGTTTTTTTTTTATTTCAGGCACATTGGTGCACTTTAAATCTTTTCTGTTACAGATTAAAAAAAACAACTAATGAAGTTTTTCTTTATTGTAAGTTGAACTATATTTCTTTCTTTTTTTGTTTTTAATGTTAATAAAGATACAATGTTTTGCAGAGGTTTACTAATAACAATTATATAGATAAATAATATTATTTATAGTCGCTCGCAGGGCAGTGGGGGGGGGCACAGAAAATAATTGAGAAGCACTGGTCTAACCGGTTTATCCTACTGGGGCCATGGGGCTACATCCTGAACTGGTCCCCAGTCCATCGAAAGGCCAACACACACACACACACACACACACACACACACACACACACACACACACACACACACACACACACACACACACACACACACACACACACTCACTTCTAAGGTTAACTTGGAACAGTCTGTAAGCCTAATGTGCACGCCTCTAGACTTCTTTCTTCTTTTTCTTTCGGCTGTTCCCTTCAGGGGTCGCCACAGCAAATGATCTGCCTCCATCTCTCCCTATCCTCTGCATCTTCTACTCTTACTCCAACGACCTTCATGTCCGCCTTCACCACATCCATAAATCTTCTCTATGGTCTTCCTCTGGGCCTTCTGCCTGGTAGTTCCAACCTCAGCATCCTACGACCAATATACTCACTATCCCTCCTCTGTACATGTCCAAACCATCTCAATCTAGCCTCTCTACCTTTGTCTCCAAAACATCTAACATGTGCTGCCTCTAGACTAATAGAGGAAACCAAAGTCCCAGGAGAAAACCTACGCAAGCACAGGGAGTGCAAACTCCACACAGAAATGCCCTCACTGAGCATGGGACTCAAACCCAGGACCTTCTTGCTGTGAGGCGGACATACTGATCACTACGCCACAGTGCCGCCGTGCTCACCATGACTTTCTTAAAGCTAATTAGGCAACGACAAGAAAGCTTATGATACTAAATACGGTATGTAAATTTGATATGTATAAGGCTGTCGTGAACTCTGTACTACGGAGGAAAACATCGCGGCCGATTCACCTGACAGTACAGTACTTGTGAAAAGCTGCAGGATATGAACAATCATATGTTTAAATCATGTGGACCGGAGACATCTGAGACTTGATTTGTTTAGGACTCGGCTTGTAACGGTGCTCTGACTTCGATATCACTTAAACTATTCTGCCTGTACATTTGCCTTTCCCCTTATTCTGCAGAGAGAATGTGATGACTTAATCATTTCTGCTTGTTTATTCACAACTCAAGAAATAATAAGACAGAAACTCTGCACAAGAGGGTCAGCTTGTCAGCATATTTATATTCAGCACTTGTAGTGCTAATAAGATAGCAGTGCCTGGGAACACAAGCGCAGAGCTGACTTCTAAAGACCACTTGTGGTTTTTCTGGGATTTGTATTATTATCTTCTTTAGTGCCACCTAATTGAATTTCAAGCTCTTATCAGGTTGCTGAGGATTAAAGCGAGGACCAAACAAAGGAATACTATTGTATGTGCCACATCGCAGGTGAATGAAGCAACGCAAATACATTTATTCACGACATAAAGTGTTACTACTAAACGTCAGTATTAATATCTGGCCGATCGCTTCCATTCATTCTTTCTAAAGGAGAGCCGAAGGGAGCCGATAGCAGCAAGTCCATTATGCATTAGATGAGTCCTGTGAACCCTTACATTCAAAATGAGTTTGAGACAGAGGACGGAATGTCTCCAATTCCCCTCTCAACATTTGTGTCACACTGATAAAAATCATTAGGACAGTCTCTGGTTCCCTGTGCCTGTCTGTTAAGTGCCTTCCCTGCTTCCCCATGCTCAGCCGTGTCTCACAGAGCTGAAGAAAATTATATCTTTGCAGTCTTGCATCGAAGCCAGCTCTTGGCAGCGTGGCGTGCGCGGCTCTGCTTGCCAAGCACCTGGTCAAACTGAACACAATGAGCAGCTTATGGATGCTGTCCATCCTCAGACATCATTTTTAGCCATGATATGCTGTGAAATGGTGGAGTTTGAAGGGAATTCTTGTGGGAAGGACTTGAAAGGAAAAATAAAAGTCAACATTTTTTTTTTTTTTTTTTTATTCCTGCAAAAAAAAAAAAAAAAAAAAAAAAAAAAAAACTTAAGCATTGCTGAGCCTCGCCTGCTTCCCTCCCAAGACACTGGAGAGGATTTGACTGTTAAGTAGTCCTCTGCTGCCAGTTTTGTATTTCATAATTAACTCGTCATTGTTTTCGGTTTGTTTGCCTTTTTATGCTGTTCGGTACAGTTGTGCTTATTTTCTGTTATGGATGTTTATTCCGTAATGCAGCCTCAGTTATGAAAAATTGAGCTTTGCTGTTTGTTTACTCCGAGTGATATTTTTACCTCTACGTATCTGCTAAATTCCTGACATCAAAATGGTTTCACCAGAGAACTCGACTTTAATAAATTCTCAACCTATTCTGGACCAAAAAAATAAACATTAGCAACTTCATCCATCTTTTTTCCACAACCTGACGACATGCTGCATTTATTGCTTATTTAAATGAATCTAAACAGATTCATGATTTAAATCACATTTAATTGTTTGATATGAAAGAAGGAATGATTACACATGGGTACATTTTAACCTCTTAATAACTATTTTAAGAATTTTATGGCTCAGAGCGAACAACTGCAAGCCCTCTGCACTCACCATGTCTAATGAGAGGACTGGGCTTGTGCGTCACACTGCAGCCTTTTACTGAGGAGAGAAATTTTGGTTGTAAAGATGAATTTTGCGGCACAATGAAAGAACCAGACAAAATGTTCATTTTTAAGAAAAAAACAGGATGAGTTGTTGTTTTTTTAAAATTAAGAGATTTCCTTTTGGCTTTTCCCCTTTATCAGGGGTCGCCACAGCGAATGATTCGCACGTTTTGATTTGGTATAGGTTTTTACGTCGGATGCCCTTCCTGACACAACCGTTTAGCAAGGGATAGAAACACGCTGATGGCTTTGCAGCTACTCTTTACAAAAGTCAGCAATGGTTCTTTTACATGAACCTCTCACCATAGACAGTGAGAGACATGGCCGGCCTTTGATAACCCAGTTAGCTGCACTGGGGAGGATAGTGACAACCTTGTGGAGAGTGGGATTCGAACCCCCAAACTTAGGATCAGCAATCCAATGCCCTATACCACCAGGCCACCACTGTCCATATTTTTCTAAAATTAAATATTATTTTTAAAAAAAGACCAAAATTTGGGACATGGTATCGTTCTATGAGATGAACATGTAACATCTATGAAAAAAAAAAAAAAATGTATCCCAATCTTTATTTTTTTTTCATTGCAAGCCTATAACGACTACAGGATTTCTTTTTAATCCACAGAATACAACAATAATCCTGAATATTTTTCCCTGAAATAACCCAAACTGAACTCCATACAAAAATTCCCTTTACTTCTGTATAGTCAGAGTTTTGTGGTCGGTTAAAGCAGTCTAAGTAACAGTTGAATGATTGAGAATTAAACTTCTCAACTTAACGTCAATGATCTCCCTTAAAACATCATTAAAAGACAAAGATCCTGCTGCTGAGTATGGCGTTTTCATGAGTGCTGCCATCTTGAAATTGTGTGGTATTTGCTTCTTTCAAGGAAATAGACAAGTATCATTGTGCTTTGAACTGCAGTCGGCCCTCTACTTACGAAAACCTCTGAATACGAAAAATCCAGGTTATGAAAACATTTTCCTAAATTTTCACCCTCTGTATATGAAACAACCTCTTCTGATGAAAAGCGCCAAACGCGCCATTCAAAAATTCAAACAATGCGCGAGTTGCTCTCTCATTGGCTGTCTCCCAACATTCTGCCCCGCTGGCCTCACATTGGCCAGGAGGGAACTGAATCTCCATAGTACTGTAATAAGCTTGTTTGTCACACGCGTAAAGGGGAGATGTACTGTTGGTTCGTGAGTTTGATGAGTTTTGAGAGTTTTGAGAGGACAGTACTCATTGCAGCTTATTTGAGGAGGTCCGGATGAGCCGTGCCCCATCTCAAAAGTTCCGCATTCGGCCACGAAGCATTTTTGTGCACAGAAGTGGGCGGCGCCACAAGACCTCCAATCTCATAAGGAAGCAAGTTAATGTTGAATCCTGACCTCAGATCTTTCAAACAGGTAATTCCCCTTTAAACACAACACCCCATCTCAAAAGCTCCGTCGCCTGTGCGCTGCGTGTGGGTGGAGCCCACATTCAGCAGAGCGCACACTCAGAGAGAGAGAGAGAGAGAGAGAGAGAAGAGAGTTGTGTGTGTGTGTGTGTGTGTGTGTGTGTGTGTGTGTGTGTGTGTGTGTGTGTGTGTGTGTGTGAGAGAGAGAGAGAGAGAGAGACAGAGAGTGACAGAGAGAGAGAGAGAGATAGAGAGAGATAGAAAGAGACAGTGTTGTGTGTGTGTTAATAAAAATGTTTAATAATGGTTTATTAATAAATATGTTAATAAAATGTTTAAATTGTTTAATAAATAATTTTCTTTTACTTTTAACATATATTTCATACATATATAACACATACAGTGATACCTCTGCTCACGAACATAATTGGTTCCCAGAAAGTGTGTGTGAGGCGAAAAGTTCGTGTTCCGAACATTTATTTCCCATAAGAAACCATTAAAATGAGAATAATCTGTTCCCAGGTCCCCATAAAACATAATTTTCTACTAAATAAGCCTTAAAACTACACAAAAATATACCTTATTTTATGTATAATAAATGTGCTATTGTATTGTAATTAAAGAAATAAACTGTACTGTATAATAAAGTGGTTTTATTTACCTTTGTAATGGTAGTTGATGGCTTGATGGAATGGAGTGGGAGGAGGAGGGAGGGAGGGACTTACTGTTTGGAAGGAGTGTTTGGAAACGCCTACTGTTTGGAAACACCCTTAGCCACACACGCACCCTTAATAGCTTCCTTGTTCTTAAGAATGGGAGCAATGGTAGACTTAGCGTACTGGTACTGGGACGCTGAGTCACACAAACGCACACCTCGTTCGTGTTTTTCAATGATCTCCGCCTGTGGTGGGGTCTTTTTCGGTCCCATAATAGCAAAAGTACACTCAATATGGTCCAAAATGTCTATCAAACACAAACCACTTCCGCATTCAAAGAAAGGGGGTGACGAACTGTGACGCCATGAGCGTGCGTCAGCTTCTCGTGGCCGCCACCGTGGCGCTGTTCGACCGCGTGGTTTGATTCGTCCGCCGAAAACTAGTTCGTCAGCAGAGACTATATGCTCGCAAATTTAATGTTCTTGAGGCGAAAAGTTCGTGAGCTTAAGCGTTCGTCAGCGGAGGTTTTACTGTATTTCATACAAAATTGGTGTACTTTTATCATTTTTAAAGGGTTTATGGGGTAGTCTTGGGCGCCTTGGAACGAGTCACACATTTTACATGTAAAATGCGCCTCTGCTTACGAAAACCCCAGGTTACGAAAACTGCTCTGAAACGGATTAATTTCATAAGTAGAGGGCCGACTGTACTAGTGACACCTATTCAAATCACTAATACTGTTAAAGCAATTTCATAGGTTGTACGATGATGCCTAAGATCTACAGTAGTGCACTGGACTCACTTTTAATGGTCAGGTGTGTTATCTGGTTCTTGCAGTTTCACAGAATTTTTGTACTGGGCACATCCATATACGTAGACATAGACATCAGCGAGTTTCTGCCCTGCGATGATCTGGCAAGCTGTCCAGAGTGTACTCTACTCTCGACCAGAGTAGGCTGAGATTAGGATTAAGTAGTTCAGAAAATGGATAAATGAATATATGTTTACTATAAATATCTGATTATTATGAATCTGCTTGTCAGATGATACCTGCATTACCTACACTATATACACCTGACTGGTCCTATACACATTAAGCTGCAATACAATGTGTGATCTCACTCCTTTCTATCATTACCAGCTTAACAGTTTCAGCAGGTTTTGCTATCATATTTCATCTGTAGGATCAGACAGGCATAAAGTACTAGCCTTCACTCCTCACAGACATTACTGAGCCTTGCAAGTTCATTGGATGGGCTTCCTTGGACCATATTTAGTAGGTTCCTCATCATCGATACCAGGAACACCCAACAAGACTTGAGATTTTAGAGATGAAAAGATGCAGTCAGTCGCCCATAGCAATGTGTCCATACTCAGATCCTTACACTTGCTCAGTTTTCCGGGTTTCCGAACAGTTATTTCAACTTTGAGAGCTTGAATGTTTTCTTTGTGCCTAATGGATCAGCTGCCACTGTAATAAGATAATGAATGTTTTTCATATTATCTTTACATTGTGATCACAATGTGTTGTTAAGGTCATAGCCATACCATGTAAAATAAAGTATTTAGATTTAATTATATTGAATAATTAAAATATTTTTATATTCTGTTTCTACAGAAACGTCACTTATACTGTGATGTCAAGCACATTTTATCAGTTGCAATGAACAGCACTCAGACATGACAGTTTTTTGTCTTTTTTTTAAACATGTGGTTTTTACTAGGGGTTACATTGCGTAGAATTCGGCACGTCTGCAGCACAGCAAGAAGGTCCTGGTTTCTAGTTCTGCCCTTGCAAATGGTGCTTCTGTGAGGCGTCTTCATGTTCTCCATGTGCTCCTATGAGTTTTCTTTGTTTAATCTGGTTTCCTGTCACAGTTTGAATGTGTGTGTGTGTATATGTGTGTGTGTTTGTGTGTGTGTGTGTGTGTGTGTGTGTGTGTGTGTATGGACCCTGCAATGGACCGTGTTCTGTTGAGAGTGTACTTCGCATTTACCCAGATTTGGTTGAGACAGGCTCCGGCCTTCCCATGACCCTACTATGACTAAGTGGCATCACATGAATAAATAAATGTATTCAGCTCACATTCTTCAGACAGACAGATGAGCAAAACAAAAATAACCAGGAATATTAGGTTCCTTAGTTCATATTGTGTCCTTGCAGCCGTGAGGGGGGGCACAAGCCAGTGTTCACCCTCACGCTGGTCCCAAGCCCGGATAAATGCTGAGGGTTGCGACACAAAGGGCATCCGGCGTAAAACTTCTGCCAAAATTCTCATGCAAATGATCAAAACAAAATTCATACCGGATCGGTTGAGGCCCGGGTTAACAACGACCGCCATCAGTGCTGTCAACCAACAGGGTGCTGGTGGAAATTGGAATACTGTTGGTCGAAGAAGGAGAGGCGGGAGGCGTGTCCGTCGGCAGAGAGAGAAGAGGAAAGGCATGAGTCTAGGACTGAGAGTAGGGACTTTGAATGTTGGAACTATGAAAGAAAAAGCTAGAGAGCTGGCTGACATGATGCATAGGAGGAAGGTGGACATCCTGTGTGTTCAGGAGACCAGGTGGAAAGGTAGCAAGGCTACAAGCTTAGGAGCAGGTTTTAAGCTGTTTTATCATGGTGTGAATGGGAAGAGAAATGGAGTAGGAGTCATCTTGAAGGAGGAGTTTGTCAGGAATGTTCTAGAAGTGAAAAGAGTGTCAGACAGAGTGATGAGTCTCAAGTTAGAAATTGAAGGCGTGATGTTCAATGTTGTTAGTGCTTATGCCCCACAGGCAGGATGTGAGCTAGAAGAGAAGGAGAGATTCTGGAGTGAGTTGAAGTGATGCAGAATACCCCCAGAGGTGAAAGAGTGGTCATTGGTGCAGACTTCAATGGACATGTTGGTGCAGGCAACAGAGGGGACGAGGAAGTGATGGGCAGGTTTGGTATCCAGGACAGGAACGCAGGACAGATGTTGGTAGATTTTGCAAAAAGGATGGAAATGGCTGTGGTGAATACTTTCTTCCAGAAGAAGCAGGAACATAGGGTGACTTATGAAAGCGGTGGTAGGAGCACACAGGTAGACTACATCTTGTGTAGGCAATGTAATTTGAAGGAAGTCAGTGACTGCAAAGTAGTACTGAGTGAGCGTGTTGCCAAACAACATAAGATGGTGGTGTTCAGGATGACGCTGATGGTGAAGAAGGTGAAGAAGGCAAAGGCAGAGCAGAAGACAAAGTGGTGGAAGCTTAAAAAGTAACGGTGTCGTGTTGTCTTCAAGGAGGAGTTGAAACAGGCTTTGGGTAGTCAGGAAGTGCTTCCAGATGACTGGACAACCACAGCCAATGTGATCAGGGAGACAGGTAGGAGAGTACTTGGTGTGTCCTCTGGAAGGAAAGTAGATAAGGGGACTTGGTGGTGGAATGAGGAAGTGCAGGAGTGTGTACAAAAGAAGAGGTTAATTAAGAAGAAGTGGGACATAGAGAGGACCGAAGAGAGTAAACAGGAGTTCAGGGAGACACAGCGTAAGGCGAAGGTAGCGGTGTCAGATGGCCAAACAGAGGGCGTATGATGACTTGTATAATAGGTTGGACAGTAAGGAGGGAGAAAATGATTTATACAGGTTGGCATAGAAGAGAAATAGAGATGGGAAAGACTTGCAGCAAGTTAGAGTGATTAAGGACAGAGAGGTAAATGTATTGACTGATGTCAGAAGTGTGCTGAGAAGATGGAAAGAGTATTTTGAAGAGCTGATGAATGAGGAAAATGAGAGCGAAAAAAGAGTAGAAGGGGTGACATTTGAGGACCAGGAAGTAGCAAAGATTAGTAAGGGTGAAGTGAGGAGGGCATTGAAGAGGATGAAGAGAGGAAAAGCAGTTGGTCCTGATGACATACCGATGGAGGTATGGAAGGGTCTAGGGGAGGTAGCAGTAGCTTTTCTGACAAGAATATTCAACAAGGTCTTAGAAAGTGAGCAGATGCTAGAGTAATGGAGGAGAAGTGTGCTGGTGCCTATTTTTAAGAAAAAGGAGACGTGCAGAGTTGTGGCAACTACAGAGGGATAAAGTTGATGAGCCATATGATGAAGTTATGAGAAAGAATAGTGGAAGCTAGACTAAGGGCAGAGGTCAGCATTTGTGAACAACAGTTTGGTTTCATGCCAAGAAAGCGCACCTCAGATGCAGTGTTTGCTTTGAGGATGTTAATCGAGAAGTACAGAGAAGGTCGGAGGGAGCTGCATTGTGCCTTTGTGGAGCTGGAGAAAGCATATGACAGGGTGCTGAGAGAAGAACTGTGGTATTGTATGAGGAAGTCTGGAGTGGCAGAGAACTATGTTAGAATGGTGCAGGACATGTATGAGAAATGTAAGACAGTGGTGAGGTGTGCTGTCGGTGTGACACAAGAGATCAAGATGGAGGTGGGTTTGCTATGGTGATAGACAGGCTGACAGACGAGGCTAGACAAGAATGTCCATGGACTATGATGTTTGCAGATGACATTGTGATCTGTAGTGAGAGCAGAGAACAAGTGGAGGAAAATCTAGAGAGGTGGAGGTATGCCCTGGAAAGGAGAGGAATGAAGGTTAGCCTCAGTAAGACAGAATACATGTGTGTGAACGAGAAGGACCCAAGAGGAACGGTGAGGTTACAGGGGGCAAAGATAAAGAAGGTGGAGGATTTTAAGTACTTAGGCTCAACAATCCAGAGCAATGGAGAGTGTGGAAAGGAGGTGAAGAAGCGTGTGCAGACAGGTTGGAATGGTTGGAGAAATGTGTCTGGTGTGATGTGTGATAGGAGAGTATCGGCAAGAATGAAGGGAAAAGTATACAAGACAGTGATGAGGCCAGCAATGTTGTATGGTTTAGAAACAGTGGCCCTGGGGAAAAGACAGGAGGCAGAGCTGGAGGTAGCAGAGATGAAAACATTGAGGTTCTCTATGGGAGTAACGAGGATGGATAGGATCAGGAATGAGTACATCAGAGGGAGAGCACATGTAAGTGGTTTTGGAGACAAAGTCAGAGAGGCTAGATTGAGATGGTTTGGACATGTACAGAGGAGGGATAGTGAGTATATTGGTCGTAGGAATGCTGAGGTTGCAACTACCAGGCAGAAGGCCCAGAGGAAGACAAAAGAGAAGATTTATGGATGTGGTGAAGGAGGACATGAAGGTAGTTGGAGTAAGAGTAGAAGATGCAGAGGATAGGGTGAGATGGAGGCAGATCATTTGCTGTGGCGACCCCTGAAGGGAACAGCCGAAAGGAAAAGAAGAAAAGAAGAAGTTCATATTGTGTCCTTGTTTTGTGTAGAACTGCTGGATTCTACACAACACTGGCTCAAGCAATGCTTGTTTGCAAAATAAATCAAGACAAGAATGTCAATGATACAAAAATTAATAATAATAAAATGTAAAATAAAATAACACAAAATATAATAATAATAATAATAATAATAAAATGTAAAATAAAACAACACAAAATATAATAATAACAATAATAATAATAATAATAATAATAATAATAATAATAATAATAATAAACCTATAAGCAAGTACAGGTATCCTTAAGAGTGTGCCGAAATCCTGATAACACAGGATGTACATATAAGTGTGTTCCAGCATAACAGCCAAAAACAACACTAAAGTAAACAAATGAACATAGCTCGAAATAAGCAAAAATAAATACATAAGCACAGGAAAAACATCACTCATGCTGTGACATTTTACCTGGCCAAGAATACAACACCCAATGAGGTTTTAAAAACTTCTAAAAGCAATTAATTCTTGTAGGGATTATGCAGTTTGAGATGTCTTTACCCAGCGATACACACATAGAAATACAGTATACTGTAAACATAATAAAAATACCGAAGTAGTACGTAGACATTTCAGAGGTTCAGAGGAGCGCATCTTATGGATTGTGACCCAGGCTGAAAAAAAGGCTGATATGATACTTTTTTGCCAGATTACCCACCCCAATACCCCCAAGCACCCTATAATTTTTTAAATTTTTATTTATACTAGTATATGTAGACGATAATAATACTTATTTCTTGTGAACCCATATACAGCTCAGGTCCCCCTATAACCTGTGTTGTACTTGTATTGATCAGGGCTATTGTATCTTATCCCGGTCCCATTTTAAAAATGCTATTTAAATTGCTACTGATGCGCAACAACTTAATACGGTGGTACCTTGTCTAATGAATTTAATCCGTTCCAAGGGAAAGCTCGTAAGCTGAAAACTTCTTTAGATGAAACAATTATTCCCATAAGAAATAACAGAAAACCAATTAATCCATTCTAAACCCCTCCCAAATTCATATAACCTACCACAAGAACATATGTTGACGTAATATATTAAAGATAAACATATAAAAACAATAAATATTTCCTAATGATAATACATGAACATCAGTTCAGTTCATTTTCTGTAACCGCTTCATCCTAATTAAGGTCGCGGGGAGGCTAGTGCCCATCCCAGCCAACTCAGGGCGAGGGCAAAGTACACCCTGGACAGCTCGCCAGGCCATCTCAGGGCGGAAACACGCTGACACACATACTCAGCTACTCTTGTCGAAAGTCAGCAATGGTTCTTTTACATGCCTCACACCATAGACAGTGAGAGACATGGTCGGCCTTTGATAATCCAGTTAGCTGCACTGGGGGGGACAGTGACAACCTTGTGGAGAGTGGGACTCGAACCCCCAACCTTTGGATCAGCGATACGGCGCCTTATACCACTAGACCACCACTGCCCCATATACACGAACATTCACATTAATAATACTTAATAATAAATATGTAGTGAGGGAGGACATGAAAGTCATTGGCATAAGAGAAGGAGATGCAGAGGACAGGGTGAGATGGAGGCAGATAATTTGCTGTGGCGACCCCTGAAGGGAACAGCTGAAAGGAAAAGAAGAAGAATAAATAATAATAAAAAAATCAAAAATAAACAATAAGTCAACTAACCCTTCCAATTATCCACTGTGGTGAATATGTCACGTAGACAGGCAGGAGGTGGTGCGTAACAGAGGAGGAGGAGGTAAATTTTGTGTATGTGCACACTCGAATGCCAGCGAGCAAAGGCTCGTGGTGAGCTCCCACGAGGCCAGTACTTCTCAAAAAGTGGGGCACGCCCCCCAAGGTGGGTGCAGTGTGATGCCAGAGTGGAGCATGTATGACCCTGGGGAACATGATTTTTTGCCATACTGTACTAGAATTAAGTGTAATTGCACATTCATTACAGTAGTTGGCAGTGACGCTTTCATTTTCGCGCTATGGTGTAGAAAAAAGCACCGAGCAAACGATATGAAGTGCAGTAAATACTATCAACAATACTATCTATAGTTGCGCGCGGGGCGCTGGTGGGGGTGGGGGGTGGGGGGGCATGAAATGTTTTTTTTCTTTTTAGAGGCGGCACCACAGAAAATAATTATGAAGCACTGCACAAGGCTTTCTTGCGGTGGAATACACACGGAAGGAGTACATATGGAGGAATACACGCGGAAGAATACGAGGCTAATCGGCCCGGAAAAGCCATTTTGAGGAAAGCTCGTAAAGTGAATTTTTGCTCATTGGATGGAGCAGATTTTTGGTGCGTTCAAAGCTCGTATCAACGAAAATTCGTTATAAGGGACACTCGTTAGACGAGGTACCACTGTATGTTCTTCTGTTGAATGGCAGGCTTACTGATTTTCTTTTTCAAATTAAATATTTTAGCTTCTATGCTCGTATTTACGTCTTTTTATGGATGCCTCATAGTACGCTATTTTCCTTTAGCACAAAAGAAATTGCGAGATTGAGACCTGAGAGTCAGTATAGCGAGGATCTATTAATGGCTAGTGCAGATGGGGTTTGCTGGAATGGAGCTGTGTTCTGATTCCATGTGGTTGAGGAAAGCGCAGAGTGTCAAAGTGACTCCCATGCCGAACGCACTAGTGGGGAAAGGATACCGTCTGGCAGACAGGTTGGCACTCTGCTCTTTCCCCCGTACCTGCACTGGAGGTAGTCCAGGGTTAATTATAGTTGAGCACTTGAGTCTAATGTCAATGTGCCATACAGAGGGGGTGTCACACTTCTATGTCCTAAACACCAAAGACAAGAGGAAAGGTATGTTCTTCTTTGGCCTAGGTTTCACGATGCCCTCTGCAGAATGTAATAAAAATATCTCTGTATAAATTGCTTATAATAACAGGTGTCATGTCTGTTTGCCTTGCTGGAGACTTAAGTTGTCAGAATGTCGTCCAGTACTTGCTGCTGGTGATTGTGGGAATTTTTCAAAGTCACCTCTTTAAGAGGAGTTAAAAGATATTTTTGTTCGTCTATTCATTTTTCCATCACATATAATCAGTTGCTTTTCTTATGCACAGTGAGGCTTGTGCTGTCCCAGAAAAAAAAAAGAACACTTTGCGTCTCTAAAAGTTTTGTTCTTGCTATCCAGTTATTTTTACGATGGCCCATTTCCACAGTTGTTGTGGCATTATTTTGACCTTACACAGAGCACCTTCTCCCAAGTCAAATTAGCTTTCGCAATTCAAAGAAACAGAAAAATGTAATGGCTTGATGGTTTTTGCTTCTGGAACATGAAGAAATGGAAGTCATGTGCCTTTGGGGTTAATAGTATTCCTTCTCTTCAACAAGTACCGAGGGATGCAGAGCGTCCTTGAAAGCGACGGCACCTTACTTTCACCTTGCACCTCATTCCGTTGTCCGTCTTTCCATACACTGCAACATGACCCAGGACATCTATCCCCATGAATGGATCATATCTATGACCCATCTAAAGTACTGTCACTACTGAAATTCTTATAGGTTCTGTACACATTTTTCACGAGGAGTGAGCAGCATAGGAATTTCAGTAGCTGCTCATCAGATCTTTTTTGTTTGTTTCAACAGAATGCAGGCAAAACTGTGAGGACTTAACTCATGCAAGTCAATGAACACCTGGGGCTGAGCTTCCAGAGGTGGCTGAACATGATGAGAGATGTAGAATGAAAGAGGGAACTGCACTCTCCATGTTATTGTTTGATAGGATGAGAGCGACTGGGAGCGGAGCTCAGCCTGAGGCCCGTCGAGGTTTGCGCCACCTGTTTGTTTTCCTCCTCATCCGTGCATAGAGCTTTTAAATGCCTTGCTGTACCCAGCCCCGTGGGAACCAAGGGTGTGAGATCCAACACAAAAAAGGTGACAGAGGAGTCGTGGGTTGTCGTATTTACTTGGGGATTTATGATTTATTAATCTGCACTTCTTTAAAACTGAACCGAAGCGTTGCGAGGTTACCCAGCTCAGTCCCCCCAGGAGTAATCTTGCTGCCGAGAACAATTGAGAAGCGCTGCATTTTTTTGTCTTCTTTAACTGCCGGAAAGTGCTCACTCCATTACTCCTCTGAGTGCAGCTGGGGGACAGGGCAGGAGAGACAGAGGGAGAGAGAGAAAAAGAGAGGGAAGTGAAAGAATTAGGAGAGGAATGCAAAGGGAACGCAAAAGAGGAGAGGGTCATGCACAACGCAGCCACAAGAAAGTTTGTTATTCCTCCAAGGGCTTTATTTTCATCCTCCACTACACAGTGATGGCTCATTTTTCTACAAATTGTTCTCGAGAAGAAAAACCTTCTACATATTAAGGAATCTGAGAAGATCATTTCTCCACTGCAGTCTTTCTACAAAACACTGACACCTTTCCTAATACACTGCTTGTCCAAAAATAAAAATAAAAATGTCCATGCTAATGTTTTGCTGGACCGCCTTTAGCCTTGATTGCAGTGTGTAATCACCACGTTGATATTTAAGCAAAATCACGACATTTATTTCCATCGACAGTTGGGTTAATTTTTCACCAAGATCTTGTTGATCGGAAAATCAAACCACGCCATAAAGTCTTCTCCACACATCCCAAAGACTTTCAGTAGGGTTAAGGTCAGGATTCTGCGGTGCCAGTTCAAGTATGAAAATAATTTCTCATGCTCCTTGAACCATTCAGTCATTCATTACTTTATAGAACTGCCAGGATAGAGACACACACAATCATTCACACTCCCACTTACAGTTAGGGCAGTGCTCAGTTCATTTTCTGTAACTGCTTAATCCTAATTTGGGTCGCGGGGAGGCTGGTGCCCATCCCAGCCAACTTTGGGCGAGGGCAGAGTACACCCCGATCAGCTCGCCAGGCCATCACAGGGCGGAAACACGCCGACGGCTTTGCAGCTACTCTTTACGAAAGTCAGCAATGGTTCTTTTACATGCCTCTCACCATAGACAGTGAGAGACATGGCTGGCCTTTGACAACCCAGTTAGCTGCACTGGGAGGCAGTGACAACCTTGTGGAGAGTGGGACTCGAACCCCCAACCTTTGGATCGGCGATCCAGCACCCTATACCACTAGACCACCACTGCCCCTTAGGGCAGTGCTTCTCAATTATTTTTGATGGCGCCCCCTCTAGGAAGAAAAAAAAACACACACCCCCACCCCACCCCCGGCCGCCTATAAATACTGTAGTACTATTAGTTGTCTATAAAATTGTTATTCATACACCTCTACATAATATTGTATCTTTAACATTAAAAACAAAAAAAGAAAGAAATATATTTCAACTTACAATAAAGAAAAACTTTATTAACATTGTTTTTTAATCTGTAACAGAAAAGATTTAAAGTGCACCAATGTGCTGGAAATTAAAAAAAAAAAAATTCTTATTTAAACTCATTCAACTTATTCATGTCTTAATATCTCCGTCTCTCTCCACCTTTCTCTTCGTTCCTGTCAGAAATTTTTCCCTGCTGATTCTTGAAGGGTTGTTTACTGCATTTCATATTGTTTGCTTCTGCGAAAACCCGCTACACCATAGCGCGACAATGAGAGCGCCACTACTGGAATGGAGGTGCAATTACACTTAATTCGCATACACGATTCCAGAAAAGCATGTTCACCAGGGTAATATGCGCTCCCCCGGCCCCACACCGTACCCTCTCAAGGGAGGCGCACCCCACTATTTGAGAAGCACTGAGTTAGGGGCAATTTGGAACAGCCAGCTGACCTAATGTGCATGTTTTTGTACTGTGGGAGGAAACCGGAGTACCTGAAGCAAATCCACACAAGCATGGGAGAACATGCAATCTCCAAACAGCAATGAGCCCAAGACTCGAAACCCAGGAGCTTCTTGATGTGAGGCACATGAGCTAACCACTATGCTACCAGGCAATCCTCCCTGAACCAGTCTTAAACTATTTGAGTCCCAGTTTTATATCCGTGCCATTGGGGAAGAACATGTGTATTGATGGTATCACCTGGTCGTTCAGTACATTAAAGTCATCAGCAGACCTCATTTTATTGCTACATAATGTTGCTGAGCCTCGACCTAACCCACTGAAGCAACAGTTTTTTCGCACCGAAATCAAGGCTAAAGACGGTCCAAAAAAAAAAAAAAAAAAAATGAGGGCCTCTTTTCAACTGGTACTTTTTTGCCAGTGTATGTCTCATGATTTATCACTTGCACTTACTGACTCATTCAGGCTGTGGTTGAACACTTAATATATGACAAAAATGTTACCTTGCATGTTACCTATTAGATCTAAGTTTGCCGCACATGATGAAATGCTTCTCCTTGGTACCATGACTACTTAAATCAAAGTCATTCGCACCTGAAAGGCTGAGATTAGGTGAAAGTCAGGCTGAAGGTACAGTAATGGCCTGAGGTCTCTACTCCTCCACAGTGGAGACACATTCAGCAGGAGAAAAAAAAGGCTGGTGCCAGACAGATCTTTGGCAGGCCTCTTTCTCTTCACTTGGCTGGGTGGTCGATCACACCATCACAGCCAACAAGACGGTTAAAAAAGCAACAACATGGACGTGCAGGCAGTGGAAGCTGTCAGCGTGTGGTAACAATGCTGGTGTTTTACCTCCTTTAGTCATGGAGGATGGATGAGTAATGCTTCAGCACCAGGCTGGAGAAGGTGTCATTATTTTTATATTAGTAATGTACCACATGTCAGCATGGTCTATGCATTTTATCCACTCTATGTGTGTTATATGTGTGTTACATAAATGAACCAAGGATCTAAAGTGCAAAGTCCTACTCAGTTCTTTGTTCATTTTTTGTTCTGGTGAGTTCCATTTGTAGGACAGATCTTGTTCTACAGATTATTCTGCAGATTACGGTGCTATGTTTTACACTGATAGATAGCATGTGCTGTCTGTGATGGCCCGGTGAGCTGTCCACGGTGTACTCTGCCCCCACTCAGAGCTGGCTGAGATGGGTGCTAGCCTACCTGTGACCCTAATTAGGATTAAGTGGTTCAGAAAATGAATGAATTAATGAGTATGTTCCATCTTCAAGCATCTTGAGATAGAGATCCAGGGATATATTTCCAGTTGCATTCGTCATTACCGCATGTGCTGGTTTCCATTCTCCTGTCAAACTGTTTCTAAAAATACTTGAATCCTATCCAATCCTAGAAGAACATTCATCTGGATTTGGAAATTAATAAATGAACCTTTGATTGTTTTATTTTTACTCATATAACTTGATAATAGTAAATGATTATTGAATATCTGTCACTTTTTTGTAAACAAAATACAATTAGCTAACCTACAATAAATGTTTTTTTTTTTTGGGAGGGGGGGAGTCCCGATGTATTGCCTCCTTATGGCCCACAACCACGACCAATCAAGGAGGACTGAGAGCAAGCACATGCTTTCTTTATGACATATTATGCTGTCCATCTCTTTTGAGCTGCTCCGCCTGCATATTCAGAGAAAGTGTAACGCAATCAGAAGTAAAGCGCTACCCGCTCCTTTGTACGCA
The DNA here is from genome assembly GCA_024760905.1 of Plotosus lineatus. Taxonomy (NCBI): domain Eukaryota; kingdom Metazoa; phylum Chordata; class Actinopteri; order Siluriformes; family Plotosidae; genus Plotosus; species Plotosus lineatus. The sequence goes on from CM045742.1 coordinate 22,753,510, forward strand.
TGAAGTCATAGTCACACCTGATTCTCTGGTGATGGAACTGAGTGACAGAAATATTCAGGATAATACATCATTCGTTCATCTTTGTTCATCATTTTATTCTGATCACAATACATTATATGTACTTTAGTAATATGAAGGATGCACAGTAACGAAAGATAAAATGTAGTTATTGTGAGCATTTTACTCCGGGAACTGACACTCGCCTTGCACCCAGGATTCCCGGGATAGGCCTCGGATCAACAATGTTCCTTACCAGGGTAAATAATTTACTAAAAATGAGAGCTGGAATACATTTATGCTGTAAACCTGCCAGTTATAGTTCCACTTTTTAGAAATTATTCTTGTCAGTGATCTCGTTCATGCCTCATACACAATAACATCCTGTCACTGTGTAAATTCCGTCACGAGTCGAATCTGAGCGGGTTATAATTTTGTCTCCAGACTGTTTAGGTCATTAGAATGATGACATAGTTGATATACTTCATCAGCCAGCATAATGTGATATGATATGTTAGATTAAGTGTGCTTTTTTTTTTTCTTCTTCATCTTCTAATCGCAAGAATTTTACATACATTTGCAAATAGAATGTCCAATATCACAGAGAACATTGAAAATTAAACTGAAAGATTCATATGTGAGCCAGGAGAAGAGAAATTTGTATGGGAATGTGTGCTCGCACACATATGGATGGCTAAAATAAGAAGCGAAGCGCTGATTAGAATCACAGCAGATGGATGTTGGAGGAATAAAGCGATGCCAGTGTTGTTTCGTGCAGTCAGGTGCCAGGTTTGGACTCTGAGGAGCAGTGGCGAGCAAAGCAGAGCTGATGTAATATGACAGCTTTGCTGTTCTCAGAACAGCCACTCCAAGGTCACTTTGGCTGGAGCATACTCTGGAGAGAAAGGGGTGGTATGTTACAGTGATCAAACAGTAGTGATTAATATGAATACACATTGAAAGGCTCACAAAGTGTGGTGTGTATGTGGAAGTGAATGTCTGGGTGTTTGTGTGCTCTAATATGATGAATGAGATCCTTTGCGTGGTTCAGCCACACAGGGAAACTATCATTCCATTCTGTTACTACTCACGTCAGGTTTTACTGCACTTTTCTGCCCCTTACTGTGCATGCATGTGTTTAAAACTTCAGATCCAGATTTCCCTACTCAACCGTAATCTAAGGATCCTGTGTGAAGTTCATTAATGAGTTTGACAAAGTTGGAAAATGTCAGTCCTACCTGTAAAGTTTCAGAGGAACCGGAGGCTTTTTTACCCCATGCACAGACTGCGCAGAGCAGCGTGGTTTGCTAGTTAATAAATCATGCAGGATGAGTTTATCATGGAGATAGAGAAGCCCCCTCTGGGCTCCACTGGGTAACACTGTGTTTCTGGGAGCTGCTATAACACATGATGAAATGCTGCTGTCAAAAGCATCACTTTTATAGCTGCAAACTTTTTATCTTTATCCCCGTCAATAGTAGGGTTAGAAGACTTGTTTATGAAGTTTATGTTGTGCATTGCAAACTAAGTAGGAGGCAAACAAGAAAGCATTCCTGAGCGTGCATGTAATATTTGTGAGGAAAGGCATATCATTAATAACAACATTCAGAGGTAACATTTGCCTGTTAAAGTTTTGCCCTAATTAAAGACAAAGGCTTGCAGGCTCAGTCTTTGTAAGCGTGAATTTTATATTTATGGGATGAAATATTTATATGTAAGTATGAATACATTAATCAAAAATAGATAAAAAATAAATAAAAATACTATACATTTTGCCTGAAAGGTTTGTGGGACAGACTAGTTGTTTGCATTTTAACAGTCAAAGTCTAGATTTGCGTTTTAGTGTTTTCGCTTTCTGTACTAGATTTTCATTTTTACGTTTTATGTTACGTTAGTTTCAGTATCCATGTACTAAGTTCATGCTCTGTCAAGCTTCTGATTTTGATGGGTTTATTTATTTATTTGATTTATTTTTCGATTGTATGTTTTGAGTTTAAATTAAATCTATTTTTTTGAGAGTTAGTTTTGTTAATAAAAAATAATAATGTTTCAAAAGTTATATATATATATATATATACACACACACACACACACACAGTAGTGCCTCACCTTACGAAATTAATCCGTTCCAGAAGTGGTTTCGTAACCTGGATTTTTCGTAAGTTGAACTGCATTTTACATGTAAAACACGTGACTCGTTCCAATACCCCAATACTACCCTGTAAACTCCTTAAAAATTATAAAAGTATACCTTTTAAGGCCTCCTTCTGCTTCAATATCGTACCAATGGTAGATGGGTTTGCATGTAACCGTAATATATAACAGCCAATCAACATCAGCTCACTGGCACAGTCTTATTGGGTGTTCTGTGACACCGAATGGCCACTGGATGGCCATCAAAATCATATAACATATGATGCTCTGCTTGGGAGATTTCTAAAAAAGAAACCCCTGGTTTTACACCAGGGGTTCACTTACAGGAAGAAGTACACTCACTATCTGAGTTGTGACCTAGATCGGTTCCAACCAACCAGTCGTAAGTTGGACTGATTGTAAGTCAGATATTTAACACAACGAAACTGAAACCACCCAGCACTCACTATGAATTCATGTGAACCGTATTCTTCATCTGCATGTTCTTTCAACATGCGAAATAAACTTGTAGCCCTACTTTGCACTGCTCGCAACATCACTTTCACATTTCTTTGCCGATTATCTTCCAACCACGTGTATAGCAACTTTCCCATTTCTGCAATCAGTCCTTCACAATGTTTTGTGATGATTGTTGATTAATTGGGGCTGCTGCTTTCACTGCTTTCTTAATGCGGTCCTTGTCCTTCAAAATTATAGACCCCGTGCAGTGGGAGAGATGGAGATTTCGAGCGATGGAATTTAGTTTTTCTCCTCCTTCATATTGCTTTATCACTTTCATCTTCCTCTCCAATGACAATGCCTTCCTCGCTTTCTTGGTAGAATTGCCATCTGATTGATGACTCGGACTTCCTCTTGGGGGCCATGGTAACGGTGTACAGTAAATTAATGTAAAATTGTACAGTATAAGAGATGTTACTGCGATGGTATCTAGTCACTGAGTGTATTGGTAGAATGCTGTGAGTGTGAGATGCTGGGATGCTGCGCTGCCGGACAAATACAGTAAACTCATAATTGGCATCTGCTAGACGTGGTCCTAAGTACGGGTGATCGTAACTCGCATACGTCGTAACTTGGATAATGAATGTGTTTGGAGCATCTGAATGTTACACAGCAGAGCAAAAAAATGATATACTTTAAGGATATATAAGACACTGTCTTACACTGTTGAAGGAACCATCAAATTTTATTTTCTATTTCCATTTTGGCTGCGTGAATAAAACACTGATGTCATTACTTGATGATGAATTAACCATTGATGTCATTACCCGTCTATTAGTGAAAACACTAGAATAATTTGATTTCTCTTTTTTGTGATGTTCTCTTTCACTCTTCAGTCTATCGCATAATTGCTTCTCAGAACCCACACTTTCGAGGCTCCCAACTCTTGTGAATGACTTTGAAGATAGAGGAACACCAGTGCCCCAGTGCTCCGGCAGCAACGGTGCATTTTAGGGAATAGAAAGTCAGTAATGGGAATATCAACTAATGACTTGGGAGAACAAACCTTGGTCTCTTAACATCAAAACCTTATTATTTTTAGCTCTGGCCAGTGCTAAGGTTATCCCTGTTACAGACACTATTCTTTGTGCTATCAGATGTGAAAATTAAGGCAAAATGACTTAAGGGGATGACTTCTCATACTACAAGTAGGCTAGTCTGCCCTTCAACAGGGCTCAACTTGACATCTCTGTCCATTACAGTCTTCCTCTTTTTCTCAAGTTGTTCTCAGTTTGGGAAAAGGACATGATTCCTGTGACAGGACTAAGGTTTGACATAACAAAATTTATCGATGAGATAGCAGATAGGCCAAAAAAAAACTCCTCCTATTTCTCAGTTTTACAAATATTAGACTACTATCCGTGTGATGTTTTAACATAAGAAGTCAATCCACTGATCTTGAATATTGTAGCAGTGAGTCCTTAGAAACCTCTAGGGAACCTAGTTTGCAGCTATAGATGGCCATTGGCCTCCGGGTGGTAGTCAGAGTTGAGGCTTACAGTGACCCTCAATCTTTTTAAGAAGTCTCTCCAGACGCTGAATGACTGTCCTCCACACTGCTATACTATGAAAAGTTAAACACTATATTAGCAATCTGAAATGCAGTAGGTCAGAGATTTAGGTCGTTTTCACACTTGAGGCTTTCTCTGGACTTGAGGTCATTCGCTTCGAGAGTTTGGTATGTTTGGTGAGGTATGAAAGCTGTTTTTGAGCCTCAGAGCAGTCTACAGATCCAACGTGGTACTGTTGAAATTGGCTGTCTGGGGTGTGCTTCAACTGAACCGTGGTGACGACAACATCAGGTATAGAAAAAGTAGATCTGTCCCAATTCTGCATGGTGTGTATCATGATAGTTTCAACTTGTCATAATAGGGTCAATTTTCCTTGTGACTTGTTTCATAACTTCCTTAATGCCAATTGAATTGTTGTTATGGTCAGCAGGAGGCAAACCCAGAATCGGCCAATGGTCCAGACTAAAGTAATCAGCCAGTCTGGTCATCTGACGGTCACTTTCGGAAACAACGGCCCGTGTCCGGACGATCCGGACTAGTCGGAAGCTACAGATTTTGTCCGTTGCATCCGAAATCTGTTAAAGCGAAGTCCGTAAAACCGAGGCATGAGTGTAATACATTACCCATATTGCTAAAAGGCAGGTAAGGCTGCAGTCATTTTTGTAACAGCATGAGCAACATGTAGAGCATGGGCATTTGTTCATGTCATAGGTGCTTCATGAAACGTCATCCATGTACAACAGCTTGAACCAAAGTAGGCCACAAAAATGCTGAAAGGGTCTGTGTAGTTGTGTGATACCCAGGTGTCCTGTAACTATTTTAGTATGTGCCCATGTGATTACAAGAGCACATAGGCATGACGAGTTTCAGGCTGGATGTCATTACCAGGATCATGTATGTTCCTTAAAGTTGCTGGGTACAGGAGCCACAACAGAGATGCACAACTTTTATAGACGGGATAAGTAATAGTAAGGCAAGTTTTCTAATAACAGTGTCTAGCAGCCAGTTAAACCTTTTTTGCTTGATTTTTGAGTTTGTGATAATGTATTAATCACCCAAAACCAATTATTGGCTCTCCAATTAACTGTTACGCAACGGGGAGCTGCAAAACCGGCTCATGACATTGTACTCGAGAAATACGGTGAGCTGTTGTCGTGACTCTGCTGTAAATATTCGATAAATGTGGCAAGCTGTCGTGTCTTTCCATACATAGCATTAACAAATGGCTGTAGATTGGTTAGAATAAACCTTATACTATAAATATTTCCAATGAAAAAGTCTAGTAAATGTTATAGTAAATTTGATTGGCTGTTGTGAAAATATTTATATAATGTATCTGCATTTGCATAGTACAGAAAAACATAGCAGAGTAACTGTCAAGCCATCCAAAGTGAACACTACACATAAACAAACACTGAGCACACACACTCGGGATAGTGGGCTAGGTGCCTTGCTCAAGGGTGCTTCGGCCATGAAGGTGGAGGAAGGGAAGGTGCAGCTCACTCCCTCTCCTGTCACAAATTTTTCATGCTGGCTCGGGAATCAAACCAGTGGCCTTTTGGTCCAAAAGCTGCTTCTGTAACCATTTGTCTATGACTGCTTTCTAACATGTAAGAGATATTAACCCCCCTGTAACATATGGGGGGGGGGGGGCGCAGATTGACTGGACACTGCCTCTACAATGCCTGGCCAAGAAACATTGTTGTACCACATTTAGGCTTGATACAACAACTAATATCCAAGCCATTGTTCCTCCAGTTGGTCTCGTCAAGGCTCAGTAATATTATGTGTCAATAGAATTATGTCAGCTGAAGACCCAAATATAAACAATTAGCAGGTTATCTCATCAATGACCCCCCCACACACACACACACCCATGATAGAGATATAAAATTGGGGCTCAAACAGTGAAAGAGAGGTTGAATGCCCATGAGGAATCATTTTGACATACGAACTGGCTCCACAGAGTACTGAAAATCTTTAGGATGTGCTGGAGAAGACTTTATGGTGTGGTTCAAATTTCCCATCATCAGTTCAAACCCAACATTGGAAAGAAATAAAGGAAGAGGTCATAGCAAAAAGGATATTGTGTCACATTTTGGCTGCAAACATGTTTATGGGACCAAGTAACAGCAAAAACTAGTGTTTTCCTCATCCAATTAAAAAGTGTGATTCTCACGTGACTCTACTATAAAATGAAGACATCTCAGGTTTCTGCCACAAGAGGTTATGTCCAGCTAGGACTCAATCATTCCTTCGTTTTCTGAGCTGCTTAATTCCAATTAGAGTCGCAGGGAGGTTGGCGCCCATTGAGCGAACTCTGGATGAGGGCAGAGTACACCCTGAACAGCTCGCCAGGCCATCGAAGGGCCCAGCTGGAACCTATTTTGGTGAATTTACCCCATTTCATATGATTCGTTCTCACCTGATTATATGTTGTGATGTTGCCTACAATGTGTCAAAACAATGCCAAGGTACAATCTAATCAAGTAATCAAGACTATAGGAGGTCCAACAAAATATTTGACTCCGCGTATTTTTTTTGGCCGTGTACTGTATGATCACATCATTTGAACACTAACATGCTGATGCGGTGACAGGTGAATGCAATGCAGACTTAAGCCACTACAATGACAAGTTTAATCTGTATTCATTCATTCATTCCTTTTCTGAACCAATTAATCCCAATTAGGGTCGTGCGGAGTCTAGCGCTCATCTCAACCAACTCTGGGTGAGGGCAGAGTACACCCTGGACAGCCCACCATGCCATCGCAGGTTAAAAACACACTGACAGCTATGCAGCAACTCTTGATGAAAGTCAGCAATGGTTCTTTTACACGTCTTACACCACAGACAGTGAGAGACACGCCAGGCCTTTGATAACCCAGTAAGCTGTGCTTTGGGGACAGCAATGATAACCATTGACGGTGAGGCTTGAACACCTAACCTTGGGATCAGCAATCTAGAACCTTACCACCGGGCCACCACTTCCCTTTAATCTGAATTTATAACCTTTTTTTTTTCCTTTCTAATGACCTCCCAACAGACAAAGCTTTACCCATAACAATTACAGTGTTCAATGCTCTTTCTCTGAAAAAGTCTGGATTTTTTTTTTTTTTTTTTTTTTTTTTTTATCGCAACCCTTGGGTGAAAGCAGCAAAGTACTGCAAGTGCAGTGGTTAAAAAGGTTTAGTTCTAAGATGAGATGTTCAGAAAATATTTTCCTCTGAGACAAGATCAGTTATTAAGAGATGAAGGGAGAGAAAAATCAGAAGTAAATATATATGTGAAAACTCTATAGTTATTATTGATTTTAAAATACAAGGCCTGCAGAGTGAAGCCAAGCCAATGATACCGTGTCACTGTTCAGTTACTTCCAGTATGCATTCCCTCCCATTATCTGCTCAATTGGCTGCAAAAAATACAAACGCCGCTACACTCAAATAAATCTCTTTACTCTGAGCACTTCTAAGCCAACTATTGTTATTTATATCAGAGAATGTTTTCATAACCTCATTTAGCCTATTTCTACCTCAGTCTGCCTGAAATGCCTTTTGTCTTCGAACCTACTACAATGGAGCATCTTCCTTGTTTATTTAATAGCATGGACTTCATAGTGGCAGTCCGGAGATGGAAATGTCAGCTTGACCACTGTGACGAGGTGTATTTCCTTCAGTGGATGAATGTTCAGCAAGTAATAGAGGGAGATGCTGATCAACTGCTGTCAGTGCTAAAGAAAGTTAGCCTTTCTCAGACAGGTCTTCGTATGACACAGGAAAACTCTCTCTTTCAGAAAAAAAAAAAAAAAAAAATCCTTCCTCATCTAGGACACACTTGAGCTGACAGAACACGGCTCTGCTCCTCTGAGGATATTGGACCGAGACAGGCTGACTTATTTATCTGTATTGTGCGCTTTACACCAATCACATAGACTCCGAGGACAGAGTGAACTTTTCTTCCGTTATTCCAGTCCTAGATTTACCTTAAAACATGAGATTATTTATTTATAATGATGACATGCCCTTTTAAGCCGTATAACATGAATGAGTGCACATTTTTAGTGGAAGTTCTAAATAGGATGATTATATTTATTAGGCCTGAGTTCGAGGCACTGTATGCAATCCTGAAGTTTAGCTCTTTTCCACTCTTTCGAGTACTGGAAAGAAGATAAGATGCGAAAATCTCATGGTGCCTGCCAACAGGCTTTGGAATATATTTAGCAAAAATATTTGTGATGCCAACGACCTAGGTTGGCTTCTTGTTAGCTGATAAACCAGTCGCTAGGGATTGGGGTCAACTTTAGTCTTTTGGGTGCTTCTTCAAACACTTACCATATTTACACTGTACCCATCAAGCAGCGATGACTTCTCCTCCAGAGGCCCCCCTATGCACATTAAAGAAGTTGCTTGGTTCAGTTCCACCAAAATGAAGGCAAAAGTGTGCAGTAAACTTGAGAAGTTCAAATACTTGGGCGGATGTTGCAATGCTGGCCACTGTTTGAGGCTCTGCATAATTCATGCTCTCCAACTTGGGTCCTCCCTAATGAGGGCGCCATGGCTGTTTTTGGATGTTCAATGCACTGAGGGGTAAATCCTGCTTGTGACACAGTCTGAAGTGGCAGAAGCTTCTCAACACCAGCACAGGGATGAGAGCCACTGCCTCTAAGTAGAGAGACTACTCGAGGAAGATTTAGCGAGTGCACCTTAAACTGCAATCACTCAATTACTAAGCAGCACATAATCACAGCCAAATTGCTTGGTTTGTTCCAACCTATTGCGGCTAATTACACCATGTCCTAGTGACTAGTCAATTAGGGATGCGTTTTCATTCGAATCATTTCAAGCAACATTAAGCCCGAGGCTAGAGCTTTGCCTTGAAATACACAAAACTAAATGACTTAAACACATGGAGCATTCACTGCCCATTGACTGTGTGTGTGAAGATCTAAACATTGCTCGAGTAATTAAAGTGATAGGAATATACGCTACTGGTCTCAATGCTCTGTATCCTACATGCATTATTTGCTTGCATCAGACAAGGCTTGTACTAAAGCAATACTGCTGGCTGTGCAGTCATACACCTGCAACAAAATCGGGATTAGCATACCTTGAGGGACTGCTTTGGAGTGAGCACCTCCTAATCAAAGCCAGTGAAGCCGCAGCAACGATTAATAGCAAGATGCCCTCTATACTGTGCACCATTGTTGCCTGAGCATGTTGTAATTTCAATACAGTATACAATATGTATGCCAACCAGCACCATTTAGAACCTTACAGTAATAAGGCAACTGGAAGTTCACAACTTCGGGAATGAGCGAGGTGCTGTATAATGCTAACGGTATCATGCGAATGTTTCAGAGCAATGTAAACGTACAGTACACTGTATGACCGTCTGAACATGACATTTTTTTTTTTTTTTTTTTTTTTTTTTTTTTACATAAAATTCTAGATTTAGGCAGCCTTTGCGGGTAGCAATAATAGTAACCGCCACACTTAGATTTTGGAGTATGTCTATAAGGATTTGTGGGGACTGTGGTGGCCTGGTGGTTAAGGGCGCTGGATAGATGAGCCTACGGTTGGGGGTTCGAGTCCCACTCGCCACAAGATTGTCACTGTTCCCCCCCAGTGCAGCTAACTGGGTTATCAAGGGCGAGAGGGTCATGTAAAAGAACCACTGCTGACTTCTGTTAAGACTAGCTGCATAGCCGTCAGAGTGTTTCTGTCCCTCGATAAAGGGTTGTCAGGAAGGGCATCTGACGTAAAATCTTATGCCCAATCAAACACGCGAATCAGATGATTCACTGTGGTGACCCCTGAAAAAGGGGAAAAGCTGAAAGGAAAAGAAGAAGTCTGTAGGGATTTTTGCTCATTCAGTCACAAGAGCATTACTGAGGTCAGACACTGATGGTGAGGAAGCACGGGGTTCATCAGCTGTCCAGTTCATCCGCAAAGGTGTTCCATGGGACCGAGATCAGTGTTCTGTGCAAGGCACTTGAGTTCTTCCACTGCTACCTTGGTAAATCGTGTCTTCATGACCTTGCTTAGGGCCCAGTGGTATTGTCACACTATGTTTGGGTTACTTATATCCAGTGAAGGGATATCTTAATATTACATCCTCCAGTTGTGATCTAATGATGTGGAGAAGAACTATTTACACATATGTGGAATGGTTGGATGGCCAATAATAATTAGCCTTGTAGTGTAACTAAGGTTTGAAGTCAAGTTTACTAGATGGCTTTATCATTCAAGGGGAAGTGGTTGCCTGGTGGTAAGGTGCTGGATCACTGATCCTAAGGTTAGGGGGTTCAACCCCCACTCTCAACAGGTTGTCACTGCCCGTCGTCCCCCCCAGTGCAGCTCACTGGGTTATCAAAGGCTGGCCATGTCTCTCACTGTCTATGGTGTGAGGTTCATGTAAAAGAACCATTGGCTCGTAGGCTGCATAGCCGTCAGCGTGTTTCCCCCCTGCGATGTCCAGGTGAGCTGTCCAAGGTGTATTCTGCCCTCACCCAGAGTCGGCTGGGATGGGCGCCAGCTTCCCCGCTACCCTAATTAGGATTAAGTGGTTATAGAAAATGAATGAATTCTTAGTACACCCTAGACAGCTCACCAGGCCCCCACAGGACCAACACTCACACAACCATATATTCACTCTCACACCTCGGGACGATTTGGAACAGCCAATTAACCTACTGTGCATGTTTTTGGACTGTGGAATGAAACCGGAGTACCCAGAGGAAACCCACGCAAGCAGGGAGAGAACATGCAAACTCCCCACAGCAATGCCCAGGCTGGGAATCAAACCCAGGATCTTCTTGCTGTGAGGCGGACATGCTAGATTGCTAATATAAAGGCTTTTCTAAGCTTCAAGCACAAAACTGTCTCAGGACAACACTATTTTTAGCCTGATTTATTTGTTCAGCATTGAATGTATTCATTCAATTAACGATGAATTAAACCTCCTGCCTCAGTGGTTTTTAGGTCACACCGGTAATGAGTAAATATATCAGTGCAATAAATGAGCAAAATAATACATTTGTGTATAAAATTACCTTATTTTAGCATGTACGATTCATAAATTGTGCTTGTGCGCAAGAGGTGGCAGCTCAGCTGAAATTGTTGATACGAAAACTGGGAAGCCTGCAGCGTGGAAGATCCATATACCAAAACAATGGATGGTGGATGTGATGTCAGTGTCCAAGAGGTTTTCCTGCAATGGTCAATTCTGGGATTTGTAGCATCCAAGAATGAGTTGAGAGCTTTGCGAGGGGCTGTCGATCGAACTCCAGTCTAATGGAGTGGATCTGGATCTTTTAAACGGACCTCAATCTGCAATAGTGATAGCTTTTTTTATCACCATTTTTGGTGATACAAACTTTGAAAAACATTCAAGATAGCTGTGACTGCTGTCTTACACTCACTTCTACACATACAAAGTGATATCAAAGTGTTAAATATTAAATTAAAGCAAAATAACAACAAAACTTGTCTTATTGTAGTGTTCTGCAGATGACTATGTAAATGGCTCTGTCTAGTTTGCAGTAGTTTGAGAATAAGTAGGTAAGCCCACTTAAAGGAGAGTCATATATTCTAGAGAAACGCCATAAATATTTGAATTTAACAGCTAGCCATATGCACGACTTCAGTGCTTCTTCAGTAGCCGCCCCCCCCCCCCCCCCCCACACACACACACACACAAATTCAAGATTATGACACTTCACCATGACATCTTCTCTCCAGCAATGGGGTGTGTTTGTGCTGTGTATGTTAAAAATTGGCTCAAATGATGTTGTGCGACGAACAAGAAATCACTTTATCTTTAATCCAGTGCTTCTCAATTATTTTCTGTGGCGCCCCCTCTAGGAAGAAAAAATCATTTCACGCCCCCCCACCACCACCCCGTGAGCGACTATAAGTAGTATTATTTGTCTATACATAGTACACCCCTGCAAAACATTGTATCTTTATTAACATTAAAAACAAAAAAGAAAGAAATATAGTTCAACTTACAATGAAGAAAAACTTCATTAATTGTTTTTTATTCTGTAACAGAAAAGATTTAAAGTGCACCAATGTGCCTGAAATAAAGAAAAATACATCCTTATTTAAACTCATTCAACTTATTTCTGTCTGAATATCTCCGTCTCTTGCCACCTTTCTCTTCGTTCCTGTTATAATTTTTTTCCATGTTGTTTCTTGAGGGGTTGTTTACTGCACTTCATAGCATTTTCTTGTGTGGAAAACCGCTACACCATTTCTCGACAGTGAAACCACCACTGCCAACAACTGGAGTGGAGGTGCAATTACACTTAATTCTCGTACATGATTCCAGAAAAACATGTTCCCCAGAGTCATACGCGTTCCCCTGGCATCAACCCGCGCCACTATTTGAGAAGCACTGCTTTAATCGACAAATGGACACCAGGTTTTTTTTTTCATGTGCATTTTGCTAACACCACCCAGAGTAGTCAGTGAACATGCACCGATTGAATCGTCTTAGTTGATTAAGTTTGACGATTTGGTTTAAATCTGACCTCCCAATACCAATTTTGACTGGTGCAGATTTTCTTGATTTAATAATACTCGCAGATTAAAATGTTCATTATTTTTGATGGACTATGGTCAGTAATGTTCTTTTAAGTATTTGGTGAGAATATTCGCATGTTCTCCCCGTGCTTGTGTGGGTTTCCTCCGGGTACTCTGTATATTCCCACAATCCAGAAACATGCACAGTAGGCTAATTGGATGCTCCAGTCACCCCTAGGTGTGAGCGTGAGTGGTTGTGTGAGTGTTGACCCTGCAATGGCCTGGCGAGCTGTCAAGAGTGTATCCCGCCTTCACCCAGAGTCAGCTGAGATGGGCGCCAGCCTCCCCGAGACCCTAATTAGGATTAAGCGGCTTAGAAAATGAATGAAAATATTTGATGAAAAACACAAGAAGGTTACAGGACCATATTTTTCCTTCATCAAATGAAAACACAGAATCTTATTTACTTTTGGAATAATAAAAATGAAAACACATTTCTAGAGGTTAAAAGACCATGCTAGCTTTTTTCGAAATAAAGTCTAAATATGAATAATGTAAAGGCCTGTGTCTGGTCTCACTTTCCACAATATTTAAAAACACCTGTGTTATTTGAGTTTTAATTTCAGCAGACATGCCATCGCTCCCAGAAGTCTGCCATATATCTCATGCTGGACGCCAGGAAATTATACGCAGTATTCTGGAAATCAGTTTTCTAAGCCAGAGCAGGAGGGTCTGGAGGGGCACACGCACAGGTTATGAGCTATGTGCATTGTATCACACTGAATGCCATTTTGGTTAGGCCTACCCTTTACAAAGACAGAAAATAGAGAAATAAATGTGCACAGAAAGGTGAACCGGTGTGTAGATACTTAATGATACTTAATGTAATAAATGCGTTAGGATGGAGAGAGGGTGTCAGGACAGCGGGGTCGAGTTAGGAGATGTGTCAAAATTGGCTCATAAACTGGCTGTTCAGCAGACATGTAACAGTCAGTTCTAATCAGTTGTAATTTGATTGGTAAGTGAAATCTCCATAATGTAAAATAAAGTAAATGTATTTGTCATTAATCTTTGCAACCCTTAAAAGCAACCTGTTTCTATACTGCATTTATATAAATAACAGTGTTATCCCTGTTTAAGCTCATTTTAATGAGGGGCTTGGTGGCATAGTGGTTAGCACTCTTTCTTCAGTTCGAAGGTTCTGGATTGGGCCCGATGGTCAGCAATTGTATTTTTATGTTACGTTTGCATATTTTCACTGAGCTTGTGTGGTATTAGCTTCACAATCCAAATCATGCACACTGGGA
>CM045742.1:22770000-22805000 GCA_024760905.1 Plotosus lineatus
TCGGTAAACTGTATAGCAAAAGATCCTGATTTTCATCACGTGAAAATGCTTTTGACTTTCCTGAAGAATGTGCACAGTGCGGTGTTTCTGTGTAGCAGTGCTGCAGTGTGGATCGGTCCCTTTGCCCTCCAGGTCAGCTATGAACACAGCTAGCACTCTGTTGCTTGCAGAGGAACAAACAACACATGTTAGAGGAAAGTCCCATACGCACCTCTTCAGCTCCTGTCCCTATACGACCCCCTACCTACACAGAGCAGTTTTCATTTTTCAGGAGACTGAAGGTCAGACATGACCCCCGAATTGAGACTTTTTGGATGTGTTGAGGCTTTGTCCTCTGACTCAGCTCTGAGTGTAGCACTGACTCTGCCTGCTGTCTCTTTGCTGGAAAATGGATGGAAAACAGTTTGGTTCAGGTCACTGTAACCCATGATGAAATTATATATATATATATATATATATATATATATATATAAACCAACAACAATAAAAATAAAATGTTGTAATAGATCTTATATAAACAAATTAAACATTTTATTCAAACCATGCACCCTTTCCCCCTTCATCAAAATACTGTAGGAATTTCTCAAACATGAAAATATGTCTCAAAATACTTTGCTCATAATCAGTTTCGTTCTTTAGCAAAGCTGTGTATTTATGTGGGTTCGGTGCAAATTCCTGTATAATGCATAATTACTCAATGGTTGCACTGAGCATTTATGTTCACACATTATGGCTACTGGTGTACAAAACCACTAAAAGCAAACCCCTCCCCCCAAATAACACCATCAGAGATTTCAAAACCCGTCATCCACCCAGCAGTTTGAGAGAAATGACCCAAGCAAAATTTAAAAGGGTAAACAGAGGAACTTTGCATATACAGAGATCCCTCATTTTTCCACGGTTAATTGGGACCGAGATCCCTCTACGACCACTGAAATCTGCAGGATCACCCATCACCTCCCCAAGCCCCACAGACTGACGTCTACATACATGTATATGTGTATATAATATCAATAAATACACATTCAACATATAAATGCTTATCATAACAATTAAACATTAAAAAAATAATGTATAAGATGTAAATAAAATATAAATACCCACACATACAGACGTGCGCGCACGCACTCAGATGCACACCTCACAACAATGTAACTAATTTTGATGAGAGGTTTTGGGTTGTGTTTTGTTTTGTTTTGTTTTGGACCCCGGAGTCGACCTAGAACACGCTGGAGGGACTATGTCTCTCGGCTTGTCTGGGACCGCCTCGGTGTCCCCCCCATAAGAGTTGGAGGAAGTAGCTGGGGAGAGGGACGTCTGGACCTCTTTGCTTAGGTTGCTGCCCCCGCGACCCGACCCTGGACTTAGCGGAAGAAGATGAGGATGTTTTGCTTTGGTTTTTTGCATAATTGGCTTTGTTTTTGCATCATTTCCTTAACTTTTTCCCTTATTCTTCCTTAATTTCCTTATTTTTTAATTCGATGAATATTTAAAAAAAAAAGCATGATGCACCGAAGCCGCATGAATTGAAGCGCAAAGTAGCGAGGGATCCCTGTATACATCTCCGCACCATAATAAACCTGCATGTAGTAAATGTTAAAAAATGATCTGCACAGAAGCGCTTGAGAAATGTCCTGGACAAAATTTATATATATTGGAAGGGACACAGCTGCATTGGCCTGGCAGACTGTCTAGGGTGTACTTTGCCCTCACCCAGAGTTGGCTGAGATGGATGCCAGCCTCCCCATGACCCTAACTAGGATGTAAGCAGTTCAGAAAATGAATGAATAAATGACAGGGATACACACCATTACAATACCCTGATACCCTGATACCCTGATACCCTGATACCCTGATACCCTGATAACCTGATAACCTGATGGCTGTGGGCTTATAAACCATCATGATGTGGCAACGAGGGCAGGATCAGCAAGCTTGAAACAAAAAGAGTTGAGTTAGAAATAATTAGAAGGTGACATATGATAGGTTTTACCTGTGACGATTACCGATTTGATCGAAGAGTAAAACAATATTTCCAATAAGAAATAGTTAAAATTCAATGAATGTGTTCAGATGAATGTCTATTTCCATCAGGTCAGTTGTATATAATTGGAAAACGAGGTGTATTTGTGACACATTAATATACAAAACATGCATGAATGTTCAGTTCAGTTCATTTTCTGTAACCGCTTAATCCTAATTTGGGTCGTGGGGAGGCTGGCGCCCATTCTAGCCAACTTCGGGCGAGGGGAGAGTACACCCTGAACAGCTCGCCAGGCCATCGCAGAGCGGAAACACACTGATGGCTTTACAGCCTTCTCTTGTCGAAAGTCAGCAATGGTTCTTTTACATGCCGCACACCATAGACAGTGAGAGACATGGCCGGCCTTTGATAACCCAGTTAGCAGCACTGGGGATGCATGAATGTACAAAGAGTAAAATATAATATTAGTATGCAATGATTAACCTAATTATGTACTTGTATTTGTTTACAGTGCAAACCTTTCTGGCTGCGATGTGCCAGCGTATGTGGATGGATGGGGAGGGAGCGATGGGGCACGGGTTGTTGCTTTTGCGGGGGCGTGCCGGTTTTTCTCTTCTCTGTGTCTTGATCGCAGTTGATTCTCCACGTTCTCACGACTTTCCTCTTTTCCTTTCCAGTAGAATTACTGCTGCTTTTCTTAGAACCCAGGGTTAAGGGATAAAGTCACCATAATGTAATGAATAAACACCATACGCAGTACGAGATGCTCTCTCGATGGCTGTTCAAAGTACTGTACGCCGAGCAGCGCTCAACATACTTAGCGCTGCTCCGTTCAAACGTTGATCATTTTTCGAACACCAAGGCATATTTTCCTCATATTTTTTGATTGAATTCCGATTTGTTCAACTGAAGAGCCGTTCGACTGCCGAGATTCCACTGTATATACAGGGCTGTGGTGGCTTAGTGGATAAGCCTGCTCAGGTTACTAAGGTTACTGCTCTGAAGGTCAGCATTGCAATCCCCTCTATGATCATTGTTGAGTCCTTGAGCGAGGCCCTTGGACCTCAATTGCTCAGTTGTATAAAAAAGATAATTGAAAGTAGCTTTGGATAAGAGCGTCAGCTTAATGCTGTAAATGTATATCTTTATGAACACATTGCTTAAAGATCGGTTGAAATAAATTTGTACACTGGGTACTTTATAATGAATTATAAACACAAAGTATTTCGTAATCAGTATTTGTTCTTTCCTGATATAATTATCATTTTTTGATGGGAACATCTGCTTTTCGTCAGCTCTGTGTATAAAGCCACGTTCACGCAGAAAGCGACAAATGAAACGCTCACCGCTGAGCTACACCCTACATCGCCTGGCGGGAGAGGCGAATCGCATCACCCCGCGGCACTCGTTGCCTAGGTAACTCCCTTGAATGTTTCCTTCTCCATAATCATTCGGAATGAAACTGTGAGAGCACCTGGCTTCCCTACAGCAGGTTTATGAAATCTTTTATTATCATTATCTTATATTATTTGAGTTTATTTTAACTCATATTATGATCGTATAAAGATTATTGTTCAACCTTGTCTGTTAACACGATTTCGTGTTAATTGAAAAGACGTCAGCAAGAAATCATGTACTCGAGTTAATTAGCTAAAGCACATAACGTAGCTCTAAATTAATTTATTTAAATATGAACTCAATGAAAGTACAGACGATTTCAGACACATGGACAAAAGCATAGCATGTCAAGTTATTATCCTTGTAAAATTTCTGTGTTCAGTCATAAAGTACAGGTTACTGAGATACGGCAATAATGAGCTGCTCTTCCGTGTTGATGTGAGCAGGTAAATTAAATTAGTGTTCATAGTTTCCACACAGACGGTTTTGAGCACAGCTTGTAATTTGTAATTTGGTCCCTTCCGTCATTCAAAAATATCTTTGAGCTCTCATTGGGAATAGCTCGACCTATGCGAATGTTCAGTCCAGTTGAACGCCGCATCCGTCCACTTTTTGGCGCAATAAAAAGTTTTCTCTTTTTGCACGTATGACTCTGCATGGATGCTTGACGCTTCCTGCATGAACAAGGTTAAGAATGTGTGAAACCCCACATCCTAACTTAATGATCAGTTCCCCAGCATTACAGTATTTAATGTTGAGTAGTTTACTATACCACACTTTCATCAAAATGAGCTGATTCATTACAAATGTTTAGAATAATGCAATATATATGTGTGTATATATATATATATATATATATATATATATATATATATATATATATATATATATATATATATATATATATATATATATATACAGGGATCCTTCACTTTCCGAGGCCTCTACCCTCGCGACTGCCGATTTCCTCAAAGTACATGTATATGTGTAAATAATATCAATAAATACATATTCAGTGCTATAAATGCTTATAATAACAATTAAACATTCAAAAATAATGCATAAGATGTAAATAAAATAGAAATACGCACACATACAGACATGTGTGCGCACACACTTAGATGCACACCTCACATAAAAATGTAAGTAGTTTTGTTGGGGGGTTTTGAGTTGGTTTTTTGTTGTTGTTGTTTTTGTTTGTTTGTGGTTTTTTTGGCCTTGTTTTGTGGCATTTTCTTTAACTTTTTTCCCTATTTTTCCTTAATTTCCTTATTTTTTATTTTTCGATGAATATTTTTGAAAAACTCTCAATACACTGAAGCCAGAGGAACTGAAGCATGAAGTAGCAAGGGCTCACTGTACACACACACACACACACACACACACACACACACACACACATATATATATATATATATATACAATACCAATTAATCCGTTGTAACCCCCTCCCAAACTTATATAACACATGCACAGTAACATTAATATTGTAATTAACAATAAATAATAAAAGAAGAATAAACAATAAGTAAATAAACTGGTGGACCAGATTTATGTGTGATTGCTCATCCTCTACATTAGATGGCAGTGGCGCTCTCACTGCCATCTAGTGTAGAGGATGGCAGTGAGCGTGCCACTGTCATCTAGTGTAGAGGATGCGCAATCACACTTATAAAGCTGGCAGTGGCATGTTTTCTATCATGTAGGGAAAAAGAACTGAGCAAACGATATGAAGTGCAGTAAACACTATTTACAGTCGCGCGAGGGCTGCTGGGGGGTGGAAAATGTTTTTTTTTCTTCCTATAGGGGGCATCACAGAAAATAATTGAGAAGCACTGCACAAGATGTTCTCGGAGCACAGAGGAATACACGCTAAAGTAATACAAGGCTAATCGACCCTGTAAAGCCATTTCCCCAGCAGAGCTCGTAAGTAGAAAATTTGCTCGTTGGTTGGGGCAGACTTTTGGTGGACTCGAAGCTCGTATCATGAAAAATTCTTCATTAGGACCACTCATAAGTCGAGGTACTACTGTATACATACATACATTCATATATACAGACTTTTATATATATATATATATACAGACGCTCCCCGGCATACGTTTTTAATTGGTTCCGGACGACTGAACGTAAGTTGAATGTGAATGTAAGTTGTTACAGTGACGTATAATGGATGACGTGTGACGTATGACACTCATACTGTACTACACATGCATAAATACCATTAACGTAGCTCATAAAACTCCTTCATTCAATTATTATAAACATAACATTGTAAAATAATATTAAATCTATCAAATAATATCAACATTAATTTCAAATAAGTTACTTATTTATACCAAGTTACTTTACATAAAGCTTAAAACAGCCAATCAATGTTTAAAATATGTGAAGCACTCAATACCGAAAGTAGTGTACTTGCAAAAGTAGTGTACTTGCTGTGGGTTATACAGACTTCCGTCCTTTCAAGTGCACAAGGGTGCCGTTGAACTTGTTTAGAACACAGCCTGCACTGATGCAGTCTCCCAGCAAAACGGAGAGTTCTTTCTTTTGTGTAAGTAAGTAAACTTTATTCAAGAGATGCATACAAAGAACAAGTACAAATCCTAATGAATATTAATATAAAAATAAGTATACACATAAGATTCTGCTAAAAGATAATAAATATCTGTAATTTTTCTGTAATTTGTGCATTCGGATTTTCATTCCTATTACAACTCTCTTTGCTTAACTGAGTATTCATGGTAGATTGTGCTGATCTGAGCAGATAGTTCATTCATCTCTGTGTATGAGACTTGCATCCATGCTAGTAGGCTTACACTTCTGACCAACCATATTTGCTTAGGGTTACAAAAGTCCGCAAAACAGTGTGAACACAAAGATCACAGAGACGACATCTTAACACAAGGGTAACATGCTCTATTATATATATATATATGTTTGTAAACATTGTTTGTAAACAATGAAAGCAGCGTCATTGCCTCATTACGTCAACGTACCACGTAGGTATGTCTAAATTCAAAATTTTACTTTAAAAAAAAAAAAACAAAAACGTAAAATCGAAAAAACGTAAAACGCATGAACATGGAGAGTGTGTATGTGTGTGTGTGTGTGTGTATATATATATATATATATATATATATATATATTTTTTTTTATTTTTTTTTTATTTTTTTTTTTTTTATGTCTGTCTTCCTTTCGGCTTTTTCCCTTTTACTCGGGAGTCGCCACAGCGAATCATCTGATTCGCACGTTTGATTTGGCAGAGGTTTTTACGTCGTATGCCCTTCCTGTCACAGCCCTTTTTAGCAAGGGACAGAAACACGCAGCCTACTCTTTACGAAAGTCAGCAATGGTTCTTTTACATGCCTCTCACCATAGACAGTGAGAGACGTGGCCCGCCTTTGATAACCCAGTTAGCTGCACTGAGGGGGGACAGTGACAACCTTGTGCAGAGTGGGACTCGAACCCCCAACCTTTGGATCAGCAATCTAGTGCCCTATACCACTAGACGACCACTGCCCTTATATATATATATATATATATATATATATATATATATATATATATATATATATTATATATATATATTATATTATTATATATGAATTATATGAAATATGAATAATGAATGAAAAATGAAAAATGAATTATTCATAGTCAGCTGTTTAAATGGTTCTTAAAAATGTTCCCTAATGTTCCCCTTTACCTGCAGCTATCCATACTCAACTGGTGTGTGAGTTATTTGTTCTTTTTTTTTATCATTTATTGAACAGCACCATAAGCAGACAGGAGGCTGTGTATCCCAAACTGCAGTAAAATCCTATCTCAGTTGAGATGCACCTTCAGAATGTGCTGTATGAAACCTGAATAATATTGGCATATCCCACATCAATTAATCATTAAATGCTAAGTTGTAAACAAGGCCATTTTGAGTATTCAAACAGAATATGATGTGTACATGACCAAGTGTCAGATTCTGAATATTGTCATAATAATATATTTTCTATTTGTCAACAGTATACTGTGTTTTAAGTCTCGCCAAGGTGTGAGTGTGAGAATGAATGGTTGTGTGAGTGTTGGCCCTGTGATAGCAGGGTGAAGTGTCCAGGGTGTACCCCGCCTTCGCCCAGAGTCGGCTGAGATTCTAGGATTAAGCGGTTCAGAAAATGAATGAATGGATCAGTTTATTGTGAATAATTGTACAGTTTGGTGTGCATGTAAATGTACTGATTGCTTAATCAAACAATAAAGCACAGTTATAAAGTGCTTCTTCATAACATGAACTCTAGTGTCCACTGAACTACAGTATTTCTTTAAAATCTACTGCATTGCTTGGTTTTTCTGTGGTGTTTCATCCTCATGATCCACTGTATCAGTTCTTTGTGATTCTTTTGCTGCGTCTATATTCCCTATGTGAGAAATATCGTGTCTTACTGTTCTAAATAGTCTCATGTTGAAATGATGTCTCTTTTTCTGACATTATAGAGGACTATAGAGTGGACTGTGCCTTGAGGTCCTGAGTTGCTGTGCTGAACAGAGCGATGGGGTTTTTGAACAAAAACTTCTGACTTCTTTTCTCTTTTGCTCAATACTAATACGTTTTGTTTCAACCAGGATCAATTAGAAAAGGGTTGTCAAGAGGCATGTGTTTTTTTGAGTGACAGTTAACAGAAAACACCAAAGGGAAGGATATGTTGGACAAACGGGGTATTTGCCAGTTCTGTTGTGTCTGTTTAACAGCTGTGTCGAGACAAGACACAACAAAAAGTCTTGATGTACGTTCCATCCTCCTTTCTTCAATGAAAATGGCGGTGGCAGCTGGTGATGTATACTCACTACTTCATCTTCTTCTCCGAGTTGACAGACTGGGCAGGGCTTGCATGTTCAGTGACATTTAAATGCTTATTATGGCCATTATCAGGGTAGGCGGATCTTTTTTCCAATTCCGCCCACTGGCATTGGCTGTGTGGCATTGAGTAATTAAATTAAAGGTAGATGGTGGGTGTGTCGGCTCACTGTGAGGAGGTGAAAGCCACCACCCCTCTGCTCCCCACTGCCCACTCGCTGACTCAGTAAATGCTACATTTGCATAATTATCTGTTTAATTGGCGAGCCTGAACCATCCTGTCCCTTTATTGTAAGCCTGGGAATCTGGGCTGCTCTGACTGCACACATGCAGCAGAATGAGGGATTACTATGCCAGCAAATCGCCAGCTCACATTATTACATCTCTCTCCTGCCTAACCTGATAATGGACCATGTTAATAAACTGTTTCACGCACACTTGTCCACTTCAGCTACTTTCTCTCGCCAAATTTGCTGGATGATTAAAAAAGATTAGCATTCACTCTGCTTTCCTTCAATTAAAATTGAGAAGATTATTATCAGAAATCCCATGGCTGCAGATGCTAAGCATTACTGTTTTCCTGTGAGGTGCACCAACATATAATTGCCGCATGAGCCAGTGGTTTATAAACAGGAGAAAATGATTCGTAATGGAATAATGGCAACAAATAACTTCAGCACTCAGGATTATAAGAAATAAGCAAGTTTACGCCTCACTGAAAGGCCCTGAAGTGTAACAGTGGCTTTTGTTGAGCTGTTTCAAATGAGCTTGGTAAAGAAGGATTGTTTGAGATTAGGTAAGTCAGCTCTGAATGGAGACAGCGAGAGACAGAATCAGAGTGTAAGATAGTATGAGAGTGATGAGGCATGAGGTGTGTGTGTGTGTGTGTGTGTGTGTGTGTGTGTGTGTGTGTGTGTGTGTGTGTGTGTGTGTGTGTGTGTGTGTGTGTGAACGAGGTGGATATGGGGGGTCCCATCTGTGGTTAAAAACCGCTTCAGGTAAAGTCAAGTTCATATTCAAGAGCTAAACACATTGAAACACACACACAAAATTGGGGACGATACCACCAGCGGTATCTGAAGATGCGGCGAAGGGAAGTCGTAACGAAGGAGTCCAGTCGTCGTCCAAGCTCAACCGTGAGCGTCCATGTCTTGCTCGAGTAGAGCAAGGCAGGGAGCACAAGGGAGTGAAAGGCTCGGGCTTTCGTCCGCCTGCTCAGATACCTTGACCGCAACACGGTCGTGTCCAGTGAGTTCATCGCCCCGTAGGTACGTACTGTATTACGTAGGTAATACAGTATTAATGTAGTAAAATGTAGTAATGATTAAGAAAAACTTTTTAATTTTTTACTGTGATATTTATTGATAATAAAATATAAACATTATTTAGCATAAAAAAACCCTGTCAACAAAGAAAAATGCTTTATCTCCATCTATACTCAAACTTGGCTAAAACCAGCATGGCCAAAAGTTCTAAAACAAAATGACAAATATAAATATATATATATATATATATATATATATATACACACATATGGTAGGCCTCCGTCAGTCCCGAAGGACTATGGCTGCACTCTGGCTGGTATCCCGGCTGGTGATACCACCCAGTGCTCAGAGCCCGGGTAGGGAGTAATGAGGGACAGGAGGCTGTTACCCAAGCAGCAAGTCCCCCGTCTCGGCGCCACCGGAAGGATCCAATGGAAGGGCGAGTGCCGATACGACTGGGTTCCAGTGCCGCTGCAGGAGAGAATCTACGGTCAATTTAGAACGGCCAATTAACCTACAGTGCACGTCTTTGGATTGCGGGAGGAAACCGGAGCACCCGGAGGAAACCCGCACAAGCACGGGGAGAACATGCAAACTCCACACAGAAAAGCCCAGGCCGGGAATCGAACCCAGGCCTTCTTGCTGTGAGGCGGACGTGCTAACCACTACGCCACCGTGCCGCCTATACACACACATATATAAATATATATAAAACAGCACCTTTAAATGTACAGTATTTTCCTTGAAATATACAGAACTGTATTTTTCAAAAATGCCCACTAGACGAAGGTATTGCATTAGGCATGAGATGACTGAAGTCAGGTATGAACTGCATTCAGTCCGAGCAGCTCAGCCATGCTGCTCAGCCCGAGTGGGTAGAAAACAGAGTTTTAGAGTGAGAGAGAGTTAGAGGGCATTACAAACCAAAGAAGAAGTGACGTGATGCGAGTTAATCTTCTGGTGCAGAGGTGAGCATGCTTTTGTCTATTGTAAGTAGATGAGAATAGTGAATTCAGGTGTGAGCCACCGAGCATCTCAGCCACGCCCCTCAGCCGAAGCGGAGAGAAAACAGTCAGTTAGAGGCACAGCCTCCAAAATCAAAGTCCCCCCTAAAACACAGACCATAACAAAAAGGACATAAAAGAACAAGAAATGTACTAAATTGGGAAAAAATTGAGAAAATGAAAAACATGCTACACCACAGTACATAAAATCACACACACAAACATTCTAAACATTAACTTAGGTACTGTACTGGAATAATAATTGAAAAAGACTTTAATAGTGGAGTGTTTATATAATATATAAGTGTTTAATAGATGATTATTCCTCTTCAGGCACTTCAGAGGAAACTGTCGTTTCTTCCGGAGAAAGTCTTATTTTTTCAGAAGAGACAGCCAACGTCATTACCTTTTTTTGGCACTTAGCCGACATTTCAGTGACATCATAGAGCTTAACTGGTAATTAAAACACACTAAAAAAGGCTCATTGACAACTTGTGCGCGAATGAGGGAAAAGGGGGCGTATACATCATCTCAACCAATCAGCCGGAAGGAGGACAGCCATTGGCTGAATTTGATTCTGGGTTGATTTTTTTTGTGTTTGTTTAGGGTTTTGTTTTTTTTTTTGCATAATTGACCTTGTTTTTGTGACATTTTCCATAACCTTTCCCATATTGTTACTTAATATCCTTATTTTTTAATTCACTGAATATTTATTTATTTTTTTTTTAAAATAAAGCTGCGAAGCATTAATTGAAGAGTGAAGTAGCATATATATATATATATATATATATATATATATATATAATATATATTTAATATATATTAATAATATATAATTGGAGTAGAACGGTAGGTGCTTATTTTCTATCGTGGTGGAAAAAATGAATAAAGAACAATGAAACAGTTTTACTGGTATTTGTCTTATTCATTTTGTGGTATCAACCAAACTACTTACATGAAAGCTGAAAATAAACAGAAAACTTTTCCTTCCCTTACTTTTCCCCCACGGTGCTCTTCCTTTAAACATTTCCTTAAAACATTTCCTTTAAACATTTTCCCAAGTAAAATGAGCCAATCAACACTAATGTCAACTTTAGCACATGGTAAGTTGAGCCAATCACCACTAACATAAACAAACCTCCTTTAAGGAACCTCCTTAAATTGATTAAGTTAGTGAACAGGAGAATCGGGTGAAAAATACTCATCATCACTTTCTGATAGGTCCATATCTGGCTCATCGCTCCATTCATTCAGAGCATCCCATAGTTTTGCTGTAGCAGTTTCTAATGGTTCATCGGTTGTTGGACATTTACCAAAGAGAAGACAGAAAAATATTCTCCTGTTTTTTAAAGCATGGCGAAACAATCAAATGTGTTGTTACTGAGGAATAGACATTCCCCAGTGGCAGGGGGTCTTGAAATACTGTGTAAACTCACTTTTACAGGTCGTGAACACCTAATTTTACAGTTACAGAGACTGATCGAATAAAATTGATAAGTTTGATCTACGATTTTGCTCCCAGTACACATGGGCCATTATTAGAGGTCAGATAAAAAACATTGGGGGGGGGGGGGCCCTTATTGGGGTTATGGTTAAATTATGGAAAATGCTACAAAAACAAGGCCAATTATGCAAAAAAAAAAAACCTAAGCTAACACAAAACATAAAACAACCCAAAATCTCCCATCAAAACTACTTACATTGCATCTGTGTGCACGTGTATGTATGTCGTTTTCTTCTCATGCAATACCATCTGTATGTGTGTGCATTTATATTTTATTTACGTCTTATGTTATTTAAAAAATATAAATAGGTCAGTCGGGGGCATCCTACTTCGTGGATTTCGATGATCGTGTGGGGATCGCGGTCCCAATTACCTCGTAAAGTGAGAGATCCATGTGTGTGTGTATATATATATATATATATATATATATATATATATATA
Organism: Plotosus lineatus; assembly: GCA_024760905.1. Lineage (NCBI taxonomy): Eukaryota > Metazoa > Chordata > Actinopteri > Siluriformes > Plotosidae > Plotosus > Plotosus lineatus. The sequence continues at coordinate 22,782,446 of CM045742.1, forward strand.
TATATATATATATATAGAGAGAGAGAGAGAGAGAGATAGATAGATAGATAGATAGATAGATAGAATCCCTCACTTTCCGCGGTTAATTGGGACCAAGATCCCCCGTGACTGCCGAATTCCGTGGATTAAATCCCCCCGACTGATGTATACGTACATGTATATGTGTATATAATATCAATAAATACATATTCATAATGCATAAGATGTAAATAAAATATAAATACACCTGCACTCACTCAGATGCCCACCTTACAAAAATGTAAGTCGTTTTGATGGGAGTTTTTTTTTATTTTTTTATTGTTTTGTTTTTCTTTAGGGTTTTTTTGTTTTGTTTTGGTTTTTTTTTGTTTTTTTTTTGCATAATTGGCCTTGTTTTGCAGCATTTTCTTTGAATTTTTCACCTATTCTTCCTTAATTTTCTTATTTTTTTAATTCGATGATTATTTGAAAAAAAAAAATCATCTGATTCGCATGTTTGCTTTGGCATAGGTCTCTACGTCAGATGCCATTACTGACACAAAGGGACAGAAACACGCTGACGGCTTTGCAGCTACTCTTTACGAAAGTCAGCAATAGTTCTTTTACATGCCTCACACCATAGACAGTGACCGTCATGGCCGGCCTTTGATAACCCAGTTAGCTGCACTGGGATGCGTCTGTATGTGTTAGTGACAACCTTGTGGAGAGTGGGACTCGAACCCATATAGCGCCCTATACCACCAGGCCACCACTGCCCCCATATATATATATATATATATCATCTTGAAAGGAGATAGAAACAGCTTTCTAATTACACTAATATTAAACATATTAGTAGGCCTTACTCTGCAAAGGGATGTTGACTATTTTTCTCTCACCCAGTACTTTCAGTGAGGATAATGCTAAGTACTTGACTCTGGTCCGTGACCATATGGCCACCCGATTGGCTTATGTGTCGCTTAGCGACGGGGGAAATAGGGACCTTAGTGTATCATCATTCTCTCTTAATGAGAACGTGGCCAATTACATCCTTTAGAAAAGAGAAAGCCTTTGCAGTTTGTACTTGCTCACTGAGCCAATAATGTTTATTGTGTGTTTTTTATTGGCTTGCCATGGAGAATTTGATTCATTTGCATTTTGTTAATTCTACAGGAAAATTATAGGCATTTAGATGGAGTTTTCTAAAGCTTTACATCATGCAGTGCTAAACTTAGCTGTGGATTTAGTGGATAATCTTTGTATGATCAACATGAAAACTATTTTAGATCAATTTAAATGAGCGGCACTGCACCACCAGTCAGAGAAAATAGGAAGGTGTATTGGTTATTTTCTGCACGTTGATTGTGGTGCAACTGGAATGATGGAGGTGTGAGGTGAGGACACTGTGCAGCCTGAAATTTATGTGTCAATTCTGCAGCGTCTCTCCTTTCAATCATTATAGTTTTCAGAAAATAAAGAAAGGAACTCTTCCAGGTTTGACTCTTTGATGTACTTGATGGCAGCCCTCATGTTGCTGCCACAGAACCATTAGTAAGTGGAGGCATGCAGAAGAAGAAACCAGAATTTAATTGGTTGGTTATGACATCTAATCCCATCTCCTGATTCAACCCTAACTTACCTTTTTTATCCAGATAGAGGTGTGCTGTAAACATAAACACACAAAAAAATTAGAAGTATGTTCCTTTTTCCTCCTCTGATGACTCTGTTCTTCTTGTTGTTTTATCGCTTTTTGTTGAACAGTGAGGCCAAAATCAGCAACATGTTCCCAATGCTCTAACCACAGGGGTTTCATGCTCCCCTCTCAAACGCCAAATTTGCATTGGAGTAAAACACACTACGGGAGACAGTATTGTTGATTATTAACGACCGCCGAAAGATGACTTTTATTTCGGTAACTTCAGGTGGTTTATATCAGTCATACAATTTCTCCCATTTATTGAAGAATAACATGTTTGTCATTTTATTCAGTTAATATCAGTTGTGAACAGCAGTTCATCTGTTGCTCTCTTTACCAGCCCTTTTTCCTTCCGCAGATATCACTGCAAACAATAATGCAGCTTGTTGTTTTATTAAGAAACTGCAAAGCACCAAATCCCTTCCTGAAAAAAAAAACAACAACAACAACAACAAAAAAACGTACAGCTTTAAGGTACAAGTAAAAAGACTGATTATTTAACCCATTTGAATAATAATCTCCCTGAAAATCTCCATGAAAGACCTGTTACTATATTCAAACTGAACAGCTTGCTAATCCATCACCGGACAACACACACACACACACACACACACACACACACACACACACACACACACACACATGTACAGGAGCAATTCGGAGCAGCCTAACCCGCATGTCTTTAGAATGTAGGAGGAAATCAGAGCACGTAAGCATGAGGAGCACAAACTCCACATACAAACTCCCTTGCCAAGCCTGGGACTTAAAACCAGGAGCTTCGTATTGTGAAGCTGACATGCAACCCACTATGCCAACCATACCCCCCCTGTTACCATAGAAACCGATAAAACATTGAAGCAATCACTATAAACCTGTGATTTGCTTTAGAACAGGTTAAATGCTCAGCATCAGACTGTTAAGGAAAATGAATCAACAACTTCTGACCAGTTAGAATTAAGACTTAGACAGTGATATATTCTGAAGTGTTCACTGTATGGACTCATTATGACCGTGCAGTAGACGCCCTGTCATGACATACACTGGTAGATTAATGAGAGCAATGGCAGGGGTCAGGGAAGAAACAGGAGCTGTGAAACTCAGTGCTATGCTAATCAGAGTGTATAACGGTGTTACATCTGAATGAGCACAATTGTACTTCTTGTTCTAATTTATTTTTATTCTAACTATATTCTAGTTAAAAATGGTGTTCTTTGGCATCCTTGCATCATCTAATACTGTATAGCTTTCCAACAATGTTGACTAAAAACATGGCTATTCAGCAATATGTATGTGCCAAAAAATTGGAAAAAGCATCAAAGCTGTCCTTTAAAAATATAACCAATAGAAGTGTATTAAAGATTTCTGCTGGGCGGCACAGTGGCGTAGTGGTTAGCACATCCGCCTCACAGCAAGAAGGCCTGGGTTTGATTCCCGGCCTGGGCGTTTCTGTGTGGAGTTTGCATGTTCTCCACGTGCTTGCATGGGTTTCCTCCGGGTACTCTGGTTTCCTCACACAGTCAAAAAACATGCACAGTAGGTTAATTGGCTTTTCTAAATTGCCCATAGGTTCACATCGTGCAGAAGGCAATGGCAAACCACTACGCTATCCTTGCCGAGAAAACCTCCATGAAGATGATAATCAAGGTGTTACTCTTCATGGCAGGTCGCCAAGAGTCGTCCTACAACTCGGAAGGTACCAGACCAGTCCAGAAAGATTTCTGCTAGCTTTTGAGGTTTCAAGGGTCAACATTTGTATTTCACTTTAAAATTGTTATTGCTAAAGATAAGTCTGGATTTTTCTTACGGGTCCCAATGAGTAAATTACAGCAAGATAGTAATTGTTCTCCGAGTCTTTACAACTGGAATGGGGTCCAAAAATTTTTGGCATTGCCACGGTCGCTCTATTTTGTTCTTTTGCAGAAAAGTGTTGTTGTTGTTGTTGTTGTTGTTGTTGTTGTTGTTGCTGTTGTTTAATAGTGTGCGGTAGAACTAGCGTTTACATATTTTTATTTCAAAAGTGAATAAAATATGTAATTTTGCACCCACGCCCCAAAACTTTTGCTACAACTTTCAAAATTTCACTAGCAGAGATGTCAGGTCAAAAATATTTCATATGCTTTCGAGATACATTGCTTTTTCAAATAACGATTGAAAACATTGATTTATTCAATATGATACAGTGAAGCTTGCATTATGTAACTTGTTTAAGATCTTTTGTAGAAAACGATAAAATTAAACAGTTTAATATATAATACACATTTTAGATGAAAAAAGACTTAAATACTGTATAGTTTATAGTACTAATAGGACTGAGGCCACTGTGCAGCAATCAGAAGCAAAGTGTGATAGAAATAATTTGGAAAACAGTGATCTTGCACTGAGCAGAATTATAATACATATGCAGGGATCCCTCACTTTCCGCGATTAATTGGGACTGAGTCCCCCGCGACCACCGAATTCCACGAAGTAGGATCAACCCCCACCCGACTGACGTATACGCACATGTATATGTGTATATAATATCAATAAATACATATTCAATGCTATAAATGCTTATAATAACAATAAAATTTTAAAAAAATAATGCATAAGATGTAAATAAAATATAAATACAACCACATACAGACGCAGATGCACATGCACGCACTCAGATGCGCACCTCACATAAAAACGTAAGTACTGTGGTACCTCATCTTTTGAAAGTCTCACCAAACGAAAAATTCAACTTACGAAAAGCATGTTCCGAAAATTTTTGTCTCAGGATACGAAACAAGTTCACGTTACGAAAGCGCCGTCTTAAAAATTCAAAGGCGCCATTCAAACATTAAAACGCGCCATTCAAACATTCAAACAATGCACAAGCTGCTCTCTCATCAATGACGTTCAAACATCTCGCCCCGCTGGCTTCCCATTGGCTAACAACTGAGCTGTCTTTCATGCCGCCTTCACTCAAGCGCCATCTTGGACAGGTCCACCTGACGCTACCTTGGACAAGGATCCCATTGGCTAGGAGGGATGACCCAGCTACTGCCCATTGCCTATTATAGAGCTGAATCCGCCACGATACTTTTCATGTAAAGGACGAAGTTACTGTTGTTTTAGGCTTTATTTCTTGACTCAGGCTTTTAACCTTCCATAAACATTTGTAAGATTATAACTCTGCGAAGAAGACATGGTCAACACACGCACGCGCACACACACACACACACACACACACACTATGGCTAAACCCGTCTACCATCGGTATGATATTGAAGCAGAAGGAGGTTTTAAAAGGTATGCTTTCATAATTTTAAAGGGTTTAGGGGGTCGTATCGGGAGCCTTGGAACGAATCACGTGTTTTACATGTAAAATGTGGTTCAACTTATGAAAAATGTAGGTTATGAAAAAAGCTCTGGAACGGATTAATTTAGGGTTTTTTGTTTTGCGTTTTTTTTTGTAACGGATTAATTTAGGGTTTTTTGTTTTGCGGTTTTTTTTTGTTTGTTTTTTTTGCATAATTGGCCTTGTTTTTGTGGCATTTTCTATAACTTAATACATATTTTCAGCATATCAATCATTTAATAACATACTGTTTCCCCATCTGTCAAAATTTTATACAATACAGCTCTGCTTTATGCTTTTGAATTCTTAAGTTATACATTGTGTACATTTGGTTTATTTATTTATTTATTTATTTTGTTTACAAAGCAAAAAGTGAGGTAGAAGTAAAGTAGCAGGAATGTTAACTCCCTGTGGTCTGTGCTGTAAGATTGATGCGCGGTGGTCTATTATCTTCGAGGAGAATGTGCTTTAATGATTTATATCAGCAGGCAGGCCTCGGAGTATTGGCTCTTTTGGGGCCTAGTTTTATTTGGTAGCATTTGGCAAAGGGAAGACTCCAGAACAAATTTTGAGAAAGAAGTGATTCATGGCATAGTGCAGAAGTCATTAGACGGGTGTTAGATTCTTTTTTCCATCAGACTATGAAAGGTATACCCCCAGTGTTCTCCAAACACTGGCATATGACATACTAATCCACCACAAGCATTGTTCATTTGAGTACTTAGTGTCTGACTGTACATCATCCCTTATTTGTATTTACGTGAAATCGACTGATAATAAAATTCTAAACACAGTACTGAGATTTCAGACTAACAATAACAATACACAACTGTATTTTCCTTGTTGCTGAACTGTAACCCTCATTGGACATAACTTTACCTTTGAGTGGTACTCAATTCATTTTCTGTAACCCCTTAATCCTAATTAGGGTAGCGGGGGTAGCTGGCGTCCATCCCAGTTGACTCCGGGTGAGGGCAGAGTACACCCTGGACAGCTCGCCAGGCCATCGCAGGGCGAAAACACGCTGACGGCTTTGCAGCTACTGTTGTCGAAAGTCAGCAATGGTTCTTTTACACCTCACACCATAGACAGTGAGAAACATGGCCGGCCTTTGATAACCCAGTTAGCTGCACTGGGGGGGGGACAGTGACAACCTGTGGAGAGTGGGGCTTGAACCCCCAACCTTAGGCTCAGCGATCCAGCGCCGTATACTACTAGGCCACCACTGCACTTTTGAATGGTACTCTATTATAAGTTAATTAAGTTACACTATGTGCATATTCCCAGGTAAAACGTATAAGATACAAAAGCTTTACAAGGCATTTGATGTAGTTCCAAGGAAAGATATAGTTTGGTACACTTATTTTTGAGAGTGTACATGCACATAAAACCTGCTGTTGCTACAGTGCGGCTCTGTGCTCGTAATTGATAAAGAGGGCGAGACGCCAAAAGAAAACTAAAGAAAAAATACAGAGAGGTCCTTTCGGTCACTTTTCTTTTGTCAAGACTATTGCGGCTGAATTGTTGCCAGGACAACAACCTGTCACTAGTGAATAGAGTGTATTTGTGAGGGAACACACTTGCTGTTCTTCGGCCCCTACTGTGTTAAATTTGCTCATAAATGACTAATGCAGAGGAATTAAAAATCTGCTTTGTGAGTCCAGTACACAACAGTTTAGGTTTCCTTTGTGTATCGTAATGTGAATGCAGTATACAGATTTTAAGGGACAGAAAAAGGCAAATTAATGGTTCTAATGAAGATAATCAAAAGATGAGAACAGGACCTCATTATTTTGGAGCAATGAGCATGCAAAGGATGAACTGACACAGCGGAGGCGAAGCAGGACTTTTTCCCAGGGTTTTTGTATCACAATAAACAAATCTAAATAAAGCACGGGTATTACTCACAGCCTATATTATTCCTAAATTTTATACCCACAGATTATTTTACAATTAAATTACTTTCATGACATCATAACTTTGATAATGGTGGGCTGTGATTTTCACCAATTTTTTAGTCTTTTGCTTGGGGCCTTGTTTTGTCAATTATAGACTAAAGATACCCTAGAGTACCCATTATTATTATTATTATTATTATTATTATTATTATTATTATTAAAGCAATTTATAAGGTTTCATCATTTATTCACATGTATTGCACATGCTGCTCTGTAACAGTAAATAAAGCACCACATTATTCCAGCCTTTCATCTCATCCATCTATTTGCTTAGTTTCTAATCTGCTGGACAGATAGGAGCTTTACCATGACTGGCTCCTTTGCACCCATTGGAACCAATTGTTGGAGAAGGGCTGTCTTGGAAGGCCCTGGTGGAGCATGGTGGGCCTCATTATTTAAATCCCCACAGAGGGTGAAAATGTAAAGTGGGAGGGAGAGTAAGACATTTCTGCTTTCTCTCTGTCTTTATTAGGGATCTCTCCATTTTCTGCACTCTCTCCCCTCCTCGCTTTCTCGCAATTTTCTGCACGCATCAGCAATAGTCGAGAGGCCAAGCCACAGCCGCAGTGCTGTACCGAAGCTGCCCCTCCACCCTGAGAGCAAAGCACTGTGGGAGATTCATAAGGTGAACTTTTAACTGATCAACTCAAAAGAGGAGCTTTCTTCTTAGCAATAGCACCAGTTGGAAATCACAGCTCAGTGTTTAAAAAAAAAAAAAACATTTCAGTGATAACAACAACATCACGCTATGTGTGCCAATATCTGCTTTTATGCCAGCAGCCTTAACCCCACCTATAATGGAGGCTTAGGGGAAGAGGGAGTGGTTTTGGGGGAGAGGCTGTACATAGCTGCATATCCATTATGCCAACCGAAAAAAAAAAGAGCGCGCCATTTGACCTTTCCCTTCGGTAAGTGGGCTAAAGCTCTTGTTTTGTTGGTAATGACGAAGTGGGAAAAGGCAAGGTAACGGAGGCAAGCAGGTCCCCATTTAACCAGAATTTATCTTTTTGGCACTTAAAGGAGGGGTGTGGAGCACCATTATCTATGGGCTCCCCCCTGAACAAGCAAACAGCCCATTCATTATTAACTCAGGATTAAGGTAGGGCATTAATCCTGCCTGACAGTGAGCCTACTTGTTAAAGCAGCCCAGCTCTCCAACCAGAGCAGATGGCTTTCAGCTGTGGCTATAGCAATGCTGGTACTTATGTGCTAGCAAACACCGCTGCACTGAGTTGGTAAGTTGGGCTCAACACTTGATTGACACAACCATTTTCAAATTCTGCTGCTTCCACTGGATAGGACCAGGTTGCATCATCTGAAGAAATGCTCCGCAGAGACGTGAACGTGCTTTATTTCTGGAGGCTACTCAAAGCGAAAGGTGTTGAAACCCAGACGAAAGGGAGGGATTCATGAAGGCTTTGAGGAATGTTCTGTGCTCCAGAGTCACACCATACTAGGCTGCTGCACCTGCTCTCTGCATGGCCTGCTGAGGCCACTTAGTGTTCAGCTCCAGACAGGCCATAGACTTCTCAGATACATCCATGTTGGTGCAGCTTGACTTTGCTTATTACAGCTTTCCAATATCATTCCCTTCTCATAGTCTTCTCATTCTCGTTTGGCCTCTTATCATGCTGGGCCTGCTTCACTCTTTCCTGTTCGTGTGTTTGTACATTTCTGAGAAGATTTTTTTCAAGTCTTTGTCCGTTTCCAAAAAAAAAAAACCCTGTGCACAAAGAAAAATGCTTTATCTCCATCTATACTCAAACTTGGCTAAAACCAGCATGGCCAAAAGTTAAAACAAAATGACAAATATATATATATATATATATATATATATATATATATATATATATATATATATATATATATATATATATATATATATATATACAGTCGGGCCCCAATTTACGAAATTAATCTGTTCCAGAGCCCCTTTCGTGGAATTCAAAGTGCATTCCCTGCTTGACAAACTCAACTTTAATTTAATTCCTTGAGGGATTGGGATGCCAAGTAAGCTCAAATGCACCCACATTTATTAAACATTTACTGAATTAAAACAACTTAAAAAACTAAACTAAAAACTAAAGCGTGAAGGTTCCTTCTGTCTCTATCTGGGAGGCCAGCGGGCCGGGATGTTAAGACACAGCCAATGAGAGAGCAACTCGTGCGTCATGATTGGCACCTTTGAATTTTGAATTTCATTTTGTAAGAGGGGGTTGTTTCGTATTTCGGGGACGGAAACTCAAGAAAATGTTTTTCGTAATCCGGGGATTTCGTACAAAAGGGTATTTGTAAATTGGGGGCCGACTGTATAAATATATATATATATATATATATATATATATATATATATATATATATATATATATATATATATATATATACTGTTTCTGTGAGCTGGTGATGAAATGGATCAAGTGGCGCTTAAGAATACACTTAAATACAGAGTGTTTGCCTGGATTTCTGTTCAGAGAATGGATTGTACTGCTGGAGTGGGGATTTAGGAGTTGTACAGCATGTACGTATTACATTCTGGCACTTAATCATGGGGGTGCCATAATAAAACAAAGTTCAACCGAATTAAAAACATGCTATCAGATCAAAAATACAGACCAAAAACAGTATAGTTGTGTGGAAAGGAGTTAAATACAGAAAAAATACAATTTTACCACTATTTTTAGAAAAGGAATTTATACGTGTGGACAGGGCTGAACTCTCTTTCTCTTTGCCATTTCTTTCTTTCCTGCGTTTGGCTTTCGCACTAATTTTTTTTCTTTGTCTGTCTCTCCATTCACATTGCGTAATAGGTCCTGATGATTGTTGAGCCAGCTGCTGGGGAGCATGTCCTGACATGAACTGGCTGCTAAACTGACTCACCCTGAGTGAGAGAGGTAGTCTGAGAGATAGAGAGCGAGAGAGAGCAAGAAAGAGTGAGAGAGAGAAAGAGAGAGAGAGAGAGAGAGAGAGAGACCCTAATGTGGTTCGTTGCCTCTGGCCAGGCCATTTCCTTTTTCCTTTATAACAAACTCTAACAAATCCCACCACTGCTGACCGCTGCTGGGTGAGCTTGTGTGATTACGGCCACATTAACATTAATATTATTTTTTTCACAGCATATGTTTGTATTTTATTTATGTTGAATTACTGTTTCATCCTTTTTCTTGAGACGAATTTACTCTCCTACAATACATAAACAATTTGGAAGAATAATCATGCAGCCATAGTGAGCACACATGATATACGGTCTACATCCAACTTCAGTGATTTTGCTGTAAAAGTAAATAGTATATTTAGGTCTTAACACTTATACTGGTGACTCAGTCTTCGTCAAAACACACTTTGCTTTTAATATATCAGAATATTTCATATGAGCATTTTGTTCAGGATTTTCTAAAGTTGGCTGCAGTCCTGTAGACTGCAGGGAAAAGCAGGCAGGATGGTGGATTGGAGCCAGATGCTGACTGATACCAAAGTCCACCACCATAGGGCATATTTACCAAGAAAACAAATTCCAAATGTGTTCGTAATTCATTCATTAGTCTGTCATGCAATGTCTAGCCTGAAAATATTTGTTCTTTGACTTATCTGTATACTGAGCTTTTGGTAATCTTAAACAGTCTCAAACAAGCATTCTGTGTAGAAGCAAATAATACGATAATTGTGAACATACTGTAGTTGTAGCCTATACGTTAGCCTATACTCACTGTACTGCGCGGAGCTGTTCGTTAGCTCAGATCAAGTAGTATTCAGAGGCATCTGCAGAGTCTTTAATCATTGATAGAGACAAAGTCATCCATTTTGCATCTTCATATAAGTAATGGGTTAAAAACCAAAAGCCATTTACAACATTCAATCATTCATTTTCTGAACCACTTAATCCTAATTAAGGTCGCAGGGAGGCTGGACGCGGGCAGAGTACATCCTGGACAGCTCAACAGGCCATCGCATGGCAGACACGCACTGATGGCAACTCAATGGTCTACTCTTTACAAATGATAGCAATGGTTCTTTTGCATGAACCTCTCACCACAGACAGTGAGAGACATGGCTGGCTTTTGATAATCCAGTTATCTGCACTGGGGGGACAGCGGTAACAATTTGGTAATAGTGGGGCTTGAACCCCTGGCCTTGGGATCAGTAATCCAGCACCCTACCACCGGGCCACCGTTGCCCCCATTTACGGCATGTTTGCACAAACCTTAACAGAAATGGATAATATTGTCATTATAATAAAACGCTATTCCTACACCCATTCTTAGCTTTTGAGTAAGATTTAGGGTGTTTATTTATTTGTATGGTTAAGTCCACATAAAATTTGGACTATGAACTTTTTACTTCTTTTCTTTTTTTTAATATTCTTGTTTTTTTTTAGGTAAACATACCAGATTTTCATATGTACTTGCATTTTCTCATCATCTTTCTCATCATCTGTATATGCATGACCCCTGTGTACACACACACACACACACACACACACATACAAGCTGAATCATGGACTGTGATAATCAAAGTAACAGATTTGATCAAACCTTGCTGACCATGCAATCATTATCTTTTTTGTAATGGTTTCTACCCTGAAAATATTCTCCATCCACCATTTTGCCATGCCTTCTGTACAGGAGCTTTATCTTAGCTCTCCTCAGAGACTGCTATACAGGCACTCTACGTAGTCTGCTTCCCCCCATGGCACCACACCAGACATCTATATGCACTCACACTTGCTTAATTATTTAGTACAAAATGAAACAATGGAATCTGCAGAGACTAAAGATGAGCTGTCATTGCTCAGAGACTTATCAGTGTCTTATGCAAGTAGAGTAAGTTAATCATATACTGACGTAGCCTTCGAGCTTTATTCAACATCTGTGCTTTAACAGCAGGTGCAGTGTGTACCGTGTTTCTACAGTATTGTCAGAGTTATTCTGTTGAATTGTTGAACAATGTTGTTTTACCGACTCACTTCAGACGCAGGGAGAGAAGCTTGAGGATGAGTATATTTATTAAAGAGTTTGATATAAGGGAGAAACAATTTGTACAATTTGTAAAAACAAATCTTAGAAATAAAGAAGAAACAAACGTTCTTGCAGAATAAAAATAAGTCTTTTTATTCCAGATGTTCTTTATTACAACATCAGTTCATCCAGATCAGCAGGCTGAGGTGGTATCTAAGACTACGCTACATTTTCTTACCCCCACACCTGATATGAAGAGCTGAGAGCCACAGTGTGATAAACCACAAAAAATTGAGATCAGCTCATATTTTGACAGATGTGGATACTTTCTATGTGTGCCACAATGGACACTTAATCTTCTTTATATCCTTGAATCATATAGTGAGCTTTATCCATGATTTTTCTAAATATTGCACACTTTTATGTCATCCAAACCCCAAAATAAATAAGAAAATTAATAAATAAATAAATACTATATTCGACATGATAAGCGCCAAGGGCGCTTTAAAAATTGGACTGGGTGGGCGCCTATTAAAATGTATCCAGCGGAGTGGAACGGTAAGTGCTTCTTACCATCGAGGTGGAAAACATGAATAATAATAGAACAATAAAACAGTTTTAATGGTTATGCATTTTGTGGTATCAACCAAATTACTTACATGAAAGCTGAAAATAAAGAGAAAATAGCATAATTAAAAAAAAAAAAAAAAGACCCTTACTTTTCCCTCCCGATGCTGTTCCTTTAAACATTTTCCCGGAAGTAAAATCGAGCCAATCAACACGAATGTCAGCTTTAGCACATGGCACGTTGAACCAATCAACACGAACATAAAAAAAAGCACATTGACAGGAATGTGCTTAAATTTATGAAGTTAGTGAGCAGGAGAATCGGGTGAAAAATAGTCGTCATCGCTTTCTGATAGGTCCATATCTGGCTCATCGCTCCATTCATTCAGAGCATCCCGTAGTTTTGCTGTAGCAGTTTCAAATGGTTCATCGGTTGTTGGATATTTACCAAAGAGAACACAGCAAAATATTTTCCTGTTTTTTAAAGCACGACGAAACAATCAAATGTGTTGTTACTGATGAACATTATAGATATTCCTCAGTGGAAGGGGGTCTTGAAATACCGTGTAAACTCACTTTTACAGGCAGCGAACGCCTCATTTTACAGTTACAGAGACTGATCGAATAAAATTGGTAAGTTTGACCTACGATTTTGCTCCCAATACACATGGGCGGTTATTAGACGTAAGATCAAGGGGACGCTTATTGGAGCAAGGCGCTTATTACGTCGGCTACGGTTATTAAGCCTTCACAAGCTTTTTTATGCTCATAATTTTGTTTGTATTAATCAGTGATGTTCTCAAATACACCTAGATTCACATTTGGTAACAATATTCAAAGTCATTTATTTCAATCAGATTATTGAAATTACTTGTAGATCGACTGAAAATTAAGTCCACAACGTTAGGTGTGCCTGAATTTTCTTGATATTTTTGCAGTGGGATTTTTCTGTGATGTCAGAACCACTGCTTTAAAACAACAAAAAAAAAAAGTGCTAGCCTTTAAACCAAAAATTGTTATGAAGATTGATAATGCAGACTAAGTAGTAGATTACTTTTTATCAATACTTTTTTGGTATTCTCACTCCAAACACATAACTCAACTCAAAACTTGGCCTTAAGTGCAGCAGCCATTTAGAATAATGTATACCTTCATGTCCTCAGATGCCTTACTTTATGAAAAAACCCACTATACCTCATGAATTTCAACGAAAGGCATTGCAGCACCATTAGATCACCTTATCGTTAATAATACACTGCACTGTATTGAAACTGTTATACTACCGGTGGCGTAGTGGTTAGGGTGCTGCGCTCATGATCGGGAGGTTGTGAGTTCACATCCCACTGACACCTTCACTGTGCTAAGACCCCTGGGCAAGGTCTCAACCACAAGTGTGCCTCTGTTCACCCAGCAGTATAAATGGGTACCAGTAAAATAAACTAGGAAGGTAACCTGCGATGGACTAGCGTCCCATCCAGGGGGAGTTGAACTCCTGGTCGCTTCACACTACGGAAACCGGGGATAAGCACCGGCCTGATGAGCCACAAGGCTAAGCCACCAGGCTCGGGTGTAAAAATCCAACAGACTTACCTTACCTGTATTGAAACCCCATGGTGTACAGACTATGTACACTAAACTTATACAAACTGGGACAAAGTGAACCTTCTGATGGACACATAAGTTGTAAAAGGAACCCAGTTAATAAGATTAAGCTAATTACCGTGTCTGTGCTTCATGAGCTGCCTGGCCCCACCCCCTCACATGTGGCTGATTGTAAATGGATATCATACAGTGTATATTTTATAAGTTTAATGGGTATTCCTGAAGTGTTTAATAGCAGCACTTCATTTTAGTAGGCCAAGCAGAAAAGTGTGTAATCCTGCTGGAATTTCTTAATACCCTGCTGTTTTCTTTATATTACTATTTCACACTGTCTGGACAAAAGTAAAAGTTACAAATACGGATATGTTGTTGCACCGCCTTTAGCCTTGAAATCATCATGTTATTGTTTCAACAAACATAAGCAACATACCATTCTTTAAATTTAATGTCCAGTGTTTTCATGAAGACTTCTCGAGCACATACTGAAACGTTCAATAGTGTTAAAGTCAGGACTCTTGGGGGGCCAATACATATAGGAAAATTATTCCTCATGCTTCTTGAACCACTCTTTCATTGTTTTAATCTTTATTTTATAACTGTGCCATCAGAGAAGAAAAAGATCATTGATGTGATAACCTGCTCGTTCAGTACATTCAGGTCATCCGTTGACTTCATTTTATTGCCATATTAATGTTGCTGATTCTCAACCCGACCTACTGGAGCAAAATACCATTGTGATTACATGCTGTGATCATGGCCTAATGCACTCCATGAAATATTCGAGTGTGTGACATTTTTAGCCACACAGTGTGTATATACAGTGATCCCTCGCTACGTCCATCAAAACCAGTTACATTTTTGTAAGGTGTGCATCAGAGTGCGTGCATGCGCACCTGCGTGCACGACTGCATGTGTGTGTATTTATATTTTATTTACATCTTCTGCATTATTTTTAAATGTTTAATTGTTATTATAAGCATTTATAGAATTGAATATGTATTTATTGATATTATATACACATATAAATGCACTTACAGTATACATCAGTCGGGGGGGGGGGTGATCCTACTTTGCGGTTGCATGGGCATCTCAGTCCCAATTAACCGCAGAAAATGAGGGATCCCTCTGTGTGTGTGTGTGTGTGTGTGTGTGTGTGTGTGTGTGTGTGTGTGTGTGTTTGTGTGTGTGTGTGCGCGCGCGTGTGTGTGTGTGTGTGTGTGTGTGTGTGTGTGTGTGTGTGTGTGTGTGTGTGTGTGTGTGTGTGGTAGCTTGGTGGTATGGTGCGCTGGATCGCTGATCCTAAGGTTGGGGGTTCGAGTCCCACTCTCCACAAGGTTGTCACCCCCCCAGTACAGCTAACTGGGTTATCAAAGGCGGGCCATGTCTGTCACTGTCTATGGTGAGAGGTTCATGTAAAATAAACATTGCTGACTTTTGTAAAGAGGAGCTGCAAAGCCATCAGCATGTTTCTGTCCCTTGCTTAAGGGTTGTGTCAGGAAGGGCATCCGACGTAAAAACCTATACCAAATCAAACATGCGAATTAGATGATTTGTTGTTCAACCCCTGAAAAAGGGAAAAAGCAGAAAGGAAAAGAAGAAGATGAATGAATACCATTATTTTCATTTTGTCGCTATTCAATAAATTTGAACCTTTTTCAGGTTTTTGGTTGCTGTTTTGTCTCCTGTAAATATTGTCCAACAGTCAATAAATTTGAATTGATTTAATTAAATTTGAAAGCATTCTGAAAAGGGGTCAGTGGTGGCCAGGTGGTAAGCTCAAGATTACCAATCCTAAGGTTGGGGGTTCAAGCCCTTCTGTCAACCATTGTCACTGCCATCCCCCCAGTGCAGCTAACTGGGTTATCAAAAGCCGGCCATGTCTCTCACTGTCTGTGGTGAGAGGTTCATCTAAAAGAACCATTGCTGACTTTTGACAAGAGCAGCTGCATAGCCATCAACGTGTTTCTGCCCTGCGATGCCCTGGCGAGCTGTCCAGGGTGTACTCTGCCCTCACCCAGAGTCGGCTGAGATGGGCACCAGCCTCCCTGTGATGCTAATTAGGATTAACAGTTCAGAAAATGAATGAGTGAATGAGCATTGTGAAAGCAGCATAAACTGGATACTTCTTGGATATCAACACCAAATTTGTCTTTAATGTATAGCAGAGGATCTCCTGTGAAAAGACTACTTTTGGTTCAGGTGCAGCTTTGGAGGGTTTCTGAGGGCAACATTTGAAGCAGTATATCAGAAATGGCCTTGCAGCTTACTTTATTTCAGTGGGAACACTTGCTGATTGTCCTAAAAGTTACTGATTTCCTGCATGACTTCTTCTTCTTCTTTTCTTTTTGGCTTTTCCCTTCAGGGGTCGCCACAGCGAATCATCTGCCTCCATCTCACCCTATCCTTTGCATCTTCTTCTCTTACACCAACGACCTTCATGTCCTCCTTCACCACATCCATGAATCGTCTCTTTGGTCTTCCTCTAGGCCTTTTGCCTGGTAGTTCCAGCCTCAGCATCCTATTACCAATATACTCACTATCCCTCCTCTGTACATGTCCAAACCATCTCAATCTAGCCTCTCTGACTTTGTCTCCAAAACATCTTACATGTGCTGTCCCTCTGATGTACTCATTCCTAAAAAGGACTTGGCCTGCTTCAGCATCATTGGTACAGTACAGTCATCCCTTGCCACTTCACGATTTGAGCATCGTGGTCTTGGTACATCGCAGTATTTTAATAAAAAATAAAATTAAAAAAAAAATGTTCATAAAAAAAATCAAAATTCCTGCTGAAACTCACATGTAAGCAAGCGGAAGGCAGGGACCCAAGGCAGGCTGCGTTCATTGTTTCCAAACGACAGACTGAAGTTCCCTTCCTTCCCAGTTCAGGCAGGGACCGCCCACTCAACTTAATCTTGCAAGCTGATTGGCTTAGACGCGTGACGGTTTTGCCTCCCGCTCACTCAACAATCTCGCAAGCTGATTGGCTTAGACCCATGACGCTGTTGCCTCGCGCATTCCCGCGGGACTTTTTGTGATTTTGTGATCTTACTCTATAGCGTTTGTGAACGTCCTGCACCATGGAGAAGAGCTATTGTCAGAGTTGAGTACAGTACTTAAAGTATTTATATATAAATTCTATTTAAATATTAATACATTACAGTATTTACATATGCATATAACTGTGTAACGTTTAATATACACTTCTTGGTATTGTATACACGCGAAAACATAGAAATGAGACCACATGGTAGAAATGGGGGCGGGGGACAGGGCGTTTCTACTTCACGGTTTTTCGAATATCGCGGCCCGTCTGGTCTACATGATCTGCGATATTCAAGGGATGACTGTAGTTGTAATTCTTTCCTTGCTTCTCTTCCTCAAGCCATAGCACCACTTTCTGAAGATGCACTGAAGAATAATTACAGGGATCCCTCAATTTCCACGGTTAACGGTGACCGAGACCCTCCCCCCACGACCGCCGATTTCCGCGATGTAGGATCGACCCCCACCGACTGACATATACGTACATGTATACATGTTATAATATCAATAAATACATATTCAATTATATAAATTCTTATAATAACTATTAAACATTCAAAAATAATGCATAAGTTGAAAATAAAATCAAATACAAAAATACACACACATACAGACGTGTGTGCACACCTCACATAAAAATATAAGTATTTTTGTTGGGGGTTTTGGGGTTTTTTGTTTGTTTGTTTGTTTGGGGATTTTTGCATAATTGGCCTTGTTTTGCGGTATTTTCCTTCACTTTTTCACTATTTTCCCCTTAAACCTGCACTGAAGCTGCAGAAAATGAAGCATGAAGTAGTGAGGGATCATTGTATATCGTTTTTATGAATTAAATTTTAGTAGTTAGAAAATAAGACATCACTGTTCACTGAAATGTTTTTGACATAGTTATGCACAGTACAAATGTAAATATTATTGCACAGGTACATTTTCATCATATTTCCACAACTGAGTTCAGTCTTCAGGCAGTTGATTGGTCAGTCTCTGTAAAGAGCACACAGATTGACCAGTCAAATGCCTGAAGACTCAAACAGTTTGTTTAAATGAGCGAATCAGGTGTGCTGCTGCTTGTTTGAAACAAAAACCTGCAGCAACATAACTGCCCTTTGTGGCATGAGTGTGACAGCCCTGCTCTAAAGGATTCTCCTCTATCATCATCAGGTGGTTGATCTGAGCACGTACTATAAATTTTAAAACACTTATTTTCTGTTTATTTATGAATAATTTATCAAAGTAATATATATATATATATATATATATATATATATATATATATATATATATATATATATATATATATATATATATATATATATATATATATATATATATATATATATATATATATATATATATATATATATATATATACAGTTAAACCTCCGCTGACGAACGCTTAAGCTCACGAACTTTTCGCCTCAAGAACATTAAATTTGCGATCATATAGTCTCTGCTGACGAACTAGTTTTCGGCGGATGAATCAAACCACGCGGTCGAACAGCGCCACAGTTCGTCACCCCCTTTCTTTGAGTGCGGAAGTGGTTTGTGTTTGATAGACATTTTGGACCATATTGAGTGTACTTTTGCTATTATGGGACCGAAAAAGACCCCACCACAGGCGGAGATCATTGAAAAACACGAACGAGGTGTGCGTTTGTGTGACTCAGCGTCCCAGTACCAGTACGCTAAGTCTACCATTGCTCCCATCCTTAAGAACAAGGAAGCTATTAAGGGTGCGTGTGTGGCTAAGGGTGTTTCCAAACAGTAGGCGTTTCCAAACTCTCCTTCCAAACAGTAAGTCCCTCCCTCCCTCCTCCTCCCACTCCATTCCATCAAGCCATCAACTACCATCACAAAGGTAAATAAAACCACTTTATTATACAGTACAGTTTATTTCTTTAATTACAATACAATAGCACATTTATTATACATAAAATAAGGTATATTTTTGTGTAGTTTTAAGGCTTATTTAGTAGAAAATTATGTTTTATGGGGACCTGGGAACGGATTATTCTCATTTTAATGGTTTCTTATGGGAAATAAATGTTCGGAAGACGAACTTTTCGCCTTACACACACTTTCTGGGAACCAATTATGTTCGTGAGCAGAGGTATCACTGTATATATATATATATATATATATATATATATATATATATATATATATATATATATATATATATATATAATATCGTTTGACAAAAAAGTAAATACATCTGCAAAATAGTTCTCAAAAATGGCAGTAAGATCAAAAATCACAGATCAAAGCAATTTTTTCTTACATCCATCAGCCTTTTAGAAAATAACTTTCAAGATAAATAAACTATTTTATCAAAGTGCTTTTCTTTTTGCTGCACACCCCACATGTTTTACACACACACACACACACACACACACACACACACACAATAACCTTTGTAGTCTCACTCTGGCTGATATGGTTGGATGTGACAGATGCCAGCTAATTCTGAACCATCTGACACACCCACAGGGGTCTAAGCATGAGCCCCGAACACACACACACACACACACACACACAAACACATAACACAACGCAACACACACACTCAACCTGTATTCACAAAACCTTTTTTTTCTTCATTTTACTCTGAAAGAATCTGCCACCAAAGCACTCCAGCCTGGCAGAGATACCAGCGGGCTGCATGTCTTGTCATTCTCAGAATGCTGGTGCTTTTTAACAATCAGGAAGTTCCATTAGAAGCTCATGTGGTTTGGAAAAAAAAAAAAAAAAAGGCAGCATTCGGCCTGAGGTTGCTGCAAAGAGGGTTTTGAGTGCCATGCACCGACACACTGGAACACATAAATCAATACGCACCTATGGGAATAAGCTGTGAGGTTTGGGACATAGAAAAAAAGAAGAAAGGACTCTCGTGTTTTCCATGAGTCCACCTTTTTTTTTCAGTCTGAAGCAACATCGGTCCCTTAGTGGCACTGAGAGCCTGTGCTGACATGAAGAGGCATCCTGTGATATCAGTTCTGAATAACAAGATAGTCTGGTGCAGTCTAAAGCTGCTAACCTCCCCATCTGAGCGGTGCTTCTGTCCTGGAGGAAACTGCTGTCTTATCAGTGATCACACACACACACACACACACACACACACACACACACACACACACACACACACACACACACACAGATGCTTATCATATATCTGTGTGAGGGCAAAAATCAATATATTTATCAATGAAGTTTATATAAATCAATATAATTATTAATTATGTTATGCTACAATATGTACAGTCATGTGCAGCCATGTGTCGACTAGTATATCTGTACAGTGATGTGTTTGATTGCATAAACAATCAATCCTCCTACTGTATTTTGATTAGGGGCTGCATCTGTCCACCATCTTGGTCAGTTAGAACTATTAACAGCAAAGCAGTGCGACCCTGAGCTTTCACTGTTTATTCTGTTGTAAGTCACGTTTAAGACAGATAAGAACCAACCAAGACTTTAAGTACTTAGGCTCAACAATCCAGAGAAATGGAGAGTGTGGAAAAGAGGTGAAGAACCGCGTGCAGGCAGGTTGGAATGGATGGAGAAAAGTGTCCGGTGTGATGTGTGATAGGAGAGTATCGGCAAGAATGAAAGGAAAAATGTACAAGACAGTGTTGAGGCCAGCGATGTTGTATGGTTTAGAAACAGTGGCCCTGGGGAAAAGACAGGAGGTAGAGCTGGAGGTATCAGAGATGAAAATGTTGAGGTTCTCTTTGGGAGTAACGAGGATGGATAGGATCAGGAATGAGTACATCAGAGGGACAGCACATGTTAGATGTTTTGGAGACAAAGTCAGAGAGGCTAGATTGAGATGGTTTGGACATGTACAGAGGAGGGATAGTGAGTATATTGGTATTAGGATGCTGAGGTTGGAACTACCAGGCAGAAGGCCCAGAGGAAGACCAAAGAGAAGATTTATGGATGTGGTGAAGGCGGACATGAAGGTCGTTGGAGTAAGAGAAGAAGATGCAGAGGATAGGGAGAGATGGAGGCAGATGCTTTGCTGTGGCAACTCCTGAAGGGAACAGCCGAAAGGAAAAGAAGA
The DNA here is from genome assembly GCA_024760905.1 of Plotosus lineatus. Lineage (NCBI taxonomy): Eukaryota > Metazoa > Chordata > Actinopteri > Siluriformes > Plotosidae > Plotosus > Plotosus lineatus. The sequence goes on from CM045742.1 coordinate 22,803,609, forward strand.
AGAAGCAACAACATCAATGTAAAGTTCTCCCACCAACCATTACTGTCAACAGGGTGTAAGCTATCTATCTTATTTGATATCTATGTTTGTCCTCCCAGAGGAAGCAAGCAAGAAAATGTCTGCCTGTTCTCAAGACTAGAAACGACTCCTCACAACAAGCCCATAAAGTCGTTTTTATTTGGGAATGAAAAATTTAGGGGATGAAAATAAAAATACGGGGGGCAGTGGTGGTCTAGTGGTATAAGGCGCCGGATCGCTGATCCAAAAGGTTGGGGGTTCGAGTCCCACTCTCCACAAGGTTGTCACTGTCCCCCCAGTGCAGCTAACTGGGTTATCAAAGGCGGGCCATGTCTCTCACTGTCTATGGTGAGAGGTTCATGTAAAAGAACCATTGCTGACTTTCGACAAGAGTAGCTGCAAAGCCGTCAGCGTGTTTCCGCCCTGCGATGGCCAGGCGAGCTGTCCAGGGTGTACTCTGCCCTCGCCCTGAGTTGGCTGGGATGGGCACCAGCCTCCCCGTGACCCTAATTAGGATGAAGCAGTTACAGAAAATGATGATGAACTGAAATAAAAATACGTCCTTCTGTAATTGCTTTTTATTCCCACAAATGACACAAAATAAAAAATATAAATCAGAAAAAAGTAAGTATGTCCTTCTACTTAACACACTATCCATTTATCAATCGATCGGAACCTCCTGAAGGGGTAATAGATAATCATTTGTCCAATCATACTCCAACACTTATGGTTCAGGGTCACATGGAAGCGAGCTCCGAACCGTGCTTACATCATCAGATGCAAGTACACCTTTCAGCAGGACTAACACCGAGACAGACATTCATACCTTTCGGTGGTTTAGACTAGCCTGTTGACTGTGGGTGGAGCCTGGACTGCGAGGACACAGCCACGGGGGGAACATGTAAGCTCCACATAAAAAGGTTCCAGTCACCCACACGACTTAAACCCAGACCCTTCTAACTGTAACGCGACAATAGTGATCACTTCACATCTTTGCTGCCTAGACATGAATAACGATGTGAGTAGCTGATGGTAATATTAAAGAATTTTTAAATAAAATACATTTTTAAATAAAAGCTTCAGTTTTTCTATCATATGAGACAAACAGAATTTTAACAGTTGCATTGTAGTTTTTGGTCCCCACAAAGAGGTCAAAACATGTCAAACTCCACCCACACATAGACAAACACACGCATACATGCATACATACACTCACGCACACACACATGCACACACAGCACATTTACACACACACTCTCTCTCTCTCTCTTTCACAAGCACACACACACACACACACACACACACACACACACACACACAGCACATTTACACACACATACATATGCACACACACACACACACACACATACACAC